>JAZKJV010001505.1:0-600000 GCA_037367405.1 Ottelia alismoides
TCAAGGGTGAAATAAATAATTGAATACACTTATATACATGGTATTTATACAATGTATTTTTGTATTTTTTCATTTTGTGATTTTTATTTGATTTTTGTTTTGTTTCTTTTTATTTATTTTATTTACAAAGTATGCCATAGAATATTTACAAAAATTTTAGAAAATAAATGAATTTATTTACAAGGTTAAATAAATACAAGATGTGGTTTATACACATGGTGAAGGAAGAGTATTTTTGAATTTGTGATTTTTATCTTTTTATTTTATTTTTAATAGAATATTCACACAATATGTACAAGTATATTTTTGGGTGAGGAAAATATATAGTTTTATGTATTTACAAACATATACAAATGAGCTCCTATCTCCCTCTACTTTGGCTTTTATGCGGTCAGGCCCATGCTGAGCCCTCCCTTGGGTTAGGTTTGCTCAATATTTATTCTAAATATTTCCCTCTTTTTCTTTTTGCTCTTTATTCTTTTATTTTGTGCACAAAAACATGCTAATTATAGGTTTTTACACAATGCATGCTTTTGGTATTTATTTGTATTTACACATATCTACATGTATTTGCAAAGGTTTTTGTAGCTAAAATAGAAGAATAAAGAGTGATGAATGGGTATTCATCACCCCCCTATGCTTAACTTTGCCTAGTCCCTTAGCAAACACTTATTTGAAAAAGAAGTGAAAAAGAAAGAAAAAGAAAAAGAAAAAGAGGATGTACATGGATCAAGGTTGACTTATTAAATTTTCCTTCATTAACTTGAAATATGGAGCTCGATCAGATCTTTGGATTATTAATGTGTCGGAACCTTATTTGGACTCAAGCCTAAAACTCAACAGCCTCCAAGTTCCACCAATCTATGGGCAAGACTCCTCAATAAACCAGATCAGAACAAGTCTACATACACAAACTCTAATGACCATGAATCTTTTCCTTGCGGTGTAAGTGATATGTGGCTCCCCACCTCAGAAGTGACAAAGAAACAACCTCCCTCAACTTGGTAACTCTAATGCCTCAGTCTAGCAACTCTTTCCTCGAGAAGCGGGGTATTCCCTTCTAAGTTCAAGTGCAACCGGCTCAAGAAGAGGGGGTAGAAGTATAGAGTTTTGGAAGCTTAGCCAGTGTAGCTAAGTCTCCCGCTGCAAGCTTCATGAGATGTACATGATACCATAAGCTTTTGCTTTTCATACTCCGGTGGGGTTATTAAATTTTCAATCCGACCCACCACTTTTTTTGGAGTTCTTTTTGCATTTTTGCATTTTTTTTTAACAACTTCTGTACAACATATCTACATGGTGCAGCATATATAAGAAATTTCCCCTTGAGCCAGTAGGACTATCCCTCTTTTGAAGCTTTATTGCAACCCACAGCTTCTGTCTTTAGCTTTTCAACACCACTAGACCAAGTTGAGGTGCACTTCCTTCACTATAAGAAGAAGAGAGGTTCCGCCTAGAAGTACTACCCTCATATGCTACCCCAAGCCAAAGGAAACTGCCTCCTCACCACCTCATCCATGGAGAGCCATGTGTAAAGTGCAGGTGCAAGTTAAGCCATTGTCTCTGAGAGTCATGCGTGTGTTGTTAAGTGCTCTACTTAGGCTCATCAAGATGACATATGCTCATAGCCTAGTGGACTCAAAGAATTAAGTCCTTATGGACCTGAAGAGCCTTAACCCTAAGTCCTACAAGGTTCCTCTTAAAGTTAGGTGGATTAAGATCTTATTCAAGCTCCATTTCCCAATTTAATTCCAGGCTTAGTTTTAAATGTCAACTTTCATCCAGGAAAAATTATATACATATATGTACACAAGATGCTATTTACAAACATTTTACAATCATGCAAAAATTTTTGAAAAATGTTTTGAAATCATGAATGAATGATGCATGAAGTGCAAGTTTTGCAAAAGATATTTACAAACATTTACACAAGATTTTTGCAAACTTTTGATTTTCAAAACATTTTGAAAAAAATTTTGTACTATATACATAATTTTGATACAAAATATTTACACAAGCTTTACACAAAAGAATTTTGAAATCATTTTTACAAAAATACTTTGTACACTAGCTATGTATGTGCAAGAATAAAAGAGGATTATGTACATGAAAAATTTTAATTTTTGTGATTTTTAGCCATTTTATTTATTAACACACTCACACAAAGTACGAGTTAATGGCTAAAGTATATATGAAATATATACACACCCCCCTATACTTAGCTCGAACGATGTCCTCAGAGTGATCAAGAGCGATGAAGAAGACATAACTCGTGCTTAGTAAAAGGGAAGTGAAAAGGAACGAATAAATGAATAGAATGAAAGGAACTCGGTGGTCTCCCCCTATACTTAGGATTAACTAATCCTAAGTATAGAAAGCTGTACATGAAGGGAAATCCGAGTGAAGAATATACAGAATCTGCCCCCCCTATACTTAGGGTAAAATATCCCTAAGTATAGGGCAGCAAAAACAGGAGCAGAAAGAATGAAAAGAATACTCACAGGTCCGACATCCCCCCTATACTTAGGGTAAAGTACACCCTAAGTATAGCATGATCATAAGATGAGAAATGGGATGTGGGACTAAAGAAAGGAATGATATAGACAACTGGATCTATACAAGCGGAAGAACAGTGGAAAATCAGGCGTGAGATGTAAAAGATGTGAGTCAGAAGACCACATCTCACGCAAAATGAATAGAGGCAATAATAACGTCCCACGGCTCATGATCTAGAAATGGTTTGAGCCGCTGGCCGTTCACTCGGAAGGTACTCTCAGAAGATAACTCAGATATATCAATGCTACCGTTATCGTGTACCTTCCTGACCAAGTAAGGTCCTCTCCATTTGCTCTGTAGCTTCCCTGGAAACAATCGTAGCCTTGCATCAAACAGCCATACTTTCTGTCCAATCTCAAAAAGCTTGTGGCTGATATGAGAATCGTGCCACTCTTTGACTTTCTCCTTATAATGTAGGCTGTTTGAGAAAGCTGCATCTCTAAGCTCTTCCAAGGCGGCTAACTCTGCCCTCCTTTGGTCTCCTATACCATTTGGATCCATAAGAATTTCTGTGACTGCCCAGAGTGACTTGTGCCTCAGCTCCACTGGTAGGTGGCAAGGCTTGCCATACACGAGGCGAAAGGGAGACGTACCCAATGGAGTCTTGAAAGACGTCCGATATGCCCACAAGACCGAGTCCAAAAGTTGTGACCAATTCTTTCGGTCAGGGCGGACGACTTTCTGTAAAATATTCTTGATCTCCCTATTCGACACTTCGGCTAGACCATTTGTCTGTGGATGATACGGTGTAGCAACACGATGGTCTATGCCGAACTCGCTAGCAAGTGCCTTCACCTGGTCGTTGATGAAATGAGATCCCCCATCAGAAATCAGAACTCGTGGAACCCCGAACCGCGTGATGATGTTCTTCCTTAAAAATCTGCAAACTGTCTTTGCATCTGCGGCTCGGGCGGGGATAGCCTCAACCCAACGACTAACATAATCTACGGCCAACAGAATGTACTCAAATCCCTGACTCTTAGGGAATGGACCCATGAAATCGATGCCCCATGCGTCAAAAACCTCACAGAAATGAATGGGCTGCATCGGCATCATATCACGTTGTCCACAAGTGCCCATCCTCTGACAGTCAGTACACCTCTTCACGAACTCATCTGAGTCCTTGAAGAGGGTAGGCCACCACAAACCGGATTGGAGCACTTTCTGTGCCGTTCTCCTCCCAGAATGATGTCCTCCTGCCTCAAGCTTGTGGCAGTAAGTGAGGACACTATGATGCTCCTCCTGAGGAATACACCGACGCCAGATGCTATCCCCTCCTTCGTGGTAAAGGATGGGATCCTCCCAATGGTAATACTTGGCCTTCGCAAGGAAGGTCTCAATCTTCTGCTTGGGCCAATCTTGTGGGACTTTCCCAGCAACGAGAAAGTTCACAATATCGGCGTACCATGGGAGTGAGGCGATAGCAAGGATCGTCTCGTCTGGGAAGGTATCACAAATGGGATCAATCTGCTCAGAATCCTCAGGCTGCTCTAATCGGGATAAATGGTCCGCCACCACATTCTTGACTCCAGGTTTATCCTTGATCTCAATGTCGAACTCCTGGAGTAGAAGGATCCATCTAGTAAGTCTGGCCTTGGCATCCTTCTTTGACATGAGGTACCTGATGGCGGTGTGATCTGTGTACAAGGTCACTCGGGATCCAATGATATATGATCTGAATTTATCTAGGGCAAACACTACTGCTAGCATCTCCTTCTCTGTGACTGTATAATTCCGCTGGGCGGAATCCAATGTGCGGCTAGCATAGTGTATGGCAAATGGAACTCCATCCCTCCTCTGTCCTAGCACTGCCCCTACGGCAAAATCAGAGGCGTCCGTCATGATCTCGAATGGGAGAGACCAATCTGGTGGCTGAAGGACAGGAGCCTCAATAACGCACTGCTGGAGAGTCTCAAAGGACGAAAGACACTTGTCATCAACAAGGAACTCGGTGTCTTTCGTCAAAAGGTCAGTCAACGGTCGGGCAATCTTGCTGAAATCATGAATGAATCTCCTATAAAAACCAACATGCCCCAGAAATGACCGTAACTGCTTCAGATTGGACGGCGGTGTGAGTTTCCTAATGACATCGACCTTGGCCGGATCAACCTCCATGCCTTTGTTGGAGATGATGTGGCCAAGCACCGTCCCTGAGTCACCATGAAGTGACTCTTTTCCCAAGACAGAACCAAGCGGGTAGCAATACATCGCTGGAGCACTCGGTCTAGGCAGTCAAGACAGGAATCGAAACCGTCGCCGTAAACCGAGAAGTCGTCCATGAAGACCTCCAAACACTCCCCTACCATGTCCGAAAATATCGACAGCATGCATCTCTGAAAAGTCGCAGGGGCGTTACATAGCCCGAATGGCATGCGTCGAAAGGCGTAAGTACCGAAGGGACAGGTAAAGGTGGTCTTCTCCTGATCCTCAGGAGCGATGGCCACCTGGTTGTAGCCCCGAGTACCCATCCAGGAAGCAATAATGGCTCTTCCCTGCCAGTCTCTCTATGATCTGATCAATAAAAGGCAGGGGGAAATGGTCCTTCTTGGTGGCCTGGTTGAGTCTCCTGTAGTCAACACAGACCCGCCAAGAGGTGGGTACTCGTGTAGCAATCTCCTCTCCCGACTCACTGATCACAGTAGTGATGCCCGTCTTCTTGGGTACCACATGCAAGGGGCTAACCCACTTGGAGTCGGAAATGGGATAGATAAAATCTGCACTCCACCATTTTGATATTTCCTTCATAACAACCTCTCTTAGGTTAGGGTTCAGTCGCCGCTGGAACTCACGCGACGGCTTTGCCCCTTCCTCGAGATAGATATGGTGGGAGCATAATGAAGGACTGATCCCATGGAGATCTGCTACGCTCCATCCAATTGCCTTGCGGTTCTTTTCAAGAACCTCCATCAGACGGGATTCTTGTTCTCCAGTCAGATCTGCAGAAATGATGACTGGGTACATCTCAGACTCTCCCGCAAGGAATCGATACTTCAGCGAAGTAGGGAGCGGCTTTAGCTCTGGACAGCTGGGTGCTGGCAAATCTGGCTTCTGAAGAAGATGTGTGTATGCAGACAATTCTGCCAAATTTGCCTGGGAGAATGATAACGAACTCTCACAAACTGGATCTGGAGAAGGCGGGTCCTCTACATTGTCTCTGGTCTGCTCTGCCTCTACCTCCTCCTCATCTATAGGCTCAGGTGGATCCAGATCTGCATCTGATCACTACAATCTGCCCCAATCAGACTCTGAATCCGAGGGATCTATAATCAGACTCAGTGGCATCAGTACCACTGGAGAACAAGGTGGCATCAGCACCACCATAGAGCAGGGTGGCCTCAGTACCACCATCACTGGAAATCGTGTCGCGATCAAGATCCGACTCTGCTGACTCAATATTATCCTGTACCAGGTCTGTGCTCTCCAGACTATCCTCTGCTATCATCTCTGCATCAGCTATATCTGAATATGAGAGGATGGTCTGTGCTGCAGGATCTGCCCAAGCTGCCTCATCATCTGTGATCACAAAATCACAGTCCTGGTGGATGTCTGACTCCGCGTCTGTCAGCTGCTCTGAATCTGTACTGCCATGTGAGCGGGATCTGGATCTGGCTCTGTGGTCCTTAACCGTCTCTATTTGTATACTCTTGCCCTGGACGCGAAAGTACACCTTCCCACTGTCATGGTCAGTCACTGCCTTGGCTGTGGCCAAGAACGGGCGACCGAGGATGATGGGGAATCGGTCAACGAGTCAGGGGTCTCCATGTCCAGTACGACAAAGTCCACGGGGAATTGCAAACCCTGAATCGTGACGACAACGTCTCGCAACAACCCCTTTGGCCTCTTGACAGAACGATCAGCAAACTGAAGGTATGTCCTGCTCTGTACAAGAGTGCCCAACTCTAAGTGGTGGAGAAGGGCTGCCGGAAGAAGGTTGATTGACGATCCGCTATCTAATAGAGTGCGGTCGAACCTCTGCTCACTAATCTGACATCTGACATACGGGGCCCCTAAATCTGGCCTCTTAGTCGGCAGATGGTTCTGGATCGCGTAACACGTGGCTTTTGTTAGCACATGAATTTCTGCGGTCTTGTTCCTCTTCGTCCTCCTGACTGTGGTCCTGTCTCTCAAGGATCGCTGAAGAAGAGGAATGTGCTGCAAAGCCTCATTGAGGGTCAGCTGGATGTGAAATCGGTCTATCATGCTCTGGCTGAACTCCTCCTGCTCTCTCTTTTTTGGGGTCTTTTTCTTTTTTCTTCCCTTTCCCCAACTCAAGGGCTCTAGGAAAGGGAACCACAGGGTCCTTCTCAGATGAAGGACTAGGAATAGGTCTAGATGATTCAATGACTGGATCCTTACAAACATCATTCACCACAGGGGGATCAAAGTAAACTAAACCTTTTCCTTTATTCAAAATCAGAATTCTGAGACACATTCATTCGAGAAAAGACAACATTTCTATCAAAATGAATATTGGTGGCCTCAGTACCACCTCTGGCTGGCTCTGCAACTAAATGTCTTGCGGCCTCAGTACCGCTGGCTGGCTCGGCTCTCCTGGTGGCATCAGTACCACCTCCTCTATGTGGTGAAATGGCGGCCTCAGTACCGCCGGGTGAATCAGCATCTCTGGTGGCATTAGTACCACCGTCATCATGATGTGCGGCTTCAGTACCGCTCTCCTCTTCCTCATCTGGCGCTCTAGATGGATCCTCGTGATGTCGCTCAGATGAGGCGCCGCCAGCTGGTCTTCTACCGCTCCTAAGTGTGACAAAATCAGTATCAAATATATCCGACGAGATAACATCAAATGAGTCACTAGAAGTAGTAGGATCAGTGTGAACTACCTGCTCAGATTTCCTCTTCAAATTATTCGAATTCGGCTCGATCTGTGCAGGGATGGCGGCCTTCCCTCTCATCAGGTCCCGCATCTCCTGGCGGAACTCGTCCATCTCCCGTCTAAATGTAGCCTGCTGCTCTGTGAAGAGGCGGGCTATATCATCCATGGCGGGGCTCTCATGGGAGCCCGACGGGTTGCCTCTCTGGTAATGAGGCTGCTGGACCTGGTGCTGCTGCTGGTGAGAGGGGTAAGAGGATGGATGCTGCTGGTGGTGAGCCTGCTGCTCACGTCTCCAACTCTGTCCCTGCTGCTGATAGGGACGAGATACGAACGATGATGGCTGAGATGCTGGGTGCTGCTGGTGATCCCTCTGCTGGGAGTACTGCCCTCCCTGACCGGCTGGCTGCTGCTGGGGTTGGTTACCCCCATTCCCCCACCTGAATCCTGGATGGTCTCGTCGGATTCCAGGTTGAGGACGGTCATACCAAATCCCGTTGACATCCATCAACGGCTCTGCATCGTAAGGGGCTGGTGGGAGTACATCCAGAGGCTGATCCGGCTGATATACCACCATCTGTAAGTCCGGAGATGGTGGTGACTGGTAAGAGGGCTGCTGCTGCTGGTACGGCTCCGCCTGTACAAGGTGAACTTGTCTAGGCTGCTGCAAGGAGCTGGAGCGCTGGGACGAGCTGCGGCTGCCACCGGAATCGCCTCGCGACAGAAGACGGGGCTGAGGAGCCGTCTGTGCCTCCTGAAGACACAAGAGCTGGGTCCTTCATGTCACTCAGAGTTTGTGCCATTTCCTCCATCTGAGTGATGCCCTGGCACTGCTTCTTCTCAATGATTTCCATGCGGTCCAACTTCTCACTGATAATCCCCATGTCCGCAGCGGCCGACTCTGCCTGTGCGGCTGCAACTGTGGACGAACTGGATGGACCTGCATCAACCCGTGCTATCCGCTGATACTGCACGGATCCTGGCGGCTGAACTTTCTGTGTGTACAACCGAGTCTGGGACATCACCATGTAATTTTCGGACATCTCCTCAAATATGGCCCAGACTTGGTTGTGGTCCTTGGCAAAGTAGGACCCGCCGCAAGAAGCATTCACCAGACCCTGAAGCTCTGGTGTCAGCCCACTGAAGAAGCTCTGAACTAGGTTCGGCTTCGAAATGTCGTGGTGTGGGCATCTATCCAGAAGCTCTCTGAACCTCTCCCATGCCTCATGAAATTGCTCGTTAGGGAGCATGGAGAAGTTGTTGATCAGGGCCCTCGCTGCATTCGTCCGCCCGAGTGGATAGTACTTGTTCAAGTACTCGGTGCGGAGCTGATCCCAGGTGTAAACAAACTTCCCTAGATGTTTCAGCCAGGAGGCTGCTCTATCTGCCAGTGAAAAAGGGAAGGCCATCATTCGAATCGTATCTTGGTCCACACGACGATCGTGGACAGTGGCTGCAGATCATCAGAAACTCCTGGAGATGGAGGTGGGGTTCCTCAGTGGCGAGTCCATGAAAGTGAGAAGCATCTGCAGGGTGTTCGGAGGGAACTTGAAATCCCCCACAATAGCAGGAATCACCACCCATTGGTGCATCAGTGTAGATCCTGGGTTGTGTAACTCCCGCATCGGTCTCGCTGCGGCGGCTGCAGCAGCGGCTGCTGCGGCTGCTGCTGCGGCTGCTGCCTCTGCATCAGCGTCAGGAATGTCCTCTGGCTCGCTCGGTTCTTCTCGCTCTCTTCGGAGTCTCTCCAACTCCCTCCTCATCTCTATCATGAATGACCCCTGATCGCGTAACTGGTTCTGAACTGTCTCTAATGACGCGATCAGGGTAGAGTTGATCGCTCCCTGGTCTAAGACAAAGTGTTCGGGCTGGCGATCGTCTGAACTACCGGCTCCAGCCATAGGGATGTCTGCAAAATCAGAAGAGGCCCAACTCAGGTTCTGTCAAATGAATTCGTCTCTCCTCGGGCTCATGTCTCTCAGGAACAGAAGAAAGGGGATCGAGGGGGAACAGGGTGGAATCGAACTCGGGCCCGGAGAGCTGGTCTCGACTCTCACGGGCCAACCTAGATGATGAAGTAGATTCGCCTGAAAGCGGTGCAGCCAGAGGCTGCCTAAGAGATCGTCTACCCATCATCTTGATCTTGGCGAGTTGGGCGGATGGGATCTGGAGAAAATATGATAGCAAAGCAAACCCCTGGTTCACCAACGCGACACAATGTGAAGACCGTGAAAGATCGGTCAATTTATCTTGTCAATTTCATTTGGTGAACATACAAGATATCAGAGCGATTACGTGACCTGCTGGGATACCCGATACTCTCTCAACCGACTGTCCCGCACAGAAGAGTCGGTAATCAGTCGAGATGAGCACCGGGAGGGCTCTACCTAATGTTCGGGTCACTCTCTCGCACAATCAAACCAAACAATGAGGGGGTTGCTCTCCCCAAGACAAATTTTTAATTGTGAGTGTCTTTTAGGGTCAATAATGTTATCCAGTCCCAATTTTTTTGTTTTTCTTTTTAAATATTTTTCAAAATAAATACAAGCGGCTAACGGTTTTTCTGATTCTCCTGATGATTATTAATCCAAAAACAGAGGGAGAAGACGAAAAAAACCGATGCGCGAAGAAATCAATGATGCATGCCAGAGAAAGAAATGCGTACCTTGTCTCCAGCACTCTACATGCAAGTGATCCGCGCAGAATTTAAAGACAGAATAAAACTACCTAAATGGTGCAGCGAGAAAAACCGGCCTTAGACAAGCAATTTCTATTGATCGTGAAGAACAATAGTTAGCTAATCGAATTGAGTCCGGAGTCCGATCTTGGGAGTCACTCGGTGCCCGCCACAACGGGTCCTGCCAGCGCTGTATGTGACTCCTCACGGCACGTGGTCTCAAATCCAATTAAACTAACTTTTTCAATTAATTTTAGTAAGGTCCAATTACGTTCTATGGGAACAGATATTCTATTAGGTGTTGGGCCTTAAAAATCTACGTCACAATCAATCAAAATTCCTATGTCTAGGGGCTAAAACCGCGAGAAACACCGGAAAAGGCAGCTAGCTATAAAACCACGATAAAAGCCGCGAAAATCCAATTGGGTCCCCCGAGCACACCGGTGCTCAGCGAAACAGACCCGCTAATGTTACAAATGTCCAAGAATGTCCAAAGTCCAAGTCCTAAATTATTACAACAAGAATAATGTTCTCTCTCTCTCTGAAATAAAATTTTCCTCTCCTCTCTCTCCTCCTGCTCTTCTTCCCGTGCGGGTCCTCAAAAAGTGTACTCCAAGTAGTCCAAGCAGTACCTCGCACAAAAATAGAAAGAGAGAGTGTCAGAAAACAGTTATAATATAGAGAGAGACAAAAATAGCAGAATGAATAACTGACTACAAAGCCGTGCTCCCCGGCAACGGCGCCATTCTGATGACCGCCCAATCAATCGAGGTAAAAGGTATGAAATAAATGGGTCGTTGTGACCTCGATCAAATAGACTGAGTCAATCAAGAAAATTAATCACTCAAATAAGATACAAACAAGCAAGCACACAATAGAGCGATCTAGCTATAGGTTTAACCTGGTATAGCTCCCAGGGTCGAACACAAGGAGCACAGATTGGCTTAAGAAGCCTACGATGCAGTCAGAGATCCAAAAGAGTCTTTTTTATGGTTTTTTATTTGTTTTTGTATTTTTTTAGAATTTTTAATTAATGAGAAAATGAGAGAAAATAATTGCAAGGGGACTTCAACAATTTATACAACACACAAAAATGATGCAAAAATTCCAGAAAATTGGTTTTTATGTTTTTTTTTAGGTTTTTTACTGTTTTTGGTGAATTTTTGGAATTTTTCTAATGGATAAAATAATTATTAAAAATCAAACAATGCAAAGAATGTAGGGTACTGTCCAGCAAGGTTAGAAACTCAAAAATAAAATATTTAAGAGCTTCAAACAACCCTGGAGGTAATTTTCCTATAATCTAGAAAGAATAAGGAAAATTTAGGCACCCTAATTATTGTTTTTGGAATTTTAATTTATTTATTACAATTTTTATGAGTTTTTAGGGGTTTTTCAATTTTTAGGGTTTTTAAGTGATGGACAGTAGCCAAAATTGGCTGGAAAATCAATCAACAAGCAATAAACATTATCTAATTTTTTTGGAATTTTTGGAGATGTTTTTATATTTTTTTTGGTATTTTTAAAGTCAGACAGTGAATAAAAAGAGGGTTTTTGAATTTTTAAAAATAATAAATCAAATCAAAAATGTCCCCAAAAATCATAGAAATTCCTACACCATGGCAGGAGCCATGTGTCAAAATTTCATTGGATTTGGGGGTCGTTTGATATTTTATTCAAAAATAAAGGTGGGGCACTGTGCACAGGGACCTAAGTGCAAATACCCAAAAGTTCTGGGGTCCTGGTGCAAATTACCCAAGAAATCACGTGCCAAGCACGTGTCTGGGGCACACAGGGACCTAAATGTAAGAAAAACCAAGTCTTAGGGCTATTTGATAACTCGTATCAAAAGCCCAGGGGTATGGTTGCAAAATTCCCAAAATAATTCGCACATGCGCATATAAAGTGTTCACAGGGGTATATTTGCAAATAAACAAAACATTTCATTCATTGCATAACAACCAGAACATACAGGGCATATATTGCAAATAACCCAAAGTAACACGTGACGACGCACGTGGTTCACTACTGGCGGGGGTATAATTGCAATTAAAATAAAGTGTGAGGTCCTTGATGCAAATAACCCAGAAAATAAACAACTAGAATTCAAAATTACAGGACTAAAAAGAAATACGACAAACAGAGGGGGCCCTATGATATTTACCCCTTTATTAATAGCCGACGGTCGGATGGGCGCCACGTGGGTGATCTGACGGTCTGGATGGCGGCGCCTCTTCTCTCTTCTCCTCTTCGGCTCTGATCGACGGTGGAGGGAGAGGCACGTGGCTGATCGAGCGGTGCGGGGCTCGGGTGCCTCTCTCCTCTGCTGCAACGGTCCAGATGTCTCCTCAGATAGATCAACGGCTGCTGCTCCTTCAAGGATGGACGGTCACGATCAGATCTGGAGCAAAGGGTGCATCGGACGGCTCTGGAAGGTGGAGGAAGAACTCGACGCCGGCGAACTTCGCCGACGTCCTGCGTGCGCTCGGGTCCTCCTCAGCTGCGCCTGAAGGTCGGAGAAGGTTCCTGGTGGCTGCCCGCAGCTGATGGTGATGGCCAAGGCCTCGGCCGAGCCCTGGAAGGCTCCGGCGAGGTCAACGAAGAAGAAGCTCCTGGGAAGATGTCGGGGGGGCCTCAGACGGCCTCCTCTTGACCTGCAAAACAGTTCAGAAGCTTCGCGGGTCGAGGGCAAAGTGCCTCGACCCAAGAAGGCGGGGTGAAGGTGGACGGTGCGGCGTGGCGGAAGAGCTCCGGCGAAGCGACGGCGAAGGAACTCGTATCCCAGATCCTGTGCGATCTGGGTTGTGCGAATGGGTGAAGAAGGTGCGTGAGGGGAGTGCGAAGGTGATGGTCGGGTCGGGAGGTCGAGATGATAAGCGAGATGGTCGGAATCGAAGAAGTGCGTCGGAGATGGAGTTTGGGCGTAATCGAAAATTAGAAGAAATTAAAAAGATCTAAGGCTACCTGGTGGCTGAAGTAGACTGTGCTGGAGCGTGGCTGTCTCCGGGTCGTAGCTTCGAAGGACGTCAAGGCCTGAAGCTCGGTGCTCAACGCTGGCGGCGGAGCAAAGGCGGCGAAGTTCGCCGGATCAGAGGAATCGCCTCCTCGCCTCACTGCAACAAAGGCTGACGCTCGCTGTCACTCAGGCGGAGCCAATGGAGGTCACGGGGAAGGAAGAGAGGGTCCAAAGATGCGGCGCGGAGGCGGCGGAGGGGAAGGATATATAGTGTGACCGGGCGTCTAGGGTTGAGTGGCGACAGCTATAGAAAGCTTGGATTTGATGGCGAGAGATCCGGCGAGGGAGAGGGATGTGCGGCGAAGAATTTGGGCGCGGGGGTTGAGTGGATGACAGGCTGGAGCGCGTGGGAAAAATCGGGGAAGAGGGCGCGGCGCGCGTGGTCCAGAATAGGAAAGGGGTCGCGGGGGAGTTGACCGGGGTCAACATTCCCCCGTGGACCAACCAGACTCTGCCACGTGTTATTGATTTTTGTTTTATTTTTTTAGGGCATAAATAGGTCGAATTAGTGAAAACTCAAAACATGAAATATTTTTCTTTTATTTTTTTCTATTTTTTGGTGATTTTTATTTAATTTTTGGAAATAAAAATAGGTTAGCTCTATATATAGGTATATGTACACTATATGGATTTTTATTTTTGATTTTTTATTTGTTATTTTTATGTGTTTTTATGCCCATTTTGTATTTTATTTATTTACAAGATAAAATATGGAATAATATTTTTATTTTATTTTTATTATATATATACAAGGGTGAAATAAATAATTGAATACACTTATATACATGGTATTTATACAATGTATTTTTGTATTTTTCATTTTGTGATTTTTATTTGATTTTTGTTTTGTTTCTTTTTATTTATTTTATTTACAAAGTATGCCATAGAATATTTACAAAAATTTTAGAAAATAAATGAATTTATTTACAAGGTTAAATAAATACAAGATGTGGTTTATACACATGGTGAAGGAAGAGTATTTTTGAATTTGTGATTTTTATCTTTTTATTTTATTTTTAATAGAATATTCACACAATATGTACAAGTATATTTTTGGGTGAGGAAAATATATAGTTTTATGTATTTACAAACATATACAAATGAGCTCCTATCTCCCTCTACTTTGGCTTTTATGCGGTCAGGCCCATGCTGAGCCCTCCCTTGGGTTAGGTTGCTCAATATTTATTCTAAATATTTCCCTCTTTTTCTTTTTGCTCTTTATTCTTTTATTTTGTGCACAAAAACATGCTAATTATAGGTTTTTACACAATGCATGCTTTTGGTATTTATTTGTATTTACACATATCTACATGTATTTGCAAAGGTTTTTGTAGCTAAAATAGAAGAATAAAGAGTGATGAATGGGTATTCATCACTAGACCGAGGCATTAGAGTTACCAAGTTGAGGGAGGTTGTTTCTTTGTTACTTCTGAGGTGGGGAGCCACATATCACTTACACCGCATGGAAAGATTCATGGTCATTAGAGTTTGTGTATGTAGACTTGTTCTGATCTGGTTTATTGAGGAGTCTTGCCCATAGATTGGTGGAACTTGGAGGCTGTTGAGTTTTAAGCTTAAGTCTAAATAAGGTTCCGACACATTAATAATCCAAAGATCTGATCGAGCTCCATATTTCAATTTAATGAAGGAAAGTTTAATAATTCAACCTTGATCCATGTACATCCTCTTTTTCTTTTTCTTTCTTTTTCACTTCTTTTTCAAATAAGTGTTTGCTAAGGGACTAGCAAAGTTAAGTATAGGGGGGTGATGAATACCCATTCATCACTCTTTATTCTTATATTTTAGCTACAAAAACCTCTGCAAATACATGTAAATATGTGTAAATACAAATAATTACCAAAAGCATGCATTGTGTAAAAACCTGTAATTAGCATGTTTTTGTGCAAAAATAAAAGAATAAAGAGTAAAAAGAAAAAGAGGGAAATATTTAGAATAAATATTGAGCAACCTAACCCAAGGGAGGGCTCAGCATGGGCCTGACCGCATAAAAGCCAAAGTAGAGGGAGATAGGAGCTCATGTGTAAATATTGATGTAAATAAATAAATTATATTTTCCTCAACCAAAAATATGCTTGTACATATTTTATAGAAACTAGTAAAAACAAAATAAAAATTTAAAAATCAAAAATTCAAAAATATCCTTTCACCATGTACATAGACCACCCTCCTTATTTGTTTACCCTTATAAATAAATAAAATTATTTTCTAAACTTTTTGTAAATATTCTATGTTACATATTGTAAATAAAATAAATAAAAAGAGACAAAACAAAAATCAAATAAAAATTACAAAATTCAAAATATAAAAACGCCTTGTACATATGCCATGTATATAGATGTACATATATATTTATTTCACCCTTGTATATAAATAATAAAAATAAAATAAAAATACCCTTTTATTCCTAATTTTATACTATAAATAAATAAAATATAAAATAGGAATAAAATTGTATAAAAATAATAATTAAAAAAATCAAAAATCAAAAGCCTATATATGGTATATATCCCTATATAATGTAAATACCTTATTCTTATTTCCAAAAATTAATTAAAAATCACCAAAAAATAGAAAAAAATAAAAGAAAAATATTTCATGTTTTGGGTTTTTGCAAAATCGGCCATTTGCTGCCTCATTTTTGAGTTTCAAATCTTATCCACGTGGCAGCATCTCACTGGTCCACGGGGAATGTTGACCCCGGTCAACTCCCCCCGCGGACCCTCTTCTCTCGCGGATCGGGCTGTCGACCCGATTTCTTCGATTTTTCTCCGCATGATCCGCCCGCCATTCACGCAAACCCCGGGTCCTAATCCTTCTTCTTGCATCCGAGATCATCGCCCGGGGGGTTGCATTGGGATCC
The DNA here is from genome assembly GCA_037367405.1 of Ottelia alismoides. Taxonomy (NCBI): domain Eukaryota; kingdom Viridiplantae; phylum Streptophyta; class Magnoliopsida; order Alismatales; family Hydrocharitaceae; genus Ottelia; species Ottelia alismoides. The sequence continues at coordinate 15,962 of JAZKJV010001505.1, forward strand.
GCGCTGCACGTTACCCTACCCGATCGATTCTTGCCGGACCCTCCACTGTATATAGTCTGAGCTCCGCCCCCGTTTTCACGCATCTTTGGCTCTCCACCCTTCATCCCGTGACCTCCACTGCAGTCCCTGAGGTGACAGCTCTCGATTGCCCGTGTCGCAGCGAGGAGAGGGGCCGGTTTCCATCGATCCGGCGACTTAGCGCCGCCGTGCTCCGCCCAGTGCAGGAGCCCGAGCCTCAGGACCAGACAACCTTCGAGGCTACGACCGGGAGCTACCTCAGCTCCAGCCTAGTCTACTTCGCCACCCAGGTAACCTTCTAGCTTTCTTGTTTAGCTTAATTTCTTGGTTGCCCCAAATCGCATCTCCGCCGAATTCCGTTGATTCCGACCATCTCGAGCATCATTTCGATCATCGGAACCCACGTCCACCATCGCCTTTCCCTCGCGCACCTTCTCCGCCCATCCGTTCAACCCAGCTCGCACAGGAGCTGGGATTCGAATCCCCTCGCCGTCGCTTCGCCGGGGTTCGTCCGCACCGCCGCACAGACCACCTCCACGACGCCTAACCGGCAGCTGCGGAGCACCACGTCGGAGACCACCAGCAGCTGCGGAGCACCACGTCGGAGCTTCTCCGATCTTCAGGCGCAACAGGGGAGGTCAGGAGCGCACGTACTGGGCCGGCGAACTTCGCCGGCCACCTGTTCTTCCTCGACCTTCAGGCACCGTTCGATCGCCCTCCAGCTCCAGGAGCGTCAGGCACCGCACGATCCGTTCCAGGAGCGTCAGGCACCGCACGATCAAAGGAGGAGTTGATCCAGACCATTTGATCTTGAGATGAGGAGCAGTTGACCAGTCACCGTTAGATCCGCCACGTGTCTTCGTCTCAGCCATCCGATCATGCCAAGGGTTACAGGAGTGAGCCGCCCCCGCCGCTCCACCGTCGGATCTACACGTGGCGCATGCTCCGCCCTTGGATCTTAAATAAGGGGTAATTGTCCTTAGGCCCCTCTGTTTTCAGTTTTTATTATTTAGTCCTGTAAATATAGAATGCAGTTGTTTAGTTTTTGGGATATTTGCATAGTGGACCTCGCACTTTAGTTTATTTGCATTTACACCCCTGTGCGTTGTATGCCACGTGCTTCGTCACGTGTTTATCTGGGTTATTTGCAATAGAGACCCCTGTAGTTCTGGTTGTTCTCGAATGAATGAAAGTTTTATTCTATTTGCATTTATACCCCTGTGCGTGATCTATTTCTACATGTGCGTTATATTTTGGGTATTTTGCAGATAAGCCCCTGGACTTTTGGTACTTGTTACTAACAAGTCCTCGGAACTTATTTTTATCACATTTGGGTCCCTGAGTGCCCCAGGCACGCGCCTCGCGCGTGATTTCTTGGGTATTTTGCACCGGGACCCCCAGAACTTTGGGTATTTGCATTTTGGTCCCTGTGCACAGTGCCCTCTTGTCATTTTTGAATAAAATATCAATTACCTCCAAATCCAACGAAAATTTGACACATGGCTCCTGCCATGGTGTAGGATTTTTGTAGATTTTTGAGGACATTTCTGAGTTTAATTGCCATTTTTAAAAATTCAAAAACATATATTTTTAGCACTGTTTAACTTGAAAAATCACAAAAAATTATAAAAACCTCCCTAAAAATTCCATAAAAATTAGGAACTGCTTATTGTGTGTTGCTTGATTTTCTAGCCAATTTTGGCTATTTTTCATCACTAGAAAACCCTAAAAACTTAAAAACCCTCAAAAACCCATAAAAATCCCAGTAAATACATTAAAAACCCAAAAACAATAATTCTGGTACCCGAATTTTCCTTGTTTTCTCTATTTTATAGGAAAATTACCTCCAGGCCTTTTTAAGGTCCTTAGGTATTTTATCTAGGGACTTTGGGCTTGGCTGGACAGTACCTTGCATTTTCACCACTGATTGATTTTTAGAAATTAAAATAAATACCAGAAAAATCTCAAAAATTCACCAAAAACATAAAAAAATATAAAAAACATAAAAATATTTTTGTTTGAATTTTTGTTTGATTTTGGATGCATTGAATAATTTGTCAAAGTTTGCTTGTTTTTGCTTTTCTTATTTTCTTCACAAATTAAAAATCCAAAAAAAATTAAAAACAATTAAAAACCACTAAAAATGCTTTCCCTTTTTCTCTGACCTTTTGACTACTTCGTAGGCTTTTTAGCCAATCCGTGCTCCTTGTGTTCGACCCTGGGTGCTATACCAGGTTAATATCATAGCAGGACCGCTTTGTTTTGATTTTTCCTATTTTTCGAGGGGTTCATTTTTCTTGATTGACACATTCTGAGTGGATGAGGTCGCAACGACCTATTTCTGCACCTTCTACCTCAGTCGCTCGGGGTTTTGTGCCCATCAGAATGGCGCCGTTGCCGGGGAGCACGGCTTAGTAGTCACTTTTAGCTTTTTCCGCGGCTTTTCGATTTTCGCGGCTTTTTGTATAGATTTGTTGCATATATATTCTTCTCATATTTCTGACAGTAATTCTTGGACTGACCACTTTTCTCTCTGTTTCTTGCGAGGGCCCGAGGAGCGAGGGCGGCATTCCTAGGAGCGCCGGTGCACCCGAGCGAAGCGGAGGCGGCTCGTTTCTTCATCGAGCAGCAGGAGAGAGCGAGAGAGAGAGCTGAGTGGGTGAGGATAGTTTAGGGATATTCTATTATTGTTGTAATAATACAGGGACTCCGAGACTGTGCTTGATACTTAGCGGGTCTGTTTCGTCGAGCACCGGTGTGCTCGGGGGACCCTTTAGATTTCTCGCGATTTTTCGCGGTTTTAGCTTTTTCGCTGCCTTTTCCGGTGTTTACGCGGTTTTTGCTCGAGCCCCTAGATTTAGGAATTTCTGGTGCTTGTGACGTAATTAGTAGGATCCACACACCTAATTGCTTATCTGTTCCCATAGAACGTAATTGGACCTACTAATAATAAATAACAAAAATAACTTAGTCGCTTTCCTGAGAGCCTACGCGCCGCGAGCCTGCCCCGTCAAGCGCTACTCCTGAACTCGACCTGTCGAGAAGAGGAGGGGTGGGTCTAGACCGGACTCTTTGGATCGAGGGTGAGTGACTGAGTTAGACGGTTCTGCGCTAGAAATTGCTCATCTAGGACTCGGTTTTTCCCGCTTGCATCATTTAGGTAGTTTATTTCCTGTCTTTAAATTCTGCGCGGATCACTTGCATGTAGAGTGCTGGAGACAAGGTACGCATTTCTATCTCAGCATGCATCATTGATTTCTCGCGCATCGGCTTTTTCGTCTTCTCCCCCCTGTTTTCGGACTAAATAATCAGGAGAACCCGAAAAATTCGTTAGGCCTTTTGTCTGCTTTGAAAAATATTAAAAAGAAAAACAATAAAATCGGGACTGCTAATCATACTTGATCTTAAAAACCGCTCACCCTAAAAACTTTGTCTTGGGGAGAGTAACCCCCTCCTTGTCTGGTTTGGATGAGCGAGAGAGTGATCCGCACATTAGGATAGAGCCTTCGATCTTTTCATGACTGATTACTGATGAATCTCGTATTCATCATGCTAAAAACTCTTTATTAAAACCCTTGTCTTAATTAATCCAATAAAATCACCTTTAATTCTTTGATTTTATCATGTACTATATTGTGTATAATTAACCCTTAATTATTTGTATTTAATTGCCCTTATTTTTCTGTAATTATTTTATCACTCAAAAACCCCTAAAAATTAGGTAGATAAGTTGTCTATAATCCACTGACCCTTAAAAAGATAAAAAAATACAAAAAAATCTCAAAGCCACAAACTTGGTGTTTTTATCCCCTTAAAAATACCCCTAAAAATAGCTTTTGTATAGATGACCTATTTTGGCTTTTTGACCAACATGAAAGTTGTAGATCTCATCGAGACGAACAACTTTCATGTTTTGACTTTTTCCAAATTCGGCCTCTAACTATTTCTTTTGTATTTTTCTTTGTAATTTTCTCTGAATTTTCTTATTGGGCCACGTGGCGCTCTCTGGAGCAACCACGTGGCCCGCCTCTTCTTCTGCCACCCGGCGCTTGTTCTGGCCGTCCGATCTCTTTCAAAACACCCTCATCTCACCCGTCCATCTCTCGCCCATTCCCAGCCGCCCGATCGTCTCCTTGGATCTGATCTTGGCCGCTACTTCCCGCCTATATCTCAGCCCTCCGATCTCCACTCATCCTACGCCTCCCGAGCAGCCGCGTCACCCCTTTAATCTCAACCGCCCGATCCTCTTCCCATCGGAAGGCTCTCCAACTGCCACGTCATCTCGTCACCTACCGCCGTTGGATGCCCACCATCTTCCAATCCAAACCGTTCTTCACCGCCTCGCATCCAGCCGTACGATCAGATCTAATGATCTGATCGCATAACTCCATTCGCGCATCGATCCCAGCCGTTGGATCCCTTGATCCAACGACCCTCGATCATCGTCTACCTCCGACTCCAGGCGTAACGCCTCTTCAAACCTCCGCCCCCTTCCTTTTTTAGCCACCGTCCCAGCCACCCACCGCTGCTCGTAACGCCCCCCTCTCGCAGCCCGTTCTCCCGCCTTCCTCGCGCCACCATCAGCATCGCCCACCATTACTTCCTCATTAAACCCTCGCCCATCCAAAACGTCCCTCCACCACTGAAACCGCCGCATACCTTCACCTATAAAACCCCCTCCCCAGCCACCGGAGCCACTCATCCACCATTCTGGGGCTTCGGCTCAGCCCTTGGCCCTCCGGTGACAGCGGAGAGGCCCTTGCAAGGGGGCGATAATGGCCGAAGCCCCGGTGAGATCCATGGCTGCTCCGCCATGTAAGCTCCACCTCTCTGGTGGTAGCTAAGCTCCCTGGAGGGGTCGTCCAGGTCGAGCCATGACCCGAGCACCCCCGGTGCTCAGCCCAGACCTCCTCCTCCGCTACATCTCGCTCCGGCGAGTTGCCCGACTTTTCTCTCTTTTTCTCCCATTTTTTCTTCCACATCCAGCCGTCATCATCTTCACCTGATCACCCTATGAGCTTCACCCGACCACCAGCATCCTCGACAACCACCTCTCTCTTCTCCAGACCCCCGAACACCCCGATCACATCCTTCTCCGCCTCGCCGGAGAAGGAGACCCCGGGCCCCCGCTTCCTGCCACCCCACGGCCCTCAGCTCACTCACAAACCCTCACGCGCACGCTTCGGCTATTCCTTTAACAATTTGCAGGTTCATTGGCCTGAGTTCAGACCGGAGCATCTTCACGATCTTCTTCTCCGGCGACGCTTCTTCAACTCGCAGCTCTGATCATCTTTGGAGCATCGCCGGAGTGCCATCGTCTTCGCAGCGTCCCCAGCTAACTTCTCCGACCATCAGGCGTGTCTGCGACAGGCGGCGGAGCTCTATCGACCTCACCGGAGCCCCGCCTACTCCGGTGGGTCGCGGAGGGAGAAGGTGGTACAGCCTCCGTCCGATCCTCCTGATCGGACGGTCGAGATAAAGACGCGTGGCAGCCCGAGCCTCCCCTCCAGACCAATAGGCTCGGGTCATCCGAGCCTCCCGACAGACCACATACAGACGCCACGTGGCCCGAGCCACAAGCCTCCTCCCGAGCCTAGCCCTCACGTGCCTTGCACGTGAGGTGCTGGGTAATTTGCACGCCAGACCCAGGAATTTCCAGATTTTGCTTTTTGGTCCTCCAGGCGCGTGCCTCACGAGCGCACCTGGGGTTATTTTCAGGGAGACCCTCCAGGTTTTGAAGATTTGCGAAAAGGCCCCTGCGCGCAAATGGAGATTTTACAAAATGGCCCAGGCGGTTTTTGGTATTTGCATTTAGGTCCCTCCAGGGACCTAAATGCAATATTTATCCCTTTATTTTATTGCATTTTTATTACATTTATGCCCTTGCACTGTTTTTGGCATAACTTGAGCATCGTAGCTCCAAATTGCATGATTTTAGTGTCGTTTTGATCCTTGTTTTGTCCTCTTCATCTTAGCGTACTAATTTGTCTTAATTGCTCCTGTTTTAAATGAAGTGAATTTTTATGTGCAAATATTGGGACTCTGCTCTCCTTGTCTGGCTTTGATCCGATGACCGCTTTTTAATGTTATGATTAATATGACACTGATTTCATTTCTATGTTGTTGCTCATAATTTTTAGGGTATAATTGTAGGCTTTATTATTCTCTTGCATATTTATTTCATGCATCACTTTATATTTGCATAAAAACAGAATAAAAATACATGCATCATAGCATCACTTTGCATTGCCTTGTAAATATCATAGTGCAGCATAATTTGCATATGGACCTGAAATTGAGATTAATTGACATTGAACTTCACGAACCAAAATTCGAAAGCTATAATTAAGCACCTGTGTCCCTGTGTTCGACCTTGGTAGACTTGCCAAGCATAAATGTTCCACAGCATTCAAGGTCTGTGGTTTTTGCTGAACCGAATTCGCCTCCTGTACTACGACATAATTCTACATTATTAAAGAGGCGAATTCGACGTTCATCAAATGGCGCCGTTGCCGGGGAAGCGGCTTAGCTTAATTTTTTTTGGATTTTGATTTTTTATTAATTTCAATTTTTCTAGGTCCTCATTCCATGCATCATTTAGTTGCATAATATTTGCTGATGTAATTTTTCTGAGTTTCTAACTTTTCTCTTTTGTGGCAGGGCCCATGAAAATCGGGGACGCCTGATCGTCATGGAGGCGCGAAGTCGGGAGCTTCCGCTGAAGAGGCCGCAAAAGAAGCCGTGAAGAAATTCTAGGATTATTATCAGTCAAATAGCATTGCATGTTGTAAAAAAAAATTTGCATCTGCATATTTATTTTCAGTCTTGCATATTGTACTCAAAAAAAAAAAGAAAAAAAAATCCCCCCCCACACACCTACACTGCACATGCACATACTCACCCCCAACCCCCTGTATATTTCACTCTCTCTCTCTCTCTATCTCTCTCTCTCTCTCTATCTCTGTGTATATCTATTCTTCAAGAACCCCCTCCCCCTCACCCTTGTACCATAGACATCCCCCCTAAACACAGACCTTACTTCGACTAGTTGTAGCCTAAGTATAGGGGGGACCTGCCTATTCATTCCTCCCTCGTTCGGTCTTCTTGTGCTTAGGCCGATTTTGGCCTAAGTATAGGGGGACCCTCCTCCTTAGTTCCGCTATATCACCCTGTACTTGAACCGAGCCTTGGCTTCATGGCACTTGTGCGATGAGGACATAGCAAATTTTAAGTATAGGGGGGTATACCGTATATTATTGTATATTACTTTAGCCCTAGCTCGCGTTTTTAAATTTTTTAAAAAATTTTTATATTTCGGGCTGGGTTTTGGTAAACTAGTGAACTGAGTAAAAACCTGTAAAAATTAAAATTGAGGGATTAATCTTTGTAAATAACCCTTTTTCAAAAAAAAATTGAAAAATTAAAAATGTTTTTCGGAATTTGGCTCTGACTACTAGGCTTAGTAGACATTTTCAGTGAGGGAACCTCGGTCTCCCTTAGCAGAGTGGGTGGTTTAAAGGACACCGCATATGGCACTGTCCTTAAGGATCACGGGTCTCGACCCGCACTTACACCCATACTGGCTGAGAGTGGATACTTTTATTTATTTGAGCCTGGGACAGTCATTGTCTCTTCCAAAAAAAAAATTTAAAACCCATAAAAAATTGCAAAAGATAAAAATCACACAAAAATTCTTTAACCTAAGGAGTTGGTGTATTCCTGACACATTCATATTCACTCAAGGCTTGAGGATTTTGAGGACACTGGATTTCTGTGATCTTGCGAATCTGAGTTAACATGCCTTAGTCATTAGGGTTTGTCATGACTTAAATATCCACACTCCTCTGGTTTGAAAGATTTGAATGCTATATTGCACTCTTCATCTCTACCTTCAAGAAAATATGATCAGCACAGTCACTTCCACAACTGCAGGATTGATGAGCTGAGATGAGATATCACTTGAGGAACTAGGACCATAGATTTAAGTTTAGACCTGATCTAATGATATTCGAGGATGGGATAAAGTTAATGAAGGCTTCAGAAAACCTGAGTGTCAGCAAAAACCCTAGCCAGTATGTGAACAAGATTCATATGCTATCTCTTGATATTTACCTAAGAGTGCCAGGGTGTGATGAAATTTAAAGGAACTTGTTGATCAGTGTGCGCCAATCTCTTGGTAAAAGCAGTGGAACTAGCCAACAAAAGAAATGAAATGTCAAAGAAAAGCTCTAAATCCAAAGTAAAATTCCAAATGAGCTTCCACCAATGGCGAGCGCTCCCAAACATTTTCAAAGTGTCCACTTGGACCAAGCGCTAATTAGGACCAGGAGTCGGGCTGACACCAAAAAAAGGGCTCTGCATCGTAAATGCTACAAGTCTGGGTGTCGAAGGTATCTTAGATACTCAAAAGAGACACACCCCGGTGTATTCCCAGAAAAACAAGTGCAGACGACTCCAACTCTCTTGACGGACACATTGATCAACAAAGTAATAATATACATGTGTTGAGTAAAAGGCACTCGAGAGGCCCCTTGTTCCAATGTGAGGGTGAGAAAAATAGACACAATCCCATGTCCCTCCATTATCTGGCCGTCCATCTACACTTTCAAGTCTGACAAACTAAGGAGATGGTTGACTGAAGCAAGAGTAGACTTCTTCCCTAGTATTGAGGATTAGGTCTAGAGGAGAGTCTTTGGGACTAAAACTTTGAGTGATGCATCGACTCGGCTCTCATGAAATGCAGTACACTAAATGTCATATCCTTATATTATATGTACAAAAAGAGAGTCTGATAATCAGAGAAGTTGGATTCCTTCTAACTAAGGCTTGGATAAACTCAGAATTTTAGGATAACTTAGGTCAAGGGTCTTCGAAAGATCAAGCCTTGAATTTTTCACGCGCACTGTCAGGAATTAATCCGACTCCTTCATTCTTTAGATGCTCGAGGACGAGCATGGTTTAAGTATAGGGGTATGATGAATCTCGTATTCATCATGCTAAAAACTCTTTATTAAAACCCTTGTCTTAATTAATCCAATAAAATCACCTTTAATTCTTTGATTTTATCATGTACTATATTGTGTATAATTAACCCTTAATTATTTGTATTTAATTGCCCTTATTTTTCTGTAATTATTTTATCACTCAAAAACCCCTAAAAATTAGGTAGATAAGTTGTCTATAATCCACTGACCCTTAAAAAGATAAAAAAATACAAAAAAATCTCAAAGCCACAAACTTGGTGTTTTTATCCCCTTAAAAATACCCCTAAAAATAGCTTTTGTACAGATGACCTATTTTGGCTTTTTGACCAACATGAAAGTTGTAGATCTCATCGAGACGAACAACTTTCATGTTTTGACTTTTTCCAAATTCGGCCTCTAACTATTTCTTTTGTATTTTTCTTTGTAATTTTCTCTGAATTTTCTTATTGGGCCACGTGGCGCTCTCTGGAGCAACCACGTGGCCCGCCTCTTCTTCTGCCACCCGGCACTTGTTCTGGCCGTCCGATCTCTTTCAAAACACCCTCATCTCACCCGCCCATCTCTCGCCCATTCCCAGCCGCCCGATCGTCTCCTTGGATCTGATCTTGGCCACTACTTCCCGCCTATATCTCAGCCCTCCGATCTCCACTCATCCTACGCCTCCTGAGCAGCCGCGTCACCCCTTTAATCTCAACCGCCCGATCCTCTTCCCATCGGAAGGCTCTCCAACTGCCACGTCATCTCGTCACCTACCACCGTTGGATGCCCACCATCTTCCAATCCAAACCGTTCTTCACCGCCTCGCATCCAGCCGTACGATCAGATCTAATGATCTGATCGCATCACTCCGTTCGCGCATCGATCCCAGCCGTTGGATCCCTTGATCCAATGGCCCTCGATCATCGTCTACCTCCGACTCCAGGCGTAACGCCTCTCCAAACCTCTGCCCCCTTCCTTTTTTAGCCACCGTCCCAGCCACCCACCGCTGCTCGTAACGCCCCCCTCTCGCAGCCCGTTCTCCCGCCTTCCTCGCGCCACCATCAGCATCGCCCACCATTACTTCCTCATTAAACCCTCGCCCATCCAAAACGTCCCTCCACCACTGAAACCGCCGCATACCTTCACCTATAAAACCCCCTCCCCAGCCACTGGAGCCACTCATCCACCATTCTGGGGCTTCGGCTCAGCCCTTGGCCCTCCGGTGACAGCGGAGAGGCCCTTGCAAGGGGGCGATAATGGCCGAAGCCCCGGTGAGATCCATGGCTGCTCCGCCATGTAAGCTCCACCTCTTTGGTGGTAGCTAAGCTCCCTGGAGGGGTCGTCCAGGTCGAGCCATGACCCGAGCACCCCCGGTGCTCAGCCCAGACCTCCTCCTCCGCTACATCTCGCTCCGGCGAGTTGCCCGACTTTTCTCTCTTTTTCTCCCATTTTTTCTTCCACATCCAGCCGTCATCATCTTCACCTGATCACCCTATGAGCTTCACCCGACCACCAGCATCCTCGACAACCACCTCTCTCTTCTCCAGACCCCCGAACACCCCGATCACATCCTTCTCCGCCTCGCCGGAGAAGGAGACCCCGGGCCCCCGCTTCCTGCCACCCCACGGCCCTCAGCTCACTCACAAACCCTCACGCGCACGCTTCGACTATTCCTTTAACAATTTGCAGGTTCATTGGCCTGAGTTCAGACCGGAGCATCTTCACGATCTTCTTCTCCGGCGACGCTTCTTCAACTCGCAGCTCCGATCATCTTTGGAGCATCGCCGGAGTGCCATCGTCTTCGCAGCGTCCCCAGCTAACTTCTCCGACCATCAGGCGTGTCTGCGGCAGGCGGCGGAGCTCTATCGACCTCACCGGAGCCCCGCCTACTCCGGTGGGTCGCGGAGGGAGAAGGTGGTACAGCCTCCGTCCGATCCTCCTGATCGGACGGTCGAGATAAAGACGCGTGGCAGCCCGAGCCTCCCCTCCAGACCAATAGGCTCGGGTCATCCGAGCCTCCCGACAGACCACATACAGACGCCACGTGGCCCGAGCCACAAGCCTCCTCCCGAGCCTAGCCCTCACGTGCCTTGCACGTGAGGTGCTGGGTAATTTGCACGCCAGACCCAGGAATTTCCAGATTTTGCTTTTTGGTCCTCCAGGCGCGTGCCTCACGAGCGCACCTGGGGTTATTTTTAGGGAGACCCTCCAGGTTTTGAAGATTTGCGAAAAGGCCCCTGCGCGCAAATGGAGATTTTACAAAATGGCCCAGGCGGTTTTTGGTATTTGCATTTAGGTCCCTCCAGGGACCTAAATGCAATATTTATCCCTTTATTTTATTGCATTTTTATTACATTTATGCCCTTGCACTGTTTTTGGCATAACTTGAGCATCGTAGCTCCAAATTGCATGATTTTAGTGTCGTTTTGATCCTTGTTTTGTCCTCTTCATCTTAGCGTACTTATTTGTCTCAATTGCTCCTGTTTTAAATGAAGTGAATTTTTATGTGCAAATATTGGGACTCTGCTCTCCTTGTCTGGCTTTGATCCGATGACCGCTTTTTAATGTTATGATTAATATGACAATGATTTCATTTCTATGTTGTTGCTCATAATTTTTAAGGTATAATTGTAGGCTTTATTATTCTCTTGCATATTTATTTCATGCATCACTTTATATTTGCATAAAAACAGAATAAAAATACATGCATCATAGCATCACTTTGCATTGCCTTGTAAATATCATAGTGCAGCATAATTTGCATATGGACCTGAAATTGAGATTAATTGACATTGAACTTCACGAACCAAAATTCAAAAGCTATAATTAAGCAGCTGTGTCCCTGTGTTCGACCTTGGTAGACTTGCCAAGCATAAATGTTCCACAGCATTCAAGGTCTGTGGTTTTTGCTGAACCAAATTCGCCTCCTGTACTACAGCATTATTTATATTTATTAAAGAGGCGAATTTTACGTTCATCAATTACCGGCTTTCAGTACGGGACAGTCGGTTGAGAAAGATCTGGATACCTATTGACCTCACGTAATCGCTCTGATAGACTGGATGATCACCTAAAATAAAATTGACAAGATAATTGACCGATCCCTTCGGTCTTCAGCTCTGTGTGCGTAGGTGAATTGGGGGTTTGCTTGTTCATCTTGTTTGATTGCCAGATCCCTTCGATCTTTTCTCATCTATTCCCCTCCCTCGCCTCCCTTCATTTCTCTTCTCCCTGATCCCTGGATGATGGATTCCCCTCACTTTGAGCCGACTCTTACGGCTTCTTCTCCATCCTCTGACCATCACTCCAGACCACCTTCTAGGGAGGTCGGATCTCTGACCAACCTCCCGCTCCCTCCCTCCCTTTCATCTCAGCACTCTGGGCATGTTGTGCTAGACGTCCGCGGATATCAGACAGAGCAGATGCGAGACCCGGACGATGCTGTTGCTGAGTTGAGAGCGCACTCCGTTGGTGACCCGAGAGAGCAGTGGAGATCAGCAGATAGATCCCAATCCAGAGGGATGGAGGAGCATATAGCACATGGAGCTCAGTCAGCTTCTACAGTAGGCCCATTCGTCTTGGATTCGGATTACATTCAGCGACTGCCGACATTTTCAGGAGAGGCGCACGAGGAGCCTTATCTTCACCTGTCCGTTTTCGAGGAGTTTTGTAGAGCACAGAGATATTCAGATGTCACTGCAGAGGAGCTGATGAGCAGGACCTTCCCCTTTACGCTTCACGATAGAGCCATGAGATGGCACCGACGATTGGGGAGGACATTTGAGACGTGGGGAGAGCTACGCCGAGAGTTTTTACAGAGATACTTTCCCCCACGTAGAGCAGATTTCATGCGGTCTTCGATCATAGACTTTTCAGTTGACCCCCAGGAGCCATTGCACGAGGCATGGCCGAGGTTTCTTGACCTCTTGAGGAGATTTCCAGACCATGGACTTCCACTGACAGATTTGATTGAGATCTCCATGCGGGGGATGACCGCAGAGCAGCTTGCACTGGTGATTACCACATGTGGCGGTTCACACCGCAGTTCCGACATTCACTTCCTGGATATCATCTCGAGGCTACTTTCACAGAGTTCTTCTTCACGAGATGCTTCGGTCGGGACAACACATGAGGACGATACAGTACCAGTGCGGTGTGTCACTTCACACGGTGAGTCAGCTTCTACACACCAGCCCGAGGATTTGGATGGTGCAACACCACTGACAGAGGAGATGACCGTGATAGCAGAGGTTCGGACCCAGAGTCCACTTGAGTTCCCGTTGGCCTTCCAGTCGGAGTTCGAGTCAGCCCCAGAATTCCATGTTGACGAGTCCTGGATATCAGATCTTCTGATACTCCAGGAGCCGGAGGAGCCCCAGCTTTTGCAGCCGTTGATTCAGACACTTCAGATTCCAGTCCCGGAGGAGTCAGTCTCCTTTCTGCAGAGACACTTCTCGGATGCAGACAGTCACCAGGACTCAGCCCAGCAGCCACAGCTCGAGGAGGGACAGCACTTTGAGAGCATAGATATAGAAAGTCCCGTCTTCGAGCCTTTTGTCCTCCACTTTGTTAAGACAGATCCACTTCCTGAGGACCAGCTGATAGCCAGCATAGCCGCAGAGAGAGGATCAGCCACAGACACTTTGCCAGCTTCTGCGATGTTGACTAGTACCTTCTCCTGCTTCCAGATTGCCGAGACCTACATGTCTGATGATGATGCAGCCTGGTTCCAATATATAAAATATAAATTCCAATGGCTTTTGCTGCTATGACCTTCCTAACCACGATTTTTTATTTCGGATATTTCATCATTTCACCTGGAAATAAGAAAAATTCTACCGATACTAAACTAAATATAAAAAATGATATAAAATAAATAGTCGCAGCTGGGCCATCCTGGACTTGAACCAGAGACCTCGCCCGTGAAGTAAATCATCGCACCTACGATTCAACCAATTGGGATTGGGAGAGAATCAATAGATTCTTTTTCGGGAGCGATTCATCCTTCCCGAACGCAGCATACAACTCTCCGCTGTACTGCGCTCTACAAGTGGATGCCGATCTAGATCATGATCCTCTTCTAGTCACTTCTGATATTGCATCTCTCCCCGAGGGTTATCTGCGGGAGAATGCCGCACTCGATGAGCACTCGGTTTCACTTTCTGAGAGTGTTTCTGATCTGACGGAGCACAGAACCGAGTCTTTAGATCACTCTAATTCTGAGTCTTCTCACCTCGACGACCCTCGCGAGGATGAGCCCATTCTGGAGATATTCGATGATTTATCTGATCTGATTCTATTTTCTTCATCGGATATCAACTCTTTTCGAGAGTCTCCTGATCCTGATTGTCCACACCTGCTTGAGACACTGATTGACGTGGAGGATTCCATGACTGATCCATCCTTCTCCACGTTTGATTTGTTCGGCTCTATACTCTCACTCCAGTCTGATCCAGAGCTGCTGATTTCTTTTGTTCTACCGGATCCCGATCATTTCTTCCCATATCTCTGGCCGGTAGCAGACACCCGCCTGATTGCATACCTGGGTGTCTTACTTTATATTGTTGAGTTTGTCGTTGTTCTCACACCGAGACTGCGACGACATTACGGCATTCGACTTACCGATGCCGTCCTGAACCTTGATACTGTGTTGTCCTAGCCTTCGCGCCCAGCTAGGGGCGTAAAATATAGCGCTTGTTGAGAGGCACCTCAACATTGTACTCTTTTGTATATACGTGTTTCGTCTTATTCGATCTTTCTTTCTTCCGTTCTTGTTTTCACCCCAGGTCTCGCTTAGGATTATCTTTGCTATACTTAGGATATTGCTCATCCTAAGTATAGGGGGGTGGAAACATCGGGTTGTTCATTCGTTCTGTTTCATCACTTCTATTGTGTTGCCTATACTCAAGGTTCTCCACCTTAAGTATAGGGGGAGTGATGTCCTCCTTTTTGTACATATTCATGATTTTCTTCCTGTCTTTCTGCTCCTGTTTTGCTGCCTATACTTAGGGATATTTCACCCTAAGTATAGGGGGGGCAGACTCTGTATCTTCTTCACTCGGATTTCTCTTCATGTACAGCTTGCTATACTTAGGATTAGTTAATCCTAAGTATAGGGGGAAACCACCGAGTCCCTCTCATTCTATTCATTTATTCATTCATGTACTTAGCCATTCCTTTTCACTTCCCTTTTACTAAGCACGAGTTATGTCTTCTTCATCGCTCTTGATCACTCTGAGGACATCGTTCGAGCTAAGTATAGGGGGGTGTGTATATATTTCATATATACTTTAGCCATAACTCGTACTTTGTGTGAGTGTGTTAATAAATAAAATGGCTAAAATCACAAAAATTTAAAAATTTTCATGTACATAAACCTCTTTTATCCTTGCACATACATAGCTAGTATTTTTGTAAAAATAATTTCAAAAATCTTTTGTGTAAAGTTTGTGTAAATATTTTTGTATCAAACTATGTATATAGTACAAAATTTTTCCAAAATGTTTTGAAAATCAAAAGTTTGCAAAAATCTTGTGTAAATATTTGTAAATATCTTTTTGCAAAACTTGCACTTCATGCATCATTCATTCATGATTTCAAAACATTTTCAAAAATTTTGCATGATTGTAAAATATTTGTAAATAGCATCTTGTGTACATACATGTATATAGTTTTTCCTGGATGAGAGTTGACATTTAAACTAAGCCTGGAATTAAATTGAGAAATGGAGCTTGAAAAAGATCTTAATCCACTTAACTTTAAGAGGAACCTTATAGGACTTAGGGTTAAGGCTTTTTAGGTCCATAAGGACTTAATTCTTTGAGTCCACTAGGCTATGAGCATATGTCATCTTGATGAGCCTAAGTAGAGCACTTAACAACACACGCATGACTCTTAGAGACAATGGCTTGACTTGCACCTGCACTTTACACATGGCTCTCCACGGATGAGGTGGTGAGGAGGCAGTTTCCTTTGGCTTGGGGTAGCATATGAGGGTAGTACTTCTAGGCGGAACCTCTCTTCTTCTTCTAGTGAAGGAAGTGCGTCTCAACTTGGTCTAGTGGTGATGAAGGCTAAAGACAGAAGCTGTGGGTTGCAATAAAGCTTCAAAAGAGGGATAATCTACTGGCTCAAGAGGAAATTTCTTGTATATATGCTGCACCATGTAGATATGTTGTACAGAAGTCCTTGAAAAAAAATTGCAAAAATGCAAAAAGAACTCCAAAAAAGTGGTGGGTCGGATTGAAAATTTAATAACCCCACCGGAGTGTACATAGTCAAATAAAGCAAAGCTTATGGTATCCATGTTACATCTCATGAAGCTTGCAGCGGGAGACTTAGCTACACTGGCTAAGCTTCCAAAACTCTATACTTCTACCCCCTCTTCTTGAGCCGGTTGCACTTGAACTTAGAAGGGAATACCCCGCTTCTCGAGGAAAGAGTTGCTAGACCGAGGCATTAGAGTTACCAAGTTGAGGGAGGTTGTTTCTTTGTTACTTCTGAGGTGGGGAGCCACATATCACTTACACCGCATGGAAAGATTCATGGTCATTAGAGTTTGTGTATGTAGACTTGTTCTGATCTGGTTTATTGAGGAGTCTTGCCCATAGATTGGTGGAACTTGGAGGCTGTTGAGTTTTAAGCTTAAGTCTAAATAAGGTTCCGACACATTAATAATCCAAAGATCTGATCGAGCTCCATATTTCAATTTAATGAAGGAAAGTTTAATAATTCAACCTTGATCCATGTACATCCTCTTTTTCTTTTTCTTTCTTTTTCACTTCTTTTTCAAATAAGTGTTTGCTAAGGGACTAGCAAAGTTAAGTATAGGGGGTGATGAATACCCATTCATCACTCTTTATTCTTATATTTTAGCTACAAAAACCTCTGCAAATACATGTAAATATGTGTAAATACAAATAATTACCAAAAGCATGCATTGTGTAAAAACCTGTAATTAGCATGTTTTTGTGCAAAAATAAAAGAATAAAGAGTAAAAAGAAAAAGAGGGAAATATTTAGAATAAATATTGAGCAACCTAACCCAAGGGAGGGCTCAGCATGGGCCTGACCGCATAAAAGCCAAAGTAGAGGGAGATAGGAGCTCATGTGTAAATATTGATGTAAATAAATAAATTATATTTTCCTCAACCAAAAATATGCTTGTACATATTTTATAGAAACTAGTAAAAACAAAATAAAAATTTAAAAATCAAAAATTCAAAAATATCCTTTCACCATGTACATAGACCACCCTCCTTATTTGTTTACCCTTATAAATAAATAAAATTATTTTCTAAACTTTTTGTAAATATTCTATGTTACATATTGTAAATAAAATAAATAAAAAGAGACAAAACAAAAATCAAATAAAAATTACAAAATTCAAAATATAAAAATGCCTTATACATATGCCATGTATATAGATGTACATATATATTTATTTCACCCTTGTATATAAATAATAAAAATAAAATAAAAATACCCTTTTATTCCTAATTTTATACTATAAATAAATAAAATATAAAAATAGGAATAAAATTTTATAAAAATAATAATTAAAAAAATCAAAAATCAAAAGCCTACATATGGTATATATCCCTATATAATGTAAATACCTTATTCTTATTTCCAAAAATTAATTAAAAATCACCAAAAAATAGAAAAAAATAAAAGAAAAATATTTCATGTTTCGGGTTTTTGCAAAATCGGCCATTTGCTGCCTCATTTTTGAGTTTCAAATCTTATCCACGTGGCAGCATCTCACTGGTCCACGGGGAATGTTGACCCCGGTCAACTCCCCCCGCGGACCCTCTTCTCTCGCGGATCGGGCTGTCGACCCGATTTCTTCGATTTTTCTCCGCCTGATCCGCCCGCCATTCACGCAAACCCCGGGTCCTAATCCTTCTTCTTGCATCCGAGATCATCGCCCGGGGGGTTGCATTGGGATCCGCGCTGCACGTTACCCTACCCGATCGATTCTTGCCGGACCCTCCACTGTATATAGTCTGAGCTCCGCCCCCATTTTCACGCATCTTTGGCTCTCCACCCTTCATCCCGTGACCTCCACTGCAGTCCCTGAGGTGACAGCTCTCGATTGCCCGTGTCGCAGCGAGGAGAGAGGCCGGTTTCCATCGATCCGGCGACTTAGCGCCGCCGTGCTCCGCCCAGTGCAGGAGCCCGAGCCTCAGGACCAGACGACCTTCGAGGCTACGACCGGGAGCTACCTCAGCTCCAGCCTAGTCTACTTCGCCACCCAGGTAACCTTCTAGCTTTCTTGTTTAGTTTAATTTCTTGGTTGCCCCAAATCGCATCTCCGCCGAATTCCGTTGATTCCGACCATCTCGAGCATCATTTCGATCATCGGAACCCACGTCCACCATCGCCTTTCCCTCGCGCACCTTCTCCGCCCATCCGTTCAACCCAGCTCGCACAGGAGCTGGGATTCGAATCCCCTCGCCGTCGCTTCGCCGGGGTTCGTCCGCACCGCCGCACAGACCACCTCCACGATGCCTAACCGGGTCGAGGCATTTTGCCCTCGATCCGCGAAGCTCCTGAGCCTTTTTGCAGGACCGGAGGGGGGCCATCTGAGGCCTCCCGACATTCAGACAGGAGTGTCTCCTCCGCCGACCTTGCCGGAGCCCTCCAGGGCTCGGTTGGGCCATCGGAGACCACCAGCAGCTGCGGAGCACCACGTCGGAGCTTCTCCGATCTTCAGGCGCAGCAGGGGAGGTCAGGAGCGCACGTACTGGGCCGGCGAACTTCGCCGGCCACCTGTTCTTCCTCGACCTTCAGGCACCGTTCGATCGCCCTCAAGCTCCAGTTTCAATCTGAGCCATCCGTTCCAGGAGCGTCAGGCACCGCACGATCAAAGGAGGAGTTGATCCAGACCATTTGATCTTGAGATGAGGAGCAGTTGACCAGTCACCGTTAGATCCGCCACGTGTCTTCGTCTCAGCCATCCGATCACGCCAAGGGTTACAGGAGTGAGCCGCCCCCGCCGCTCCACCGTCGGATCTACACGTGGCGCATGCTCCGCCCTTGGATCTTAAATAAGGGGTAATTGTCCTTAGGCCCCTCTGTTTTCAGTTTTTATTATTTAGTCCTGTAAATATAGAATGCAGTTGTTTAGTTTTTGGGATATTTGCATAGTGGACCTCGAACTTTAGTTTATTTGCATTTACACCCCTGTGCGTTGTATGCCACGTGCTTCGTCACGTGTTTATCTGGGTTATTTGCAATAGAGATCCCTGTAGTTCTGGTTGTTCTCGAATGAATGAAAGTTTTATTCTATTTGCATTTATACCCCTGTGCGTGATCTATTTCTACATGTGCGTTATATTTTGGGTATTTTGCAGATAAGCCCCTGGACTTTTGGTACTTGTTACCAACAAGTCCTCGGAACTTATTTTTATCACATTTGGGTCCCTGAGTGCCCCAGGCACGCGCTTCGCACGTGATTTCTTGGGTATTTTGCACCAGGACCCCCAGAACTTTGGGTATTTGCATTTTGGTCCCTGTGCACAGTGCCCTCTTGTCATTTTTGAATAAAATATCAAATTACCTCCAAATCCAACGAAAATTTGACACATGGCTCCTGCCATGGTGTAGGATTTTTGTATATTTTTGAGGACATTTCTGAGTTCAATTGCCATTTTTAAAAATTCAAAAACATATATTTTTGGCACTATTTAACTTGAAAAATCACAAAAAATTATAAAAACCTCCCTAAAAATTCCATAAAAATTAGGAACTGCTTATTGTGTGTTGCTTGATTTTCTAGCCAATTGTGGCTATTTTTCATCACTGGAAAACCCTAAAAACTTAAAAACCCTCAAAAACCCATAAAAATCCCAGTAAATACATTAAAAACCCAAAAACAATAATTCTGCTACCCGAATTTTCCTTGTTTTCTCTATTTTATAGGAAAATTATCTCCAGGCCTTTTTGAGGTCCTTAGGTATTTTATCTAGGGACTTTGGGCTTGGCTGGACAGTACCTTGCATTTTCACCACTGTTTGATTTTTAGAAATTAAAATAAATACCAGAAAAATCTCAAAAATTCACCAAAAACATAAAAAAATATAAAAAACATAAAAATATTTTTGTTTGAATTTTTTTTTGATTTTGGATGCATTGAATAATTTGTCAAAGTTTGCTTGTTTTTGCTTTTCTTATTTTCTTCACATATTAAAAATCCAAAAAAATTTAAAAACAATTAAAAACCACTAAAAATGCTTTCCCTTTTTCTCTGACCTTTTGACTACTTCGTAGGCTTTTTAGCCAATCCGTGCTCCTTGTGTTCGACCCTGGGTGCTATACCAGGTTAATATCATAGCAGGACCGCTTTGTTTTGATTTTTCCTATTTTTCGAGTGGTTCATTTTTCTTGATTGACACATTCTGAGTGGCTGAGGTCGCAACGACCTATTTCTGCACCTTCTACCTCAGTCGCTCGGGGTTTTGTGCCCATCAACGGTCACGACCGTCCCTTCTGGCTCTAATAGAAGAGACGATCGCGACCGTCCCTTCTGGAGCTAATAGACGAGACAGTCACGCCCGTCCCTGACGTTGCACTCACCTAAGTATAATTATAGGGGACGTTGGTAAACATTGTCACTTATGATAATGGAAAGGGGGCCAGGGACGGTGGGAGGGGAGGGCGGGAGGCGGCCAGCCCTCCATTCCTCAACTCCCCACTTTACTAATTTTAGAAGTTTCATGTATTGGCCCCCTCGTGTTTTCCTAATTTTAGGGGGAAAATATGCCCCACCCTTTCCTTCTGTTTTTTTAGGGAAAATGAGATTGCACTCCTCCGTCCTATACACATACCTTCCCTCCTTAAAATTAGGGAAAATGAGATTAACTCCCTCTAACCACACCATTGTTGCTACTTACTCGAGCAACGTTTAAATTTTAAAAATAAAAAATTTAGTGTTAACTATTTACCAAAATAGTGGACGTGATTACCCTCAATGTTTATTTCTATAATACAAATATATAGTGCATGAATCCCACAAATTCTTCTCCCTTTCTATTTTCAATTTCTCGATTAGACAAAGCAAACGAAATAAATTCCGCCAATTTCATATGTCATAACTTCAACACAGACATTTAGGCATCATCCCGGCGTTCGACTCTATTGATTTAATTAACCTTCCTTCATTGCTTGCAAGAAGTGCCTGCATGCATAGGCATCATCGAATATATTTTTAAATTTATTATTCCTTCTCAATTGATCTACTGATAAATGCCAATTAAATTATTAATACATGTATATGGAAAACTTGATCGCATTTGCTTGTTGTTTATTATGATAGTTTTTATATCACCTCTTATGGATGTGCCTATTTAGTTTCCACACCGTTAAATTATCAATAATTTTATTTATGTCTTATGATTATCATGGATTTTAGAGTGGATGTTGGAGTTTTTGCTATATCGTAGAAGAATGATAGAATATAATGGTATAATTAGTCCTCAATCTATTGTTACAATGATGCTAATAGTTTATGAGTATAAAAACAAGATTTTTTTCATACTTTTCATCTACTAACCATCATATTGCCAAAAAACTTTATAAAAAAATATTACTTATGAACTCTGACACTATATTGACAAATGATGGTATCATGTTGGTTCGTTCAAGTTAAGTACATGCAATATAATGGATTGCTTTGTTTTTTTATAACAAAATATACTAGTTGAAACCACATATCATTAGTCAAAATAAAATATTTAACTATTTATAAGACGGAATTATATTTTCGAGGCTAAATACATGTATTTTACATTATAAATTAGATTGGATTAAAGTTGTAATGATAGATATACACTTTGTATAAATGATCTCCATTGGTAAACTTGTATATCAAACATACGGATGCAAACTGATGGATACAAATCTATGTATAGATGTTACCATATCTTTATCTGTTTCTAAATACAAATAAATACGCAGATATGGATTTTGATGGATATTAAAATTATTATATCCTTAAAAAACCGATTATACTGAGAAAGAGTTTCTCAGATTTTTTAATACATGGATGTTGGATTTTTTAAATACGAAGATGATTTTTTCAGAAATTGTTTATTGATATATTGAGAAAGAAGTTGCGGAAAGTATTTCAACGGAATCAATTATAGACGAGTATGATTCAAAGCCGAGGAGAGTGCGCTTTAAATAGCTTAACATAAAGGTACGCTCGATCTCTTTTAATTTTTATTATGAAAGATTATAACATGATTAATTATTTCTTTCATGATCAATTTTAAGTTACAAAGAAGAGGAACAACTACTTACAATTATAATTTACGTATGACAAACTATTGGTACCCAAGTTATATTTAAATGTAGTATTTTGTTAGTAATTTTAATATTTAAGTATTTCTTTATATTTTAAAAATATTGTAATATCTTTAGAAATAGTTCTTTAATAATTTTGAAGATGGTATGATATGAAGTCAAAATAAATTTTGCATCTCAAGGGAAAAAAATTCTGCATATATTTGAAAACAACTTTCTATTATATTTGGCCCCCCTCAGTCAACAATTCTGACTTCGTCCCTGAAGGGGGCGGTCGCTCCTTCGTAGGAGACGGAAATGACGATCGCATGTTCTATACTTTCTTGTAATGATTTGAGTGATAAAGCTTCGGACCAAATCCTGGAGCAAGAGGATAATGCAGGGAGTCCAGGGCAAGGTCCATATCACTCAATCGAGGTCTCTTTTGATTGGAGGCCACCTCATCCGCATGCGATTAAGTAAACATGTAATTAACCACTAAATAACCACTAATTAACCACTCAGAACTTTGATCAAGTACCGTAATCAAAGCACAGCCACTCAGAACCAATCGAAAGTACAGACGTCCAGAAATAGACCATTGCAGATTAAGTAAACATGTAATTAACCACTAATTATCTCAACATCCATACAGCTATATATACATACGTATTTCTTCCCATCCATGCAGAAGCCCAAGGCAGTGCGAAGCCCTCCTCTCCCCTTTCCTCACACCAATCATCCCTAGGCCACAATGGCAGCCACCTCCTCCGTCCGCTTCCTCCTCGTTGCACTCCTCGTGTTCGCTGCGGTGGCCGGGATGGCCCCCGCGGTGGCGGCGAAGGAGTGCCCTGTGCTCGTCGACACAAGCGGGTGCAGCCAGTACTCGTGTGAGAACCTCTGCATCACCATTGAGATCGGCCATGCCGCCAAGTGCGACAACGGCAGATCTTGCTACTGCATCAAGTCGTGTTGATCATCAGTGATGTAAACTGTGATTGTTTTTGCATACATACTTGTGCCTGCAACCTTTTTCCCTTTTTTTTCCTTTTTTTGTTCAAAAAAAGTGAAGGTAATTGTGTGTGAGCGGTATTTATTTATGTACGTGCTTGAGGAAGCCTTGCAATGTGTAAACCTAATAAACAAAAACGTGGTGATTTTCGTAATACCTGATGGTTCTTTTTCTCGGTAGATTTTGATAGTTCAGAATCGTAGGAAGTGCAGCTTTAATTCCATAATCCAGAAATTTGGAGGGATTAGTAAACGTGATCCTCTGGCTTTGCCAAATGCCCCCTTTGTATTGTTTATAGTCCATTGGAAGGCATATCCATTGGCTTGATTTTCCCACCCATATCTCTAAATATTTTCATATTTACATACATACATTGCAAGAAAAATGAGTTGTGCCTATGGAATGCAGCTACGGAAATTTGTGACCGCGATAATTCCGTGGACACTAATTTCCCGTAGCTACAATTCGTGGTCAAAGTCTTCTTACGAGAATTGTGACCATAACAAGTTCTGTGATCGCTTATAGTGGCCGACATGAGCTTTAGGGCGAGGCGGAGTTGGGAAGTTGCTGGCAGAGCTTTAGGGCGAGGCAGAGTTGGAGGTTGCTGGCAGAGCTTTAGGGCGGGCGGCGGAGGGAGGAGGGGTTGACGTAGGAGGAAGAAGGGAGGGGAAGTTGGGTGCTCAGTCGTAACGTGGCGGGCAAGAGCAGAAGATGCAGCAACTGTCAAGCTCTCCTCCCTGTTCCACTGTGTTATTCACATGTGTATATATAATATTAGGTCACTCGGAATCTCGCCTCTCTCCTCCACCACAGCATTGATGCGGATTGCTCTTTGCACTCAGCTCGTCATCTGCCACCATATATTCTTCCTGGTGACAGCAGCTGAACTGTAGGGTTTCTGTGAACACAGTGGCGACTGCGGCGCCGCGGCGAACCCCATCCTGGTCCTGCCGATTGCCCCCTTCCCCTTAACATGGACGTCGTCGAAGGGATCCCTGCACTCCAGGTCGCCCTCGCCGGCCACCTTCCCGGCCTTGTTTAGCTTCACGTACTTGTTTCCCTTCCCCATTACCGCCTGCACCATCAAATCCTTCAGCCGAGCCACGTCGAACGACCTCGTCGACGCCGTCTGCTTCTCCTTGTGGATTTCCTGCCTACCATCCACCACCTTCTGCGTGCCCTTCCGTTCGAGCCGGATCTGCTGGAGGTGGGCCTCGAGGCACTGCGGCTCTTCTGGGTATGATAAGATCTCGACGTGCTTCCCCTTGCTCGATATCGTTCTGACGAGGATCTCCGGCTCCAGTTCCCCCGGAGCCGTGACCTTCCCCTCCTCTCCGTCAATGTGGACGACGCGCACACTTGAAGATTGAATGGTTGATTTGATAGCATGGAGATATGTGTATCAAACGAAGATTTGCGCTGTATGTACCGTCGATTTTCTGGAGCAGCTTCTTCACCTTCTCCAGGCAGTGTATGCTTACCTTCAGAATCGTTGTCTGTGATCCTTCAAGGATTAGAAACATCGGGTTACGACCCATCTTTTCTGTGGAAGCGAAGGGACCGAGAGAGATTTGCAATCTTCTCATCTGCTTCTCTTCTAGAGAGGAAAGGATCGATCGCAGTGACTGTCTTCATAAATAGTTAGTTGTTGGAGCAGATACGATGACTTAATTACATAATTTAGCCGTAGGGCCATAATCAGATATTCTTACCGGGTATATCTTCCTAATTTGATAGGGTAGCACTGTTGCATACACAGAATTGGACGAACGGGTTGCAATATATTACGCAAATATTTTTTTCCTGACAAGCGCATATATTGTTGTAAACCCCAACCGAGTCCGATTATTGTGAACCGCTCGATCTTGAACAAGCGCTTTGAGCGTGGTTGAGGTATACAGTAGACCTCTGCATCACTGTAGAGGATTCACTCTCATTATTTGGCATCACTATATTACACAAATATCTATGCAGGGTCGGCACTGAGGGTCGTTTAGAAGTACAATGGCTCAGGGCCCGCCAACATTAGGGGCCTATATTAAGACCCATCACCAATACTACTCATTTACAAAAATCTCTTAGATGTCTTACCTTACTCCCTACTAGTAGAAATAGCCGCCATAGTCTTCGGTTTCCCTTCCCATTCATAGAGATATTTCTCACTCCGTCCAACCATTTAAACTGAATCGACGATCGGATTCCAAAGTCCATACTCCAAACCCCCTCTCTCTCTCTCATGAATTACGGTATTTTCATCATTTATAGTGCATGTTGTGATGCATCCTCATCGTATTGTCGAGACATCGAGTTACCGGACATCGTCTTTGCTCGTTGGTCTACCCCCATGAAGTTCTTGAATGCCCAACTCCATTGTCGTGATGACGTCGGACCGTTGGTGAGTCCTCTCTATAGCGCTATTTCCGCATCCATTTTCACGTGCATTTCATCATCTTATTTTACAATTTATAAGAAAATATGGTCTCCTTTTAACGATTATACCCTCCAAAGTGATTGCCTAGTGCTATTTGACTCTACTATGTTTGGTGAGTCGCAGTGGTGCAATTGCCTGTTGCTATTTGATTCTTTTACTAGATGACATTGTTCTTTTTTTTCTTTTCATGATCTTTATTTCGTAATTTGTTATTTGATACTCGTCGGTATATCAACATCCGTAGATCTTTGTAAAATTTTAGAAGCTTTTTATAAGAACTTTAGGAATTTTAAAAAATGTGTCTATTAAAAAGCAATAAGAGCTCATTTTTTTCCTTTTGCCTAGAGCTCATAAAATTCAGGGATGGCACTGTATCTATGCACACGTATTTACATGCTTATGCACCCACAACTTTTAAAGTGCATAAATAATGTACATATATAATTATACATCATAAATTATTTTAATATATATATATATATATATAATACATTAACTAAATACTTGTATGTCATAGCACGGGCCTCTCCCCACACCTTCAGGTGTAACACCCTAACCCCAAACATAGTACCACATGGAAAACTCACAAAGTGTGGATGTGGTTTATAAGTAATGGGGATTACTACTTGACAATTTGGGCTTAAGCATTTTGGGTGGTTGTAAACAGGTCCAATTGGGTCCGAACCCAATAAGTTGTCAGGGCCAGTTTTCCTCGGTAACGAACCGGGGACCTAAGCCCGGGACGTTACAAATGGTATCAGAGTCAAATTCCCTCTGATAGTGGAGAGGGTTACCCGAGAGGTGAAGCCGTCCCTACAAAGAGGTTGGCGGAAAAGGCTACCCGGAATCTTGAGTCGGTTCTTTTATATAGGGACTTTGGAGATGAGATCTCTTTCTGAGGAGCTACGAGAAGAGGAGGCTGGACACGACAAAGAATATGAGACATGAGAACAATTATACTCTACTCTCACTCCACTTTTTTCTCATTTTATCTGAAATATATGGATTATTGATAAGTGAGAGAATAACTAGGTTAAACAAATATCTTTCTTTTTTTTGCTGAGCCTTTTTTTCTTCTAGATGACCTCTCTTTTTTCCCACTTGATGTCCTTTTTGTTTTCCTTTTTTTAGCCATTCTGTATTCCCTTTTTTTTCTTTTTTAGATGATAGCCAATTGGGCCAGACTTCATTTTCTAAAGGTGCGTAACTGGGCTACTTCGGATAACCCGGTTTATCCCTCTCTATTCTTGGGTTGGAATTCCATCACAAATCATAGTGACATCACATCACATTCTTTATTCCAACCCTCATAATCATCCAAAAAACTACTATTCACATCAGGTTATCCCAGCCAATCAAGCTATTATTCTCGCACCTTAAAATAGGAGGTAGGAGGGAGATAATATTGCTAAAATAAAGTGGTAGGTTAGTTGAGAAAATAGTACTAATTCAGTTGGTAAAATTAAGAGTTAATTCTGCATTAAAGAATTAATTCAGTTGGTATAAATAATACTTACCATACTCTCCCACTCTCAAACTACAAGAATATGCATTGCTATCAAAAAGTAGCAGGCCTTGGGATATAAATATCATGGCCTTAAAAAACAAGATTATTTTATGGAGATATTTATAATAATACAACAAAGCATCATTATTAAAAAAAATAGCACCTCTCCACGAAAAATAGCAGGACAATGTTTAAAGCAGTGTGATTATGCAAAAAAAGGAAAAAAAAAGAGAAGCAACAGCGCACCACTCAGAATAACAGAGTTAAGGATAAAATATGCAAAATACCATACTTGGATTAAAAATAGGACTAAGCGTCTTAGTTGAATTCTAGTGGAAATATTGAACTTTATCTCCCGAAGTATGTTTTCCACAGACAAAGTCTTACCCTGAAACGCCAAAAAGGTAAATCCTTAGAATCTTAGAAATTTGTTAAATTACCTCTACAATTTTTTAGCATAATGTAATTACCCAATCAAAAACATAAGTTACTCCAAGAACCTCCTAGAGCTTCAAATGATTAATCGCAGGATCTTAGGATAAGAGTTAGCAAGTTTATGAGATCGATGGGGGAATTATATTATTTCAAAGATTGAGAAGGTAATTTATAAAGTTTATAGGATTCGCGGGTAAAAATTCCTTTACTAAAAGTACTTGAACTTTTACACAAAATCCAACCAATTGTTTTGCACAAGTTTGAAGAAATCGTGACAATTAGTTTATTAATGGCGTATATGGATCGGATTATATCATATTTTAACTTAATCAGTGTCTAGTCAAATATAAGGGATTTTATTTTTTTTCCCAACGCAATCCAATCCGCTAAATATTTAAATACGATCTAACCACGGAATTACGAATTATTAGAATGAATTTGAGATCAGATTTTTAATGCTCATATATTGTTACTTCATATGTGATGACCGAATTTGTACCAAACTAGACCTCTACATTTGAATCCTAAAATTGATAATATGTACATGAAAAGAAAAAAACATTTACAATTTGAGAAAGAAAAGAATATATATATATATATATATATATATGCAATACATTTAATATGATTCGTGGAACTGCAAAAGTATAATGTTGACTCTAATAGGTGTGATTCTATCAATTCGAAACTATAAATAACACAAGGAGTGTCTAGTGGTAGAGTAGTGTGCCTCCACCTTAAAGGATCGGATTCGAATTCTACTAGTAAAAAATTATTTAAAAAAATAACATTAGACATTGCCAAAAGTAGTTGTTGCCAAAGTGCAAGGAAGAGCAAATTGTTCATTGAGTATAGATGAGATTGCTTATCCTTTGAACCCAAGGAGTGATCTGGTGGTAGAGTAGTGTGCCTCCATTTAAAGGATCTGGGTTCGAATCTTACTATTAAAAAAACTGTGAATAACTTGCAACATGGGAATAACCACACATGCATAGGTCGCCGTAGTTGCGAGAGGAAGGGATGACGATGGTGATAGACATGTTATCCCATAAGTCAGTACTGTAATGAAGCAGTTATTGCTCACCCGACACGATCGTAAGAGGTCATAATTCACCCAACACGATCATTTGGGGTGAACAAGAATCAAGGATCGGATGCGGGTGAAATTCCCATCAATGGCTGAGATGTTCGGTCGACTCCATCCCCTTAACCCCTTACGGGTCGTTCGGTTGCAGAGGTTACTCACTTTCCAAACTTCAATACAATCACATCACAATAACTGTTCACTTTTTTAAACTTCAATACAATCATATCACAACAAACCCACTTCTAATACACCCCTAGTTTAACCCTCTATTCAAACATCAAAACACAAAAACGGGTTACCGTCTACCAGTTTAACCAGCCCTAACCCGCGTACCAAACACACTCTTAGAGAACACTACAAATGAGCAGAAAAAGGATTTATCCAACGGTGGACCTTTTAGATGAAACCTCAACTATACTCCAACCCGAGATCATTGGCGAGGAGAATTATGAAACTGCGCAAAGAGTTAAGCAAACTTCATATATCCCCTTTCTTACTAGTCAGAAAGTCTACCCTTCTTACTTATTTATTTATTTACTAACATATTAATGAATGGAATTAGATCGGATTTTCATAACAATCCAATCAAATCTATAATTTGAGTGATTAGAAAATTTTTAATCTGATCCATTAAATTAGTAAAACTAAACTAATTCAACGAAATAAGTTAGATTAGATTACGGATTTTATCCGATCCGTGTATTATCCGATCCGTGTACACTTCTAATGACTACAAAACAATTACTGACTCAAAAACGAATAACAAGCGTTAAATAATAACTATTGAATATAAATCATGTGCATCGTAATAAAACTTTCAGATTACCGGTACCGAATTGCATTTTTTAACTATCAAAATCAGTATAAAATTTCGAAAGAAAAAAAAGTTTAGAAATAGTACGAAGGGACGGCATTAATTTTTGTAAATTCAATTAATTTCCACCAAATATTATTACAAGGTTGAAAATAGGAGTTGTCGCATTCAACACAACAAAAGCTCCGACGAAAACTCGGGACTAAATATAGAATTTTCTAACTTTAAACAAAGACCTGATCTCACACCAAACCCTATTTAAAATCTCCATGCAAGCATGCATGTCTCTATATCTACGTAAAAAAAACATATAAATTAAATTCTCGAAAGCAAATAAGATCCAAAATCAAAGCCTCATCCATCCCCTTTAGAAGGCAAAACAGAAACCAAGCCTAGATATGGCGATGGCCGCTGCATCGTCCTCCGCCCGCCTCTTCTTCGTCGCCATCGTCGTCCTCTCTACGATCGCGAGCACAGACCGCGTCGCGGCATCGGTCGACCCGAAGGAGTGCAAGGTGCTCATCTCCAACACAGGATGCACCCCGTCGACGTGCGACAACCTCTGCATCGAGGTCGAGATCGGTCACTCGTCGAAGTGCGAGGGAGGAAGGGATTGCTACTGCCTCAAATGGTGCTGAGGGGTTGGAGTTGATTGTGCAGTTGTTCAGGGACGTGGTTGATCCCTAATTTGGGACAATTTTGAAGGTGCGAGGGGTTTGTGATAAGGCTTTGTTATTTTTGAGGAGGGCAATGCAAAATGTCCTCTTTTTACCCTTTTTTTTACATTTCTTCTTAAACATTTTGAATAAAAATGTGATTTTGGTGTTTTTCAAGAAACTGAAATCGAGAACAAAGTTACTTTACATTGTACATTAACTTCTTTGTGTTTTATTTTCTTGGATGGAGGAGAAATACAAATGGAGGCATATTCTTTGGATTGTTTACACTCATGCTCCTCCGAGATTCTGCAATTGCAGATATGTGAATACTTGTGTTCATGTATTCTTGCAAAATTCGTAGTACCGTCCTTCTTTTATTACACTTATGCCCATATATTATATACGAAGGACAATACTATGAGTTTTGTAAGAACAAAAGGACACAATTGGTATTCAAAAAAGTCTGAGTATTTATATGGATTGCGGTGTACTTACAAGTTACAAGACTCGTATAATACATCTAATTACAAACATGGTAGAAGTTATGACGTAATAAGATATGATTTAACTTAGGGTCATGGTGTAAAAACCTTATTATAAATTATTTAGGAAAATTAATTGAAATGCATAATTGCATTTTTTATAACCTATTGGTAGGGATACTAATCTAATTGATTCAATTCGATTGAGAATCGTTCTATGAAATTTAGAGAAAAAATGATTGGAAATAAAATGAATCGAATGTAAATCTGACTTGTGGGTACGATTCATTAATGAATCGAATTTAAATTAACATAAATTCCTTAAGTAATAGTTTTATTTATACATACTTACGTACGTACAGACGTACACACATGTATGTATGCATAGATTTGAATATAAATGTATAAATGAATGAATATACATGCATGTGTATGCGAGTGTATATTTATAATTATATTGAGTAATGACTAAACATCCAATATCAAAATATAGAACACAAAATATTAGTCTTAAAATCTCGTAGGAAAGAACATGTATTTAAGATTTTTTTATCCAAGTTTCCCACCTTATATTTATTTCCATGTTTCCACATTCTCTATGCCACCTTTTTTATTTAACTTTTCGTTCTTCATTAAATATCCGTAAATCTTAGGGTGATGAGGGTGATCCCACTTATTTTATGTGAAAATAGAGGCACATTACTTTAAGTTTTTCCTTCATGTTTGTCGTGATTTGTGGGGGATACGGGAGTGAGGTCAGACGTGACAACCGATATTTAACCGGCTGATGGAGGGAAAGGACATGTATGTGTAATGTCCCGGGCTTAGGTGTCTGGTCCGTTATCGTGGAAAACTGACCTTGACAACTTGTTGGGTACGGGCTCAATTGGACATATTAACAACTACCCAAAACACTTAAGCTCAAGTTAACAAATAGTAATCCCCATCACTTATAAACCACACCCACACTTCGTAAATTTTAGATATGCGACTATGTTTGGGGTTAGGATGTTACAGAATGTGTTGAGTTATAGTCGATGAAAGCCATCATCGATTAGGTAGCGAATCATGGATCTAATTTTCTAGAGGATGGGGTATTTCCCATCCCTAAATAAGGGCAAGGAATATCATGAATGAGAGAAAAGTTATAGGGTCACTAACCACTCGCTCAATAGCCGTTGGGGCTTTTGCAATTCAAGTTTGTTATCCTAATTGTCTCCTCTATTGTATCGAGAATATTCTATCACTTTAATAACTTTTATGTAATTCTATGTGTTTATATATTTCTTTTATCATAGGAAAAGAACAGAAAAAGAGTAAATCCAGATTGCAAATACATTCAATATCCATAATATATATATACACACATTATTCGTCGGGTCTTCGACTATATAATTTTTTTAACTTGTATTAGAAAAATGTATTAACAATAAAGGTATAAAATAACAAGTTTAAAAATTGTATTGCTCTTTATATAAATAATATG
This sequence comes from Ottelia alismoides, assembly GCA_037367405.1. NCBI lineage: Eukaryota > Viridiplantae > Streptophyta > Magnoliopsida > Alismatales > Hydrocharitaceae > Ottelia > Ottelia alismoides. The sequence continues at coordinate 48,142 of JAZKJV010001505.1, forward strand.
TAATTTTAACACATAAGTGGACATTTCAAATTCGAAATAAATGAATCGAATTTGAATATTCGAAATTCATAATGGATTGAATCTGAATTCAAGTTGCAGAATCGTTTAAAATTTGATTCGAGTTCAGATCCAAAATTTTCAAAACGAATAGAATCCGAATCATGATAGATTCAAGGGTATTCAATTCGAGTAACACTCCTATCTATACGTATTCTTATGATTGACTTTAGATACGCCGACTGATTATGATACTCAAACACTTAAAAATAAGGATCAACAACTAATGAGCTACACCTCAAAAAGCATATTTTTTTAAAGATTTCTCCATATCGAGGTGTATATATTATCATTAATTACCTTAACCCAAACATGCTCCTTTTTACCATCACAAATTCAGCCTGAGGGAAAGGTTGCAACAAAAAATAGGAAATAATCTGATTCTGTATTCATGATTTCTTTTATATTTGTATTATATGTTAAAATAATTATCATTTCAATCTTCTCCCTGATATGATTATCTGAAGACGATAGTTTTCAGAAGGATGATTCTTATACTACGGAGGACAACTATTATAATTATGACTTTTGTCTTTTATTGAAAAAATTAGAATGACACTGCAACAAAATTGAGCTATAGTGACTGTTTTTTCAAAATCCTTCGCTAAATCAACCGTTAAATATATAACGACGATATTATTCATTGCGAAATGATTTTTTCTACTCGAGACTAGCGACAAATATCATATATGTTGTTATATCATTAGCAACGGTCCATATAACAATACTTATCTGTTGCTATTTTCGAAAATATCAACTAACCGTCGCTAAATACGAAACTAATTTTTTAACAAATAATATCTTCGTTATATATTTAACAATGGCTAATTTAGTGACGGATTTTGAAAAAACGTCACTATGATCATTATGTGGTATGTTTGGTAATCTTTAAAGGAAATTTGATTAGATGTGATCAAATCTCATTAGGGTTTTGGTAGATTAAAATCATTGTTACGAAGAGGGTTGTAACTATAAAAAACACAAGATAACAACAAGATCGAGAGTGAAGAGAAGATGAAGATCGAGCCGAGGGAATAGAAAAGTTGTATTTATTCTTTTTCTTAGTGATTTTTCTTCTCTGATGATTGTAACAGGTTATGTATCATCTTTATATCATAGATCTTCTTCTTCACATGATTTCATAGTGATTTATTGTGAATCTCCTTTATTGTATATCATCGTGGGAGGTTCAATGTCGATTAGATTCACGACACAACCGGTGTGGTGCATCTTCAGAATTGTGGAAGATTCTTCTAATGATAGTTGGTAGAGCGATCGTGCCTGGAGGCGCAACAATGGATCTGATGAAGAGATCCATATAAAAGGGTGCACCATTCTCTATGGAACCCATCAATATAGTGAATGGCTTCAACTTACTGAGGGTGCACATAGAGCGGATAAAATTCATAATCATATCCAATCCGATGTTATGATATTGATTTTATCATTCTAACTGATCAAATTGGATTGTTTTAAAATGCAGTAAATAATTGATTGGATCACATCATTATCAAAATCTAATCCAATCCAACCCATTAACACAATCATACACCCACACATATAACCTTTATTTGCAACCATTCCCAATTTCTCACACGTTTATAATCAATGTCATTCATTTCATTTTTATATAAATGGTAAATACAAAATATTCTAGTCACCACCACCTCTTCTTTTTTGAAAGTCAATATGAAATCCCTAGATAATAAAATGTGATTGTAATTGTCAACTTGTAAACCCTATTGGATTATTCCCCTCACAATTCCATCTCACCCTGTCATTTCACTCTTGACCCTCAATATCTTGTTCCCAGTTCCCTCTCCCTCAGTTCATTTCGAGACCTCCCCCTCGTGCACAACGTTGCCCTCCTACAACACAAGGTCGACATCGATGTTCATTCCTCGCAATACCGTCACCCTTCCCTTACGATGCCACTGCCTATTTCACACAATCTCATCTCGCTCTCACTCAGTACCATCGGCTCTAAGCGTGTTGCCACTCCTGTGATCTCCATTAAAAGAAATAGATTTGGGACAGTTGTCTGATACATCCATTTGTTACTCTTACCCATTTTGCTTCTTACCTTTTTACTTGCTCTGGCTTGCAATTTTATCCCCAAAATGAAACCGAATCAGCTATTTCATAAAAAAAATTGATGACTAGTTGTACCATACCCATCTAAGATATAGTAGGCATTGCTTGAATTCTTTTCCTTTTTAAATTGATTTACATATTTGAGATATGCAATTTTGACTCATATTCAGAAAAAATGCATATTTTGAATATAAGAATAACCTGACAAATCAATTCTATTTCAAGTTAATTTTAAATGAGAGACATACTGCTAAAAGAGTCATGATGTGGGTTGGGCATTGGGCTGGGCCGGCCCGACCCGGCCCAAAACCCGACCCATATAATCCGACCCAAACCCGAACTCGAAATTTAATGGGTGGGCCGTGGACCCTAAAATGAGCCCATATTGATTAGCGGGCCGGGTTTGGGCCTGAGAAGGCCCAAACCCGTTAGCCCGATAGCCCGACTAATTCTAAAGCAAGTTTATTCATATCTAGTACGGTATAATTATATCAATTATATTCATGTTTATTCCAAATACCATGGTCTAACTTTAATATCCTTATTCGAGTATAGAATAAATGCTTAGACACATTAATAATCATATCCATTAACGTGGATTGAGGATATTATTACATTAATATACAAGATTATTACATTAATATGCAAGAATGGAATATGTGTCCTCAAGTGTTAGAGCATGTACAACTGTAAGTAACCAATTTGTATTAGGTCATAGTGCCCGCATCTACAATAGAATATGTAATGGTGAATTGAATGGTGGTTTAAGTCGCCATATTTTTACCACATTTTTATTTCCAACATACAACTAATGTTAAAATCACAAATTAGTTAGCATGCTTATAGTTTTAAACATGCATATATGCATAAGAAATAATCACACAAATGCAAGAAGAATGGAAGACATGATATTGGTATACATAGGTGTTAAATTGGGCCGGCCCAACCCGAACCCGACCCATTTTGTTTGAGCTCGGTTTGGGCTTGGGCTTAATTTTTGAAAATAAAATGGGCCTAGGTCCGACCCATTAGCCCATATACTTAAATGGGCTTGGGCCGGGCCAACTCAAATCCGACCCGACCCGGCCCGATGCCCAACCCTACCACAAGGGCACCCTCGATGTAATTTTATTATGTCTTTTCTACTAACCAAGAAAGTTAATCTAATGCGTTCCTCGGAGAGAGAAAACAACGTGAAGATACATCCTAAGGTAGAATGGATCCTCAGATGTAGATGTTGCTGCAGCAGGCTCTGCAGTAGCGGTTGGAGCGGCTCGATCTTGATCGAGCGGTTCCCACGAAATCACACGAACTGTGATTTCATGCGAAGCGTTCAATCAAAATCGAGCGGCTCCAGCCGCTACTGCAGAGCCTGCTGCAGCATTCGTGTGATTTCGTGCGAACCGCTCAATCAAGATCGAGCGGCTCCAGCCGCTACTGCAGAGCCTGCAGCAACAACTACAACAGAGGATCCATCTCCATCCTAAGGAACCGCACAGCGTCGCTTAAAAAAAGTGGATCTCTCCTTCGCCTCACAATAAACAGTCCCCTAAATTAAGCAAAACCTTTACCTATATATAAATTCCTACTTTGATGCACACAGAGGCAAAGACGAGACCTAAGGCAAAGCACAATCACATTTCTCTCTACGTCCGACTTTAGTACGTATCAATCCATAATGGCAGCAGTCCGCTTCTTCCTCGCCGCGCTCATCGTGTTTGCCGCGGTGGCCGAGATGGCCCCCGCGGCGGAGGCGAAGGAGTGCCCGGTGCTCGTCGACACGAGCGGATGCAGCCAGTACTCGTGCGAGAACCTCTGCATCACCATCGAGATCGGCCATGCCGCGAAATGCGACAATGGCAGATCTTGCTACTGCATCAAGTACTGCTGATCCATCACTGCTTTGTGATGGAGATTATGATCAGATCTGTGATAAAACCACAGTTGGGACTGCGCCTGATTATGCTTTTGTGATGCACTGAAAAACAATATGTATTCATCAGAGAGTCTGCTTTTAAATTAAATGTTACATTCTTGTTGTTGATAATCGATATTATTTGATCTTTGATATATGATGGGATACTGTAATGGAAAACTATGAAATTACGATCGGATCATTTCAACCAATTTACAGATACAGTGGAGATGAGATTGGACTCGTTTCAGCCTATAAAATTCATATATATGTTTAATATATAGTATCCTTACAATATATTAAGCCCCGTCGACTACGCACTGTTCATCATTTTAATTTCTGTTTTTGTACAATTAATTAATATTGACCAATATCGGTGAGTGGCCACACGTCCATTGCTTCCTCTAATAACGTCTGACGTCATTCCTTTCCCTGCAACGACACGTCAAAGCGGTGAACGGGGTTTGCCTCTTCGATCTCTTCGCCCCTTTTTTTTTGTAACCTCAAACCCTTACCGTCGTCTTCCTTCTCGACAGGACCTGCGCGACTCTTCTCTTTGCCTCCTCTCACGACGGGATCACCACAAGCGAGTGGACCCTCACGACGGGATCACCACAAGCGACTGGACCTGCGCTCCTCTTCTCTTTGCTTCCTCTCACGACGGGATCAGCATAAGCGGACTGGACCTGCGCTCCTTTTCTCTTTGCCTCGTCTCACGACGGGATCACCACAAGCGACTGGACCTGCGCTCCTCTTCTCTTTGCCTCCTCTCACGACGACTCTCCTAAGGTTTGCTGCAGCCAATAAATTGATTTGTTTGATTTATTTGCTCCCGAGTTTTGTTCTATTTGCTCATGGGTTTTCTTCTCTGCCAAACAAGTAAATTCTAAAATTCCTTACTCCTGTACTCGGTCGATATGGATGGGTTTGCTCAGTTTCGATTGCCATACTAGCGGCTTCACTGTAGACAGAGGATGACGGGGTGATAATTCCTCCAAATTTTGGTGCAGCCCATTGATTTTTTTGTTTAATCCATGGATTTTAGAACATACATTAGATTATATAAAATATAATGAATATTATATTTAAAAATACTTCATTAGGTATAGTCACGTCAGAATTTAAAAACACAAATTGACTGAAGGAACATTTTAACATACTCATTTCTGGGTTTTTTTGCATTCTCACATTGACGACTTCTGCAGCACATGAAGCCCACGAGTTAATCCACTTGATATTAACATTTATTTAATCGGGAGGATAATCATGATTAGATGTACCTATATCATCGGTTAACAAAGTAAAGCAAATCTATCAAATTTCGTTTGTGAAGTTTTTTGCTCTGTTCAGTCAGAGCAGCCAGGTGGTGTCTCATAGGATCTACAAGGACATCAAGGACAGCTGCTTGTAGTGGTACCCGTATGCCCAACCTTAGAATATCGAGGGAAATTGCGACTTTCTGTTTTTTCCTCTTATTTGAGATCATTCGGTTTGTTTTTTTGGATTGTATATTGCATCCATGATGGCATTGTTGCTTACTGTTCAATGATATTTTTTATTCTTTTTGGGATTGATAGTTGATAGCTGGGATTATTCCCAGGAAAATATGATGTTACTGACTATTCGTGTTAGTTGTTGTGTGCAATTTATATAACATATAAATTGTAATCTTCGCAGGTTAAATACATGGATTCTGTAACGAAGCCCAATCCTCTGGGTCGACATGAGGATGAAGATGAGGATGTACCGAGTGAGTTCTATACTACTTCTAATCAGCAAAAAATAGTTTGCATGCAGCTTATACCTAATCGTATAATGTATGGAGCAAATTTAATTGCTCAAAATATCTTCTTTAAAACCTAGGCTCGTCATCTTACCCGCGAAAAAGGATGAAAAGTTGTGCCCGATCAGGTTTTTGTTCAATGTATTCGTGCATTTCCTTGTATGTTAAACTGCATACAAGAAAATATGTATAAATTTATGTCTTTTTGCTTTAGGAAGTTTTGGCTTGCGTGCTGAAGGGCAACCATTGGATTTCAGAAATATCTCTACTCGAGGTAATGCTTAAGGAAGTTCAATATATCTTATGTGAAATAAATTGCTGCAGATACAAGTATTGGTTATTGATAACATGGTTGTCATATTGGTCAACTTACTTCGTCTTCCATACTTTCATATACTATATATATATATATAGCCAAACATCCAATACATAATTTCCTATGGATGAGCACGAAGATGAATATGTTATATGTAAGGGTGGGTTGTTAGTGATATTGTTCGTACTGCATCAAAGGAAGATACTTTTCTTATCAAAGACCTAATAGAGATTACACAGTATTATATGCATGCAGCATCAACATTGACACTTCATGCTTGCTTCTTACAGGGTCCAGTGCAGTAGATGTTGAGAATCAATCATCGAGTGCTGTGAGCAATCTCAATGAAGGTAGCATCAATTATGCTCACTTATTAGTTTTAAACTAATATCATATTCCTGCAATTCAATCACGATGTTTTTATACGTATTTTCAGGATGCCTAATAAGCATTTAAAAATGCAAGCTACGTTTTGTATTATTTGCTTTCGTGACTAATGTCTATTATGTTGTTGTTTTGTGAATCGTAAAAATAAATCTAATATGATGTTGTTATGTGAATCATAACTAATATCTATACGTTAGAATGGAACGTCTCCGTTCTCTTAAATCTTGCTTTGTATTTCTAGGAACCCATGCATTAGGTTATGAGTCTCAAACATCAGTGAGTACAATCAATATCGGTCAAGGTACCATCAACTGTGCTTACGAACTTCTTTCGCTTTTACGAAAGGAATCATCTAATTTTCCCGTACTTCATGTTTGCTTCTTACAGGACCCAGTGCATTAGATGTTGAGAATCGACCATCGACTGTTGTCAGCAATCTCAATGAAGGTACCATCAACTATACTCACCCATTAGTTTAAAACTAACATCATATTCCCGCAATTCAATCACGATATTTTTATACGTAGGTTTAGAATGTTAATATGGCATTTAAAAAATCCAAGCTATGTTTCTTATTATTTGCTTTCGTGACTAATTTCTATTATATTGTTGTTTTGTGAATCATAACAAATAATCTAAGTTAGAATGGAACGTCTTAGTTCTCTAAAAGCTTGCTTTGTGCTTCCAGGAGCCCATGCATTAGGTGACGAGTGTCAAACATCAGGAGGTACAAGCAATATAAGTCAAGGTACCATCGCTTGTGCTTATGAACTTCTATTGCTTTTAGCAAAGGAATCATTTAATTTTTTTGCTTTTACTTCAATCATGCTCTACATGGGTTGAACTTGCCACCGACCAAATATAATGCTGATTGTTTCATGTTTGAATTATGAATGTGAAGTAAAATGCTTTCTCATAAACTATACATTGCTTCGTTTTGTATAAGCAGCAATTTTTTTTGGTGAAAAATATAACATTTATCGTTGAATGCCAACTTTTCCAATTAATTTTTTAGGTAATTTCTTTCAAAGATGGAACTTCGGTCCACCGGATTGTTGTTGCATGAAGTGCGGTGCAATCATGTGGTTTGAGGAAAGGGTTTTGAGATCTGGAAGTAGATCTCCAAAATATAGACTTTGTTGTCTAGATGGAAGGGTCAAGCTTCCATTTCTTCGAAATATCCCGTTGTTCTATGAATCGCTATTATCTGGTCAACATCCCTACTCCACACACTTCAGAAGATATATTCGTCAATATAATAACTGCTTCAGTTTCACATCTATTGGAGCTTCTATAGACTCGACTGTCAACATGAGACAAGGTCCATTTTGCTATCGGATTCATGGTCAAATGTACCATAGGATTGGATCTCTATTACCTGTAGACGGTAATGCTCCGACATTCGCTCAAATCTACCTGTATGATGCTGAAAATGAAATTGGAAGTCGAATCAAAGCCTTTCAAACGGGATCAACTGACACAACTGCTATTAATAGCCTCATAACAGCTTTACAAGTTATGCTGGCTGAAATCAATCCGTATGTTACCATTTTTAGACATGTTAGAGATTGGATACAAGAAAACAACGAAATGAACATAAGACTACAAATTTTGCATTCGGAGAAAAGTCAACGACAAGATTTTCCTGTTGGAAATGAGGTCGCAATGTTGGTAGTTGGAAATGATGAAGATACTGAAAACACACGTGATATAATTCTTTCAAAATATGATCATGGATTACATAGAATAAGTGAATTACATAGATCATATATGCCTTTACAGTATCCTTTATTGTTTCCTTATGGAGAAGATGGTTGGAGAGTTGGTATTAGCTATTGCGGGTATGGTGAGCATGACCAAGCTGATGGAGCAAATATATCTATGATGAACTTCTATGCTTTTAGGTTACAAAATCGAGCGATTGAGTCGGGGAATGCTCTGATGCGAGGAGGGAGATTGTTACAACAATTTATCGTTGATGCATACACATGTATTGAACATAGCAGGTTAAATTGGTTTCGTCGAAATCAAGATAAACTACGACTTGAAAGTTTTGAAAAGGTCTATGATGCTTTTTGTCAAGGTGAAGAGACGGGTGCTTCTGTAGGGAAGAGAATAATCTTGCCATCTTCATTTACTGGGGGTCCGAGATATATGCTCCAGAATTATTATGATGCCATGGCTTTATGCTCATGGGCTGGCCCTCCAGATATATTTCTAACATTTACTTGCAATCCTAATTGGCCTGAAATCAGATACCTTTTAGATATAGCTGGTTGTAAATCAGCAGAAGATCGTCCAGATATTGTTGCAAGGGTTTTCAATATCAAACAAAAAGAGCTAAGAGATGACATAGTCAAAAGGAAGTTTTTCGGCATTGTGAAATCAGGTATGTATACATATTTGTAGTTGTGACTCCAACTTCCATATATCCTTTACGCTCTAAAACTAATTACACATTTATTTACTCAGATCTATCTGTCATCGAATTTCAAAAACGTGGGCTTCCTCATATGCACATGTTAATCACTTTAGAGCCTGGATCGAAAATAAGAACCACGGATGATATAGATAAATTCATTTCAGCTGAAATACCTGATCCTTCTCAAAAGCTTGCCTATGAAACAGTTTGTAAAAGTATGGTTCATGGTCCATGTGGTCAAATCAATCCAAAGTGTCCTTGCATGAAGCAAGATAAGTGCTCCAAACATTACCCTAAGAGATATGCACATGAGACTTATTACGATAGCCAAGGTTATCCCATTTATAGAAGACGTGATGATGGAAAATCAATTAAAACACAAAGAATGCTTGTAGATAATAGATGGATTGTTCCTTATAATGTTGATTTATTGATTAAATTCGATGCACATATAAATGTTGAGGTGTGTAATCAAATGCAAGCAATAAAGTATTTATTCAAATATGTCCATAAAGGTTTCGATAAAGTGTCTTTTAGCTTAACAAAAGATACTGAAGAAAGTTTAGATGAAATTACTCAATATTTAAATGCTAGATATATTTCTGCTGCTGAAGCTGTATGGAGAATATTTGATTTTAAACTACATGATAGACATCCAGCTGTTCAACGATTATGTTATCACTTACCTAATGAACAAAACATTGTCTTTCAAGATAATGATGACCTTCGAAATATTGTACATAATATATCATCTAGAAAAACTATGTTAACAGAATGGTTTGTTACCAACAGAACTTGCTCTGATGCAAGAGCATATACATATGTAGAATTTCCACAGTACTATGTGTGGAAGGACGAGAAAAAGGAATGGAGACGACGAATTCGTGGGAAATGTGTTGGCCGTCTACCTTCTACAAAAATGTTGTCAGGTGAGCTTTACTACTTACGTATATTACTACATAAAGTCCGTGGAGCTAGAACTTATAGTGATCTTTTATCAGTTAATAACGTTGCATTTAGTACATTTAAGGATACATGTGCCGCACTTGGACTGCTAGATGACGATAATGAATGGACATATGCAATTGAGGATGCATCAACTTGGGCTACTGCATGGCAGTTACGTCATCTTTTTGCTTCAATCTTGCTGACAACTACAATTAACAATCCTAAGGGAATTTGGGATAGATACTGGAGAGAATTTACGGATGATTTCCAAACACGACGTGCAGAAGACTCAGATGAGATTGTTTACATACTATCAAATGATGCGTTGCAACTAAAGGGTTTACACCATTTAGAAATTATTTTAAACATGAATGGCAAGTCACTTTCTGATTACCCACAACTTTCACCTCCTGCTTCATACAATGAAGGCCATGATATTAGTAACATCCTTGCAAGTGAGGTGAATTGTGACATCACCTATGAGAGATTAGAGTTCGAACGCTTATACTCGTCCTTAAATGGTGAACAAATGCATGCATATAATGAGATTATAGATGCATGTAATAGTGAAATTGGATCTTTCTTTTTCGTTTCTGGAAGCGGAGGAGTAGGCAAAACATATTTATGGAAAACATTAATCGCTAAGCTTCGTTCGGAACATAAAATTGTCCTACCAGTTGCATCTTCAGGTATAGCATCGTTGTTACTGCCAGGTGGTCGTACTGCGCACTCTCGATTTAAAATACCTCTTGAGCTAAATGAATCATCTACCTGCAATGTTAAGAAGCAAACATCTCTTAGTCAAATAATATGTATGGCTAAATTGATCATATGGGATGAAGCTCCAATGATCACAAAAAATGCATATCATGCGCTTGATAGAACATTGCGAGATATATTAACGGATGTTAGATCTGATGCTGCAAGCTTGCCATTTGGTGGGATTACTATTGTACTAGGTGGAGATTTCAGGCAAATTCTTCCAGTTGTTGTAAATGGTTCGCGCGCTGACATTGTTAATTCGTCTCTTCCTAGATCTCCTCTTTGGAAAAAATGTAAATTGATTGTTCTTGAAAAAAACATGCGCTTAGAAGCTGCTAACAAAGTTCCCGTCGATGAAGAAAATCAGAAATCTGAATTCGCTAAATGGTTGTTAGAAATAGGTGATGGAAGGGTTCCATATCTTCCATGTAATGATTTGAATGAGCGCTCATGGATTACTATGCCATCTGATATATTAGTTGACCCAGAAAAAGGCCTGGGAGGTTTGATTTCTGCTATCTATCCAGATCTTACAAATAATTGCATGGACAATACATATTTAAGGGAACGTGCAATTTTAGCACCAAGAAATGATGAGGTTGACAAAATAAATGAAATGATAATGAGTACAATAGATGGAGAAGATATGCTTTACTACAGCTATGACAAAGCAGTGTCTCTAGATGGGTCTGGTTCTATCATTACTGATTACCCGATGGAGTATCTTAATTCAATAAATATACCAGGAATTCCAACAAGCATTTTAAAGATTAAAGTTGGTGTGCCTCTTATGTTGCTTAGGAATATGGATCAATCAATTGGTTTATGTAATGGCACACGTGTAATCGTAAAATCATTTCAATCAAGACTTCTTGATGTTGAGATCATAACCGGAGATAATGCGGGTAATCGCGTTTATATTCCACGTATAGAATTGACTGCTACAAAAACCGGAGGCCCTTTTGCTTTAAAAAGAAGACAGTTTCCAGTTAAATTAGCATTTGCGATGACGATTAATAAGAGTCAAGGACAAACATTAAAATCAGTTGGTTTATACTTGCAAACACCTGTTTTCACTCATGGTCAACTGTATGTGGCTTTATCAAGAGTAACATCAAAAAAAGGATTAAAGATTCTGCTATCTGATTAACATGGCTATCTTCCAAATTCAACCAAAAATATTGTATACCAAGAGATTTTTAATGAGGTTGCATTCATTTCTTCCTTCTAGCTATTTATGTTTGCTTCTCCTTGATTTTTTTACCTTTTATAGCTTCATATTTTTTATATAGTTGTCATGTAAATGTATCAGTAGTCTGCATCATGCAAAAAATAAGCATACTTTGTTGACAGTTTACATTTAAACTTTCACTTTCATTTTAGTCATTTCGTACTACATTTTCCTCCTCAATTTCCTATATTGTCATAGCTGCATCTGCATGAATAGAAGCAACTATTTCTCATCGCTTTCCAGAGCTATGTTATGAATTTAACATATTAACTGTTACTTGCAGATATCACAACTTTCAACCCTTCACTGCAGATGTTTAGGGACATTGTAGTATCATCATCTCCAAGTTTTTCAGCGCTAGAAGGTAGTTATCCTAATACTCAACTTAGACATATTTAATATCTTCTCTTCTGATATTTTGTCATACATGTATTAATAGTAATCTTCCTTCTTTCTATAGAAAGACTAAACATAATAAGAAAGTCCTCGGGAAAAAGTTGTCCCGACAAATTACAGCCTACTCAAGCCAATTCAAAGATCAGTGCTTCTCGACTAATCACACTAGATACAGCCCAACCCCTATTGCGCAATGTATCTTACCGTCTTAGAGTGGGAAGAATATGGGACGGAGAAATCTTAGGACCAAAAAATGGAAGAATGTTTGTCTTCATTCTTATTGATAAAAAGGTTGTGTGTTTTCTGTATATTCATTTAATTCCAATAGAAACAACCATTTACATTATCGATCTAACGGCTTAATTTTGGTATTTTCCCTAGGGTGATCAGATGGAGGGTTCTGTATCAGATCAACATTTGGATTATTGGAAGGACAGGCTACATGTAGGGAGTGTTTATTTGTTTAGAAATGTTCAAATTTGTGCGGCAAAGAAATGGCATGTCATTGTTGATCACCGTTATCGTATGCTTATTAATGGTCGATCTTTGGTTGATCTACTACAAGATGACAACTCCATTCCTAACATAAAACCCAATATAATATCTTTGGAAAAGTTACATAATGTGAGGCAAAAAGGAGAGTCATTGATAGGTACCTGTTATAATATCAACAACTTCCTTCTTTATTTACTCCTTTTTGCTTAAAGGTAACTAACATCTATCTACAGCTAATAGATTGCTTTCTTTTTACAGATATTATAGGAATAGTCTTGAACATGGTACCCATTACAAGTGTCACAACTAAAGCTGGTATGGTACAGAAAAAGTCCAACATTGATGTCATTGATCAAAGGTACAAATAATAATTCATTCATTCAAATCAAAATTTTCATCATTCATGGTATCAAAAAATGACATAATTTACATCATTTCTTGCAAATTAGTGGGACAACAATACGAATTACCATTTGGGGAGACTTAGCTATAAGGTACAATGAAGAACTTAATAATGCCCTTGAAAACAATGGAGTTGTTCTTGCTTCTCATCTGTCGGTTTCAAGATATCAAGGTAATAACGCCAAGTAAACTCTTATGTTCCTTACCTGTGTATACCTTTTATTCTTAGCATTTTTTATCGATTATGGTAGGTGCATGCACACTTTCAACAACAGGGTTCTCTATATTACAGTTTGATAAAATGGAACTTGAAGAGGTCCAGAAATTGATCAACTGGTAAAACTGAATTTTAGTTAGGCTATGTACTTTAGCATAGCTTCAACATATGTATATTTTTATATACATATGTTAAAGTTACATACGATGGCTTATTTTGCAGGTTTGCATCCGAGAAAAATTCCATTTCTCATTCAGCTTCATTTGTATTCTCACAATCTGTCCTGTCACCCTCTACCAAAGTTTCTCCAGTCCCAATCGCACAACTCATCGATGCTACAGTTGGGTTTCCAACTCAGGTAATACACTTCTCATTCTTATGTGCCTTGATGACCTTTGTTGTTATCCTCCAACTTCAGTCATGTTTTATTTAAAACAATCAGCGTAACTTATACTGTGTAAGAATTATTTGATCTCTCGGTTGTTATTCGTTGTTCTAGGTTTCACTCAGCTGTAACAGGTAGAATACCTCCTCCACAGTGTCGAAAAAAAGCTTTTCCCCTACAAAATAAACTACTTCCTATTGTGTAAAAAACTTTCACATCACCTACTAAACTATTTTGGACAGAACTCCGTTATATCCATGACCTATTTCCCTCTCATGTTCTTTAATAGGGCACATGCACCAAATAGAGCTCACAAATTAACTTTAAACTATGAAATTTTCTTAGACTCCAGCCAAAGTTTGAAATGTAATTCTACTTATGCAGATAGAAACAATAGTCCCCAGTCTGGCAAGAAATGGACCAAGCGTTTCAATAGAGATAAAATGAGGACAAATGTGGATGTAGGGAACGAAGATAATGCATTTGTTACAATACATCCATTATTTTCCTTCTACCCCTATTTCAATAAAGTTGTCCTATATATATTGTATTAACTTAGAATGTCTCCTACCTTTTTCCCATTGATTCCAATTGCATATTAACCAAACAGTGTCAATATATAATAAAATATAACATGCATGATCCATTTAAGTACATGTGCTAAGTATTCTCTACTATAAACTTCACCTGACTTTATGACTTCCTTTTTGTAGGCAAACACATATCATGTAGAAGCAATTGTATCTGGTATATTTACAGATACACAAATGTGGTACGATTGTTGTCAAACATGTTTCGCAACGTATAAACTGTCTCCTGACAATACATGTTGCTTAAATTGTTCTGCGAAAAATCCTCTGTGCATATCAAGGTACTCAATATACAAGTTTTTCGTAAACTTATCCTCCTTACATGTTATACAAACTTCTCAGGATCTTTCTACATACATATTTACACCTTTTTTTTAAAATCTTTCTACATGTCAAGAATGAAGGTCAGGCTTGGAGCATCAGACAAAACAGGAGAGATTTACATTACTGCTTTCGGAAACGAAGCAGAGAAAATTATTGGATTAACAATTGATCAATTACAAGACCTACTTACTCAGGTAAGCATTTCATTCTCTATTTGTTGTATTATGAATTGTTTGCATTTTCATATAATGAAATACTGTGAAATTCTGCAAAATAATTCATAGATAACAAATTATGTCTTTATGTAGGATGACGCACTAGATCTTCTTGGACATCTGATTAACACACGTCTATGGAAAAAATACATCTTCAGTATAAGGGTAACAAAAAGAAATCACAGATTTGTGCGTGCAAAAGACTTCACAGCAACCTCTATACAGGAAATCGATACTCCAACCATTCCAACTCAACTATACTAAGACAATGGTATGCCATCTAAACTCATCATTCTATACATTCATAAAATGTATAAACTTTATATCTCCAACCTTTTCAATTCCATGTCATCCTTATCTAATTTTAGATGTTACATTTTCATGTACATGATATTCTCCACTTCTTGGCGCACCTGCTTCAACTGACGAAAACGATATTAGATAAGTCATCTCTGCCCCATATGTACAAATAATAATTACATGTATATATTTTTGTAGAACTTTCTTGTCTAGCATATATGTCATCCATATGCCATATGTACAGATAATAACAGTTGTATATATTTTTGTAAAACTTATTTATCTAGCATGTTAAAGAACACATATCGTCTTACTTGAAAGTAAGCATTTTGCGAACCATATAATCTGTCACTGCAGGTATGCGAAATTCTGCATGCGATTACCACATTCCAACTGTTGTTATACGGTTAAATGATTTTTATTTTTAAACATGTACTTTTAGCTGTCATTATAAAACATCAACCTGGCTCAGGATAACGTTTAAAACATCAACCAAACCTATATTGCATACTCAAATATTGGCACTATTGAAGTCCATTTAACCGTGCAAAGCACGGGCTTTACTCTGGTTATATATAATCCAAATACACTTTTTAATAATCAAAGTTTAGATGTTATGTATAAATTACAATAGCCCACCATATCTCAACAAAAAAAATCAATATATATATATATATGATCTAATTACAATAACGGTTAACATTGTATGATGTGCATTAACCGGATACTAATACATCAGTATATGTCCACCATCGTACCTTTTTTTAATCGGCGCAGATATATAGTTTTTATTTTAGCATAAATGGTATAGATAATGATCTTTTTATTTTCGTTGCATATACGTATATGGATTCGAATACCTCTTTCATTTTTTAGGATCTTAAAACGGATATGATTATATAATTTTCTAATATATACATATATGGATACATATACATATTTGCATCCGCATGTTAGCAACCGTATTTTTATATGAGATTTTAAAATAGCTATTCATATACGCGTACACATGTCAAAATATGCATAATCAATACCACAAGGGATTGATACACGTATCTATATTTATTTACATCTCTATAAGTAAAAAGTATTGTATAATGTTACATGTTCGAACATATTAAATCTAATGGCATTACTTAATATCACATTAATAAATATGTATTTCAGTGACACAAAGAGTTTTGTAGGGATCTTTTTATCGATAAGATGTTTGTAGATATTATTTATGTTTGATTATAATTAAGTGTATATGGGTATTTTTGTAAAAATACCTTCCCAATATTAGTTTCAATTGCGTAATTATTGGAAGCTCGCCTCGTAGATTTAATTCATTTCCACACATCCAACCTCTTAAGTTGAAACTTCCGTTAATGTTCTACATATCATCCAAATTTCACTCAAATTTGATGTCATTTCCTATTTTATCTTAGTGGTTAAAAGTCCAATCAATATTTAAGCAACTTAAATCACATTAAAAAGAGAATATGACTTTTTTTCATTGATATAAAAATAGCAAATGACCTTGGATTTGAACGAAATTTGGAGGATATGCATAAGATTATTCGAAGATTCAATCTACAAGGTTGGATTTTAAGAAACAAATTTGAGAAAAAAATAGTTACAACACCTCTTTTGTAACTTACACTGCAACAGAGGAGCCCCTCCCAAATATTAACCATTAAAATAGAAAGATAAATTAGATAAATAATATCTAAATAATTTGCCCCTCAAGTCGTTCGATCAGCAACGGACGGCCATCGGAGGGAGCTGGGGATGGCTCGTGCGAGCAGCTCCCCTGTGTTAATTGTAGCAGCAGAGGATCCGCTCTGCCGCGTTCACTTATGACACTGCGACGTCCTAGTGCCCACTATGTGCAAGATTCTGATACAAGTGCAAGACTCGAAGATCAAGGGCTTAGGGTACAACTCTTTGGAATTCGGAAGATTTTAGACAATCGTATTAGATGCATGACAACAATTACGTAATTCTTTAGCTGTCTACCTCTACGGTTTGACATCTTTTTTCCTTTAAAAAAACAATTATGTAATTCTCTACTATTCATCCAAATGAATGACTTCGACATCATCTTCGAAATAGATCAGCTCAAAAGGTATGACGCAAGTCCAGATAAATTTTCAAAATACAGTGTTTTTTCCCTCAAATTCAGTAGAATTCGGCACAAATGATAGAACATTACGAAGTCACAGGACGCAAGTGATATTCTCAAAAAGGAAGGGCTATAACTGATATTGTAATATCTCAGAGGGTGACAACTGATAAAAAAACTCAAAAAATTAATAATTAAGTTATATACTTCTTTCATCAAATGATTATTGAAGGAAATGTGTCAAGGTTATTTAGCTTTTGTCACTACAAGAAAAATGAGTTGCGGCCACGGAAACTTGTGGCCACGATAATTCCATGGCCACTAGTTTCTTGTAGCTACAATCCGTGATCAAAGTCTTCATACAAGAGTTATGGTCACGAAAAGTTCTGTGGTCACTTGTAGTGGCCACGGCATATTCGTGGTTAGAGAACTCTCGCAACGAGACTTATAGCTACGGCTACGGGCCACGACGTGTTGTGATCAGAGCTCAATTCTGTGGCCACAAACCCCATATCCATGGGCATAATTCTGTATCCACAACTTATTTTTCTTGTAGTGTGTGTTTACCACAACATTAGCTGAGTTGATAATGGAAGTTGTGCCCAAGGTTTTACAAACCGAACCGAACATCAAACCTGATACGTATCGGTTTTTGGTTTTTATGATCGGGCCAATGGGATCGACTGGTCGAACCTGTGATGACGTCAACAGTACATAAAAATCGGAAAAGTCCGAACCTTTGTACTGTTGATTTGGTTCGTAGGGTTTAATCGAGTTGAACTGAGTTTGACCACTATTATCATATAAATAAATATGAAAAATGTTGCATCATATCTTTATAAGATCTATATACTCACGTAGTTTCAAGTTTTTCCAACACATATACTCTTTTTTTAGAATTGTGAGATCCTCAATATTTCTACAAAATGGATAGTAGTGATATTTTATTAGTAGTAATTTTTACACCTATAACCTTGAGTAATTTCGTAATAACATTCATAACCCTGCGTAATCATGAATTACATGAGAAACCCTTTATAGTCACTCCGTCTCACACTCGTAACCCTCCGTTAGTTCAATATGTTAACTCAACCCTATGAGGAGTTAATCTAACCAACCTATGATTTAATGGTTAGGATTAGACAAAAGAAAAAAAACAAAAAGGAAAAAAAATAAATGAAGGTGGAGGCAGGCTTGCAGGCGGATAAAAGAAGCTACCGGTCGATGGAAGGAGTCAGAGGCCGATCGGGGGAGGGGGGTTCGAGCTTTGGCGGCGGGCGACTGAGGGGGGCTTCGAACAGGGGAAGTATCGATGCGGGGGAAGGGTCGATGGTCTTCGAGCTGGGCATGCACTCAGGGAGGAGCAAGGGGACTTCCTTGCAGGTCGGTGGAATAGTGGGTGGGGGCTTGCTGGTGGAGGCCTGGCTGGGTGGGGGAGGGCGTGGGAGGGGCCTTCGGCTGGGCGGGGGCGGGATGCAGGGGGGGGGCAGGCTGGGGCTTCGTTTGGGTGGGGGAGGGCACGGAAGGGTCCTTCAGCTGGGGGGGCGATTGGGGTGGGCGGGGGTGCTTCGGGTGGGAGGGGGCGGCGAGAGGGCTTCGTCTGGGGGAGAGGGCGCGGGAGGGGGCCTTTGGCTGGGCGGGGGTGCGGGAGGGAGATGGGAGCTTTCGTCTTGGGGGGCCTTCGACTGGGAGGGGCAGGGAGAGGGGGTGTTCTCAAGCAGGAACCGGCAGCTGCCGAGGGGAAGGAGGCTTCGAGCTTCGGCAGGGCGCGGGGGGCTTCGAACTGGGGGTAGGGGCCTCAAGAAAGAACCGATGGCTTCGAGCATGGGAGGAACGAGGAAGGGAAAGGTCAACACCGTGATCGGGGGCGAGGGAGGGGAAAGGATCGGTGACGGTGTTGCTTGCTCAAAGCTGGCTGTAGTGGATGATCGGCAGGAGGAAGGGGGATCGGCAGCAGCCAGCTTGGGGATTGAGCAAGGGAGGATAGGCAGACCAGGGGTAGAGGAGCCGGCATGAAAAGAGGATGGCATATTTTGTAAATAAGAATGAGCTTTAGGGGTAGTTTTGTCTTTTCTAACAGAAACCGTCAATTTTAACGGGGATCCCAAACGGAATATAACCCGGGGTCATGTCATGTAAGAGTTAAGCATTACTCGGGGTTTCTCATGTAATTCACGATTATGTAGGGTTATGAATGTTATTGCGAAATTACTCAGGGTTATGAGTGTAAAAATCCCTTATTAGTATATGTGTGATCATGTATTATACTAACATAAAGATAATATTGTTGATTTTTTAAGAATATAGGAGCATAAAAGATATTGCTAAATGTTAGGGATGTAAATGTTATTAGAAAAACTCAAAAGGGTATAATAAATATATTTTGTAAAATTCATATGTGTATGTGATGTATAAAATCAATAATTTAAAAACTTTTAAACTTTAATTAATAACAAGTGTTTTTCATTTATTACTTCTCGTAGTATAATTATGACAATGTATTCTTCTTTTATTGTTGTTGGAAGTAGACAAACTCATGTAATATGTGAGAAGAGAAGCAATGCTTATATGGTAGGAAGGGAGAGGTAATAATGAGTCATTGATGTGGAAGGAGAAGAGATAAATGAGTACTATATTATGGGTTTGAATGAGAGTAGATTATGAATAATTTTTAAAAGTTTACACTTTATTAAATTATCAAAATTTATTTTTTTTCAAAGATGGATGGTTGAACCGATGGCTTGGTTCAACTGGTTCAACCGGGTTTAAGTGGTCTAACCGAGTTTTGATTGGTTTTTATTTTCTGAATAAAAATCGGGTGGTTGGACTGTTTTTCTTTCGGCTCTTGGTTTAGCCGGTTGAACTGGTCGATTCGGTTCGATTTTTAAAACACTGTTTGTGCCAATGGTTTGGGAATTTTCTAATATTTTTTAAAGAGTAACTACCAGGATTACAACTTGAACGAGAGATCGAATTTGAAATCACTCCAATACATGATACTCAACCGATCTCTATTCTCCCTTCTCGTATGACAGCAGTTGAGTTGTAGAAATCGAAGATGAAATTGCAAGAACTCTTAAATAATCGATTCGTTCACTCCAGTACTTCATCATGGGATTCACTTGTACTCTTTTTAGCAAAAGAAAGGATGGATCGATATAATTATGCATTGAATATCAATAATTGAATAAAGGACCGGTAAAGAATCACCATCCATTAGGGTGTGTTCGTTTGGGGGTTACCCCCACTTTGGGTGGGATACCCCCAAAACCCATATTCTTAACCCACTTGTGGGGTCCACCATCTTTTCGTCAAAAAATATATATTATACCATCATATCATCTAAAAATCATAAAACACTCAACTTCTACTCATTATTTCAAACTCCAATACAATCACATCACAACAACCACCCACTTTTTCAAATTTCAATACAATCATATCATAATAATTACCAACTTTTTCAAATTCCAATACAATCGCATCACACAAACCCTTCCAACCCTTAACCCACCAACCAAACACACTAACACAAAATCGGGTTATCCACTCCTGGATAACCCACCAACCAAACGCACCCTTAGAGTTCCAATTTATATTCCAAGATTGACCTATGATCCGCCAATATTCAGATGCACTTAAAACAAATTTCCCAACAAGATACGAGTAGTACGAGTTTTTACTTAGTCAAAATAACTACTACACCAATAATAGTCAAAGGTTTCATAAAAAGAGTAACAATGTTCAATATCGTAAAAACAAGAAATTTTTATACCATAAATCTTATAAATTTTGTAAATTACCTTCTCGACTTTGAAACAACGTAATTCTTCACGCGGCTTCGTAAACTTGCTAACTCTTACCCTATGAACCTTATGGTTAATCTGTTTGAAGCTCGAGGGTTTTCTTGAAGGTAGTTTACTGGGTTGACAGGGTAATTGCAGTGTGCACATAGTTATGGAGGTGATTTAACAAGTTTCTAAAGCTCATGGGCTAAAAATCCTTTAAAACAATTTGTATGGAAAATTGTCCAGCACTCGTTATTTAGGTTCATCGTTTCAGAGTCAAATCCCTACAAGTCTGAGTGTCAGCACACTGCAAATTAAGAAAGATCGAGCTTGGAGTTTTGAACAGGTTCAAGATTTTTTATGCAAGATTTGAAACATCACATCCTCGAAAAAAGTCACTTATCTGAGCGTTTTTGTCACTACAAGAAAAATGAGTTGTGGTCACGGAATATGGCTACGGAAACTTGTAGCCACAATAATTTCATGGCCACTAGTTTCTCGTAGCTACAATCCATGGTCAAAGTCTTCATACAAGAGTTGTGGTCACGATAAGTTCTGTTGTTACTTGTAGTGGTCACGACATATTCATGGTTAGAGAACTCTTGCTACGAGACTTGTAGCTATAGCTACTGCCCACGATGCACTACAAGAAAAAAATAAGTTGTGGTCACAAAATGTGGCTACAAAAACTTGTGGCCACGATAATTCAATGGCCACTAGTTTCTCGTAGCTACAATCCGTGATCAAAATCTTCATACTAGAGTTGTGGCCACGACAAATTCTGTGATCACTTGTAGTGGTCACGACATATTCGTGGTTAGAGAACTCTCGCGATGAGGCTTGTAGGTACGGCTACTGGCCACGACGTGCTGTAACCAGAGCTCAATTTTGTGACCACGAACCCTATATCTGTGGGCATGGTTATGTAGCCACAACTTGTTTTCCTTGTAGAGTTGTGTTGTGGCCAGAGTCCAATTCTGTGGTCACAAACCCTACATCTGTGGGCATAGTTCTGTAGCCACAACTTGTTTTCCTTGTAGTGCGTTAAATTGCAAAAAAGCTTAGTACCTAATAAAACATCCTACGACATGACTAAATGTATGGTTATTAATGACAACAATCAGAAGATTGCCAAAATGATATCATTCTATTGCCGGCATCCTATACCCCCACAATGAAGAACTAAAGTTCAAATCTTAGCTTACTTTATTCTCATGGTGGTTAAACTGACTAACTCGCGTAACAGCACAAACCCGAAAGTAAGGTTCAAAACCTCGATTTCGAATTCATCTCGATCCTTTCAGAAATGGAAATTTCGATGAAAATTTGAGAGATTTTGATGATTTCGGTGGAAAACTCTGAATTAGCTCAAAAAGGCATTTTTACCAATTTTCTGCAAATTAAGATCATTAAAGTTATTGGAACAATAAATAACTTACAAGTACTCACTTATATCATAGATATAACTCATGTATATCATTTATATCACGCATATCGATCATATCATTGTTAATGTTGATTGTTGACTGATAGATATCGAAAATGGAGTCCATTCAAGTTCTTAAAATAATAAATAGCTTAAAATATACACTTATATCACACATATCGAATTAGTGCTTAAAGTATTATGCCACGATAATATTGATTATTTATATCACAAGTATAGCACAAATATACACTTATATATTCTTATATCACATAGATATTTGAAATGGAGTTCAAATACTTAATATATATAAAGTCGTGTATATTTAGTGTTTAGAGTAGTATATATAGTTCTAAGTTTTGATTTGTAAGTAATTAATAATATCTTTGACCTAGATGTTGGGGCGAACAATTTCAAGAAAAAAACCGCGTAGAATACACAAAACATGAAAATCATACATAGATCTAAGGTTTAGTTTTCAAATTAATCAATTATTAAATTTCAATTAACAAAAAGTTTCTCAATCTTATTTTCTATGTGGTAAACATGTGATCTAAGTTTCTCTTTTAAAAACTCATCTTGATTCTACAGTAAAACAAAAAAATTCCAAAATTATGTTCCATATATCTCACAAAATAATCCAAATCTATCTAAAAAGCCTCCACAATACACAATACCAACTCGAGAGGAACAAAAACTAAATTTTATTCATATATCAACAAAATTGATAAGATTTGGAGTATCGTACCTCAAGCTTATGAAGGAAGAACCCCAAAGGAAGAACAAAGCAGAGAAATCAGTCAATTCGCCTATATTTCGGCCATTTCATCGATATTTTGATCATTTCACTGATATTTTATGAAATCTGGGAAGCACGGGATATAGGGTATTTTCTATAGCTCGATACTCTCTAAATCGAAAATTCGACAAAACTTCATGAAATTTAAGACATGCACGAAAGTACTTTAAATGAAAATATATTGTGGAAATCTGAGTTTCGTGCTTTGTTTTTACGCTACAAGTAAATTGACCTAAGACAACGAATAATTTAAATATTCGTTGTCATTATTTTCTGATGTAAAAGATGTAGCAACGAATATTATTTGTTGGCAAATAATCCTTTGTATTTATAATTAGCAACAACTTCACATCTGTTGTTAAATGTTCATATAACAATGATTTTCTCATTGATTTTTTATTGAAATTTATATTAATCATTGTGAAATTGGGCAATGATTGGAAGAAAAAAGTCAACGATATATGATTTGGTACGAAAAGTATAGCGACAAGTGGGATTATTTGTTGTGAATTTAAAGATCGAAGTAAGCAATAATTAATATTCCTTGTATTATATATATATATATGGTAAGTTATTATATATATAACTACAGAAGATATGTCAAGGAATAAATTCATTACACTAGATCAATTTTATTGTAGTGTTACCTAGACTTTGTGTGGTGTCCCAACTCGGGATTTCATCCCTTTTTCCATAAAAAAATCTAGACTTTATAAATTTCGATAATATATATATGCATACGGATTATCTATTTTTTTGAATTAATAATAACAGTAATTTAAATATTAATTTCACCATATGTAAAATTAAAAAAAGGATTTTTCACACTTTGCTCCTCAACGATTCTACAACTACAACTATGATTCTACCTTTTTGCAATAACAAATATTCCATGCATTCTTTCAAAATTCACAACACCAACCATTGCAAATATGTTGGAGCATAACTATACTCTCATAATCTCGGATGGGCAAAGGGTAAAAAACCCCCATTAAAAAAAAGGATACTCTTTCTCCTCAGACGGAAACATATGATATGACTCATACATGGATCCTCTCTTTGAGCTGTTCATAAAGGCCGTATCGCGATATATCGGTGATATATCAAGTATCGACATGTCACCGATATATCGTCGATATGGTCGATATCGGTATCGACATACAATTTTATTCACAATCTCAGTTCAATGTCGGTGATATGGCGTCGATACACTACAGGAAAACTTGCTTTTAGTAACATATAAAAGTAACATTGTATTAAAATATTACGAATGTTGAACGATTTGCAACATTTCTAATAAACGTTGGTTTATATAAATTAGTGTACACATGATTGGATCTTTCGCAATAATAGACAATAAATGTAACAATTACTTGCTAATATGCAACGCGTATTAACAAATGTTACTAATTTAAGTAAATGTAGCGTTTGATGGCAAATATGACAATCGAAAATTTGGCGGAATCCTAAAGCCCGCCCACTTTTTCAACCTCAAAAAGGATTCGACAACCCTAACCCTAAGCCCTCCCACCGTCATCCCTCTCCAACTTTCTCCATCACCAACTTCGTCCCTGCAAGTCCTCCAAAAAGGATTCCACCGTCGACCTTCCTCCACGCGAGGAAGGCCCTCCGTCGTTCGTCCTCCACCGGCCTTCTTCCTCCATATTCTGATAACACGGCCGACCACTCGGGTATAAGGTACAAAAATAGGGTCGTTGCGACCCAAGCGATCAGGCTGTGTGTATCAAAAAAAATGAACCACTACTAAAAATAAAATCAATCAAGCACGAAGCGGTCCTGCTATGTGATTAACCTGGTATAGCTCCCAGGGTCGAACTCAAGGAGCACGGATTGGCCGAAGACCTACGAAGTAGTCAAGCAAATGAAATAAAAGAGAAAAATGTTTTTAGTGATTTCTAATGATTTTTATATTTTTTTTTATTTTTAATATGTAAAGAAAATAAGAAAGACAAAAACAAGCACACTCAACAATTTATTTAATGCATCAAAAATCAAGCAAAAATTCAAACAAAAATATTTTTGTGTGTTTTATAATTTTTTATGTTTTTGGTGAATTTTTGGGATTTTTCTGATATTTATTTTAATTTCTAAAAATCAAACAGTGGCAAAAAGCAATGGCACTGTCCAGCCAGACCCAAAGTCCCTAGATAAAATACCTACGGACCTCAATAAGGCCTGGAGGTAATTTTCCTATAAAATCGATGAAATAAGGAAAATTTAGGTACCAGATTTATTGTTTTTGGATTTTTAATGTATTTATTAGAATTTTTATGGGTTTTTTAGGGTTTTTAAGTTTTTAAGGTTTTCCAGTAGTGAAAAATAGCCAAAATTGGCTAGCAAATCAAGCAAACTAATCTAAACAGCAGACAATTTTTATAGAATTTTTCGGAGAGTTTTTATATTTTTTTGTGATTTTTCAAACTAAACAGTGCCAAAAATAGAGGTTTTTGAATTTTTAAAAATAGCAAACGAAATCAGAAATGTTCTCAAAAATCTACAAAAATCCTACACCATGGCAGGAGCCATATGTCAAATTTTCGTTGGATTTAGAGGTGATTTGATATTTTATTCAAAAGCAAAGGAAGGGCACTGTGCACAGGGACTGAAATGCAAATACCCAAAGTTCTGGGGGTCCAGGTGCAAAATACCCAGCAACACACGCGCCAAGCGCGTGCCTGGGGCACTCAGGGACCTATATGTAATAAAACTAAGTTCCAAGGACCTATTGGTAACACGTACCAAAAGTCCGAGGGCCTCAGATGCAAATAACCCAAGAAATCACGCACATGCGAAATCAAACCATTCACAGGGGTATAAATGCAATTAATCAAAAAGTTTCATTCATTCATAAACATCCAGAACTACAAGGACATAGACAACAAATAACCCAAGAAATCACGTGTCGAAGCACGTGTCCACAACTGGCAGGGGTATAAATGCAAATAAACTAAAGCTCAGGGTCCATTGTGCAATTTAACCTAAAACTAAACAACTGACTCAAATACTTACAGCACTAGAACAAAATGCATAAAAGATAGGGGGCCTAAGAGCAAATTACCCCTTTTATTAAGTCGAGCTGACGGATGGGCGCCACGTGGGGAGATGGACGGCTGGGGACGGGTGGCGCCCAAGGCAGGATCATCGACGTTGATCAGACGGTCCAGACGCTGCCACGTGGAAGATCGAACGGTGGATGGGAGTAGTGGCTAAGCCTCGCTGGATCGACGGTGGAGATCGACCCTCGAAGGATCTGACGGTCGATGCTGCTCCTCGAATGGACGATTGTGATCAAGTCTGGAGCTCGGGGTCGATCGGACGGCGGAGAAGGATGGTGGACGAACAGGGCTCCGGCGAACTTCGCCGGGCTCGTGACGTCGCTGGTCTCCTCCTGGAAGCTCGCTGAAGATCGGAGAAGGAAGCTGCGGGCCCTCCGCGTCTAATGGAGGCCTCCGATGAACCAACGGAGCTCCGGAGAGCTCTGTCGAGGTCGGCGGAGGCGGAGCAGCTGGACCAAATAGTCCAAGCCCTCAGATGGGCTTGGATAAACCTGCAAAGTGTTCCAGCAAACTCGCGGGTCGAGGGCAAAGTGCCTCGACCCCGTTAGGCGTGGTGAAAGTGGTCGGGGAGGCGAAGTGGTCGAGCTCCGGCGAGGGTGTGGACGGAGGAACTCGAATCCCCAGCTCTTGTGCGAGCTGGGTTGAACGGAGGTGCGGAGAACGTGCGCGGGAGGAAGGCGGAGGTGACGATGGATTCCGATGATCGAATGGAGGTGTGAGGTGGTCGGAATCGACGGAAATCGATGGCGGCGCGAATTGGGGCAAAACGAAAATTAGACTAAATGGCTAAGCTAAGATGGTACCTGGGTGGATGAATGGGCTGTGGTCGAGCTTGCGCAGCTCTGGGTCTTCGCCTCAAAGACCGCCGACGTCCGAGGCTCGAGCTCCAACTCGGGGCGGAGCACGGCGGTGAAGACTCGCCGGATCGATGGCTTTCACCTCTTCTCCTCGCTGCAACAGGTCGAAACGCGAGCTGTCACCTCTCTCTCTCTCTGGAGCTCACTGGAGAACGAAGCAAATGGCCAAAAGATGGCGTGGGAAGGTGACGGAGCTCGGTTATATATGCTGGAGGGGTCCGAGAAGACGAGCGCGGGTAGGGCATTCTCGAGCGCGGATCTCGAGGTGGATACCCCGGCGAGGTTGATGGATATGACGTGAGCAATTCGGAGCCGGGGTTTAGGGGAATGGGTGCCGGGTCGAGCGGGCGTAATTTCGAGAAGTCGGGTCGGTCAGAACAGATCCGGCTCTGGTGGTCCTGGGGGGAGAGTTGACCGGGGGTCAACAATCCCCTGTGGACCAATCAGAGCTCGCCAAGCATTGAGTTTTTATTTATTTATTTTGAGCTAGAAAATGCTCGAATTAGCAAAAACTTAAAACATAAAATATTTTTTTTTATTTTTTTCTATTTTTTTGTGAATTTTAATTAATTTTTGGAAATAAAAATAAGGTATTTACATAGTATGTACTATATATAGGTATATATACAATGTGTAGGGTTTTGATTTTTGATTTTTAATTATTATTTTTATACAATTTTATCCTTATTTTATATTTTATATATTTATAGAATAAAATAAGGAATAAAAGGGTGTTTTTATTTTATTTTTATTATTTATGTACATAGGTAAAATAAATAGGTATATACAACTATATACAAGGTATGTGTATCATGTATTTTTGTATTTTTGATTTTGTGATTTTTATTTTGTTTTGATTTTAATTTTTATTTTATTTACAATATATAGCATAGACTATTTACAAAAAGTTTAGAAATTAATTTTGTATATTTACAAAGCTAAATAAATAAATAGGTCTGGTTTATGTACATGATGAAAGGGGTATTTCTGACCTTTTTGATTTTTAACTTTTAATTTTGTTTTTATCTTTTATATATACAAATATTTACAAGCATATTTTTGGGTGAGGAAAATATAGTTTTATTTATTTACACAAATATTTACACATGAGCCCCTATCTCCCTCTACTTGGCTTTTATGCGGTCAGGCCCATGCTGAGCCCTCCCTTGGGTTAGGTTGCTCAATATTTATTCCAAATATTTCCCTCTTTTTCTTTTTAATCTTTATTCTTTTATTTTTGCACAAAAACATGCTAATTATAGGTTTTTACACAATGCATGCTTTTGCTAATTATTCCTATTTACACATATCTACATGTATTTGCGGAGGTTTTTGTAGCTAAAATATAAGAATAAAGAGTGATGAATGGGTATTCATCACCCCCCTATACTTAACTTTGCTAGTCCCTTAGCAAACACTTATCTGAAAAAGAAGTGAAAAAGAAAGAAAAGAAAAAGAAAAAGAGGATGTACATGGATCAATTGTTGATTATTAAACTTGCCTTCATTAAATTAGGGTATGGAGCTCGATCAGATCTTTGGATTATTAATGTGTCGGAACCTTATTTAGACTTAGGCTTAAAACTCAACAGTCTCTAAGTTCCACTAAGCTATGGGCAAGACTCCTCAATAAACCAGATCAGAACAAGTCTACATACACAAACTCTAATGACCATGAATCTTTCCATGCAGTGTAAGTGATATGTGGCTCCCCACCTCAGAAGTAACAAAGAAACAACCTCCCTCAACCTGGTAACTCTAATGCCTCGGTCTAGCAACTCTTTCCTCAAGAAGCGGGGTATTCCCTTCTAAGTTCAAGTGCAACCCGCTCAAGAAGAGGGGGAAGAAGTATAGACTTTTGGAAGCTTAGCCAGTGTAGCTAAGTCTCCCGCTGCAAGCTTCATGAGATGTAACATGAATACCATAAGCTTTTGCTTTATTTGACTATATACACTCCGGTGGGGTTATTAAATTTTCAATCCGACCCACCATTTTTTTGGAGTTCTTTTTGCATTTTGCATTTTTTTGCAAGGACTTCTATACAACATATCTACATGGTGCAGCATATATACAAGAAATTTTCCTCTTGAGCCAGTAGACTATTCCCTCTTTGAAGCTTTATTGCAACCCACAGCTTCTGTCTTTAGCCTTCATCACCACTAGACCAAGTTGAGACGCACTTCCTTCACTAGAAGAAGAAGAGAGGTTCCGCCTAGAAGTACTACCCTCATATGCTACCCCAAGCCAAAAGAAACTGCCTCCTTACCACCTCATCCGTGGAGAGCCATGTGTAAAGTGTTGGTGCAAGTCAAGCCATTGTCTCTAAGAGTCATGCGTGTGTTGTTAAGTGCTCTACTTAGGCTCATCAAGATGACATATGCTCATAGCCAAGTGGACTCAAAGAATTAAGTCCTTATGGACCTGAAGAGCCTTAACCTTAAGCCCTATAAGGTTCCTCTTAAAGTTAGGTGGATTAAGATCTTATTCAAGCTCCATTTCTCAATTTAATTCTAGGCTTAGTTTAAATGTCAACTCTCATCCAGGAAAACTATATACATATGTACACAAGATGCTATTTACAAATATTTTACAATCACGCAAAATTTTTGAAAAATGTTTTGAAATCATGGATAAATGATGCATGAAGTACAAGTTTTGCAAAAAGATATTTACAAACATTTACACAAGATTTTTGCAAACTTTTGATTCTCAAACATTTTGGAAAAATTTTGTACTATATACATAATTTTGATACAAAAATATTTACACAAGCTTTACACAAAAGATTTTTGAAATCATTTTTACAAAAATACTTTGTACACTAGCTATGTATGTGCAAATAAAAGAAGTTTATGTACATGAAAAATTTTTAGTTTTTGTGATTTTTAGCCATTTTATTTATTAACACTCACACAAAGTACGAGTTATGGCTAAAGTATATATGAAATATATACACACCCCCCCTATACTTAGCTCGAACGATGTCCTCAGAGTGATCAAGAGCGATGAAGAGGATGTAACTCGTGCTTAGTAAAAGGGGAGTGAAAAGGAATGGCTAAGTACAGAAACGAATAAATGAATAAAATGAGAGGGACTCAGTGGTTTCCCCCTATACTTAGGATTAACTGATCCTAAGTATAGCAAGCTGTACATGAAGGGAAATCTGAGTGAAGAAGATACAGAGTCTGCCCCCCCTATACTTAGGGTAAAATATCCCTAAGTATAGGCAGCAAAACAGGAGCAGAACGAATGAAAAGGGTACTCGCAGGTCCTACATCCCCCCTATACTTAGGGTAAAGTACACCCTAAGTATAGCATAGTCATAAGATGAGAAAAGGGATGTGAGACTAAGGAATAGAATGATATGGACAACTGGATCTATACAGGCGGAGGAACAGTGAAAATCAGGCGTGAGATGCAAAAGATGTGAGTCAAGAGACCATATCTCACGCAAAATGAATAGGGGCAACAATAACGTCCCGCGGCTCATGATCTAGAAATGGCTTGAGCCGCTGGCCGTTCACTCGAAAGGTACTCTCAGAAGACAACTCAGATATATCAATGCTACCATTGGCGTGTACCTTTCTGACCAAGTAGGGTCCCTTCCATTTGCTCTGTAGCTTCCCTGGAAATAATCGTAGCCTCGCATCAAACAGCCATACTCTCTGTCCAATCTCAAAATGCTTGTGGCTGATGTGAGAATCATGCCACTCCTTCACTCTCTCCTTGTAATGTAGGCTGCTTGAGAAAGCTGCATCTCTAAACTCCTCCAGGGCAGCTAACTCTGCCCTCCTCTGGTCTCCTACACCATCTGGATCCATAAGAATATCTATGACTGCCCAAAGTGACTTGTGTCTCAGCTCAACAGGTAAATGGCACGGCTTGCCATAAACGAGGCGAAAGGGAGATGTGCCTAATGGAGTCTTGAAAGACGTCCTATATGCCCACAAGACTGAGTCCAAAAGCTGTGACCAATCCTTTCGGTCAGGGCGGACGACTTTCTGCAGAATAGTCTTGATCTCCCTATTCGACACCTCAGCTAGACCATTCGTCTGTGGATGGTAAGGTGTGGCAACACGATGGTCTATACTGAACTCGCTAGCAAGGGCCTTCACCTGGTCGTTGATGAAGTGAGATCCCCCATCAGAAATCAGAACTCATGGAATCCTGAACCGCGTGATGATATGCTTCCTCAAAAATCTGCAAACTGTCCTCGCATCAGCGGCTCGGGCGGGGATAGCCTCCACCCAACGACTCACATACTCAACGGCCAACAGAATGTACTCAAATCCCTGACTCTTAGGGAATGGACCCATGAAATCGATGCCCCATGCGTCGAAAACCTCACAGAAGTGAATGGGCTGCATCGGCATCATATCACGCTGTCCACAAGTGCCCATCCTCTGACAGTCAGTACACCTCTTCACGAACTCATCAGAGTCCTTGAAGAGGGTAGGCCACCACAAGCCAGATTGGAGCACTTTCTGTGCCGTTCTCCTCCCAGAATGATGTCCTCCTGCCTCAAGCTTGTGGCAGTAAGTGAGGACGCTATGGTGTTCCTCCTGAGGAATACACCGACGCCAGACGCTATCCCCTCCTTCGTGGTAAAGGACGGGATCCTCCCAGTGGTAGGACTTGGCCCTCGCAAGGAAGGTCTCAAGCCTCTGCCTGGGCCAATCCTGTGGACTGTCCCAGCAACGAGAAAGTTCACAATATCGGCATACCACGGGAGTGAGGCGATAGCAAGGATCGCCTCATCTGGGAAGGTATCTCGAATAGGATCAATCTGCTCAGACTCCTCAGGCTGTTCTAATCGGGAGAGGTGGTCTGCCACCACATTCTTGACTCCAGGCTTATCCTTGATCTCAATGTCGAACTCCTGGAGTAGAAGGATCCATCTAGTCAGTCTGGCCTTGGCATCCTTCTTTGCCATGAGGTACCTGATGGCGGTGTGATCTGTAAACAAAGTCACTCTAGATCCAATGATATACGATCTGAACTTATCTAGGGCAAACACTACGGCTAGCATCTCCTTCTCTGTGACCTTGTAATTCTGCTGAGCGGAATCCAATGTGCGGCTAGCATAGTGTATGGCAAACGGAACTCCATCCCTCCTCTGTCCCAGCACTGCCCCTACGGCAAAATCGGAGGCGTCCGTCATGATCTCGAATGGGAGAGACCAATCAGGCGGCTGGAGGACAGGAGCCTCAATCACGCACTGCTGGAGAGTCGCAAAGGACGAAAGACACTTGTCATCGACAAGGAACTCGGTGTCTTTCGTCAAGAGGTCAGTCAACGGTCGGGCAATCTTGCTGAAATCCTGAATAAATCTCCTATAAAATCCAACGTGCCCCAGGAATGACCGTAGCTGCTTCAAATTGGACGGCGGTGCGAGTTTCTTAATGACATCAACCTTGGCCGGATCAACCTCCATGCCCCTGTTGGAGATGATGTGGCCAAGCACCGTCCCTTGAGTCACCATGAAGTGACTCTTCTCCCAAGATAGAACCAAATGATACTCAATACATCGCTGGAGTACTCGGTCTAGGCAGTCAAGACAAGAGTCGAATCCGTCGCCGTAGACCGAGAAATCGTCCATGAAGACCTCTAAACACTCCCCTACCATGTCCGAAAAGATCGACAGCATGCACCTCTGAAAGGTTGCAGGGGCATTGCATAGCCCAAATGGCATGCGTCAAAAAGCATATGTGCCGAAGGGGACAGGTAAAGGTGGTCTTCTCCTGATCCTCAGGAGCGATGGCCACTTGGTTGTAACCCGAGTACCCATCCAGGAAGCAATAATGGCTCTTCCCTGCCAGTCTCTCAATGATCTGGTCAATAAAAGGTAGGGGAAATGGTCCTTCTTGGTGGCCTGGTTGAGTCTTCTGTAGTCAACACAAACCCTCCAAGAGGTGGGTACTCGTGTAGCAATCTCCTCTCCCGACTCACTGATCACAGTCGTGATGCCCGTCTTCTTGGGCACCACATGCAAGGGGCTGACCCACTTGGAGTCGGAAATGGGATAAATAAAATCTGCACTCCACCATTTCGATATTTCCTTCATTACGACCTCTCTCAGGTTGGGGTTCAGTCGCCGCTGGAACTCACGCGACGGCTTCGCCCCCTCCTCAAGATAGATATGGTGGGAGCACACCGATGGACTAATCCCATGGAGATCTGCTACGCTCCATCCGATCGCCTTGCGGTTCTTTTCAAGAACCCCCATCAAACGGGATTCTTGCTCTCCAGTCAAGTCGGCGGAGATGATGACTGGGTACATCCCTGGATCGCCCGCAAGGAATCGATACTTCAGCGAAGTAGGGAGCGGCTTCAGCTCTGGAATGCTGGGTGCTGGCAACTCTGGCTGCGGAAGAAACTGAGTGAAAGCTGCTAAGTCTGCCAAATCTGCCTGGGATAGTGAAAGCGTACTCTCGCAAACTGGATCGGGAGAAGGCTGCTCAACTGCACCGTCTCTGCTCAGCGCTGCATCTACCTCCTCCTCATCTATAGGCTCAGGTGGACCCAGGTCTGGTATCTGATCATAGCAATCGGCCCAATCAGACTCTGAATCCGAGGGATCTGTATCAATCGCGGTGGCTTCAGTGCCACCGTTACCAAAGATCGTGTCGCGATCAAGGACCGGCTCTGCTGCCTCTATGGTATCCTGAACCCAGGGCTGTGCTCTCCAGACTCTCCTCTATATCATCTCGGCATCATCTGTATCTGAGTATGAGAGGATGGTCTGTGCTGCAGGATCTGCCCAAGCTGCCTCATCGTCTGTGATCACAAAATCACAGTCCTGGTGATGTCTGGCTCTGTGTCTGTCAGCTGCTCTGAATCTGTACTCGCATCTGAGCGGGCTCTTTCTCTAGCTCTGTAGTCCTCGACCGTCTCTATTTGTATAACTCTCGCCCTCGACGCGAAAGTACACCTTCCCACTATCATGATCAGTCACCGCCTTGGCCTGTGGCCAAAAACGGTCGACCAAGGATGATGGGGGTATCGGTCACTGACTCAGGGATCTCCATGTCCAACACTACGAAGTCCACGGGAATTTCAGGCCCTGAATCGTGACGATAACATCTCGTAATAACCCCTTCGGCCTCTTGACAGATCGATCAGCGAACTGGAAGGACTGTC
Organism: Ottelia alismoides; assembly: GCA_037367405.1. NCBI lineage: Eukaryota > Viridiplantae > Streptophyta > Magnoliopsida > Alismatales > Hydrocharitaceae > Ottelia > Ottelia alismoides. The sequence goes on from JAZKJV010001505.1 coordinate 82,574, forward strand.
CTGCTCTGTCGAAGAGTGCCCAACTCGAAGCGGTCGAGAAGGGCTGCCGGAAGAAGGTTGATCGACGATCCGCTATCTAGTAGAGTACGGTCGAACCTCTGCTCACTGATCTGGCATCTGACATACGGGGCCCCTGAATCTGGCCTCTTGGCTGGCAGTCGGTTCTGGATCGCAAAACACGTGGCTTTCGTCAGCACATGGATCTCTGATGTGTGGTTCCTCCTCCTCCTCCTGACTGTAGTCCCTGTCTCTCAAAGAACGCTGGAGAAGGGGGATGTGCTGCAAAGCCTCCTGGAGGGTCAGCTGGATGTGGAATCGATCGATCATGCTCTGGCTGAACTCCTCAAGCTCTCTCTTTTTCGGATTTTCTTTTTTCTTCCCCTTCCCCATCTGAAGGGCTCTGGGGAAGGGGATCACAGGGTCCTTCGCAGATGAAGGACTAGGAAAAGGCCTAGACGGTTCGACGACCGGATCCACACATATATCATGCACCACAGTGGGATCAGAAGAAACTAAACCTTTTCCTTTATTCAAACCAAAGTTCTGAGATACATCAAAGCGAGGAAAGACAACATCTCTCTCAATACAAACACTGGTGGCCTCAGTACCACCACTGGCTGGCTCTGCTGCTGCTGGTAGTCGTCTCGAGGCGTCAGTACCGCGGGCTGGCTCGGCTGAACGGGTGGCATCTGTACCACCTCCTCGAACTGGTGAAGCGGCGGCTTCAGTACCGCCGGTGGGATCAGCATCCTTGGTGGCTTCAGTGCCACCGTCATCATCTGGAGCGGCCTCAGTACCGCTCTCCTCCTTCTCATGTGGCGCCTCTAACGTATCCTCGTGGTGAAGCTCAGATGAGGCGCCGCCGCCTGCTGGGGTCCTACCGCTCCTAAGTGTGACAAAATCAGCATCAAATAGATCCGAAGATGTATCAACAAATGGATCACTAGGAGTGGCGAACTCAGTGTGTACTACCTGCTCAGATTTCCTCTTGAGGTTGTTCGGGTTCGGCTCGATTTGGGCAGGGATGGCGGCCTTCCCTCTCATCAAGTCCCGCATCTCCTGGCGGAACTCATCCATCTCCTCGTCTGAATGTGGCCTGCTGGTCCGTGAGGAGGCGGGCGATGTCATCCAAAGCGGGGCTCTCGTCGGAGCCCGACGGGTAGCCTCTCTGGTGCTGAGGCTGCTGGAGCTGCTGCTGGTGGTGAGAGGGATATGAGGAAGGGTGCTGTTGCTGGACTGGGTGAGCCTGCTGCTCACGTCTCCACGACTGTCCCTGCTGCTGATGGGGACGCGGACCGAAGGATGATGGCTGGTGTTGCTGGTATGCTGGGGGCTGCTGCTGCGACTGCTGGTGATCTCTCTGCTGGGAGTACTGCCCTCCCTGACCAGACGGCTGCTGCTGGGGCTGGGCACCACCATTCCCCCACCTGAATCCGGGATGGTCTCGTCAGATCCCAGGCTGGGGGCGGTCGTACCAAATCCCGTTGACATCCGTCAACGGCTCTGCATCGTAGTGGGCTGGCGGGAGTACTGCCAGAGGCTGATCCGGCTGGTAGACCACCATCTGCAGGTCTGGAGATGGTGGGGACTGGTAGGTAGGTTGCGGCTGCTGGTACGGCTCCGCCTGTACAAGGTGAACCTGTCTAGGCTGCTGTGAGGAGCTGGAGCGCTGGGACGAGCTGCTGCTGCCGCCGGTATCGCCTCGCGACAGAAGACGGGGCTGTGAAGCCGTCTGTGCCTCCTGGAGACACATGAGCTGGGTCTTCATGTCGCTCAGAACATGTGCCATCTGTTCCATCTGAGTGATGCTCTGGCACTGCTTCTTCTCAATCAGCTCCATGCGGTCCAACTTCTCGCTGATAATACCCATGTCCGCAGTTGACGACTCTGCCTGTGCTGCTGCGACTGCGGACAAACTGGATGGACCTGCATCTACCCATGCTATCCGCTGGTACTGCACGGGTCCTGACTGCTGTGGCTGGGGTCTCTGAGTATACAACCTGGTCTGAGACATCACCATGTAGTTTTCCGGCCCATCTCCTCATAGATGGCCCAGACCTGGTCGTGGAGTCCTTGGCAAAGTAGGGACCCCGCCGCAAGAAGCGTAACCCTGAAGCTCTGGCGTCAACCCGCTGAAAAAGCTCTGAACTAGGTTCGGCTTGGAGATATCGTGGTGCGGGCATCTGTCTAGGAGCTCTCGAAACCTCTCCCATGCCTCGTGAAACTGCTCGTTGGGAAACATGGAGAAGTTGCTGATCAGGGCCCTCGCTGCATTCGTCCGCCCGAGTGGATAGTACTTGTTCAAGTACTCGGTGCGGAGCTGCTCCCAGGTGTAGACAAACTTCCCCAAGTGTTTCAGGCAGGTGGCTGCTCTATCTGCCAGTGAAAAGGGGAAGGCTATCATCCGAATCGTGTCCTGATCCACGTGGCGATCATGGACAGTGCTGCAGATCATCAGGAACTCCTGAAGGTGGAGATGGGGCTCCTCAGTGGCAAGTCCGTGGAAACGGGGCAGCAACTGCAAGGTGTTCGGGGGGAACTTGAAGTCCCCCACGATCGCTGGCACTACTACCCAGTGATGCATCAGAGTCGATCCGGGGTTGTGCAACTCCCGCATCAGTCGTGGTGGTCCTCCTGCCGCGGCAGCTGCCACTGCGGCGGCGGCGGCTGCTGCTGCTGCGGCTGCTGCGGCTGCTGCGGCTCGTGCCTCTGCATCAGGTATCTCCTCGGGCTCGCTCTGCTGGTCTCGCTCTGTTCTGAGCCTCTCCAACTCTCGCCTCATCTCTATCATGAATGGCCCCTTATCACGTAACTGCTGCTGAACTGTCTCGAGTGATGCGATCAGGGTGGAGTTGATCGCCCCCTGGTCTAATACAAAATGCTGGTCTCCTCGTGGACCTCCGGGGTGATCGTCTGAACTGTCGGCCATGGCGATGTCTGCAAAATTAAATGAGCCCAACTCAGGTGCTGTCAAATCTGCTAATCTCTCCTCGGGCTCATGTCTCTCAGTACCAGAAGAAAGGGGGTCGAGGGGGAACAGGGCGGAGTCGTACTCGGGCTCGGAGAGCTGGTCTCGGCTCTCGCGGGCCAACCTAGATGATCGGGTAGACGTGCCCGAAAGCGGTGCAGCCAGAGGCTGCCTAAGAGACCGTCTACCCATCATCTTGATTTGGCGAGTAAGGCGGATGACATCTGGAGTCAACTACGATCACAAACAAACCCCCGGTTCACCAACGCAACGCGAGCTGAAGACCGTGAAAGTTCGGTCAAATTATCTTGTCTATTTTATTTTGGTGAACAAACAAAATATCAGAGCGCTTACGTGACCTGTTAGGATATCCGATGCTATCCCAACCGACTGGTCCGCACGGAAGAGTCGGTAATCAGTCGGGTCTAGCACCGGGAGGCTCTACCTAGGGTGTGGGTCACTCTCTCGCGCATCCAAACCATACAATGAGGGGGTTGCTCTCCCCAAGACAGAATTTTTAGGGTGAGCGGTTTTTAAGATCAATAGTCTTAGCCAGTCCCAATTTTATGGTTTTTCTTTTTAATATTTTTCAAATAAAAACAAGCGGCCTAACGAATTTTTCGGTTCTCCTGATTATTTAATCCAAAACAGGGGGGAGAAGTCGAAAAAGCCGATGCGCGAGAAATCAATGATGCATGCTGAGATAGAAATGCGTACCTTGTCTCCAGCACTCTACATGCAAGTGATCCGCGCAGAATTTAAAGACAGAAAGGAAACTACCTATATGATGCAACGGGAAAGCCGAGTCCTAAACGAGCAATTTCTAGCGAAGAACCGTCTAACTCAGTCACTCGCCCTTGATCCAAAGAGTCCGGTCTAGACCCACCCCTCCTCTTCTCGACAGGTCGAGTTCAGGAGTAGCGCTTGACGGGGCAGGCTCGCGGCGCGTAGGCTCTCAGGAAAGTGACTAAGTTATTTTTATTAATGATTTATAAGTAGATCCAATTAACGTTCTATGGGAACAGATAATCAGTTAGGTGTGTGGATCCTACTAACTACGGCACAATCACCAGAAATTCCTAAGTCTAGGGGCTCGAACAAAAACCGCGTAAACACCGGAAAAGGCAGAAAGAAAATAGAGAAAAACCGTGAAAAACCGCGAAAAACCGCGCAAGTCCTAAGGGTCCCCCGAGCACACCGGTGCTCGGCGAAACAGACCTGCTACGGCAAGTCCACAAACGTCCAGTCTGAGTCCCTGTATTATTACAATAATAATCAAATAGCCCTAAACTATCCTCACCCACTCAACTCTATCTCTCGCTCTCTCCTGCGGCTCCGTGCAGAAAGGAGCTGCCTCCGAGTCTCGCGGTTGCTTCGGCTTCTCGAAATCGGCCGCCTCGATCCTCGGGCCCTCGCAAGAAAAAGAGACAAGTGGTCAGTCCAATTTATTGTCAGAAAATATGAGAAAAATATATCTACAAAAATATATACAAAAAGCCGCGAAAATCAAAAAGCCGCGGAAAAGCTAAAAAATGACTACTAAGCCGTGTTCCCCGGCAACGGCGACATTCTGATAACACGGCCGACCACTCGGTATAAGGTACAGAAATAGGGTCGTTGCGACCCAAGCGATCAGGCTGTGTGTATCAAAAAAAATGAACCACTACTAAAAATAAAATCAATCAAGCACGAAGCGGTCCTGCTATGTGATTAACCTGGTATAGCTCCCAGGGTCGAACTCAAGGAGCACGGATTGGCCGAAGGCCTACGAAGTAGTCAAGCAAATGAAATAAAAGAGAAAAATGTTTTTATTGATTTTTAATGATTTTTATATTTTTTTTGGATTTTTAATATGTAAAGAAAATAAGAAAGACAAAAATAAGCACACTCAACAATTTATTTAATGCATCAAAAATCAAGCAAAAATTCAAACAAAAATATTTTTGTGTGTTTTATAATATTTTATGTTTTTGGTGAATTTTTGGGGTTTTTCTGATATTTATTTTAATTTCTAAAAATCAAACAGTGGCAAAAAGCAATGGCACTGTCCAGCCAGAACCAAAGTCCCTAGATAAAATACCTACGGACCTCAATAAGGCCTGGAGGTAATTTTCCTATAAAATAGATGAAATAAGGAAAATTTAGGTACCAGATTTATTGTTTTTGGATTTTTAATGTATTTATTAGAATTTTTATGGGTTTTTTAGGGTTTTTAAGTTTTTAAGGTTTTTCAGTAGTGAAAAATAGCCAACATTGGCTAGAAAATCAAGCAAACTAATCTAAACAGCAGACAAGTTTTATAGAATTTTTCGAGGAGTTTTTATATTTTTTTGTGATTTTTCAAACTAAACAGTGCCAAAAATAGAGGTTTTTGAATTTTTAAAAATAGCAAACGAAATCAGAAATGTTCTCAAAAATCTACAAAAATCCTACACCATGGCAGGAGCCATATGTCAAATTTTCGTTGGATTTAGAGGTGATTTGATATTTTATTCAAAAGCAAAGGAAGGGCACTGTGCACAGGGACTGAAATGCAAATACCCAAAGTTCTGGGGGTCCAGGTGCAAAATACCCAGCAACACACGCGCCAAGCGCGTGCCTGGGGCACTCAGGGACCTATATGTAATAAAACTAAGTTCCAAGGACCTATTGGTAACACGTACCAAAAGTCCGAGGGCCTCAGATGCAAATAACCCAAGAAATCACGCACATGCGAAATCAAACCATTCACAGGGGTGGTTGTTACGGAAGTCTCTCCCCCCTCTGGGGATAAGCACTTGCCCGCTGCTCCTGCCGCCCCTCCGTTTCGCAAGCCTTTGTCATTGTCAGGCCACAACCCCGTTTTCACGGTTTAGGCTGCTCCCATTTCCATTGGACCCAGAAATGAGACATTGGAAGAATCTTTTTGGTCTTCCAATGCTTGTATGATGATCTGAATTGTCTCATTTGAAAGAGAATCCACCACGCGAAAGATCCGGCATTTTACCCGAACTCCTCAGGCTTCAAAGGGCTTGTAGACTTCTCTAATCCCTCTCCCAGGGCGTGCCCAGACTGAATAGACCCTAGGTCCCCTTCGCCTAGCATCTCAGCTACTTTGTCCCCTTCGGTTGAGCGATGGCTGCGGCTAATGAATTTTTTCACCCAAGAGACTGAAGCCTATTATAGAGGTGATTATTGGAGTAAATGCAATCTTAGTTATTGGTGGGGCTTCGGTTCGTTAGCTGGTATTTGTTTAACAATGCAATTAATCAAAAAGTTTCATTCATTCATAAACATCCAGAACTACAAGGGCATAGACAGCAAATAACCCAAGAAATCACGTGTCGAAGCACGTGTCCACAACTGGCAGGGGTATAAATGCAAATAAACTAAATCTCAGGGTCCATTGTGCAATTTAACCTAAAACTAAACAACTGACTCAAATACTTACAGGACTAGAACAAAATGCATAAAAGATAGGGGGCCTAAGAGCAAATTACCCCTTTTATTAAGTCGAGCCGACGGATGGGCGCCACGTGGGGAGATGGACGGCTGGGGACGGGTGGCGCCCAAGGCAGGATCCTCGACGTTGATCAGACGGTCCAGACGCTGCCACGTGGAAGATTGAACGGTGGATGGGAGTAGTGGTTGAGCCTCGCTGGATCGACGGTGGAGATCGACCCTCGAAGGATCTGACGGTCGATGTTGCTCCTCGAATGGACGATTGTGATCAAGTCTGGAGCTCGGGGTCGATCGGACGGCGGAGGATGGTGGACGAACAGGGCTCCGGCGAACTTCGCCGGGCTCGTGACGGCGCTGGTCTCCTCCTGGAAGCTCGCTGAAGATCGGAGAAGGAAGCTGCGGGCCCTCCGCGTCTAATGGAGGCCTCCGATGAACCAACGGAGCTCCGGAGAGCTCTGTCGAGGTCGGCGGAGGCGGAGCAGCTGGACTAAATGGTCCAAGCCCTCAGATGGGCTTGGATAAACCTGCAAAGAGTTCCAGCAAACTCGCGGGTCGAGGGCAAAGTGCCTCGACCCCGTTAGGCGTGGTGAAAGTGGTCGGGGAGGCGAAGTGGTCGAGCTCCGGCGAGGGTGTGGACGGAGGAACTCGAATCCCCAGCTCCTGTGCGAGCTGGGTTGAACGGAGGTGCGGAGAACGTGCGCGGGAGGAAGGCGGAGGTGACGATGGATTCCGATGATCGAATGGAGGTGTGAGGTGGTCGGAATCGACGAAAATCGATGGCGGCGCGAATTGGGGCAAAACGAAAATTAGACTAAATGGCTAAGCTAAGATGGTACCTGGGTGGATGAATGGGTTGTGGTCGAGCTTGCGCAGCTCTGGGTCTTCGCCTCAAGGACCGCCGACGTCCGAGGCTCGAGCTCCAACTCGGGGCGGAGCACGGCGGTGAAGACTCGCCGGATCGATGGCTTTCACCTTTTCTCCTCGCTGCAACAGGTCGAAACGCGAGCTGTCACCTCTCTCTCTCTCTGGAGCTCACTGGAGAACGAAGCAAATGGCCAAAATATGGCGTGGGAAGGTGGCGGAGCTCGGTTATATATGCTGGAGGGGTCCGAGAAGACGAGCGCGGGTAGGGCATTCTGGAGCGCGGATCTCGAGGTGGATACCCCGGCGAGGTTGACGGATATGACGTGAGCAATTCGGAGCCGGGGTTTAGGGGAATGGGTGCCGGGTCGAGCGGGCGTAATTTCGAGAAGTCGGGTCGGTCAGAACAGATCCGGCTCTGGTGGTCCTGGGGGGAGAGTTGACCGGGGGTCAACAATCCCCCGTGGACCAATCAGAGCTCGCCAAGCATTGAGTTTTTATTTATTTATTTTGAGCTAGAAAATGCTCGAATTAGCAAAAACTTAAAACATAAAATATTTTTATTTTATTTTTTTCTATTTTTTTGTGAATTTTAATTAATTTTTGGAAATAAAAATAAGGTATTTACATAGTATGTACTATATATAGGTATATATACAATGTGTAGGGTTTTGATTTTTGATTTTTAATTATTATTTTTATACAATTTTATCCTTATTTTATATTTTATATATTTATAGAATAAAATAAGGAATAAAAGGGTGTTTTTATTTTATTTTTATTATTTATGTACATAGGTAAAATAAATAGGTATATACAACTATATACAAGGTGTGTGTATCATGTATTTTTGTATTTTTGATTTTGTGATTTTTATTTTGTTTTGATTTTAATTTTTATTTTATTTACAATATATAGCATAGACTATTTACAAAAAGTTTAGAAATTAATTTTGTATATTTACAAAGCTAAATAAATAAATAAATAGGTGTGGTTTATGTACATGATGAAAGGGGTATTTCTGACCTTTTTGATTTTTAACTTTTTATTTTGTATTTATCTTTTATATAAACAAATATTTACAAGCATATTTTTGGGTGAGGAAAATATAATTTTATTTATTTACACAAATATTTGCACATGAGCCCCTATCTCCCTCTACTTGGCTTTTATGCGGTCAGGCCCATGCTTAGCCCTCCCTTGGGTTAGATTGCTCAATATTTATTCCAAATATTTCCCTCTTTTTCTTTTTAATCTTTATTCTTTTATTTTTGCACAAAAACATGCTAATTATAGGTTTTTACACAATGCATGCTTTTGCTAATTATTCCTATTTACACATATCTACATGTATTTGCGGAGGTTTTTGTAGCTAAAATATAAGAATAAAGAGTGATGAATGGGTATTCATCACTCCACGCGAGGAAGGCCCTCCGTCGTTCGTCCTCCACCGGCCTTCTTCCTCCATATTCTGTGACGGCCGGCTACCTCCTCCGCCGTCAACCTTCCTCCTCCACGCGAAAACCCTATCCACGACAGACTTCCTCTTCCACGTGAAGCCCCTCTCCGTCGACCTTCCTCCTCCACACGAGGAAGGTTCCTGTGATTTCAGACATTGTTGTAGTAGACGGAAACATAGATGATATAGTAGGAATGAGACTACTTATCAGAACAGGAATCATTTTTTGGTACAGATAAAGGATACAGATCCCTACCGAAAACATCAAGCGTAGTCTCAAAAATCAATGCGCTCGTGTGAACTCAGACTTCACATATGAAGTTTAAGCTGCATGCTTATACAATGTTGCCATTGTTCCTCCCATGGATGACAATGTAAGATTATTTGTCCCAAAATTAAGACAATCATGAAAATAGCGAGATCTTAGTGGGAAACAATAAAGAATATCATGCGAGGTTCTGACCTAGAAATGAAGCAAACGGAAACTCTACAAGACAGTGAAGGGAAATGTGCAGAGGAATGGATCTAAATCAAGCATAACACAAAGAGAACCACGATCAGAGAAGAAAAGCACACGTCTTTAGCTTGCTCTATTTTCTTTGTACTATAAATTTTTTCAGATGCTGATCTTTATAATGATGGGGGAAGGTGATTAAGAGGATGGGGGATAAAAAGAAGAATTGGTAATTACTTCTAATTTGGAATGTTAAGGCAAAACTGAAGATTAAGATCTTTAGGCTTCTAATTCAATTATATACATTTTTACTATGGGAAAGAATCATATGTGTCATTTGTGGCACCACTTTTAGTGACAATTAATGCGACACAAAGAAAATGTTACATTTAATGAAAAACGTTGCGAATGATCTATTGCAACAAAATTTGAAATGTTGCAATTACTGTTTTTTCCTGTAGTGATATATCGACGATATATCGTATCGACATGTACCGATATCGATACCGATATAGATATGTCCTTCCATGGTTCATACCGTATTGTCCCTGTGATTTTGCACGGTACAAGATTACAGAAAGTATAAAATTGTACGAACCGTTCGATCAAGATGGAATGGCCCCTACGCGTGCACCAAACTTGTTGCACTCCCTCCTACAGCAGACGATCCTCTCTATATGACCGATGCTAAAATTGACAATGCTATTATTAGATAATTGCTATTATCAGAACCCTAATTTAAGCAATCTCCTCAGCTATATATTTAGGTCTACGTCGAATCCCAATTCCATGCACGCACATTCTTATCTAAGGCAGCAGCTAAGCACCCAGAGGCATTCCCATTCCCAGCAAGATCAATGGCAGCCTTCTCCTCCGTCCGCCTCTTCCTCGTCGCGATGCTCGTCGTCTCCGCCATCTGCGGGATGGCCCCCGCGGTGAAGGCCGATAAGGAGTGCCCAGTGCTCGTCGACACGAGCGGGTGCACCCAGTACTCGTGCGAGAACCTCTGCATCACCATCGAGATCGGTCACGCCGCCCGGTGCTCCAACGGCAGGTCTTGCTACTGCCTCAAGTGGTGCTGATCATCACCGGACTGATCGTGGATGGGATCTGATTACGTTATCTGTAATTAAGTATCTTTTGGAGATGATCAGTACGTATCCTTGAGGGGGTTTTCGCAATATCTATATATGTGAGGTGGTGCCATGGAATAAATAATCTTATTATATTCTTACTTGTTTAATTACTCAAATGAGAGGCTCAAAAATTTGATTTAGGGTTTTTTACATCATGACCTCTAAGATATTGTTGAAATGCAGCTTAACCCCCTATGATCTTTGTAACTGCAACGTGAACCTTGTAAATTACACTATGACACCCCTAAATCTTACAAGCCCTATGCATATTTGTTAAATTCTAGGGGTGTCTATCGAGTTGAATGAGTCGAGTCAACCTCAACTCAGACTCATGTTCGATAACCAAAAGTCAGACTCAGACTCAATATATTTCGAGTCCCAAAATACTGACTCGAACTCAAACTCGAGTTAGCTCATGAGCCTCTTAACAAATCTTTTTTACATTAATTTTATATAGATTATTTGTTACTTTATCTAAAGAAGCAATTGAATTTACTAAAAATGCGAATACGTATACGAATATGAAATACGAATATCTTAGGTTTATGTTTTATCTATATCGAATACGAATATAGATACGTATAAGAATATGAGTCAGATATAATTTTAGGGAACCATATACCGACATAATAGGATACGAGTTCTGATCGAATATTCATCCAATATGAATCCGGATCGAATAAGGAGCGAACACAAATCGAATAAATACCGTGTATGAAGTGATTTAAAAAAGACACCATTACAGTACTATATAAAAATATTTAAACAATCAATAAAAGTTATAGTTGCATAGGGGTCTCTCTGTAATTATAGTTGTCAATGGGTTGAAGGCAACTTGAGGTTTTTCCTATTATGATTCCTATGAAGTTGTCGAGGTAAAGAAATGTACTGGTTCTCGGAGATCGCAGGGATGCATAGACTTGGATTTACCTTTTTGTTTACTATATAAACACAATATCATATAAATCTATGTGTACGTGTACATGCATACGTATATATTATTTTGTATTTGGATATTTGGATCTTAATCCAGATCTTTTTTTTCGTTGTCATATTTGTATCCATATTTGAATTTTTTTTACAAATGATATCTATATTCGATTAATATTCAAATATGAATATCCATACTCATATCTTCTCAAATATAGTTAGCAAATATTCAAATATATCTCTGTCCTCCTGAGACGTAGGGCGGATGGATTTTTGATTGCTATCAGCAATGTATATGGCCCTTGCAGTGGGGGGAGTTTTCCGCAGTTGGTGGAGGAGCTGGTTATTGCGCGGGCGAGGTTCCGCTCGGTCCCTTGGATCGTGGCTGGGGACTTCAATGTCACCCTTCACCCGGAGGACCGTCCGGGTGGTCGTGGCGGGTGTGATGCAGGATCGTCCGAGCTTTGGGGGATCATTCATGATTTCGGGATGCAGATCGTGGATGCGACGGGTTGCAAATACACGTGGCGGAACTCTAGGTCGAGATCCCGTCTGGACAGGTTCTTGCTTTCTGCCGAGGCGATGGAGTCTTTTCCGTTGGCTGGAGCTTTTGCTTTACCAAGAGCGCATTCAGATCATACGCCGGTGATGTGGGCCTCTGGGGAGGACGTTCGGCCGAGATCTTTTTTCCGTTTTGAGCAGGCGTGGCTGCTTGAGGATGGGTTCCGTGAGGCAGTGACGACTTTTTGGGCAGAATGTCGCCCTTTGGGGTCGGCGACAGCTAGATTGGCAGCTAAATTGAGAGCTCTCAGGGGGCATTTGAGGGAGTTCAACAAGGTAAACCAGGTACAGAGGAGGGCCAGGCGGGCATCAGCCCAAGATGAGGTGTGCAGACTTGATAGACTTGAAGATGAGAGGGAGCTCTCAGCGTTAGAGGCTGAGGAGAGATGCGGACACCTGGATGTTATTCTTCAGGAGGACAGGAAGGAGGAGGTGGTGTGGAGACAGAGATCCAGGCAGCGTTGGTTGAAGGAGGGGGATGCCAATACTCGATTCTTCCACGCCATGGCCAGTGGGAGAAGGCGAAAGAACTTTATTCACTCCATTGTGGTGGGCGGTTCCAGGGCTCAGGGGGATCGTGATGTGGGCGCGGCGCTCCGTACTCACTTTTAGGAGTTTAGCAGGCGGCAGGCTCGTGCTGGCTGGGGATGGCAAGGTAGGGGCGTCTCGACTATATCTGAGGCTCAGGCGAGTTCGCTCGTCCGGGGTTTCACGGAGGTGGAGATCAAAGATGCGTTATTTCAACTGAATGCTGATGGGGCACCTGGACCTGATGGCTTCTCGGTGCGCTTTTACAGAGAGTTTTGGGAGGTGGTCAAGAAGGATGTGATGGAAATGATCCATGAGTTTAGCAGTGGAAATCAGGGGTTTGAAAAGTTGAATAAAGCTTTGATTTTTCTATTGCCAAAACGGGAGAACCCATCCTTGGTGGAGGATTTCAGACCCATTGCGCTCTCGAACGCGATCTACCTCATTGTGGCAAAAACTCTGGCCAATCGGTTGCGCGTGGTGATGCAGGATCTCATTTCCCCTGGGCAGACGGCTTTTGTGCCAGGGAGGTGCATGGCAGATGGGTTGGTGATGGCATCGGAGGTGATTGCGGATTGGAGGAGAAACAAAGGTAGTGGGCTGCTGTGGAAAGTGGATTTTGCAAAGGCTTACGATTCTATTGATTGGCGATTCCTGTGGAGATCTTTGGAGAAGAGGGGATTTCCTCACATTTGGATGACTTGGATGAAGCGTTGTATCACTACAGTCTCATGTGTTGTTCTCACTAATGGTAGGCCTGAGGGGGGCTTCTTCCAGCCGCAAAGAGGGATCCGTCAGGGATGCCCGTTGGCTCCTTTGTTATTCGTGATTGCTGCGGACGCATTGGCAGTTCTTATGCGGTTGGCGGCGGAGGGGGATTGGTGCGGTGGCTACACGATTGGGGATGTTTCGATTCCACTGCTGCAGTATGCTGATGACACCTTGATATTTTTGAGAGCTGATTCGGACAGAATTCGTCGTACGGCAAGGATTCTAGATATTTTCGGTGACATCTCGGGCCTCAAGATTAATCATCTTAAGTCCATGGTGGTGCCTTTTGGTATGACACAGCATGAGGCGGAGGAGGCGGCGGCCAGTTTGAGGTGTCCCTTGGGTTCACTGCCAGTCACTTATTTGGGGCTACCTCTGGTGGCAGGGAGGCTTCGGGCTTGTGATTGGCAGCCGGTGATGGCAAGATTGGAGGGGCGGCTAGCGGGCTGGAAGGCTTCTACACTTTCTAAGGGTGGGAAGGTTGTGATGCTGAAACATGTTCTCTCTGCAATTCCGGTATTTTTCTGTTCCACAAGATTGTTGCCAGTTGGGATCAGAACGAGGATGGAGGTTCTGATGAGGAGGTTTCTGTGGTCGGATGGGAGGCAAGAGAAGAAGGGAATTCATTTGGCTGATTGGAGTGTGGTAACAACATCAAAGAAACTCGGGGGCTTAGGTGTGGTCAGATTGGGGGAGATGAACAAGGCTCTGGTGGCGAAGTGGGTGGTGCGGATATGGGGGAACTCGGAGGACCTTGTGTGTCGGCTTATGCGGAAGATTTATGGTAGTACCTTATCTTTGGAGGCCGCTCGGGTTAGAGCACCCTCGGTGCTGTGGCAGGCTATTGCGAAAGTTCTTCCACTTATGGTTGACAAAATGAAGCCTGTTTTGGGGGATGGAGAAGATTTTAGATTTTGGCTCGATGATTGGACAGGGGATGGAGTTTTGAGAGAGAGATTCCCTAGTCTGTTTGGTGTGGTTAGTGGCAGAGATGAGGTGGTCAACCGGAGGTGGGAACAGGAGGGTTGGAGCGTTCGTTTCGACACGTTGCGCTCTGTTCGTAGATTGGACGAGCTCCTGAGGATGCGCAGGGAATTAGCGGGGGTGGAGGGTCCATCGGATGGTCGTGACCACTGGACCTGGGGCGATGGGAAATTCTCAGTGAAGAAGGCCTACCGTTTCTTCACCAACGAGGAGGGTCAAGGGAACAGAGACATCACACTGGATGCCAATCTCATTTGGAGGAGTAGGGTGCCGAGTAGAGTGAAGGTATTCATATGGCTGTTCAGACTTGGAAAAGTTCTCACTAAGTGTCGCCGTAGCAGGTTATTGGGAGTGGATGATCGCCAATGTGGTAGATGTGACCAGGGGATGGAGGATTTGGATCATCTTTTCTTCTCATGTCCGTACTCGGTGCGGGTCTGGAGTGATGCCGGGCTTCCATGGATGAGGGTGGAGAATGCGTCCACATTCTGGAACTGTATCAGGGCGGAGTGTGGGGAGGGACGTGCGGAGACCTCTTTTCCTTTTGCCATCCTTTGGGCGATATGGCGTGGTAGGAATGATGCGTTGTTTAGGGGGAGCGTATTCTACTCTGAGAATGTAAGGGAACATTGTAAGGCATTATGTGTGTTTTGGAATCAGTTGGTGTAGAGTAATCCATGTAACCTAATTACGTTTATATATATACATAGTTTTCTTGCGGTGGGTCCCAAATTGAGACCCACCCCTTCTTCATTCAAAAAAAAATATTCAAATATATCCATATCTATTTTCAACCCTAATTTTAATGAGTTATTTATCCGACTCAAACCTGTATTCAATAGCTTTTCAAGCTGTCTCGTGAGCTTTCATCGAGTTAATTTCGAGTCTAGCTTATTTAATACAGTTTTCTGGCATTTCTAATTAAATTCGTGGTGTAATTACAAAGATTATCGGATATTATTGTTGGACGTGCTTTTGGGGTTCGTGATGTAAAAGGCCCACTATTAAATTATTAATAGTCTATTCAATACACGTGGAAGGAACACAATAGACCATTAATTAATAATGGCCACTCCAATTCTCAGGCGGGTCCTCCGCTGAGGTCTACTATACCGTGGCAACCGTTCGATCATGATCGAACGGTTCACACTCAAACGACCCATCAAACTTCGATTTCGTGTGGACGGCTCTATGGAGCCGGTCTCACCACTCCGCCTTCCCATTATGACCACCTTTGAAGTTTGAGCCATTTATCAAGTTTGCGTTCTTTTAGAGCAACCCTCTATAAATATCTCATATTGCATATTTAATTGCAATTTCTTGTAATTGCACATGTGCCCCTGTACACATTCATTCGATCACACATGAGAAACTGTTGGTCTTTTTGGATTTTCAGACACGAGAATTCGTAAAATACTTCTACTATACCTAAAAATAAAATAAATTGCAAACTGCGGAAATAAGGAAAATTACGAAGAATTCTACGATGGGTATGATAGATCTAACAACCTGATAGATCTATAAACTTAATCAAAATAGATTTTAAGATACTAAATAGTTACCGAAAGCCATTGCAGCGAAAAATGAAGGGATGAAGATGGGATTTCCTTCTCCTTCTCAACAATTGCCTAACATGCTTGAGTAATAGATCCTCTTGCATTCATTAGTTGAGGGAGAGGGGACCCCAATCCATATATTTATAATACATGATGGTTACCTATCCATTAAGGTAACCACCAAAAGCAACTTCTCAAGAGATGCATCCCTTCATTAATAATCATGAGCCACAAAATAAGAAATAAAAAAATATGTTGGCAACTACCATATTTGATAGTTGCATACATAATATTTCTTACATTCTCCCACTATGCTCATGTAACAAAATTGTTGCCTTACATTTGTCTAGTTAAACTCTATTAATATGAATCTTGGCGGTAGATACATTTCAAGCAGATATATCCTTCCAAGCATTACAATACTAATAGTTTATTTAACATGATAAATCTTTATGTGTTAATATCCAGATATTAACACGGGTCCTTTCTTTATGTCTGTTCATTAATTGCATGCAACTGAAATATAACAGACAATAAACAACTAGATCATTATACCAAAACTTAAGGTGTACAGACATGGATGTATTGATATTATTACAAGGTACTAGATAGGCTCATTTCAGTTACATGATTGATAAATACACTAGGCGGCAAACCCTTTATCATAGGATCCGCAATCATGTACTTAGTACCTATATGTTCAATCAATACTAAATGATCTCTAACTTTCTCTTTAACAACAAGATATTTAATGTCGATTCTCATTCCGGCACGCGTATACTTATTGTTGTTAGCAAAAAATACGGCTGCAGAATTATCACAATGAATCTTTAATGGTCTTGAAATTGAATCCACTATCTCGAGACCCGCAATGAAATTCTTTAGCTAAAGTGCTTGTGTAGTAGCCTCATGACATGCTACGAATTCGGCTTCCATGGTACTTGATGTAACAAGTGATTGTTTCACACTTTTCCATAAAATAGCACATCCAGCAAGGAGAAAAATGTATCCATAGGTAAATTTTCTATCCTCCTTACTTCCTGCATAATCCTAATCCGAATAGCCAATAACTTCTAAGGAATCTGAATGCCGGTAGATTAGCATAAAATCTTTAGTTCCTTTCAAATATCGCAAGACCTTCTTTGCCGCCATCCAATGGTCCATGCCTGGATTGCTTTGATGTCTACCGAACATTCCAACTGCAAAACATATATCTCGTCCAAACATACATTAGACTCCCAATGATAGATGTATATGGAATGTCTTTCATCTGTTCCTTTTCTAAATTATTTTGGAGATATTTGAATGAAAAAATTTGATCTCCTTTTACCATAGGTGCTGGAGTAGGAGAACAATATTTCATTCCAAATCTCTCTAATAATTTTTAGGCCTTTTGAGACAATCCAAGTACTCTATGAGATCTGTCTTTATGAATTTCAATGCCAATGACATATTTAGCATCGCCCATATCTTTCATTTCAAAATTATTAGAAAGGAACATCTTTGTATCGCGCAACATCCCAAGGTCATTACAAGCAAGTAAAATATCGTCTACATAAAGGACTAGAAAAGCATATTTACTCCCACTCGTCTTAAGATATATACAATTATCAACAATGTTCTCAACAAAACCAAATGAAGTTATTGCATTGTTGAACTTAATGTACCATTGATGAGATGCTTGTTTTAGTCCATATATAGACTTCTTTAATTTACAAACCAAATGCTTGTTATTGTCTAAAATAAAATCCTCAGGATGTCGCATGTAAACATTTTCATCCAAGTCTTCATTAAGAAAAGTTGTTTTAACATCCATTTGGTGTAACTCCAAATCATAATGAGCTACTAATGCCATGATTATTCGTAATGAGTCCTTTCGTGATACAGGAGCGAAAGTCTCACGATAGTATATGCCCTCCTTTCGAGTAAAACCTTTAGGCACAAGTCTGACTTTATATCTCTCAATGTTACCTAATGAGTCTTTTTTAGTTTTAAAGACCCATTTGCAACTAATGGATTTCGCTCCTTTGGGTAACTCTACCCAGTCCCATACTTGGTTTGCACTCATAGAATCCATCTCCTCCCTCATGGCATTATACCATTTAATAGAATTAATACCACTCATGGCTTGTGAAAATGATATTGGGTCCTCTGAAATTCCCGTATCGTAGTCACATTCTTGTAGATATGTTATAAAATCTGATGAGATTTTAGATTTTACTACCCGACCAGATCTACTTGTAACAACACCTTGTTGAATAGTTGGTGATATTTCAAATTGATTTTCAAGTAGCGGAGGATTCACCGTTGGTTCAACCAAAGGAATATCTTGGACTTGAGGGACAACAATATCTTGATGTTGTGTCTCATCCAATATATCGTGTTGAATATTTTGCTCCTCCCTTTCTAGTGGTATAACAAGATCCGGTAATAAATCAAGTATGATGTCTTTAATTACCATCATGCTCCCACTTTTATCGCTATTTTCCAAAAATATAGCATTCCTTGATTCTACAATACTCGATTCTGTATTTGGACAATAGAATCTATAACCTTTAGAATCTTCTGGATAACCAATGAAGTATCCACTTGTAGTCTTCATATCCATTTTTTTCTCATGTGGGTTATAGATTCTAAGCTTGACAACCCCAAATGTGTATGTGTTCCAATCTTGGTTTCCATCCCTTCCAAAGCTCAAATGGAGTGGATGGAACTGCTTTTGATGGAACTCTATTTAATATATACACGGCTGTCTTTAGAGCTTCACTCCAAAAGGATAAAGGCAATGAGGAGTTACTCATCATACTTCTAACCATATCTATTAATGTGCGATTCCGTCTTTCAGCAACACCATTTTGATCTGGCTCATCAGGCATTGAAAATTGATGTTCAATGCCTTCATCCTTAAGAAATCGCACAAATGGTACAAGTTTTTGTTCTCCTCCAACATACCTACCATAATACTCACCACCTCTATCTGATCTCATAATTTTAATTTTCATTTCTAATTTTCTCTCTATTTTTATTTGATAATTCTTAAAAGCATTTATAGCTTTTGATTTTTCAAATAAAAGATAAAGATACATGTAACGTGAGAAATCATCTATGAATGTGATGAAGTATTTTTGACCACTAAAACATTCCACAGAAAATGGACCACATATGTCAGTATGTATACTTTCTAAAAGACGAGTACTTCTCCTTGATCCTTTAGCATGTTTGTTGGTATGTTTTCCCTTAATACATTCCACACAAACCTTAGAATCAGTAAAATCTAGAGTATCAATTACTCCACCATATACTAATTTCTTGATCCTTTTAATGGAGATGTAACCTAATCTTTTATGCCAAAGCATTGATGATCGATCACTATTATTTTTTCGCTTTTTACCGACTACATTGCAAAAAAGGAGATTGTTTTCAAAATGTGGATGTAGATGTAATTTATACAAATAATCCACTATGCCACCTGCGCCAATTAATTTGTCATTTTTAAACATTTGAAAAAATGTATTTTCAAATGAAAATTTGTATCCAAGATTACAAAGTCTAGATATTGAAATTAAATTTCTAGAGAACTTGGGTACATAAAATACGTTTTCCAAATCAAGTACATGACCAGTTTCCAAAATGAGCCGTTGCGTTCCAATCGCTTCAACATGTGAAGTCATGCGATTCCCCATATAAACGCTTTGTTCATTTTTTAGTGGCATCCTTGTTTTCAGAAAGCCTTGGATGGAGTTGGAAATATGGATTGAAGTACCAGAATCAATCCACCAAGTATTAATAGGAAATCAATGAAATTAGACTCATGACATACATGACATT
The DNA here is from genome assembly GCA_037367405.1 of Ottelia alismoides. Taxonomy (NCBI): domain Eukaryota; kingdom Viridiplantae; phylum Streptophyta; class Magnoliopsida; order Alismatales; family Hydrocharitaceae; genus Ottelia; species Ottelia alismoides. The sequence goes on from JAZKJV010001505.1 coordinate 102,051, forward strand.
CAAGAATCGAAACAGAATTTATAACATTGAATTGAGTAGACATGAAGCTGAACTATCTGCTATAAATCATAACGAGACAACCACAATAAGCAAATAACTCAAGCATAAAACTTAATTCAAAATACTAACTTATTTAATATTTTAAGAAATCAATGTACTATCATTACAAGACTTGCTGTGGCTAAAGAATTGTAATATACAATTGATTTTTTTAATAAATGAGACAAATAAATTTTCGAACATTTATTAGAAATTCCGTACCTGTGCGCATTAGAATAACTAACAAAAAAATTATTTTTCTCATTTAAAAAGAATATGTCCAATTAACTCCATCACTTAATGTAAGTATTGTCATTGTTATCCTGGATGTTGTGGCTACTCTTGGATAACTAACTAATAATTACTCATTACAAGAAATGATATGTACAATACGAATCGATCAGATGCTGTGGCTACTCCTCCCGATTCAATTATACACACTTATCCGAATACTTTATGATGGAGTTAATCAACCAATCTCCACTATGTAGATGCAATTTGATGCCATTTGTTCAAATAATTGAACTCTAGCTCTTAATGCAATTATTGACATTATTATCCAAGATGTTGTGGTTACTCTAAGATAACTAGTCAATAATTACACTTTATCAAAGTAAAACAATCTATAAGCATTGATAGGATGCTATGGCTATTCCTCCCAATCCGGTTATACAAATCATACCAAAATGACATCAAAAGGAGTTAACAAAAAAATATGGAGTTATACAAATGAAGATCGAGTGGCCCACGAGTCTACTTGAGAGTCCGACTCTAAAGCATGGAAGGTCGTATCCCGATATATCGGCGATATATCGCCGATATATCGATATCGACATGGGACCGATATCGAAATCGATATATCCGATTTCAGGCATTTTCTTCAGAAAGATTCCTAGACATAGCGATATATCGACGATGTCGATATATCGATATCGACACGATATCGAAACGATATCGATATCGATATGTCCTTCCATGCTCTAAAGCAAACGATCCGATTCCGTTGCTTGATCAACCGGTTCACACTTAACAACTGGTTTTGCAAGTGGACACCAAGATTATTTTATTTCAAAAAATGGGAGTAGGTTTCTTGGCAGAACAAGTATAAAAACGTGTATCACGTTCGGAGATTGAAATGCAATAGTCCAAGTTGAGTTGCGTTATGGGCTCGTAGACAATTAATCCTCAACTGCAAGATGGAGAGACTCTTTCTAACAGCCACATTATCGTTAATTTAAAGTAGTCATCCCACCCCCAACATCCACTTAATGCAATTATTGGTAATATCCACGATCAGACAAGACTCAGAGGGTACACATGCAATTTATAAATGATATCGTTTTTTTAGAACCTAGAAATCGTTTTTGGCAAACCTTAAGGGTTCGTTTGGTTGCAGGGTTGGACAGGGTTGGGTTGGCCCAACCTAGGGTACCCTTCCTTCCAATCCTCCTCACAGTTTACTATTCACAGGGGTACCCCAACCCAACCCAACACTGCCCAACCCTGCAACCAAACGAACCCTTAGGTCGTGTTCGGTAGGAGCATAAGGGGGAATGGAATAAGGGGAATAAGCCCCCAACACGCTTCCCCGTGGTACGACTATTCCTCATTATTTCATTTTATTTCACTCTTATTCCTATCTTTATCCCACCTTACTTACCTTTATTTCACCTTATTCTCCTTATTCTTATCCTCCAGCCGAACGGAGAATAGACCCTTATTCCCCTTATTCCCCATCCTTATTCCTGCTTATTCTCCTACCGAACGGGCCCTAAGAGTAAACGTCATTGTATTTTCCACCATAAGTAGATTCTGATAACACTATCCTAAAGCCGTCAGATCCATATAAATTGGGACATGCTACCTACTCCCAATCCCTACCAGGGCCTCTACTTGAGAATGTCCTCTTGATTTCAATTTATATAAACATTAATAAAACAAGATGGCAACATTGCTTCCAAGTTTCAACAGATTTTTGCAAAGAAAAAAAATGGCATGGAAACAGATTTGGCAACGGAGGATAGATTATCCATTTTTCAAAAAAACCATTAAAAAAGATTAAATCATCCGTGACAATAAATCGACAAACCAAACAAAGGCGATATTTATTCCGGAAGATGGAAATGACGACCAACAAATAAATCGACTTCATGAAACAAGATCCGATTGGAAGCAAAAAAAACTTGCTCTTGAGTTTCAAGTGCTCTGATAGCAATTGATAGATCTAACAATCTGATAGATCTATAAACTTAATCAAAATAGATTTTAAGATACTAAATAGTTACCGAAAGCATTGCAACGGAAATGAAGGGATGAAGATGGGATTTCCTTCTCCTTCTCAACAATTGCCTAACATGCTTGAGTAATGGATCATCTTGCATTCATTAGTTGAGGGAGAGGGGACCCCAATCCATATATTTATAATACATGATGGTTACCTATCCATTAAGGTAACCACCAAAAGCAACTTTTCAAGAGATGCATCTCTTCATTAATAATCATGAGCCACAAAATAAGAAATAAAAAAATATGTTGGCAACTACCATATTTGATAGTTGCATACATAATATTTCTTACAGGGTAAATGGACTCTCATCTTTAAAATCGGCAATCTCGATCTTAGAATTACGTGTTAAGTGTAATGATGACGATGACGACGATGACGACGATGACGACGAGATTGGTTGATCATTTTATATCGCGTGGATTGTCGCTTTAAAATGTGCATACGATAAGAGTAAGTAATATTAATAGATAAATCTCCATTATTAAAGCTATAACATATAATTATATTTCATTAACTAAATTTGTAACGAACAACGTATTCATTCATTGTTATATACAAGCAGTGAATCATATGGAAACAATTATTCGTTGATATTTTTTAGTAATTGCTAAATTAACAATGATAATGTAGATTATAACAAAAAAAGTCAATGAACAATTATCATCACGAACATTTAGCAATTTTTAATAACCAATATGAGTGTCACTTGGAAGCGTAAAAATAAAAAAAAAATTTTAAATAAATAATGGAGTAAATTACTAAAAAGTCCCTAAACTACATACCTGATTTCAATGTCATATCTGAACATTAAAAACTAACAACGGGGTACCTCAACTTTCATATTTGTATAAATATGGTCCTTCATCAAATTTAGTTGATTATTTCATCATTTTAACCTTAAATTTCAATAGTCATGGACCACATTGAAACAAATTTGAACGTTCGGATACCACCATGTTACTTTTTAAAGTTAAAGTATGATATTGAAATCATGTGTATAGTTCAGAGATTTTTTTTAGTAATTTACTCTAAATAATATTCATTATTAGAAATTTAACATCTAAAAATATAATAATGAATATTCAAATTATTTATTCAAATTTATCCATTTTGTTCTGGCCAAGGTACATTGAACATTACAATTACAATTGTCTTTATTTTTCCCCTGAATTTATATTATGATTCGGGAAAATATTTTAATTTACATATTTGTAGAAGTTAAGTTGCGAATACGATGTTTGTCGAATTGAGCAAGTCAGCTCATCTCTATTCAGACTCGAACTCAATAAGGTTTTAGTTCAAGATGGTTGGCTCAAAGTCAAATTCTTCGAGTTCAAGTTGACTCACACGGATTCCAAATGATCCTTTTGCAGCTTGATTTCTTCCATATTTGATGTTTGCGAGATTTGAGGACATCGGTAGGTCATCGTTTGAAGGGAAGAGGAAGGGCAAAAGGAGATGTCGATAGGGCTTTAGCAGGAGATTTGGGAAGGAGCGTAGGCTATGTGGTAGCACCGCGACGAGGAGGAGAGGAGGGGTTGCAGTAAGATGGATGTAATGGCGGTGAGTCGCCAGCTAGAGAAATCTCAGATGAGAAAAAGGGATGACTGGAGGAGCGATCGACTAAGTGCAGTCCGAACTGAAAGTTAGTCGAGAAGTAGATCTTACATTTCGTACTCGAACTCGACTCGGTAAAAATAATAAGTGCATCATCCTAGTCAAACTCGAACTATTAACGATCTGAACCTGATTCACGAGCCTATACTGAGAGAGCTTAATAGAAGTCGCGGTGCAAATATGTAAAATGACATTGGCATAAGTAATCGTGATGTTTTATAGGAGCAATCGTGTAAAATAACCATCAAGGGACATATCCGTAAAATTTTCCGGAAGCGAAAATCAAAGCTCTCAACCAATACACGTCTCATATAAAGCAGCGCTACGAACACCATCAAGTCCCATATCTACAACACCATGGCGCCGGAGATCCCGCTCGTGGAGCTCAATTCCGGCGGCCGCATGCCGGTGCTCGGTTTCGGCACGTCGTCGGAAGACCCCCTCAGCCACGACCAGCTGACGTCGATGTTCCTCGACGCCATGGAAGCGGGCTACCGCCACTTCGACACGGCAGCGCTCTACCAGACGGAAGTGCCGCTGGGCCAGGCCATCGCGGAGGCCATCCGGCGTGGGATCATAGGAGGCCGAGAGGAGGTGTTCGTGACGTCGAAGCTGTGGTGCACCGATGCCGACCCCAACCTCGTCCTCCCGGCCATCCAGAACAGCCTCCGGTAAGCAAAGATAGAATTATGCATGCCTGCTTTTTTTGAATTTTTACAGTACTTACCCTATAATCTTATCCTGTTGCATCATAATCTCTATAATTTATAATTGCACCTCTGTTTACCTCATATGCCCCCCTGTAGAAAGAAAATGAGGTAAGGATTAGTAAGATTATAAAATTTTTAGGTGCTCGTCTCTATGTATGGGTAAAATGGGGCTGCCCTCATGGGTTCCCCCTGCCTCATTTTGTTCTAATTTTTTTGAAAATTTCTTCCGTAGATTTTCATCAATATATCCCTATATTGTCATAAAAATTCCGTGCAAAACAGAAACTCATACGGCCTCGATCCAGATGAGGTTGATTTTAGCAATTCTATTACTGTTAAAAAATGACTGTCTGAATGGAGACCGTAGGAGTGATGAAATTCCACGGAAGAAATTTTCAAAATAAAAATAAAAAAACAGAGCGAAATAAGGCGGGAGGAGCCAAATTAGCTCCCCCAAGGGACAGCCCCATTGAACTCTCTATGTACCCTTTTACCTTTAAAAAAAGGTATAAAACACAAAAATCAGGGTGACAGGAGCAAGTGTGAAATATGGACTTAGTTAGACCAAGATTGTCCTTGTTGGCTTGATCGGCCTGACCATGTTTGGCTCCACCACACCAACTCACAAAAGGACAATGGTGACTCACAGATAGTGTGGATCGTTTGTTTTACCGAGGTTTGCAGCACCCTTTGGGGTCGTTCGATCATGATCGAGTGATTCCCATGAAATTCCATTTTTTGTGGGCCCGGATCGAGAAATTTCGTGGGAACCGCTCGATCGTGATCGAGCGGTCTCAAAAGGTACACCAAAATCTGCTGCAACCCTCGGTACAGCAGACAATCCGCACCCACTCACAGATTAGATCTACTTGCACCATATGGGTAGAACTACATGTGTATAATTGCTGGCCCTCCTCCATCGAGTTGCCAATTTTGTATAAATATAATTGCAGGGACGGAGGTGTATAAATAATTGCATGTTGACGTCATGGGGGTTGTCCTTTGTATGTAAATACGCTCAACTTTTTTTTCCTGAAAACAACCAACAAAAACTATTCATTCATCAAGCAACCAACCAGAAATAGAAGTTCAAGTTATATAGTCCAGAATAAGGGCCACTACGAATCTTGCAATTAAGACAAGCGCCCCATAAACATCACAAAAACTAAGGCCATGTTTTGGTTGGAGAATAAGCCATGGAATAAGAGGTCAATTCTCCTCCCGACACGATTTCCAGTGGTACGATTATTCCCTATTATTTCATCTTATTTCACTCTTATTCATATCTTTATCCCACCTTACCTACCTTTATTTCACCTTATTCTCCGTTTCCTATCCTCCAGCCGAACAAAGAATAGACCCTTATTCTCCTTATTCCCCATCCTTATTCATGCTTATTCCCGAACCGAACGGGCCCTAAAAGTCCAGACCACAATGAAGATACCACGAAAAGAGACAAAGCAAGTCAGAAATTTAATCTCAAAATAAAAAAAAACATACAAGTTCAGAGTCTTCAGACTGGCAAAAGGCAGTGGCTTCAATGTTTTGATCGGTCCGATTAACCGATTTATACTGATTTGGTTCGAATATTCCAATTTTAATTAATCCGTTCAGTTCAACCTATTATTTTTAACTCGATTTAACTAAGTTTAACTGAAGTTGAACCGTATTTAATTTTTAATTTATTTAAAAATAATAGTGATAGTAAGAGTTGAACCCCTGACCTTTGCTTACTTAATTCAAACGCCTAATCGACTACACTAACACAACTTTTTGCATGTAATGAATTTTAAATATAATTAAACAACTATTATGTTGTAGAGCAACTAGTCTAAATAATATATAAGATGTGTATGACATTTGATGGTGTATATGGAAAAATATTTTTTGTATAATGTGAAATACATACATTATCTACGTATTTAATTTATATTTCAAGTATATTTAAGTGTATGTTTTACATATATTTCATTTCGTCTCGTTAGATTAGATTAGCCGGTTCAATTATTTTTTCTAGCCAGTCCAATTTAATCTTATTTTAAATAATGATGACATCATCTTCCGGTTAAACCAATTTGATTGCATGGTTCAACCCGATCATACCATTTTGGTAAGGTTTCCGATTCGGTGTCCAATTCGATTTAAAAACATTGAGTGACTTTGATCATTGCAAGCCCAAGTGGTTAGTTGCCTCTCCCCTGTTTCTTTTGATCAGAGCCACCTAGGGATGAGCATTGGGCTGGGTCGTCCCGGCCCTGCCCGAAGCCCAACCCAAAAAGCCCGGCGCGGCCCAAGCTCAAACGAACATTGGGCCGGGCTTGGGCCTAATTTTTAGGCCCAGAATTTTTTTGGGCCGGGCTCGGGCTCGGGCTTGGCTTGGCCCAGCCCGACCCGAAGAGGGACCGAACCCTTCCCATATCCTACACGTATGGAAACTCTCACCTGTCATGCACACTCTGTTCATGTATCCTATCTTCATACAATGTTTATAAATCAAGAAAGTCATGCGTGGGACATATGAGTTGATGATCATTGTATTTTACTTCAGAATTAATTTTTCTTAATTAGTCAATGTCTTAGATTCTTGGTAATTTTTCTTGAGTTTTTAGTGTTTATTTTTTCTATTATAATATTTTGTATTATTGAACCTTTACCCAATGCGAACATTGTGCCCATTTTTTTAACATGTAGTGCCTGGAGCATTTGTTGTTGTTAACTGTGTAAACTTGGTTCACTCTTTCAATTTCTGTAATGAAAGACGTTTATGGTATATAACATTGAGTGGACTTGTATAAAATGAGAAATCATCTCCGGTAGAATTGAGTTTTAGTTGTTTCACAAGTATTATGGCATATGTTATAAACAATTTTAGCTCGTCTAAATTGAATTGAGATTGACTTTAAACACGAACTCAAAGTTAATAATATATAATGGGTTAAGATGGGCCGACCCGGCCCAAGCCCGCCCCATAGGAATTGGACCGGGCCTGGATTTGGGCCGAACCAAAAAAATTTTGCGGGTCTAAACCCGATCCAAAGCCCCGAAGTTTTTAAGTGGGCTTGGACCTGCACCCTTTAGGGCCCGCCCCAATCCGGCTCATGCTCATCCCTAAAGCCACCAGTAGGCGAATGCTCCGTAACGACTATGATCTTGGGCAACCGGGAATCTACAAAACAGAGTACGAGGTTCGAGAAATCAAAAATCAAAACACACATTCCACAGAAATTAATTAGAATCTTCTATTAGGGGTAAAGTACATTCCACACACACCCAACAGATTTGTGAGTAGGGATGCAAACGGATATGGATATATCCATATTCGATCCGTCACCGTATCTGTTTTATACATATTTCGACATCCGTATCCGTATCCGTTTTCAAATGGATATAGATATGGATATCGTTTTGATATCCGCAAACATCCGTATTCGTATCCGTATATCCGTTTTCGTATATAAATATAGTCATAGATGTATTTTTAATCTTATATAACATAATTCTTTACCTCCTTTTATCATATTTATATAATTTTTATAATACAAACACATTTAATAAATTAATATCATGTGTTTTCCATCTAATTCTTATACATTTAAGTCGATTTTATAGAGTATTTCTAACATTACTCGTATGCGATTAGTATCCGTTTTACATCCGTATCCGTTTTTTAAGGATATAGTAAGATAATTTTAATATCCGTCAATATCCGTATCCGCATCCGTATTCGTATTAAAAAACGGATAAAGATATGATAATACATATATCTGTATCCGTATCCGACCGTTTGCATCCCTGTTTGTGAGCTTGCAGTAATTACTCTCCTACTCGATATCGTCACAAAATCGAAGACGTTCATGTATCGGAATTTCCAAATCCATCGTCAAATTGATGAACAAAAAAAGGATAAATTACAATTTGGGTTGTTATCTATGGGTCCGATCTCAGAATAGGTCACCATCTTTAAATTGTAACGATTCGGGTTTCAGGATCGTTTAGGAAACGAATACTTTGGGGTCTATGATAAATATGCCCTTGTCGGGAAGGAAATAGTGGGTTGGGTTCCAACTTTTAAACAAAGGCATATTTGTAATCAACCTCAAAAAGTTCATTACGTTAATGATCTTAAGAACGGAATCATTACAATTTAAAGATGAGGAACCATTCTAAGATTGGATCCATAAATTAGGACCCAAATTGTAATTTACCATAAACAGGTCAGAAAATAAAACGGAACAACCCATTGAAACCATATATGGATGGATCTTCCAACAAGTGTTTTACAGCCATCAATCAAACTGAAGCACATGTAAAGGTAACAACACCAATCCCTGTTATTTCATAACCTAGAATAATAATTTTTATGTCACAACTTTAGAAGTAATTGGCAACAAATATTTTAGATTTTATATATTCTTTTTTTTATATAACCCGTCATTTAAATTGATAACTAAAGCATTTATAGAGTAAGATTTGTCGGAGAAGATTATATCACGACACTCTTTCCAGATGAGCAAAAGATCATACAAATAATTCCATAAAAAATTCTATAAATCATAAGAAAGAGTTAAAAGAGAGTGATAAAAGGCATTTATTTTGATCAACAAAGATGACATCTAGTCGAATTGTGAAGGATTCAGTGTGTAATTATCAAGGTTTTAAAAATTGAACCGGAGATTAGACCGGTCAGTCTTCGATTTGGTCCAACCGGATCGGAGCATCGGTCCAAACCGGTGATGATGCTAACATGATATCATTATTCCTATTAACTCTGAAAAAATCGAACCGAGATTAATTTACTGCTCCGGCCGGTCGAACCAGTTTTTTGAACAGATAAAATCAGATACATATATGTAAATATGTATTTATATATCAATGAAATAATCATTTAAAATTGTCAAATCTTTCAATAGAATAACGCGATTGTCTTTTTCAAGTAAACCTCTATAAAAGGTAGTCACATTTTCTACCTTTATATATGAATATAATATTGTAATAATTTATTTATAATTGCTTTTAGAAAATTACTTCAAGAAAGTAATGACACAAGTTATATTTCAAAAAAGGGAGGGTCATAACTAAAATTGCAAAAGTTAAGAAGGGAGAAGTGACAAAAAACATATTATTTCATTATTTGAACCTTTAAGTTTTTGAAAATATACTAAACCATCAAAACTTGATCAATCCAGGCCAATCTGGCCCAACCATACAGTTCAACCCGGTCCGGTGGGACCTGATTTTTTATTTTCTTTTGTAAAAAATTAATTACATAAAAACGACCGAACCAATCGGGTCGAGGCCAGTTCCTGATGAGATAGGCCGGTCCGATCTGTTTTTTTAAATCTTGGTGATTATGAAAGTATAGAGGGATATTAGTATAAAAATACTTAGAATTTGTCATTAAAAATGAGTCAAACAAACTATGAAAGCTTAGGCAAATATTTAGACCAAATAATAAGGTGTGAGGAGTATTTGGTTCCTCCTCCATCAATGAGGATATTTTTCTTACAAACTAGGCAACGTATTGACGAACGATGCGTTGAGATTTGGTTCGTTTATTTCGAATCGAATCTGAATAGAACTTTTAGCGAGCTGAATTTTAGCGAATACCGAACTTGAGAATTTTCTGACGATCCTAATGCCCGATGTCAATAACATTCCGATGGTTGTTGAACTTATGACAGTGATTAGAGTCTTTGAGATCATGTTCCCTTCTCCGGACTAGGTGCGCAATCTCAAGGGCATCTTTGAATTTATCAGAACATAGGGGTGAAAGTACAATTACAAAAAAGATAGGACCCTAATTGTTATTGGAAAAACTCGAAGGGCGGAAGTGTAAAATTCTCTTATATATACAACGCTACTACAAAGAAACTCGTAGCATGAGATTCTACATCCACAACCCCATGGCGGCGGAGATCCCTCTCGTGAAGCTCAATTCCGGCAGCCGCATGCCGGTGCTCGGCTTCGGCACGGCGTCCGACGGCACCATCAGCCATGATCAGCTAACACAGGTGCTCCTCGATGCCATCGAGGCGGGCTACCGCCACTTCGACACCGCTGCGGTCTACGGGACGGAGGTGCCTCTCGGTCACGCCATAGCGGAGGCCATCCAGCGTGGGCTCCTCCGAGGCCGAGAAGAGGTGTTCTTGACGTCGAAGTTGTGGTGCGCCGATGCCGAACCCGGCCTCGTCCTCCCGGCCATCAACAGCAGCCTCCGGTGAGCCAAACTGTTTCACCATAGATGTAGATGCAGCATTTAGAACTCTCACACCATGGTTCCCAAAATCTTGTTTAATTGGGCTAAAGCCCCTACCATCTCATCTAATTACACCGCAACCCCTCTAATTCGAGGTGAAAGGGGTTGCGGTGATGGGTCTGGATCCTCTGCTCTAGAGAGGATTGCAGCAGAGTTGTTGTAATTTTTTTAAATTTTTTTGTTATTCTGATTTTAAAATCTAACCTTATAGATTTAATCTTAAGTTAATTATCTACATATCTGTCAAATTTCACCTAAATATGATCTTAATTGCTATTTTATTATAATGGTCAAACATTCGATCAAGATCCAAGCAACTTAAACTCCATTTTAAAAAATTCGAATCTTTGACCATTAAGATAAAATAATAATTAAAATCGAATTTGATGAAATTGAAGATATATATAGATAATTAACTTAAGATCAAATCTATAAGATTAGATTTTAAAATCAAAATCATAAAAAAATATTATGAAAGATTACAACACCTCTGTAGTCCTCTCTACAGCTGAGGATCCGTTTCTCTGATTGGATAGGAAACGAAAGGGTCGTTAACATTTAAAGTTGTGGAAAAGGACCAGCTGTGATCCATCTGGATCGTTCGTACGATTTGGATGAACTGTCATCTGAACCGTTCATATGATTCGGATGAATAGTCTTTCCAAATGGGAAAAAATGGTATTTTAAAACCCTATTAATGTTCTTAAAATGCTAACACCAGAGCGGACTTCGACCTTTATTTCAGAGTTTTCGTAGTTTCACTAACACCCGCTTTAAGTGATCCAATATTTTATGAAAATCAATTTTGATTATAACTCCATTGATTTTATGATATTTTATAAATAGAATATAAGTTTAGTTCTTGATGGAATGTTTGATCAGTAAAATAAAATAGCAAATAAGTTCGAATCTGAGCGAAATTTAGAGGATACGTAGAGCATTGTAACTCTCGTTGAAGGTGAGGATCTCTTCCTATGTAATTTCATGGTAGTATAATTTCGAAGTTTGATTTATCTTTTTAGGAAGGCCATGAGATCAGGGTGATGAGATTGTGCGGTAACGTACTCAACGTTATCTGTTAGACATTTTTAACATTTTTATTTTACAACTATCCAAGGTTACAGAAAGCGGTAGTCGGTATTCAGTCAGCGGGGTCACTGACTAAGGAGTAATATGCAGTTGGACGACTAATAAAATTTAGTCGACCATTAGTCGATTTTGATTTTTTTATTATTTTAAATATATAAATATTTTTTATACATATATTATTATTTATTAATATAGATTTGTATATTTTTATACAATCTTAATGAAATAAAAGAAGTACTTGACTTTAAATATAATATTAAGCATATAGTATAAGTTTGTTTTAACAAAAAGAAAAAAATAAATAAAATAAACTTGATGTAAAAGTCAGCCAATTAGACGGGCTGACTGACTAATGGCCAACTAGGCCTAGTCGAGTCGGTTACGACCCCCCCTCCGCTCAACCGAGTAGGTTAGTAGGGGCATCGGACAATCGAGCATGTGCTTTGTCGTGCGGGCGAGGAGCTCAGGAGAAAAAGGCTCCTTCGAAAGCTCGTATCCTAGCCCTTCTCCGAGGGTGAGTTCCAGTCCTCAAATTCAAGTAGCTTCAAGTAGGAAGTTATATATGAGTAGCAAATTGAAGCGAGGCGAGGTCGCATCCAAAGTCAGAGGTTCCACAGCGATCTTCAGGCGAGAGAATGCTGCAAAGCCTCGAATGATGCGTCTCGACATTCTCGATCTCATTTTGCGATCCCCAGTCCTTACAGCTAGTGGGAATAGGGGATCACTAAAATTCCAGTAAGCTTATTATTGCACCCGCAGTCAGAGGTTTATATCGAAGGACTCTGGGTATTTCTGTCTCCTGGGTGGAATCCGTGGCTCAAATTCATAAATTAAAATGGGAATTAGCTCAATTCGCGAAGTTAGAAGTCAGAGTTCCAAAACTCTCTTCTAATCTTGATAAAGCTAGTCAATTAACTCCATCTTTCACTTAATCCTCTAATCCTCCATTTCATTATATCCAATTCCACAATATTTTTTTTCATTGTCACTCACTTACAACACAACACAAACTAAAAGTATCTAATTTTATTCGACTAATAACTCCTCTTTTTAATTATTTCCCGATAATTAAATATCCAAATATGTTATTCTCGGGGAGTAGCTTACGAGTCAAGTCGAATTCTCCTACAGAAATCTGAGGTTGGACTATCTCGACCTGTACCTCATCCACTGGCCGGCGAGGGTGAAGAAGGAGCCCATGGCGTTTCCCATCCGGAAGGAAAGCATGCTCCCCTTCGACATGAGATCGACGTGGGCAGCCATGGAGGAGTGCCAGAGGCTGGGGCTCGCCAGGTCCATCGGCGTCAGCAACTTCTCCTCCAAGAAGCTGTCCCAGCTCCTGCTCCATGCAGCCATCCCTCCTGCAGTCAACCAGGCACGCACGATCTCATCAATCAATCAATCATATCATACAATATAACATATAATTAAGAAGATCATATGAATGTGGGTATATGTTTAAATATTAACCAGATTGATCAGGTGTTTAATGGTGGTTGTTGTTGTGTTGTGGTGGTGAAGGTGGAGATGAACCCCGCATGGGATCAGCGGAAGCTGAGGGCCTTCTGCGAGGAGAAGGGGATACAGGTGGTTGCATGGTCGCCCTTGGGGGCCAACGGGGCTCGATGGGGATCTCTGGCTGTCATGGAGAGCCCCGTGTTGAAGGAGATAGCCGAAGCCAAAGGGAAGACCCTCGCCCAGGTACCAATACCTCTCTTCGATCAAGCATGCATACATTATATACGTCACGGCTGGACCGGTCCGGGTCGGTTCGGCCGGTTTTAGATAGGGATGAAAACGGATACGGATATATCTGAATATCCGCTTACCGTATTCGAAAAATTATCGGATAGGAATATCCGTATCCGAATATTAATCGAATACGGGTCGGATATGGATATAGGTTGTAAAAATTTTCCGAATACGGATATGGTAATAGCTTGAATATCCGGATTCGGATCCGGATATTCGAATACAATATCTAATATTATTTTATATATTAGTTAATATAATATAAGCTACAATCTTATGCTATTATATTAGTATTATACATTATATAATACAATATATTAACAATATTAATAAATTTCTATTTGTTTAGGTATGAATGCTAACAAAATTTATGAAATCCTATCTCCTTTTTGCTTCCGGTCAAGAGTACATGTCACGTCGGTACTCCCTTTTGTCATGACGCAACTTATTTATATTTCACTGCTATTTTTAAAATCATTATGAACTTTGACAAAAAAATCAACTCATATTCGTTTGTGGTTTCTATTCGATCCGTATACGGATTTCATGTTTATTGGATCCATATTGGGATTTCACTCTATATTCGATCCGTATTCGGATCCGTTCTTTATTCGATCTGTATTCGGATCCGCTCTTTATTTGATCCGTATTCGGATTCGGTAAATATCCGATTCGGATTCGTATCCGTATTTTTACGAATATGGTTTCCATATTGCATATCCGAATCATATCCGTATCCGTATTCGTATTCGATATAGATGAAGCGAATATGGATATGGAAATAGGCATATCCGATCCGTATCCGATCTGTTTTCATCCCTAGTTTTAGATAATTAATTTAAAAAAAAAAGAAAATAAAAAACCGGGTCGGACCAGGTTGACCCAGGCAGTTGGACCGGGTTGACTCGGATTTGATGATTTAGTATATTTTTGAAAAATAAAGGTTTAAATAATGAAATGATATGGTTTTTATCACTTGTACCATTCTTAAATTCTACAATTTCAGTTACTCCCCTCTCTTTTTTGGAATATAACTTGTGCCGCTACTTTCTTGGGGTAATTTTCTAAAAGCAACTATAAATAAATTATTACAATATTATATTCATATATAATGCTAGAAAATGTGACTACCTTTTGTAAAGTTTTATTTGAAATAGACAATCATGTTTTTATATTGAAAGATTTGACATTTTAGATGATTATTTCAATGATATATAAATACATATTTACATGTATCTATCCGGTTTTATCGGTTCAAAAAACCGGTTCGATCGTTCGGATCAGTATATTAAGCCCGGTCCGGTTTTTTCCGAGTCAATATGAATGATGACATCATGCTGACATCATCACAGGTACGATCGGTTTGGACCGACAGTCCGACCCGATTGGACCAAACTGAAGACTAACAGGTTCAATGTCCGATCCGATTTTTAAAACCTTGATATACGTACGTAATCCAGGTATATATGTTAATGCAGAGTTCGTGTATATATATAAATATATGATAAGTGCAGGTGGCGTTGAGGTGGTTGCACGAGCAAGGGGTGAGCGTGGTGGTGAAGAGCTTCAACAGCAGGAGGATGAGGGAGAACGCGAGGATCTTCGACTGGGAGCTGAGCGAGGAGAAGGAGAAGATCAAACAGATCCCGCAGAAGAGAGGATACGAGGGAGCTATGTTCGTCTCACCCACCGGACCCTACAGGACCCTCGACGATCTTTGGGACGGAGAAATCTGATAGCTTTATTGATCAAATCTATGATTCCGCGAAATCCAGTTTATTATTATATGCTCATCGGAAGCTGTTGAATCATCATCCAACGACTCAAAACTCTCCCTCTCTCTCTCTTCTCTCTCTCCTGAGGTGCAGGTGCAGAGAAGGAACTTCGCTTTGTTATCATGGTAGCTAAGATATAATTAATGACTTTGTGCTTGACGTCGTCCGAGAAAGAGAGGATCGTTTGCTGCAGGAAGGAGTGCAGCAGTGTCTGCACGCGTGGGAGCCATTAAATTTTGATCGAGCGGTTCGCACCATTTTGCACTTTTTGTGAGCTCGTACCATGTAAAATCGCGTGAACCGCTCGATCAGACAGCACCGCTGAAAGGATAAGAGCACGGATCCTCTGCAGTACTGCAGAGGCCGGCCGTGAAAATTGGAGCGTCGTGAGCCGTTCGATTAAGATTGAACGGTTCACACGGTAAGGGCTTAAAATACTATGATTTCGTGTGAACCGCTCCATCTTGATCGAGCTGACTCATGATGCCTAGTTTTTACAGTTGGTCTATGCAGTAGTGCAGAGGATCCGATTCCGGAAGTATAATGACTTCGTGCTCGAGGAGGTCGGGGATTTCGATAAAATATCTTTTAATTTTTTTGGTCTATACATAAAATTATTTGACCGATAGCCAAGGGTTATTACATAGAGGTCTTCGAGTGTACAGAATTCACGCCTGACGCCTTGCATGAGGATCAGATGCTGGAAATTTCAAGAAAATGTCTTTTTATTTTTGGTTTATACTTCTATTTAAAATTTATTTTTCTCAACTTATTATTTTATTTTAGTTGAGGAAATAGGCCAAATTACAGTCTGATCAGATGATTTTCTAATTCATCCATTAATAAGTTGAATGGAATTAATGGATTTTTGTAGTTCATCTAGTCAGTTACTGAAATAATTCTTCCAATTAACTAGTCTACCATTCTTTATTAGAGCACGGATCCTTTTGCAGCACTGTAGATGTCGGTTGTAAAGAGGGGTGGGGGTTGAACTGCTCGATCAAGATCGAACGGCTCACACAATAAGGGCTAAGAAAAACCCATATTTCATGTGAGCCGCTCTTCATCTTCCAATAGATTTTATGGTGTTCGTGACTATTTATTATTGTTTGTTATAATTTTGATTTGATTCATCAATAAAGATTCAAGACATATCAATAATCTCTATCTCGAATTGAAAGCTCTGACATCAAATAAATAAATAAATATTTCACTCCACCATGAATTGAATTCTTAGAGAGCGTAAAAACAACTTCGAGATTCCAGCATCGCCTTCCCTTTCATAAGAGGCTAGCAACAGTGCACGTTCAGAAGGTTCGAAAGATGTTTTGAAATCACTAATGTGAAATACGTGGACAAACATATCAACTGAATTATTTATCGTACCAACTTTTTTCACCGTGATCCTCTTCTCAAAATGAATGAAGTATTATATGGCGTACTTATGTTGGTCCTCTCATAATGCACCTAATATTTGGCTTTGCAGCTTCAGTTGATACCATATATATTATGCTTGTAGGTAGACAAATTAGCTAAAGGTTATAAGGTAGCCTTCCAACTAATGACATAACTTATCAAGTTAAAGACATAGCATGTCATAGATCTCCTCCATCAATATCTGCAACATAGTCTGAATCTGGATATCCAACAACCAAACTTACAGATCCATAAATGAAGACAGTATTAGATGTTTGTTACAGATATCAAAGTATCCGCTTGACCTTCTGCAAGAGGTCAAATCCTTTCCTACCTATAACTTCTCGATCTTCATGTTGTGCATCACCATCTCTTTCTTGCTTTTGATGAACTTGATGCCTCTGATACTAGCTAATTGTGTGTAGCAGAATTGGAGCACATATTCAAACACTCTGGTAAGCAAGCATGAAAGAGATCGTAAAACAAGATTTAGAAGATTCACCTATATAACTGACATGTTGTCAACTCGCCCAAGGTTGACATTGTCAAAGCACGAAGAATCCGTACACAAATAAAAGGGACGGTCTCTGTTTTGCATCGATCCCGTCTGAATGGAGGTCGTAGGAGTCTCTGTTTTGCATGAAATTTGAATGACATAATATAGGGATATAATAATGAATTTACATAATTTTTATTTTCAAAAAAATAAAAAAACACGCGAAAAATGGGACGGGGGAGCTAAGTTAACTCCCCCTAGGGGGCATACACATTTTACCCACATATATATATGGGTAAAATGGGGCTAACTCTATGGGGGAGCTAACTTGGCTCCCTCGGCCCATTTCGCCTGATTTTTTTATTTTTTTTTTGAAAATTTTTTCTGTGAATTTTCATTAATATATCCTTATATTATGTCATTAAAATTTTGTGCGAAACAGAGACTCCTACGGTGCACACGCGCGCGCGCACACACGTGCACGAACGCGCACGCACGCGCACACACACACCCGCACGCGCACACGCACGCCGCACCTGTACCCACACACACACATACACACACCCACACACCCGCACACGTGCGCACACACACCCGCACACGCGCGTGAACGCACGCACAGGTGCACGCACGCAAACTACACGACTTATGTCGCACACATGTAACCGGTATATATAGTATGTGATTATGAATGTTGACTGTATCTTTAAGTAAATGGACAAGTTCAGACAGAGTAATATAGACAAAAATGATCCTATCCATGGCTATAATTTTGACAAAATTTATCGAGAATTTTGATGAAATTTATGGAAATTTCGATGAAATTTCTATTTCTTCATGTTAGAGAAATAGGTAACATCGAAATTTGACAGAAATGGGCCAAAGATCAACAAAATGTGGTTGCCAATAATTCTTTCCCCACGTCACTGAAATGCAACCAAAATTGACTTTTATGGTCCGTTTGGTTGCAGGGTTGGACATGGTTGAGTTGGACAGAGGTACCCCTGTGAATAGTAAACTGTGAGGAGGAGAACCCTGTTTGGTTGCAGGACCAACCCGGGTTGGGCCAAGCCAACCATGCCCAATCCTGCAACCAAACGAGCCTGTACCTAAAAATGTGCACTGGATTGTGTACCTATATTTATCTCCATCGCATGTTTTACCTGAGATGACCTTATGAATATTCTACATTGCAGAAGTACTCCCATGTTTTTAAATATTCCACGCCCTTATTGACTTGTTAAATATTAAATATTCGGAGAAATACTATGGACTTGGGTATTGAACAAGTGGACACGCGTTATTATTATTATTATTGTTGTTGTTTTATTATTCGTCAATGGCACTTATTTCGTTGGAGTATAGTCTTAAGCTAGATCCGGCCAAAGTGCAAGCCGAACTGAATTATGGACCAGGCCGAACGAACTGAGGTTCAAAAATCCCTTGTCCAAGGCCAAGTCCGGTCCAAGTTTGGGCCGGACCGGGCCGATCCATGAGTAGATTGTAAAGTCTTTTTTATTAATTTTTTTATCAAATTTATGGAGATAATTTTTAGGTTTTTTAGCATAATCTAATCTTTCTAAATCCAAATAACCATAACATTTGTTACTTTGCGTTTAAACTATAAAATAAGATGTAATATTGATTAAAACAAATACATGAAGTATTTATATTAAATCTATCTAAAATATAACTTTTAAACATGTATTTTTATATCTGTAGGCCGGATCGGATCGGGTCGGATTTTATAACACGGGTTTTATGACACATGCCTATGGCCCGCCCAATTGATAGGTAGGCTAAAGATCAGGTCGGGTCGGACCGGCCCGTATCTAAAATCTCTTGGCCCAAGCTCGACCATGAACAGGCTGGACGAGCCGGGCCCAGCCCATTGACCAGGTCTAGTCCAAGGGTAAACGGGTAGTTGTGTGCGTTTTTTTTCACCTCCTGTGAAACATTCCAATTATGCATGTATATTTTATCCAAAATTACATTGTTGTTATGTCAACACCGAGTAAAGGTGTAACACCCCAACCCCAAACATAGTGTCATACCTAAAACTCACGAAGTGTGGATGTGGTTTTATACCTAAAACATAGTGCCAACAAGTTGTCAGGGCCAGTTTTCCTCGATAACGGACCGGAGACCTAAGCCCGGGACGTTACAAATGGTATCAGAGCTAAATTTCCCTCTGATAGTGGAAAGGGCTATCCGAGAGGTGGAGCCATCCCTACAATAAAGTAGGAGGAAATGGCTACCCGGAGCGTGCAACCGCCACTGTTACACTACAAAAAATTGGACATAAGGCAACTAATAATTTGAATATTCGTTCCTATATATTCCGATGTTAAATAAATAACCACGAATATTATTCATTGCCAAATGATCTTTTATACTTGTAATCAACAACGAATATGATATTCGTTGTTAAAGTTTCATATAACGATGATTTTTTCATTGAATTATTCGTTAAAATTAATGTTAATCGTTGCTATATTTAGCAACAATTAGAAGAAATTGACAATGAATAATCATTGTTATATGATTCGTTGCGAGGAATATAGCAACGAATACCATTATTCGTTGCGAATTTAAAGAAGTAAGCAACGATTAATATCCGTTGATATATATTTAACTACAGAAGATATTGCAACGAATATTAAATTATTCATTGTCTTAAGTCAATTTTCTTCTAGTGTCACTGGGAATGAGTGATGGGTCATGTCGCAACGAGGACGTTGCGAATATAAGTGGAGGAGGTTGTAACACCCCAACCCCAAACATAGTGTCATACTTAAAACTCACGAAGTGTGGGTGTGGTTTATAAGTGATGGGGACTACTACTTGATAACTTGGGCTTAAGCATTTTTGGTGGTTGCCAACGGGGTCTATCTGAGTCCGTACCAAACAAGTTGTCAGGGCCAGTTTTCCTCGATAACGGACCGGGGACTTAAGCCCGAGGCATTACAAACAGTAGGAGGTCAATCCAGAATTCGTGATGTAAATATGAAAACAGTAGGGGGTCAAGTGCTCCTACGATGTTTCGCAGGAGCATCGTCGTAAAATAACCAGCAAATATGCGCAAGGAAATATTTGTAAAATTTCTCACAACTTATTATATTTAGCAGTACTAAGAACACCCATCACATTGCCAAACTCCACACACTACCAGAATATGACTCTTTGTCGACGTTTATAAACATCGACTTAACCTTTGTTAAACGTCGTCTTAGCCTAAGTCGACATTAATTAAATGTCGTCAAGATATGTCGTCCCAGCCTCGTCGTCCTAGGCTACGCCAACACTTAATAACATTCGTCGACCTTGACCTCTGACGAAGGCCGACATTCAAACGTCGACATAAATGTCTAAGTTATCGCTTGAAGATGCCGTTACGTGGTTTTACCGACGATGAAACGTCGACCTTGACCCAGCAAGTACGACGTTTGAACGTCGTTAAAAATGTCGAGGTTGCCATTTAACATTACCTTTTATTATATATTTGTATTTTTTCCATGGTATGAATCCATATGCATATTGCGCTAAAATGTAATACATGTACATCAACGAACATTAAAAAATATATGCTTGAACATATATGATATACCAGTTCTCAAACACATTTCTCACAACAGAAAAATATATATACGTGGGTATGTGTATTACATATACATAAAAAAAATATAAGTAAAAGAAGTTCTAAATTTTCTATAACTATCCATCCGGTTCTGCTCGTCACTTGCCGCTGCTGGAACATCATCGTCGCATGTTCATCCACGAACTCCTATTCTCTTCTCCGTACGCCCACCATTTGGTAGAGGTCTGCTACCGCTGGCAACCAAAATGAAGGGCACCCTTCTCGGATCTACACAACCAGCCTCCCCTCGCTCGAGAAGAAGAAGCACGACCACTGAGGTCAGACTATTCCTTTGTCATCGTCACCCCAAGGCGGTCGTCGATCGCCGCCTTTGTGCTGCAGATCTCCCCTATCGTCGCTCTGCCTCCATCTTCGGCGCCCTAGCCGGAGAAGATCACAGCCGAGAAGTCATAGGGCTTGACCCACCATCCTAAGTTCCACCTAAGAAGAACCCATGGCGATACAGATGCAAGGAAGGTTCGACCATATTTGGAGATGTTCACTGGATATGAGTAGAGATCTGGACGGAAATCACAAAGGAGGCGATTGGGATTTTGTAGGAGAGAAGGGTTTGGTGGAAGTTGAAGGGTCGAGGGAGAATTACTTTTGGAGCCAACGACATTAATATCAATGTCGAGTTTAAGTACTTAGTTGATCACACGTACACGACATTTACGCAATTAGACGTCGACCTTAATATAAGTATGATGACATTTGCGTTTAAACGTCGTAAGAAAAAAAGATTCTGGACATTTTTATATATGTCGACTTATAAATAATTAAGCACGACGTTTATAAACTTAGAATGTCGAAAAAACCTTAATATCTAGTAGTGACATGTACACCACCATGAAGTCGGAGATCCCTCTCGTGAAGCTCAACTCCGGCATCCACATGCCGGTGCTCGGATTCGGCACGGCGTACATGCCGGAGCTTGGATCCGGCACGGCGTCGGACTGTGGCCCCGATCATGACCAGCTGACGCCGGCTCTCCTAGACGCCATTCAGGCGGGCTACCGCCACTTCGACACCGCGGCATACTATGGGACGGAGGTGCCGCTCGGCCGTGCCATCGCGGATGCCGTACAACGCGGTCTCCGCGAGGAGGTGTTCGTGACGTCTAAACTGTGGTGCACCGACGCCGATCCCGACCTCGTCCTCCCGGCCATCCAGAACAGCCTCCGGTGAGCAGTCTTCGGTATTAAATTCTGGACATAATTTTTTTTGGAAGAGTGCCACGTCGGAGAGACAGTACACCGAAAAAAGCTTTGTGCTTTTACACCAGGACTCGTAAAAAACTTTGAAAATTACATCAAGATCCCTATAAAGGCTATGATTTAATCTTACTGTATATATCACACACGCCCCTGTGCAAGGGTTTCAGACTTGCAGTGTTGCGGTGCAATTTACAGGGGTCGAGATGTAAAAAGGATTACCTGGGCTATGGCGTAATCGGACTAGATTTCAGGGTTTATGGTGTAAAAATCCCTCTACTTTTTGGGCTTGTTTGGTTGCAGGGTTGGGTTGGACTCAGTTGGGCTGGGTGAATAATAAATTAGTAATCTGTGAAGAGGAAGTACCCTTGTGAATAGTAATCAGGGTTGGGCCAACCCTGCCCAACCCTGCAACCAAACAGGCCCGATCAGGGACGAAGCCAGAAATTTGTACTTGGGGGGGCCAAAATTATTGAGACTATATATAAGTTATCTTTGTTAATATTTTCCATTGTAATTATTAAAAGAGTTTTTATCACTTGTGTCCCTCTGAGATATCGTAATTTCAATTATGCCCCCATCTTTTTGCTAATATCAGTTGTGCCCCTCACTTCTTTCTCCGTTATCACTTGTGCCCTTCTGTCAGATTGACCGTCAATGAGTTGACTTAACCATGATTTTTTCAAACCTTAGTGCAGCTAACAGGGGTATTATTGTCCAGACTTCTTCATCTTCTTCCTCCTCCATTTGTTCTTCTTCCTTTCTCTTCATAATTGCTCTCTCTTAGTGGCACCTTCATACATCCATCAAATCTCTAAATTTTTTACATTTTCTCAGATATATCACTGATTACGAATCAAACAGAGAATTTTATTGATCTTTTTGATGAATTTTTATGAATCAATTAGTTAAAAATTTATCTTAATTTAACAAAAATTGAAAGCTCTCCAGTTTCAGTCAGACGGGCGGAGGAGGAGGGCGAAAGGGGAAGGCACGGGGGAGGGGGAGGCGTAGGGGGTGAGGGCGACACGGGGCGGGGGTGACCAACACCAAGATCCCGAATAGGCTCACCGACTAGAAGGTCAGATTCAGCAGCACCAACCCCCGCCCGATGTGCAGCCTCCTCGCGTTGTCGTACTCCTCCTCCGCCTTCATCACCTCGCTCCGCACCCACTCCGAGATCGCGATCAGCCTCTACGCATTGTAGAACATCGGCACGAAGGCCCTCACGAACGCTAAGGAGCCTTGGCCTCCGGCGCCCCCTCCGCAAACATCTATCCTGCCAACAGGAATGCATGCGGGGTCGCCGCTTTGATCCCCCCTTGTCCCCCTCCAGTATCCCGTGGAAGATGTACATGATCGGGAGGAGCAGGCTGACGACGACGCCTGCGAAGGCATACGCGGTGAGGGCGCGGGAATCGGTGAGGTCGGGGTCGGATCCGGAGGGCGGTGGGGGAAGACAACGCGGGAGAGGAAGAGGGTGTAGGCGAGGGAGAAGAGAAAGAAGGAGAGGTCCTCGAGGGCGACCATGCGGATGGCGGAGAGGACGATGATGACAGCGAGGGAGTTGTGCTGGCGGAGGGAGAAGAGGCGGAGACGGCAGGGGCAGTTTTATTTTCACTGAATATTTCTCTTTTGTCAAAGTTTTATTTTTTCTTGTGATATTGTAAATGTTGAAGTGGATTTTATATCTTATATATAATTTTCAAGATATGGTAATACATTATTCATATTCGTTAATATCAACATCGACATCCATAATTATGTAGATATATATATGAAAATACTTATACGTTTTTCCATAACTGGCCATTTGTATCGTCATGTTGGTATCTTTTGTAGAATGATATTAGTCTTTATACTCTATATGATTATCTTAATGATATCGTCATGTTGGATAGCTAACTGGTTGCTTCCACTCCATTTTTCGATGAAATTTGTTTTTTTTGAAAAATACTGTCATGTATTTTCATCATTATATCCTTCTAATATATCATTCAAATTTTGTCAAAAATAGAGACTCCTATGCCTTCATCTAGAACATATAATTTAACGGTATTATAATTATTGTAATCGACATGTTTTAGATGGAGGACATAGGAGTTTTTGTTTCCGACAAAATTTGATGACATATTGGAGGGATATAGTGATGAAAATACATGATGGTATTTTTCAAAAAAAAACAAATGTCGAAAAATGATACAGTGGCAACCAGTTGGCTACCCTGAGGGAGCAGCCTCATTAAATCCTTATATGGATATATCGATTTAGATATAAATTTTTGTTGATATGAATGTAATATCGATATTTGTATCCATTTGAAAATTGATGCGGATACGGATGTCAGAATTTGTATGATATTGATACGATGTCGTATAAGATACAGATGTATTTATATCTATACTACTTGTAAATGGGAGATGGGGTCATTATATACAACTTATTATTTTCTATAGTTAATTATTTCATATATAAATTATACTCTATTATAATAATATATTATATACAAAAATTTAATTGGGAGACTTGGGGGGGCCAAGCCCCCTCCCCCCCCCCTTGCCTCCGTCCCTGGGCCCGATTCTGCAAAAATTGGCATATGGGCATCGGCAGACAACTGGCGTTTATTGACCCCCTTGAATAGAATGAAAATGGACGGAAATGGATACCAATATAGGTATAATCATATTCTTATCTATTTTAAAATATGAATACGATTGTAGTTACGAATATTGACGGATATAAAAAATGGGTTACCGTATCCTTAAAAACGCCACATAAAATATGTATACTAGATATAGTAATTTCATAACAATTATATCAACATTGGTGAATGCAATCATAAAATATTGTTACGTGCAGTTATAAATAAATATATTACTATACGTATGTACGAAAATAAATATAGAATACGAATGCGTATTAGCGAATATCAAAGTGACATCCATATTCGCATCCATTTTAAAACGAATACGAATGTCAAAATATATAAAACGAATATGATAGCGAATCGGATACGAATATATTCACATGGGTTTTCATCCCTACCCTTGAGGGTATAAGGGTCTTTATTTCAGGGAAAAAAATGGAATGGTATGTTAGGGGGATATACTGATGAATATACATATTTTTATTTTTTAAAAAAATAAAAAATAAGGAAAAATGAAGGTGGGAGTAGCCAATTAACTACACTCACTCAGGGTATATCCTCGTTTAACCCTATGTGTGTGTGTGAGAGAGTATGGGTATGCGTGTGCGCGCGTGCGTACGCGTGCGGGGGCATACAAGCATGCATGCGGAAGAGTACATGGGCGTGTGGGCATGTGGGCACGCATGTGCACGCGTGTGTGTGAGATCTGCCGCCATATTCGTTTTATACAGACTTTGGTATCCATATCCGTGTGAAAAGATATACTGATATCAATATCATTTTGATTTCCATGAACATCCATTTGTATCCATATATACATTTTCATATGAAATAGAGTTGTACAATTATGTTTTACCATATACAACATTATTTTATACCATCCTTCATTGTAATTGATATAATTATGATATAAACATATTTAATGCATTTACATCATGTATGTTCCATCCAATACACGTATATTTAAGCTAATATGTAGAATAATTCTGATATTTTTCGTATGCGATCAATATCCATTTTGCATCAGTATTAGGTTTTAAAGATGGCGTAGTTTTCCTGTCCATCAATCTCCTTATTCGCATCCATATTCTTATTTAAAAATGAATAACCATACGATGATAAGGCCAATATGTGAATATGTGAATTGGTATCCGTCTGTTTGCATCCCTAGTCGTTTGATCCGACCTCTCCATGTGGTTGCTATATCTGTGTACGTATGTGGTTGCTATATCTGTGTACGTGTCCGTATTCATTTATAGAAACAAATAAAGACATGATAAAACTTATATCTATCGGATTGTTTGAATGTTTGCATTCCTAAGAGGGCTGGAAAGGTGGGCAGCAAAATCATGGGTTTGAATCATGTCAAAACAAAACTAATTTTCCATTTAGAAAGGTTAGATTTGACAGATGTCTAACACACCTTATCATTCTGATATTTTTTCATAGAATATTGTATTTCGCATATTGCTTTGGATAATACATAACTCCTAAAGATATTTATGAACAATAATAGTTTACATGGATATTTTGTGTGAAGATACTATTTACAAACAGAAATAGAAATTACTTGTTAGAAAAATATTGAATTATTGTGGTGACAATGGCAAACCTCTCCTCTTGATGGCATATGTTAAATCTAGCTATCCTCAGTACATGTCCTAACGTCATGTTTGTTTGGAGAATAAGCATTGAAATATGAGGTCAATTCCTCATCCAACGTGGTTTCCAAGAGTATGACTATTCCCAAGAGTACAGATAATTTTAACAGTCTTAGAATTGTTGTAATCAACATATTCTAGATAGAAAGCATAAGAGTCTTTGTTTCCGACAAAACTTCAATGGTATATTTGGGGATATAGTGATAAAAAAATATATATTTTTATTTTTCAAAAAAAAATAAAAAATAAGGAGAGGCGGGATCAAGATCGAGCGGTTCACACAAAATCAATGTTTTTTTTCAGCTCTTACCATGTGAACCCCTCGATCTTCATCGAGCAGTTCACGCTGCACATACCTTTACAGCCGGCTACTGCAGTACTGCAGAGGATCCGTGATAACCCAAATCAAGCATTAAGAAAACTTACCTAACGGGTTAGTTCAAGGCATGAAACATGCCGTTAACTTTAACCCTCAATCCAAGAAGAAGAGTAGTCTGATCACTCTCAAGCTGCTCAAGCACACGTTTAATCGAATCTCACATTTCATGAGTTTCCTATCAAACCTATGTGTGGCGCTTACGGTTATACTTTGCTTGAACCCAGGAACCTCGGGATGGACTACCTCGACATGTACCTCATCCACTGGCCGGTAAGGCTGAAGAAGGAGCACATTACCAACCCCTTCCAGAGGGCCATCGTACTCCCCTTCGACACACGATCGACGTGGGCCGCTATGGAGCAGTGCCAGAGGCTCGGCCTCACCAAGGCGATCGGCGTTAGCAACTTCTCCTCGAAGAAGCTGTCCCAGCTCCTGATCCACGCCACCATCCCTCCTGCAGTCAACCAGGCACTGATTGCATCCATGATTAATAAATTTCATTAACTAGATCATACGATATACAGGATCATATGAATGTTGTTGTGAAGGTGGAGATGAACCCTTCGTGGGACCAGAGGAGGGTGAGGGCCTTCTGCAAGGAGAAGGGGATACATGTGGTGGCATGGTCGCCCTTGGGCGGGAAAGGGACTCTATGGGGTACTCCTGCAGTTATGGAGAGCTCGCTGTTGAAGGAGATAGCCGAAGCCAAAGGAAAGACTCTCGCCCAGGTACCAGCTCTGCATGCATGTATTATGTATTTCATGTATGTCACGCGGTTCGTATATAACAAGTGCAGGTCGCACTGAGGTGGGTACACGAGCAAGGGGTGAGTGTGGTGGTGAAAAGCTTCAACAGCAAGAGGATGAGGGAGAACATGGAGATCTTCGATTGGGAGCTGAGCGAAGAAGAGAGGGAGAAGATCAAACAGATCCCGCAGAAGAGAGGGTGCATGGCAGATGTGTTCCTCTCGCCCAACGGACCCTACAAGACCCTCCAGGAGCTCTGGGATGGTGAAATCTAGCTTTCTTCAGTGCCTTCCTAATTAATCACGATTCCTCGAAAATCCTACTTAAGGTCTAGTTTATTACTATACTCATCAGAAGCAGTTGAAGCATCATCCAATGACTCACAAAACTCCCCCCAGAGTTTTTGTATTTAGTGGCAATCTAAGTGATATGTAATGGTTCCCGCATTTTGTTGAGCTCTTTCATCTGCTTCTGGTATGCTTTAGGTGTCGCCTTCTCGACAGCGGAGTGCAAAACAGAGGTTATACAGTGTTGTTCTGAAGCACCAAATGCAAATAAAGATAAAATATAATGAATATCTGGTTTTGAATATATGGAAGAAAGACGTTGAAGTTTCAGTCACTGTCCACTGTACAAAGGTATAAGAAGTGCCAACAAGATTTTAGTGCTACAAAATTTAGCAAGAAAATTGATTGGTCATTCTCTATGTTGATCAACCGTACGAGCTTATAAAAAGAATGACGGAAAGAATCATTGATGAGATGGAGCAATGGATGAATCGAAGGTGAGCTGTTAACGTAACAGGTCTCAAAAGAGAAGGGATTTCAAATGAAGAAAGAAAGAAAAAAAACAAACCCAAAATTGCAAGAACAAGAGGGAGTGCACCAGGGGTGGTGCATTACAATGGAGCAAAATCACAAGGGATGCAATGTAGTTAGCAAAGGTTATAAAGGATCATGGTGTGAAAATCGCCTACAAACATATGAGAAGATTTCACAATTGACTCATACGTTTTTACTAGTTTTTTTCTAATTTACAAAATCAATAAGACATTTACTAATCATCACTAATTGCTTAATATTTGTGATAATTTATTTACTAGAAATATCTACTTGTAATAAATAAAAGAATTGCAAATATTTCTTACACCTCTTACAGTTCATGTACTTACAAGTCATGTGTATGTATTTACAGGTCTTTGATAAACTAGTTATGAATAATTATTTGCTATTAGTGTATGATTGTAATGAACACAAGACTTGTATATGTTTCTTACACTCTTATCACAAGTTGCATATGTTAATTACTAGTCATTAATATTATTTACTAGTAATGTATACTTTTAAGGATCCACGTGACCTACAAGATATAGCTTGCAATTATTTTATATACAAAGTGGAAATATCCAACTCTTTACTGAATATAGAAGAACCTACAAGATATAGCTTGCAATTATTTTATATACAAAGTAGAAATATCCAATCTTTACAGAATATAGAAGAAAAAAATGCACGCGTGATGCTTCTTCATATACCAACAAAAAAAGACAATGATAAAAGCAGACACAGGTTATTCTTTAATACATACCAAGGTAAAATACCTAAGAACCTCGACTTATACACCCAAATAGTACTACATGGAAAGCAAAAAGTTAAGCATGGGGAATACTACTTTGGACCAGGACTTGGGTATTTCGGTGATTGTCGAGTTCCATTGGAGTCAATTCCAACAAGTTATCAAGATAAGTTTTCCTCAATAACATCTTGGATTTAGACCGCAGATTTTCTAATTGATATCAGCGACATGATCCCCCTAATGCTAAGATGGTGGCTACCTGAGAGGCAGAGTCAGTGCTATAAAAGATTAGAACAAAATGGCTGCCAAAAGTGTGGTCATCACTACTGTTGGAAAATGAATAGATTGTGTCACAACAACATTGTTGTGAATAGAAGTGAGGGAAATTATAACACCCCTAACACAGTATCCACATGGAAACTCAGAAAATGTAGGGGTGTCAAAAGATGTGGAGATCACCGCTTGACCACTTGGACTGAACTGAACCATTTTGGGCAATGGCGCTGGATTTATTTAGACCCAAATCCAACAAGTTTTCCAGGTGTAGGCCTACGACTTTATAGATATACCTCGAACCACATGAAGAAAAAAATTGTAAGAATTACAGTCATATTAAGAAATTATGAGAAAATTTTGCACTCATCCCCACAAGCAACCCCCCCCCCCAATAAATAAGTACCATGGCTTTTTTTTGCAAAATAAATAAAGTTAGGGTTCTTACGAGTTCATAAAATCATGTGTGGTGACCCAGATGCAGAAACCATTTCACTGAGATAAAAGATGCAGGGCTTCCATTCCGGAATAACTTTGTATAGAAAGATATTATTTTATGTCAAACGAGGAATAATTTGGGGTTTAATTCCTCAACAAATCAGCATCGCTAAAGAGAAAACATTGAAGAAGTTGAAGTTCTTAATGTAATAGAGCTTTTATGGTCCAGGTTATTTCCAGCAGTAGTAGTGTAAATCATATGTACAAAGAACTAATTGCTGCAAACAATGGGCAGCTTAAACTGAGAAAATCAACAACGGGCAGCCTAAAAATAAAAATAATTGCTCGACTGTGTGGTCGATACGCTTACTGAATTACTCTTGATCAAGTAGCAAAACTGTTTTGAGGCTGCTGAAGCAAAAACCGCCGAGAGCACAAGCACTACTGACTAAAAATGATCAAATCTGCTTGCATAACAGAGTGATTCATCATTTCTAACTATTATTTAATAAATAGGATTTTCAGGCTAAAAGCACACAAAAATTTGCTTCAAGTGTAAAAAAAATGACAAAGCCTTCTCCCACTATAAGTAGGGTCAGCTACATGGATTCTTGCTCAAATCTATGCTGAAAGATTCGGCTATTCTTTACGCTAGCTGTTGAAATCCCGCAAAGAAAATTTGTCCAATTGCAGTTATCTAGCTTAAAAAGCTTGGCATGCTAGATTGATAATAACAGCTTTATACAACATGATTCAACCCATGTTGCTTAGGTCAACTTAGAGATGTTATGTATCTGAGTGCTGTGTTATCAATATTATTTCTTGAAAATAATAAAATAATGGAAGAGTCTAACCGGTCAATTTCTGGCAGTTGTCCATCCATATGTTCGTGTAAGGCGGATCTGTAGGAATATAGTGTTAGGCTACGGTACAATGTGATGTGTATATCTAGCATGTCTAACAGAAAACAAATTACCTGCGCAAAGGCATATATTGCTCGCAAAATTCTAGCATAGTCTGTGCCAAGCATTTGGATCACCACATCGGCAAGAAATGTACCCCAAAGCCTGTCTACAGAAGTAATATTAGCTACCTATCTCAGTATAATCCTAAAGATTATTTACAGAGAAGAAAGGTTGTTCCATGAACTAGACTGTAAAGCTACAACAGAGTGCATAGAAGACCTGTCGACAACACATGACCTACATCATTTTCAGTAAATGTCAAACGACAGGAATCACATTGAATGCAATAAGGGAAAATGTTTCTCAACTTTCAAATAGAACATCATGTGCCCGCCCTTTTCTACCCCTAAAACGGAACTGTTGTCAATAAAACTGAGCTGGCTCTCATTGTTCCCAGAGATAATGAATAAGTCTAATCCCGAGAACATTATATGAGTGATAGTCCTACCAATTTGATCTCGATCACAGAATTCACTGGATAACTACTACTCTTTACTAGTTTCCTCTGGCTTTTAAAAAAATGATCGATCAATTAAAGTTTTGGAGGATTCCCTCTAGAGCAAAGGTGATTCTTTGGTTACTAAGGAGAGAGCGGGTACTGACGGCAACTAGAAGAGCAAGGATTTTTCCAGGTGCTGAGGAGGGGTGTAAAAGATGTGGTGAGTCGTCAGAAGATATAGATCACGTGTTCGTTAAGTGCCCAGGGTCGGTTCAAGTGTGGAGAAATGCGACATCTACAAGCCTAGATTGGAGCAATAGAGATACCTTCTGGGAATCTATTTGCAGGTGGTTTGGCTCAGAGGAAGGGAGAACGAAGATTTGTGCGACTATTTGGTCCCTTTGGTTCGCTAGAAATTGTGTGGTCTTTGAGGGAGCAAGATTTTATTTCGAAAATGTATTTGGGCCCTCTTTGATCGTTGGCAGGTGTAATTACTAGCTTTATTACATATATACAAATTTTTTGGATGAATCTCTACAGGAGATCCATCCCACCGTTTCTCAAATAAAAAAGATCACTCAAGGGAACTTCTCTCTAAGAAGATTTTTGAATCAAAAGGGAACCGATCTTAAAATGATGGTGATCATCTTGCAATTGAAAATCATGTCAATGAACTGCATCGAGGTGTGGCACACCCTTGGGCAGACATTCGACTAGACAAACAATTGTGATGTACCAGCACAGAGGGTGCAGGTATTTGGTGAATGGTAGGTGGAAGACAAATGTAGGCCACATGGATAATACAGGTGTAACACTTGCCCCATTTCACAGATCTGAGATATCCGAAAATAATAGGAGCTTCATGTCCTTGGAATCATCTATGATTGCTCTCCTTTGGAAGTATACATGCCGAGTTTGTTCACATCAAGTTAGATTTGAGTCATTGGCCTAATTTGGGAAGTGGAAAGAAAAGCACGGGTAACCATCTTGGAGAGCTGGTTGACATGTACACAACCATCAGTAACAAAGACGCTAACTTGGTTTGTCCCAACCCGAGATTCGAGCAAGTTGGGGATAAACCCAGTTCTACAGCCAAACGAAGATATCTCTCACTTTAGCACTTTGTATTACACCATTTGCCCTCTGCAATAGAAATAGAATGATTCACGTACGAATGGATGCCTTCAGTTTTATCTTCAGGCAGCACCTTATCTCTTATCGAACACAATACATGAATTTTTCCCATAAGTCACCTAATTCGATTTTTGAAATTCTTAAAAGCAAGTATTTTCAAACTTACAAATCAAATATTTCTGTCAGTATAAAACAACTTCTAATCAATATATGTTAATCATGTCTGATTTGCAAGTTAGCTTTCGGTCTTTTATTTTATCAAAAAACTACTACTACTATTAATAATATAACAGCAACAACAAAGCCATGTTCCACATTAAGTACGGTCGGCTACATGGATTCTTTGTCTCCACTCAGATCTATCTTGGGCAAGGTTTTAAAAAACGAAAGGCGGAACGAGACGTTTTCCTCGGAATCGAGGAGAGGCGTAGTCTCGAGGCGCGGGTCTTAATTTATAGAGTAAGATATGCAGAAAACTATAATTATATATGTCAATGTTATTATATGTTTTTTCCCAAGATATAATGCTTACCACTATAATATATGATGAAATAATAGAGATAAGAATATCAAAAGAGAAGACATAATAGCATCATATCCCTTTTTGCACATTTTCATCTAATCAAAGAGGAACTCATTGTCTATAAATGTTGTGAAAGAATTAAACAATACATATCTATCTGAAATATTGTTGTAATTAAAAGTACGATTAAATATGTTGAAGAAATTTATAGTGTCTAACCTATAATATATAACCGCACGAGAAACCGTGAATCCTATCCATTTCAAGCAAACTTTTGAAATATTGTTGTAATTAAAATTACGATTAAATATACGTCGAAGAAATTTTTATTATATGTCAAACATATAATACATGGCAGCATGAGAAATCGTAAATCATGTCCATTTCGTTTTGCTTGATATATTGTAAAGCTCATTAAATTTACGAGTATTACTGAATTTGATATTAATGAATTCATTCACTAAGAGATAAATAGTAAGAGTTTGTGAAATAGTTGAACATAATTAATAGCAAATATGAAGTTATGGGTACGAAAAACATCAGATTTA
The DNA here is from genome assembly GCA_037367405.1 of Ottelia alismoides. Lineage (NCBI taxonomy): Eukaryota > Viridiplantae > Streptophyta > Magnoliopsida > Alismatales > Hydrocharitaceae > Ottelia > Ottelia alismoides. Next base: position 135,667 of record JAZKJV010001505.1, read on the forward strand.
GGTATTTATCTTGTATAATCATTATCCTAAACAAGCAGATATTCATAAGCTTCTCAAACTATCAAGAAAACCATTAAATCATAAAAAATAAATCAAAAATGCAAAATGTCTCGCAAAATGCCTCGATCGCCTCGAGGCTACACCTCAGCCACCTGAGGTGCACGTCTCACTGGATTGGACCGAGGCCCACACCTCGAGGCTAAATAGGACCGCCTCACCTCGAGGCATACACCTCGACTGCCTCGAGGCTAGTTTTTTCATACCATGATCTTGGGTCATTATCGAGCTTAGATGAAAATAACTAAGATCCATTTAGGTAATCTCATTCCAACACTTCTTGGGCCTTCCTCGCCCTTTCTAACCAGCTCAACATCTCCAAATCTTAAATCTTCTAGCTGACCTCCTTTGTAAATGGTCAAACCATATTAAGTGGTTTTCTCTCATCATCTATCGAAGCAACACCAATTGTCTTTCTGATCGTATCATTCCGAGTCGGATCTTTTCAAGTATGATCACACATACACCTTAACATTTTCACTTTTGCTATTGATCCATAAAGCATTGTAGGCCTTGCTTTGTAATACTTTCCTTTGATTTTCAATGGGATTTTCTTATCACAAAGATCAGTAGAGGCTCATCTCCACTTTACCCAAACAGCATTTACTTTATGAATATCATCTCCATCGATTTCTCCATCACGTTACAAAATTGATCTCAAGTATCTAAAAATCTTTCTTCTGAATGTTATCATCACAGATCTGCATCTCGATTCATTCACCATTGCTTCTATCAAATGTGCACTCCATATATTAAGTCATAACCCTACTTATACGAAATTGTTTATGTTGGAGTATATGTGTCACTCATGTATAGATGGGAAATAGGATCCCTCCAAGGTCCAATTACCACATCCAGAGTTTACTCCCACATCTACCAGTTGTGGGATGTGGAGACTCAGTGGGGGCTATATAAGAAGCCCCACACCTACTGTCACAGATGAGAGAGAGTTCAATGAACGAATCAGCCCTTTGAGGCGTTCCCCTGCGATTTCCTCCCGCTCCTCATGGAGTAGGGTTCTACATTAAAATCACATCGTTTATTCATGTTCTTATTCTTTTTCTTTGATTATACTTCCGCATTTCATATTTCTAATATGGTATCAGAGCATGTTCGATTCTCGAGGATATTTTATATTCTTTATTTACGTTCGAGATTTGATTATCAGATTCGGTTCTATTCTTGGTTGCTCTGTGAAGATTTGTCCAAGATCTATTCGAAGTTCTTTTCCGTTTCTACCGAGTTCCAAATTTGGGCTTGAAGATTATTATTCAAGTTGAGTTTCAATTTTAGGGTTTAATTTTTCATCCATAGATGGTGATGTCCTGCCTCTTCTTCAGCATTTAGCGGTGTCGCAATGCCCTTCTTCCACGCTCAAGGATGCACGATAATTCAGTAGCCATCAACGCAATCTCCTGGATCTGCTCCAACACCGGGCTGATAAATTCCTGATTTATCTACATAATTAATCTATATTATCTCTCTGACTTAAGTAATTCACTAATTATAGTAAAAAATTAATTTTAATTGACATTTAACATGTTGTAATAAACAATACTAATTATTGTATATTAATAACCTTATAATTGTGCTCATATTTTTGTGTTTATTAATTATTAAAAAAATAAATAAAAATTAGTTTAATGATGTACATAATTAATTTAACATAAAATATAAAGTAAAAATCCAAAAAATAAGAAAAGAAAATAAAAATAAATACTTTTATTATTAATTACTACTTGTAAAATGTTTCCATGTACATATGACTTTATCTCTCATTGAGTTCTACATGAAAGTTGTAGATCTCATCAAGATCTATAATTTTCATGTTGACAACTTTTTTAACTTGACTTCCTTCTATTTCTTTTCTATTTTATTCAATTTTACATATTTTCTATTTTTTCGGTGGGCCATGTGGCCATCTCAGCACATCACGTGGTTGGCTTCTTATTCTTTGGCGCTTATTTTCCAGTTGTTGGATCGACTATGATCGGTCGATCTCAGCCATTTATTCTTGCTTGAAACCTGACCACTTGATATGATCAAAAGCCGCATCTCCACCATTCGTTCATGCAAAAATCAGGACTGTGGATTCTAATCCAACGATCCAGGTGTCGTCTCCTACCTTGCACCTCTTCGTGATTCGTCTCTTCCAACTGCTCAACCACCTAACTTCGACCCATTACCCCAACCACTTCCCACTTTGATTCAACCACAACCTTCTTCCTCTAGCATTCCTGATCTATGCCATCATCTTAACTTCCCTAAATCCTAACTCCTCTAACCTCTGGTGGTGTTTGAAACCATCACCAGAAAATTGACTCCTGCAACCATCCCCACTTCAAATACTCCTTTTCTGACCACTACAACCGTCATCCGCCCCTTGTGCGAGTACCCTCTGAGCCTCTTAGAACCTTCTATGATAGAGAACTGGCATTGAGAGAGCGACGACAAAGTTCATACTCCAGCGAGATCCTAGGCTTTTATGCCAAGCTACAGTATCGTAGGTAAGAATGATCTTGGTAATCTATGCCTTTACTCGTGCCCTACACCACGGTGGACTCTTACATGTGGTAGTGGACTTGGACGATTTGCGATGGTTTGTGGATTGGAATTTGCTTTGGGAATCTGAGTTACAATCGTATAAGTGAATCCAAGTAGACGCGGTGAGACACTAGTCAGGATGCATTGTACCCTACCACATGTAAGGTCTTATTCTTGCCTTAGAGTTATAGTGTGAGGTCTCACCCGAACAAGACAACTGACTATCCGCGAAGCTTGGTTGATCCATATCAAATAATAATGACTATAATTTCTCTTTGTGAGGACGGTTTACCCAGTTATTTCTTTTGCACAATTTTAATTGTATCTTGCTTGTTGTGATTTTTATATCGTATTGGACAACTTTGCTCATAATGTACATATGTGTGGATCAACATGTTCTCCGCAGAAGCCGCAGCAGTGAGCGGCTTGGAATTACCTCTTTTGTGCAGTTATACGACTTCTTTTTGTCGTACATTTACTTATATCTTTTACTGCTTTACTTAACTTGAAGCATTTTGGGAGAGATGAGATGTATAATGTATGTATGGACACACTTTTTGATGCATACATGTAATGATTTTGTGGACATGGATGGGATTGTAATGAAATGTAATGATGGACATGTTATAAAGGAAGGAAATTTTAAATTCATACTGGTTTCTCATGATTATATGTATACCATGTGATTTCGAATGTGGAATGTATATGCATGGAATTAATTTGTTGAGTACCCGGATCCTAAGTGGATGGTCGTCACAATAATGTCTCTCTTAACTACACCATGATTTAAATAAAATATGGCTATTTTAATTCTTTGACAGTCAACATGATGGAAGGGCATAAGTGATAACGGAGAAAGAAGTTAGGGGCACCATTGATATTCTCAAAAAGAGATGGGCCTAGTTGAAATTGTGATATCTCAGAAGGGCACAACTGAAAAAAACACTAAAATAAATGCAGGTTGACTAAAATGGAGATGAGCTTATACTGTTCACTGGAATAAGAAAATTCCCCTTTGAAAATCAAAGGAAAGTTTTATAAAGCAGTCATGAGACATGTTATGCTCTATCGATCCGAATATTGGCATGTGAACCACAGACATGTACAGAGAATGGCACTAGCAGAAATGAAAATACTAAAGTAGATGTCTAGACACACACATAAAGATCAGATTCGAAATGATGCAATCAGAAGGAAAGTTTGTGTAGCTCTAATCGAGGATAAGATACAAGAAAAACGCTTAAGGTGATTTGGCCATTTGTAAAGGACGCCGGCTGACGCACCGGTTAAGAGATGTGAGTTTTGGGTTGTTGAGCTGGATAAGAGAAGGCAAGGAAGGCCCAAGAAGTGTTGGAATGAGACTATACAAAGGGATATTAGATTTTTTGATCTAAGTCCGAGATTGACCCAAGATAGATCTGAATGGAGGTAAAGAATCCATGTAGTTGACCCTACTTAATGTAGGAAGAGGCTTTGTTGTTGTTGTTTTTATGTAGTTGTGATTTCAGTTAGTATTGCAATCCATTTTTTTAGTTGTTCTTGCTTGCTAGTTCTTCGCAGGTAGTGCTAGCATACTCTGAACATCTCCAACCCTCCCGGATATATGTTTCCACGAATTGAGGCCAGCCACAATTCGTAGCTTTCTACGCATTAGTTCTTGTGTGGGAAGCCAAATTCTCGGCCAATGAATTATGCCATGATCGTTAGCACAAGATAAAATCTAGAAGATCCATGCTTAGTGTCTCTTTTGGATTATCTTCAGTCACAGCAATTTTACTTTTATTACATGAATGGAACTCTAATCTTTTTAGAACCACTGGTTACTTCAGTAGCAGTAGTGCATCATATTATTTCATGTGTACGTGTATCATACTCATCAAACATTTCCTCATAGTGATAATATTTATCACTGATTTACTGCAAACACGTATATCCTTTAAAAAATAGAAACACAAAGCATCGTATATGCCTCCTTGTATTTGACCTGATCACTCAGCACTATGCATGCATGCAGTTCGCATGTTTTGCCTTCATTTTAAGTATCGGATAATTTTGTTATTGTATTAGCTTCTACAGTTGTGTGCAGCATGTTTTGCCTTCATTTCAAGTATCGGATAATTTTGTTTTTGTATTAGCTTCTACAGTTGTGCACACGACAAATTAGTTCTCTCGTCGAACTGTGTAAGTTTTTACCGATCAATCATCACCACCACCAGCATTCCACATCATCATCACGATTGTTGTCATTGTTGACTGGTCCCAGCGTATTACCATTTCCAGATGTGACATGATGTTGATATCAATATGCAACATGGTGGCAGACATTGAACAGGGTATTTTATATTGCAAAAAAAGAGAACCACTTTAATGACAAATATTTCAAAAAAATTGGTACTTAGGTACAACCAAAGAAGCATACACTGGTCCAAGAAGAGACATTAGGCTTCGAAGCCCTATATAGCGTGAGGCGGCCTGAGCAAAACCCTGCGGAAGTTGCAATGCCAAGTATTTAGATGCTATAATCTTAGGGAGTATAAGATGGTGCAATACATGTAACTATACGTTAAAAAGTAATCCAACTAGAAAATACCAACCATTCTGGCAGTAAGCAGTGCCGTTCGTGACTCCAGATTGATAGCTGCAAATTGCCCACCCTGAAAGTCAAGGAAAAAGATAATGTAAAGCAGAATTACCATCATCCACTAACTATTTCAAATTCTCATTTCCACACTTTTGACACATGCAATCATATGTTGCGTCAGATGGTTGCGTGTGTAAATATGCTAAAATCTAGAAATATAACTAAAGTTGGATTCTCCCAGCTTATTTTCTCACTACGACACGTGACTGCACGCCCTTTCCCCCATTACTCCTAAAAACCTAATACCCAGAGATCTTTCCTAAAGCTCATCCTCCCGAACCGCAATCAACGCCTTCAACCCATCACGAAAATCCCGCTCAATCAATGGTGGGGCTGCACGGCTTGCAGCCGGCGATCTTCAACACGGGATCAATCCATGTCAGATCATTCCCTTCAAGATCTCTCTCCCCCCCACCCCCCACCCCACCCCAATAACTCTGCAAAGCGCCGCTTCCAACTCCTTGATCTTCTCAGTGCCGACTACCCGCAGCTCAAGGCCGAGCCTACACCCATGGCTGAAGACATCATCGCCCTAGAGGGTGCCTAGAACCCTCTTCCAGAAGCCAACGGACATGTCGAACTACTCCTAGAGCCTGACCTTGAGCCCGAACCCACCGGCGCCCTCCGCGAGCCACTCACCAAGGACCAACATGTGGAGATCCTCCTTTGCATGTCTTCCCGCCACCCGGATGAAATAAAAGAAATACATGATGTCGGGGAGAATCGACCCTCCATCGAAGCTCCCTCTCCTTTTTATCCTAATTCGGCAAGATCAAAGACTATCATGCCTTCCAGAACAAGGCCATCGGGAAGTCGATAGGATGCCATCAGAACAAAACTTCTGAGTCGAGATCCATATGAAGCATCACCTAAAGGATCAAACGCTACGCATTTAATCATCATTGACCTCTGGTATAACTCGAGCAGCAATGAACAGACGAAGTCGAAGATGTTCTGCCACCTGGAGCCTTTGATCTATTTGGGGAAGAAAGAGGTGCATAGTTACCGCATAATCATAATCCAAAGCTACCGGATACCATTCGGCGGAAGCTCATCCATAGTTGTTCGATCGTGTTTTGATCTAATGTAATCAGAATATTAATGTGGCATCATCCAAGACATTCGATTCGAATAAATGCTCGATCGCTACCATTTTCCGCCTAAGAACACATGCTCTACAGAACACTCGAAACTTTTGTATAAGGCAAAAAGGTCCGGCCAAAGCAACCCATGTGAATGATCACACGTATGGCGGTTGATTTGCTTACTTTCGTACATGTGCAGGGTCGCGGGGTCTAGCACGTGTCCTTTTGGGTTTTACACTAACCCATCGCATTTTTAAATCTTCTCATTGTACGCCCATTAGTTATCCTAAATTGCAGTTATGCCCCTTTATATACTATCAAATATATATATATATATACCACAATAAATTTGTATTAATTCAAACATATATCATAAAAATACATGAATTACCTAATATTATACTATATATAGTTTTGAAGTTTTTTTGAAAGATAAATATGATTTTTTTATTTTTAATAAATCAAAAATCAATCATAAAAATAAAATGAACTTTAAAAATACATAAAAATCCAAATAAACCTTTAAAAAATCAAGAACATCCGCCAAACCTTATTGTGGAAATTATGATATTAATCCGAGATATAAGTTTTATGATGATATTGATGAATCAAAGCTCCAATTTTCATAGAAACCCACTTAGTTGTTATATGAAATTACAATATAATGTGAAATTAAATTTTAAAGCATCACCTTACTTTTTTATAAATTATTTCAGATGTTTTAGGGAGTACTATTTCGTTAAATAAAGCAAATGATTCATATATAGAAGACAACCACATGAAAAAATATAGAAATTGAAGATATGAGATTTAAATTTTTATGTCTATTTCAGTTAATATTATATGTAAACATTATTAAATTTTAAAAAATAATATTGTGAATTGATTAGACTAAATGTAATTGTGAACAGCAGAAAGAACTTGTAGATCACAATTATGGGGAAATTTTGTTGCCGAATTTCCAAAAGATATGGTTCTTTATAGAGATAAACCAACAATTATTGTCTTCTCGATCATAAATATACAATACTTCAAAGGTATATTTTGTTCCTTCCCCTTAACATAATAACTATTAAATTTATACTATCAACTACAATTTGTTAAACTAACTTTTCTATATGAAGAACCTCCATTTTTTCAACATTAGCCTTTAAGTTTTTCATAAATATAGTAATACCTGAGGTAGAAAGGCTTCCATGCAGGTGTATAATTTTCAACTTGAAAAGTTGTTATAAATTATAATTTCAGATAGTTCTGTTGAAGAATGGTCTTGTGTGGGTTGTGTTTAGTCCCACATCTTGGAGTAGTGATGTTGGTCACATTGATGGGGCTATATAAAGAGCTAAACACCCATTGTAGCCTTTGAGAAAGTTGAATACAAATCGGCCTTTTGATGCAGCATGATATCAACTTTAGGAACATTTGTTTTGTTATTTTATTTATCATTTGTTTTTGTTTATTTTATTCATTTATTTCCCATGTAAAAGGCTCATTATAAAAGGCCTTTTTATCCTTTCCTTTTGTTTTCTTCTTTCCCTAATATTAGGGAGTTGTTGCTTATTTTGAGGGGAAATAGCCTCTATAAAAGGCCCACTTTGTATTAGGGTTAATTAAGTTGAATTGAGTTATTTTTTCTCCAACACTAATTCTCCCCCTCTCGAATCTCTCTCTCTCTCCAATCCCGTCGCTCTCTCTCTCTCCCCCTCTCTCGAAACCCCTCCCTCTCTCGGCCCGCACCCTTCTTCCCCGTAACCCTCCCCTGCCCTACCGCCGCCTCTCCTCCCAACCCTCCCTCTCCCTCACAACGCCTTTTTCCAAATCCCCTCCTCTTCCCAGTACTCCCCGCCGCCCCGTCAACAGTCCTTCTCCTCCAGCACCACATATTCCCCGCATCGACTTCCCGCCGCCTTCGCCCAACTTGCGCCGCCCTAGTCGCCAACCCATCCTCCACTTGCGCCATCGCGCCCCCGCACAGCACCTCTTCCCCTTCCGCATCCCTCGGCCCTAGTCGCCATCGTCGGCACTCCCACGGCCCCAAACACCGCCATCCTATTTCCCAGCCCCATCCACTCGTCGCCCCTGTGCCCCCCCCCCTCGATTTCCGTGCCGAACAGCATCCTCTATTCGCGCTACTGCCATCCCAGGACCCTGCCAACGTCCCGAAGCGACCACTGTTGCGAAGCCGTATCACCGCGCACCTCCGGCCGTTGCCCGCACCTCGCCGACCAACTGTGGCCAGCCCCTTGAAGCGACCAGGTCTGAAGCGTCACGAAAGCCCTTGCCGGTTGTGGTATGAGTGTCATTTCCACCATTTATTCTACCAAATATTGTTAGTTGTGGATTGTTATATTGTTAATTGGTTTGGTGATCTATTGAAACCCCGTGCCGCAAACATCGCTATTTATTACCCATAATCGTTAACTAGTTGATTTGCCCAAAGTTTGTGGAAAACCCGGTGTTAGAACTCGAATAATTTGCCGTCATTTGTTGCTGAATTTTGCACGTCACATTTCATCTAATTTGTTTTCGCCATTTAGTCCGCTAGTTTCAATCTTTAAGATTGTTTATTTAGGTCACCATTAAAGTAGGTTGCATCAATTTGGTATCAGAGCATCACGATCTTGCACCTCACTTGCATCGCATTTATTAATAGCATATAAAAAAGGAAAAAAACAAAAAAAACAACAAAAAAAACACACAAAAAAAGAAAAAAACAACTTCTCAAACAAAGAAAGCAGAAACCCTAGGATTTCCATGGCCGACAAACCTAGTGCCTCTAAACCCACCCACACCTCACACCCTGAGTTATAATTATAATCCCTAGCTGCTCAAATGCAACACATGCAACGGCTATATGAACAAGTGTGCGGACAAGTTGCCACCCTAACTTGTCAGATGCTAGAGAAAAAGAATAGTGATGAAACATCCAACAAAGGTCGACGTACTAGACGGGGACCACACTCCCGGAATAGCACTTCCCGTGACTCTAGCTCTTCTACTTCCGACGGACATGTTAGCGAGTATCATTCACAAGAAAGTGAAGAAGAAGGACGAAAAGACTACACCCCTTTCATCCCCAAGACCCCAGATCCATACCCCTCCGGCTATACTCCACAAACTAATGGTGAATATCAATTCCAACCACGAAATGGACCCAGGTCTGACGATGGATGGGATCGAGGTATCCGTCTCGATGTCCCGGAATTTGACGGAGGACGAGATCCTGACGTTTTTTTGGATTGGCTCCAAACCGTCGAACACTTCTTTGTGTGGAAGTCCATGCCTAGCGAACGAAAAGTCCAATTCGTCACTATAAAATTAAAAGGGCATGCACTGCTATGGTGGGACCGTTTACAATCTGAACGCAAACGAAAAGGAAAGAGTAAGATCCGCAGCTGGAACAAGATGAAAGCCAAACTGAAAACCAAATTCGTGCCGGAAGATTACAAACGAGATCTATACGCACGACTGCAATCATGGAGACAAGGCACCATGAGCGTGAGGGAATACACCGAAGGGTTCCAAGCCCTAGTCCATCGCAACCGCCTGCAGGAGACTCCTATTCAGGAAGTCACCCGCTACATGCAAGGCCTTCGCCAAGTTATCCAGGATGAACTTTACCTCCACAACTGCCGAGACGTCGACGAAGCCTACAAGCAGGCTGAACGGGCTGAGACCAAGCTCGCTAAAGCCCAAACAAGGAAGATGTCTTTCTCTGCGAACCCCGTCCCTCGCACCAGTACCCCGATGACAACCTCCAAACCGATAGGTTCCTCATCCATAGGTGCGGGTAAACCCCAAACCAAACCATCGACCCCTGCCGTCATCCGACCACCTATTGGAAATTCCAGCCCCGGCATCTTGGGAAGTCGACCTATTGTCGGACCTGATGCGTGCTTCCGATGTTATCAAAAGGGACATCGAGCCGCAGAGTGCCCAAACCCTAAGGCTAGACCCGTCCATTTATGCACCACCGACGACCCTGACGACCCTGACCCTGAACCACAGGAACCACCTGAAGAGGAGCCGACTGCTTTGACTGCTGACACCTTGGGAGCCGATGACTATGAACCTCTAGGAGTGGATGGAGACGAGTCCGGTCCGTTCTTGGTCATTGAACATGAGAATTTTATCACTACTGACAGCGCACCCACAAACATCCTACTCACTCCCGCTGTCAACGACGCTGATAGTTGGTTGCGCCGCAGCATCTTCCGAACCACCTGCACTTCAGGAGGGCGACGATGTTCGCTGATCATTGATGGAGGGAGCGTTGAGAACTTCGTTTCACAAGAAATGGTAGATAAGTTGGTCTGCCAACGTAACCACTCGAGAAGCCGTACAGCGTGGCATGGTTTCGAGGTGGTACCCAAATCCCGATCCACCGTCAAAGCCTCGTTAGCTTCTCCATTGGTCCCTCATATAAGGACGAGGTGTGGTGCCATGTAGCCCCTATGGATGTCTGTCACATACTTCTAGGGAGACCTTGGCAGTTCGATCGAGACACGGAGCACAGAGGCAAGCTGAACACTTACACCTTTCTCATAGACAAAGTGCGTGTGACCCTTAGACCTCAACGTGAAGCCCTGAGCCCTCGCCAAGTGGCTACACTTCGAGCTGCGACCGCCCAATCTAGTAAAAACACTCCATCTACGAGCCACGTGTGGTTAATGGAAGCCCAAACATTCCAACGAGAAATGCAGGAGAGTTCCACCATCTATGCACTAATGGGACCTGAAGTGGACAAGCAAGAGACAACTCCACCTGAAGTCCCGCCTGAGATAAAGCCCATCATCCAAGAGTTCGCTGACATCATGCCTGAAGAGTTGCCTGAAGGACTACCCCCGTTGCGAGACATTCAACATCACATTGATCTAGTCCCTGGAGCCAGCCTACCCCACTTACCCCATTACCGAATGAGCCCAAGTGAACATGAAGAGATGAACCGGCAGGTTACTGATCCGCTGCGACGTGGGTATGTTCGAGAGAGTATGAGCCCCGTGGCGGTTCCTGCTCTGCTTACCCCGAAAAAAGACGGCACATGGAGAATGTGCGTGGACAGTCGTGCTATCAACAAGATAACGATCAAATATCGTTTTCCCATTCCACGCCTTGATGATATACTTGATATGCTATCGGGTGCTAAATTGTTCTCCAAAATGGATCTCCGCAGTGGCTACCATCAGATTCGCCTCCGACCTGGAGACGAGTGGAAGACTGCTTTTAAGACCAAAGAGGGCATGTATGAGTGGACAGTAATGCCCTTCGGCTTGTCGAATGCCCCCAGCACTTTCATGCGAACCATGAATCATGTCTTGAGACCCTTCATTGGTAAGTTTGTGGTTGTATACTTCGATGACATCCTGATCTACAGCTTGACCAAAGAAGACCACTTATCTCATTTGCGACAAGTCCTGGAAACCCTGAGAGCCCAAAAATTGTATGTCCACATCAAGAAATGCTCCTTCATGTATGACACGGTCCTCTTCCTGGGATACATTGTCACCGCTGATGGACTTAAGGTTGACCCCTCCAAGATTCAGGCCATTCAGAGCTGGCCCGTACCCAAAACCCTCATTGAAATTCGCAGCTTTCTGAGATTAGCTTCTTTCTACCGACGTTTCATTCGGAACTTTAGCACTTGTATAGCTCCGTTGGTAGATTGCACGCGTAAAGGCGCACCCGCTTGGACTCTTGAAGCAGAAACGAGCTTTCAAAATCTAAAACATCACTTGACACATGCTCCTGTTTTGGCACTTCCCGACTTCACCAAGGTTTTTGTAGTCGATTGCGACGCCTCACATGTCGGGATTGGTACTGTCCTAAGTCAAGAAGGACGACCTGTCGCCTTCTACAGTGAGAAATTGAATGAAGCCAGATCGCGGTATTCCACTTATCATGTCGAATTCTATGCCGTGGTACAAGCCCTCAAGCATTGGAGACATTACCTGATCCAACGTGAATTTATCCTTAACTCTGATCATGAAGCCCTGAGATACTTGAACTCCCAGAAAACTCTTAACAAACGTCATGCCAAATGGGTTAGTTTCCTCCAAGAATACACCTTTCATCTCAAGCACAAATCTGGAACCCTGAACCGCGTAGCCGACGCGTTGAGCCCGCAAGCACATGCCCTGACCACAATGACCGTCAGCACAACAGGATTTGACACTCTCAAGGACCTCTACCCCACTGATCATGACTTCGGTCAAGCTCATACCGAATGTATTGATACTGGACAGGACCCAACAGCCACTTATGTTCTTCATGATGGTTTCCTATTCAAAGGCCACCAACTGTGCATCCCTACCACGTCCCTTCGTGAGAATTTAATTTCAGAACTACACAACGGAGGCTTAGCTGGACACTTTGGAAGGGACAAGACCTTGACTCTTCTCCAAGAGCGATTTTATTGGCCGCAGATGCGAAAGGATGTTACAAAATTCGTACAGAAATGCCGAACATGTCAAAGATTCAAAGGCCACAGGCAGAACACTGGACTGTATACACCTCTGCCCATTCCTCTGCGACCCTGAGAAGACATCACCATGGATTTTGTGCAAGGTTTACCCCTTACTGTGCGGAAAGTTGACTTTATTTTTGTGGTTGTGGATAGATTTTCAAAAATGGCACATTTCATTGCATGTAGAAAAACCTCAGATGCATCTCATGTCGCTGATATGTTTTTTCGTGATGTCGTCCGTTTGCATGGTGTCCCTCGTTCTTTTACTTCGGATCGTGATACCCGGTTTTTGAGTCATTTTTGGCGCACGCTTTGGTCCCGTCTTGGTACTCGTTTGCAATATAGCACCGCTTATCATCCACAAACAGATGGGCAAACCGAAGTAGTTAACAGATCATTAGGAAATTTATTGCGATGTCTTGCAGGGGACTCTCCGTCCAAAAGGGATCTAATTCTTCCCCAAGCCAAATTCACATATAACAGATCCACTAATAGGTCCACCGGAAAATCGCCCTTTGAGAGTGTGTACGGCTTTCCACTTACCCAATTTTTAGACCTAAAGCCCACAACCATGCAAGGGAGAAGTAGTGCAGCTGCTGAGGATCTGGTCGAACACCTAACCCGCATCCATACTGAAATCCGAGCCAAACTCCAAACCGTGACCCAGAAATACCAAGCCCAAGCCAACCTACACCGAAGAGAGAGCGAGTTCCGAGTTGGAGAATTAGTGATGGTCCACCTAAAAAAAGAGAGGTTTCCTTCGAGAGTCCACCAAAAATTGAGTGAACGAAAGATTGGCCCATTCCGAGTCATTAAAATGATTGAGCCTAATGCTTACCTACTTGATCTGTCGCCAGACGTCCAGACTTCGCCAGTCTTTAATATATCAGATCTCTTCTTATATCATGAAAATGAACAGACAGATGCCACCGCATCAGCAGTTCCTGATGATGATATGCGCCAACCACCAGCCGCAACCGATGCAGACCAGATTGAAGATATTGTAGACATCCGAGATATGACGACTAGACGTGGTCTCTTCCGACAATATCTAGTCAAATGGAAGGGACGACCTCTTACTGATTGCACCTGGATTGACGAGGATGAACTCCAACAACTCCGCCCCGATATACTTCAGAACTTCCATGATGCCATCTCGACGGGGCGAGATTCTTTTCAGCAGGGGGGAGTTGATGCAGCATGATATCAACTTTAGGAACATTTGTTTTGTTATTTTATTTATCATTTGTTTTTTTATTTTATTCATTTATTTCCCATGTAAAAGGCTCATTATAAAAGGCCTTTTTATCCTTTCCTTTTGTTTTCTTCTTTCCCTAATATTAGGGAGTTGTTGCTTATTTTGAGGGGAAATAGCCTCTATAAAAGGCTCCTTTTGTATTAGGGTTAATTAAGTTGAATTGAGTTATTTTTTCTCCAACCCTAATTCTCCCCCTCTCGAATCTCTCTCTCCAATCTCGCCGCTCTCTCTCTCTCCCCCCCCCCTCTCTCGAAACTCCTCCCTCTCTCGGCCCGCACCCTTCTTCCCCGTAACCCTCCCCTGCCCTACCGTCGCCTCTCCTCCCAACCCTCCCTCTCCCTCACGTCGCCTTTTTCCCGATCCCCTCCTCTTCCCAGTACTCCCCGCCGCCCCGCCAACAGCCCTTCTCCTCCAGCACCACATATTCCCCGCATCGACTTCCCGCCGCCTTCGTCCAACTTGCGCCGCCCTAGTCGCCAACCCATCCTCCACTTGTGCCATCGCGCCCCCGCACAGCACCTCTTCCCCTTCCGCGTCCCTCGGCCCCAGTCGCCATCGTCAGCACTCCCACGGCCCCAAACACCGCCATCCTATTTCCCAGCCCCATCCACTCGTCGCCCCTGTGCCCCCCCCCTCGATTTCCGCGCCGAACAGCATCCTCTATTCGCGCTACTGCCATCCCAGGACCCTGCCAACGTCCCGAAGCGACCACTGTTGCGAAGCCGTATCACCGCGCACCTCCGGCCGTTGCCCGCACCCCGCCGACCAACTGTGGCCAGCCCCTTGAAGCGACCAGGTCTGAAGCGTCATGAAAGCCCTTGCCGGTTGTGGTATGAGTGTCATTTCCACCATTTATTCTACCAAATATTGTTAGTTGTGGATTGTTATATCGTTAATTGGTTTAGTGATCTATTGAGACTCCGTGCCACAAACATCGCTATTTATTACCCATAATCGTTAACTAGTTGATTTGCCCGAAGTTTGTGGAAAACCCGGTGTTAGAACTCGAATAATTTGCCGTCATTTGTTGCTGAATTTTGCACGCCGCATTTCATCTAATTTGTTTTCGCCATTTAGTCCGCTAGTTTCAATCTTTAAGATCGTTTATTTAGGTCACCATTAAAGTAGGTTGCATCACCTTTTGAGGCGGTTCTCTCGTGGTTTCATCCCGCTCCTCACGGAGTAGGGTTCCACGTAAAATCAAAGTCTTCTTTTTATCTTGTACTTGCTTTGATTCGCTTCCGCATTTTATATTTCAACATGGTATATGAGCGAGTCGATTTCGGAAAATTTATTTTTGTTTTCAAGCTCAAATATTGTTATTGTTCTGGAGATTTGTTTACGAGAGAAAGATGGCGATGGGTTATATCACCGATTTTGAGAAAAAACTCCAGGTTCTTGTTGGATCCTGAATTCTAATATGAGAGAGATTTGATTCCATTCAAAATTTGCAACTTGGATTCACCATGGAATGCTGTACAGGTGGCACCCAAGAGCCCAAATGCCCACCAAAGAATTTGTGATTAGTGGATGTACTCCCAAAATCACAAAAATTCCATGTCTCATCAGAGTCTAGGAGGACATTTTCGGCCTCCAGATCGACATTCCTCCCGTTGGTGCAGGCCATTCAAGCTGCTCCTTCACGTCGCCTCAAAACCACGGCATGTGGCAGCATCCCAACACAGTGCTCGTGGGCCCTCTATGAGCGCAACCACCAATGCCGAGTGGAGCCACCCAACGCCAAGCAGTTTCAGACCCTCCTCGTGACGCTCCAAGCCCACCTTCAGGTTAACACGCTTTGCGAAGGACCCTCCTTGCGCATGACAAACCCTCGGACAGCCGGAGAATCCAACTACCCGCGCGATGGCAGCACCTGATCGCCTTGGTGCTCCTACTTCCTTCTCTGTGAAACAGTAATAGCAGCATGGGTTCCTGAACCCTGGCCGCGTTTTGTGAGAAAGAGTGAGGGGACGATACCCTTCATCTTTTATTTAAAAAGAGGGGAGTTGGAGATTTGGGTGGTATTAAAAGTGGGAGGTGCGTCGACTTTGAAGCCCAATGGACTTTGAACCCATGTTGGTGTTTCTCCAATTCTTCGAATGTAATAGATGTGTAATTGGATCTCTCCAAGATCAAATTACCCCACTCATGTTTAGTCCCACATGGATGAGCAATGGAACTTTGTTCTGTCTGTGGGGCTATATAAGGAGCCCCACACCCCATGTACTCGATGAGAAATTTAATACATAATGTCTGGACCTTTGAGTCCTCCCGCAGTTTCATCCTGCTCCTTAGAGAGTAGGGTTCCATGTAAAATCCTTATATCCTTTATGTTTATTGATTCCCTTCCGCGTTTTAGATTTCAATATGCTGCAACAGAAAGAAGGATCCGCAATGTAGAATGTCGAGCTATTGAAGAGAAAGTACCATGATAGTTCATCCCATATGGTTGGGTAAACCCACGAGACACAAGCCTAACCTTGTACCGATCCACGTTGCCATCTGCTCGAAGTTTCACCGTAAACACCCACTTGCATCCTATAACATATGCTCCTATAAGAGTTGTAATAATACTCCATGTGTCACATGATTGCAATGTGGCCATCTCCTCCTCCATGGCAAGGCGCTACTGATTGTTCTGTATCGCCTACTAATGTGTCTATGGTATCTCCACAGTTAACAGTTCCACAACAAAGCTCCTGAAGTCCTTTGAGTCTCAGCACAAGGAAACATGAGCTACAAAAGATTATGTAGCACAAGTACGTCTCTACTTCCATAATCGGCACATCCAGATCACATATCTCCTCAATTTGTAAACTACCCTCTTGAGAGGGTACCTGCTCATCATGTAAAGAATCCTACTACATGGACAAATCACAAGTGTCATCAGTAGAAACGATGTGCTCATTACACACCTGGGGCTCATTGGATAATGGGGAAGGCTCATGAGCAAGGGGGGTCGTGCTAGGCCTACGAACATATAAATACGATAACAAATGGGCCAATGTACAGGGTAGTGGTGTTGGTGTAGGCATTGGAGGTGGTGGAGGAGGTGGTGGTGGCGAAGGTAATGGAGGTGGTGTAGGTACTGGAAGTGGTGCAACCGTAGGAGGAGGCATATATACCTCCTCTCCATAGTCAGACGATGTCAACTTGTCACCTGTAGGACAGAAATACATAATAGACTCAAAGAAGGGGATATATGCACTAACATAGCACTTTCGTCGAACCGGATCAAAACAGTGATACCATTTTTGGGCATGAGAATAGCCTACAAAGACACACTTGACAGCTCTATGAGATAGCGTATCATGACCATTTGTTAGATTGTGAAGAAAAGCAACAGAGCCAAACATACGAGGTGTAAGGGACAACATGTCCGGAAATGCAATAAAGAAAAGAACCTTCTCTCCTAAAATAGAAGAAGGCATGTGGTACACCAGGTAGCAAGCAGTGAGCACAGCATCACCCCAGAAAAAGTGTCATGTTCACATCAAGTAACAATGTTTGCTTTTGGCAACACTATTCTGCGGAGAAGGTTTATGCAAATAAGGTTCAGTGTAAGATGCCAAAAGACCTGAAGACTGAGATAATTATAGCATGCAAAACTCTATGGCATTGTCAAAGCGAATAAACTTGACAGTAGCAGAGAAAATGATCTTTATTTCATTAATAAAAGATTTAACGATGGACCCAGCTTCCAGTCTTGTTTCTCAACAAAAATTCCAAGAAAATCTAGAATAATCATCCACAATAACAAGATAAAAACGGGTGTCCTTGGAGATCAGGAACACAACTGGGACCCCAAATATCTAAGATGAATAAGCTCGAATAGATTACTACTGCTACGACTCCGACGATTAGGAAAAGAAGAGTAATGATGCTCAATATTTAAAAAAGCACGAGGCAGTCTAAATTGTTTTCTCAAAATGTGAGGCGAGGTGTAAGCCTCGATTTTTTGAAAAGAAAAATTAAAAATAATACAAATTATATTGGAATAAATCACAATACAATATGCCTACAGTTGTATAAAAATTAAAGACAAGAAAACTACAAAAATAACATGCTTAGAAATAACATACTTAATTGCTAATCACACATAACTAATCCATGTTGATTAAAACTAAATAACTTTAATCCCCAAATTTGTTGATTGTAATTTTTAAATAATTAACCCCGATAACTAACCCGGTTGGTAATCATTCATAAGAGAAATAAATCCATAAGATAAATAAAAAGCTTTTTCCGTGGAGTTGGGCATGTAGGACAAGATAAATCAACCCTAAACCCATAAGATAAAAAGCTTATTCTGTTAAGATTAAAAAAATGCACAAGCAAAAAAACAAGCAAAAACCTGGGTTTGTGAGAAAGTGGGAGGCGGCAGCACCTCTCCTTGAAGGCAACCGGGAGTGGAGATGGTCAAATGGGTGCTCGACGGCAGCAAGCAGTGGTAGCGATCTGGAACATCAGAAGGTGGTAGCGAAGAGTCCCTTCATAACGATGGTGGTGGTGATTGACAGCCTCGACTCAACCGCCTCGCGCCTCGAGCACCTCAAGCAGATGCGAGGCATACGCACCAGCAATGGGAATCGAGGCGTGCACCTCGATGCACTTTTGGCTCGCCTCATCTTGAGGCATATGCCTCCGCGCCTCAAGGTGACATTTTTTAAAACCATGGTGCTGCTTCCCAAGCTGGAAAGCCTCGCATTGGAAGAAAGAGCATCTAGAAATCTGTGGGAGGACATGATATAGAATCTGCAGAGAAATGTGGCCAAAACGAAGAAGTCACAAGTAGAGTGAGATTGATCTAGTGAGAAATGTAGAGGTACCGACACTGGAGACTGGATCAGTTTGTAGAGCATCCATTGTTCACAGCTACATCCAATCACCCTGCCCGTGAGTATGTTCTAAAACATAAGAGTATAGGGGTCAAAAATGGCACGACAATGCATATCCTTTGTGACCTAACTAATGGAAAGCAAATTAATCTGAAAACCAAGGGCATATAAAACATTCTGCATGTGTATGGATGCCGTCAAATGTACATCCCCGTGTCTTGGAATGGGTAAGTAAACCCCATTCACAATGACAACGAAGGGGTATAGATCTGTAAGAATTGAACTGTGCTCTGTCTCCACACAGATGGTAAGAAGCACCAGAGTCCACGATCTTGCAAACGGAAGGCTCGAAGAGGCTACAAGTGGTAAAAGCATAGGCTATACCCGAGCAGCTTGAAGAGGCTCTAGCAGCACCAGCAACATTTGGGGAACCTGTAGTGGTGCCGACAGCATGAGTCATTATCTCCCTCAGATGGGAGACAAATGATGTGTGAATCTAAGGAGTCGAACTGTCCGGGGACTCAATATGCTCAGCCACACGAGCAAATGTGGGGTATCAACGCTTATGATAGCATGTATCCTTAAAGTGGCTTGGACGATGGTAATAGGTGCAGGGGTCATGTTGACGTCCATCGCCTTTGCCACGGGGACCACGCCCTCTGAACTGTGTAAAACCTCCTCTGTCGCGGGATGCAACCATCGTTGAGGAAGTCAATGTGGTGGCAGGTGGTGGGATAAGAAGCCTACTGAGGTATATGTGAGAGGTATGGTCGCTCGTGTAAGAAGCTATGTGTGTGCGGCCTCATACTCTGAGTCCAAGGCTGCCAAGAAAATTCCAACTATCGTAGAATTCCTATATGCCATCTATAGCTCCGTAGAAGTAGTAATGGACATAAAGCTGTGAAGCTTCTCAACCATGTCGTGAAGCGATGAGTGGAATGTATGTAGACGACGGTCATTCGGCTTGGACGAGTATATATCAAACTATAACTGAAGAATCTTGACCTCATTCTCCGCTTGGCCATACGTGACTGCCAGAATATCCCACATCGCTTTGGCGATGGGCTGGTTCACAATGTTGTTCGCAATCTCTGTGGTAAGAGTCCTAGAGAGCTAAACACGCGTGCATGTGTCATCTCGCTTCCATGAAGCATTGTCCCCTTTCTCATCTGTTGGCTCTAACCTCGTCAGAATGTGCTCCTTGATATTGCACTGCATAAGAGTCAAAAACTTCATGGACCGCAACTCATAGCTGGTCACATCCATCTTCAAGATGGTAATCGTGTCCTTGAAGGCACTAAACAAAGAAAAGACATCACCCTTGTTCTCTGACAAGATGAAAAAGAACGCTGAAACCGAACTCGACTAGGGTAGTAGACTGATCCGAGCAAGTCTACACGATCATACAAAGGATTGGCTGTACGTGTAGACTCATGCAACCATCCTTGTCAATCCTCAATCTGCGCTAGGGCTTGATTTATATATTTGAAATCACCTTTTCCGATTAAAATCAGATCGTACAGCAAATCTGAGCAGCACTAGAAAGGATATGAAGGGCCCACAGGGGCCTATCGACAGCTGGGAAGCACCTAGGGGTTAGTGGAGGCACAAGTGGGATGGATAATGTCGAGGGAGGGTCTGGGTTGGTCCTACGGTGGCACTAAGGGCCTGTTTGGTTGCAGGGTTGGGCAGGGTTGGCCCAACCCTGGTTACTATTCACAAGGGTACTTCCTCCTCACAGATTACTATTCACCCAGCCCAACCCAACCCTGCCCAACCCTGTTACCCTGCAACCAAACAGGCCCTAAGGGTCCAGTAGGGATGTTGGACAACACAAAGGCTCTGGAACGGATGTTGGGTAGTGCACGGTGGCCCGAGGACCGATGGGCAGCGACGCACGGAGGTCCTAAAACCACTGGACAACGGCCCAGCCGACCTCGAAGGCGGTCGATGGTTGCGCAGCAGCCCCAGAAGGAAAGGGGGTAGCGACACACGACATGGGCCTAGCCATGCACGGGGCGGAGGAGATGGGATGGTGGGAGAGGTTAAGGCACGAGGTACGAGAACTCCAGTCTAGGACCGTCACACTGATACCATGTGGATAGAAAAATAATGAATAGCTTATTCATGAGACTCTAGGGTTCTCTTATATAGAGGGAAAACCTGTTTGGCAAATTACATAAAGAAGACGGAAATAAAAGAAACCACATAAAAGAAACAAAAGATAACTAATATCTCAAAACGTTACTATCTAGATCTCCCAGAGTGGTCTCTATTTCCTTCCCCGATGAAAAGCTTATGCAAGTACTGCTTCCATCTAGTCTCTATATCCTTCTAAATAATAAGCATGTGTCCTTCATCATCCTTAATATATCTCACTTGAGAAAGGTTTGTGGTCTTTATTTTTCTTACTTTGTCCAATGTGAATATAACCTTTTGGCCCTCCATAGAGTCGATATTTTTGTACAAAATTTCATAAGCTTTTAACTTAGCTTTGCGTACATCCTTCTTTGCTTCCATCTTCATAATTTTGCAGTTTGTGATAGTTTCCTCCGTTCTATCCTTAGGCATAGATTTGAAGTATGCTCTTTTAATGAGCTTATCCTGCACCCCTCCACTCCATCACCAAGCCTCCTTTTGACCTGGAACCCCCCCCCCCTTTGACTCGCGTAGCATCTCTTTGACTACCCTTCGGATACAAGATGCTATTGTCTCACACATCTCGTTTGTACTTCCGTTACAATTAAAGGCTATGGGAAAAAGCCTTAAGCACGTCACAAAAGCGTGAAGATTGCATCCAATGCAATCGGGAGCGACTAGTCATACTAGTTTCTCGGTGCAGCGGAATTTAAAAAAATAAAGAGAAGAAACCACATGATTCGAGAACACTTCTCGAATAGTTTCGTCAAACCACAAACAAGATAAAGGAATATCTCTTGAAGCGTGGTTGCGATCGAAGTCTTTGAACGAAAAGAATGCATGTCTCAAGTGCGACCTGACTGAGAAGACGTTTACGAGCACGTTCATGAGGCGCGGGCTTCTCGCAATCCAAGACGATTATCCAAGCCTCGAATCCCATGATTTTGTCTCACGAAATCGAACGTCTTCTTCACGAGAAAAGAGCACCAAAGAAGATGGAGATCCACGAGCAATCGGAGCGAAGGCACGAAAGCGTAGCGACGACGGCGATTCTCTCGAGTACAAGGGGTGGACGGCTACACTTGAGGGGGGCATGTGTGTTTTCCGAGAACAATCTTTTCTCCCTTACATCTCGTGTGTTTTGTTCAGTTGCTTTACTCATGATTTCTCTCCATGTCGTGACAAGCTCTCTCCCAGATGCATTTTTGTCGGCTACTCTCGTACCCAGAAGGGGTACTGTTGTTTTGATCCACTTAGGCAGAAATACTTTGTCAGTGCTGATGTTACTTTCTTTGAGTATGTCATGTATTTTTCTCCTATAGGTGACATACTAGCCCCATCAGACTCTGATGCTGGGATCTACATGCATCCACCTCCTATTTTCATACCACCACCTCCATCTACTCCTGCTCAACCATCGCTGCCACCTCCACCAACACCTACACCTACTCCAGCTCCTCCGCATTCTCCTGCGGCTACCTCTGGACAACCACCTACCATGACTCAGTTTTTGCCACGTATGTTTACTCGCAAGACTCGCTTTGTTCCCCCTACTCACATGTTTTACACATCATCCAACACGCCTCAGGTATGTAATGAGCACATTGTTTCTACTGATGGCACTACTGAGTTGTCTGTGCAGCAGGATTCCATACATGATGAGTAGGTGCCTTCTCAAGAGGGGAACTTAAAGGTTCAAGACTTGACAGATGATCTTGATGTGTCAATTGCTCTGAGAAAGTAGATACGTACATGTGTTACTTATCCTCTTCCAAACTAAGTTTCCTTAAGCAGACTGTCAGAGGATTTCAAGAGGTTTGCCTTGACACTATCAGCCGCGAAGAAACCATGAACATATCATGAGGCTTTTCAAGACAATTAGTGGTGGTTACCCATGGATGAGGACATGATCGTGCTACAGTTGTGTGGTATTTGGAGTCTTGTTTCAGCTCCAGTTGACGCATCCGTTGCTGGGTGCAAGTGGGTGTTTACTGTGAAGCACCATGCAGATGGCAGTGTGGATCGCTATAAGGCGGGACTTGTTGCACGTGGATTCACCCAGACATATGGGGTGGACTGTCAGGATAAATTTTCTCCAGTTTCCATTTTGTGTATCCTTCTTTATGTTGTTGTCACACGAGATTGGTTCCTTTACCAGCTTGATGTGAAGAATGCATTCCTATATGCTGATCTATATGAGGAGGTCTACATGCAGCAACCACGTGGTTTGCTACTGAAGGGAGTATCAGAAGATTTGTAGGCTACTAGGCTATGCAAGGCTATCTACAACCTTAAGTAGAGTCCAAGAGCATGGTTCCAGAAGCTCTCAGAGTTGATAGAGCAACAAGGGTTTGTGCGATCGACTGCTAATCAATCTTTGCTTGTGCACAGGAGCCAGAGAGGTATTGTTGTCATTCTTGTTAATGTAGATGACATTATTATTATACATGATGATGAGCAGAGCATTCAGTGACCAAAGAGTTCCTAGATCAGTAGTTTGTGAACAAGAAACTTGGTAGTTTACATTACTTCCTTGGACTGGAGTTTGCCAGAACCAACGAGGTTTTGTGATGACCCAGAAGAAGTACGTTACATATCTTCTTTCAGAGACGGCCATGACAGATTACAGGCATGCTACTTCTCCTATGGACTCGAGCATAGCTCTATGATGATGATACTGATGAGGTCGACAAGAGGAGGTACAGGAAGCTAGTTGGCAAGCTCCTATATGTGACTATTACCAGGTCAGACCTATACTTTGTCGTGAGCAAAATGAATCAGTTCATGGAGCAACCCAGAAAGGCACATATGGATGCAGGTCGTATGAATATGAGGTCTATGAAGACATCACTTGGCACGAAACTTCTATTCAGCAGAGGTACATTTCTTTCAGTTGCAGCATGTGCAGATGCAAATTATGTTGGGTGTCCAAAGGATAGAAAGTCTACTTCAGACTTTGCATTGTTTATATAGAATTCTCGAGTTTCATGGAAGAGCAAGAAGCAGATTGTGGTTGCCAGATCGAGTGCCAAATCAGAATACAGGGCCATGGCACGGCTAGCACAGAGATGATAGGGGTCAGATCTTTTCTTACTGACCTGACTATCGAGGTGCATCTTCCCATGCACCTTCAATGTGACAACCAGGCTGCTTTATCCATTGAAAACAACCATGCCTTCCATGAAAGGACCTAGCAAATAGAGGTGGATTGTCAATACACTCGTGACATGATACAAAAGGGTCTTATCGCCACTACTCACTTAGCTCAGGAGACCGGAGAGCAAATGTTCTTACTGAGGCCCTAACCAGATGACCTTAACAGAGATGTTCCAAGCTAAGCATGATCGATATCTATGCTCCAGCTTGAGGAGGAGTGTTGAGATATTACTTATTCGTATTATTTGTGTATTTTCTTTTTCTTTTGTCTTCTTCATGTAATTTGCCCAACCAGTTTCTCTCATATATAAGAGAACCCTAAGACCTCTCAATAATGCAATTCATTCTTTCACCTTCACAATATCCAATGTAAAACTATTTCAAGATATATTACTAAAAGACTTACTAAATGTCGATTGAGATGATAAAAATTATTTTTCTCCTTTTAACTTCTTTTCAATACATTAATCCAGTTGAAACCGTGTCATCCCAGTATGATGGTTAATCACCTTTTTTAGGAAAAATGGGTGGCATCCCGAAATAGGACCCACCGTGGTAGATCGCCCTTAATATAATAAGCAACGAATTTTCTTCCCAGATCCTTGTCAATCCTAGGTTTTTTGTTATACCTAAGCTTACCATCCTCCACTAAGTCACGTAGTTGTCTCAAGAACTAACCCTGCATATAAAATATTTCCCCGCTTTCCTGGGAATAGATCAAAAGAAGGTAGTTACAACTTACAACAAAAGTTGTATTTATGAATATCCCGAACTTACATCCTCCAAGAAAGTGGCATCGTAGAGCTTCGTAATAGTACAAAAATATCTAGTAAAAAGTTCGAATCTAATTACCAAAAATTCGACCTATCAATTGTCTTAAAAAAATAAGAAATTATCAAACTAAATACCTTTATAATCTGATATCAACATGTTAGCTAAGAAATACGAGAATTTGAGACATATTGTATTTGCCTTCTCATTCCTCCGTGATTAGAAGGGGCAAATACTTATTTAATGGGGATCTGATGTAGCCCAGTTTTCCAAATGGGAAGAATAAGGTTAGGAAAAAAGTATACGGTAAGAAGAAAAATAAGAAATGCATCCATCATTGGGGTTTTGTGTGTGGTAACGTGAGAAGATGCACGAGATGAGGAAGGGAGCATACCAAGCTGTGAGGGAAAGAATGAGGTTAAGAAGGGGATTGCAGGGTAGGGGAGAAGAAAGAAAATCAAGACGAAAGAGGAATAAGGCCAATGGCTAAATCATAATTCATTTATCTAATTTATGTACCATTTGCAAAATATTCGTGGCCTTATATCGAGCCAAAATCCAAATCAAGATGCATACCCTCTAGGTCGAAAAAATGTCCTTACATAAAAAAACATGTCCCTACTATTTTAATTTAAAAAAACTACAGAAAATAGAACAAATGGCTTGGGCTGCATGCATCAATTCTTCTTGGCTTTGAAAACACATCTCCGAAAGAGTTAATTTTCGTGCATTTGGTTTTGATTATAAACTCGGGTCCTTGATGAGCCCTTGAATTTTAGGAACAGATTTAAGTTGAATACAGATATTAAAATTGCATATAGGTGCATCAGACAATTAAAAATGGATATGGATATAGATATTCGGCATCAAATTACATGTTGAGCATATGCAACATTAGAGAAATTCTATGGTATATCCCACAAGCAAATCCCACACCAGCATTCTTCACTGCCACATATCCATCCCTACCAATTTCTCTGCCTCGTGAAGTGGTATTGAAGAAGATGCTACATTAGACATAAAAGAAAAGCTCGAAAAGTGAAGATTGATGATACTGTAAAAAAGATATTAGGCTTCTAGAGGAGTTTCGAAAATATGATTAAATTAGCAAAGAGGCAATATCCACATTTTGGACCAAAAGAATCCGAGAGAGACAAATCGATGGTTGAGGAATGAATTTGAACATTATTATGAATTTGAGCCGGCTAAGAGAGGGCGAGGACGGCCCAAGAAGTGTTGGAAAGAGACTATACAAAGGGATCTTAGTTTTTTGGATATAAGTCCGAGATTGACCCAAGATAGATCTGAATGGAGGCGAAGAATCCATGTAGCCGACCTTACTTAATTGTGGGAAAAGGCTTTGTTGTTGTTGTTGTTGTTATGAAATCTAGAGAGTTAGAAAGAACCACCGCCAATTAGCTTAGGCTTAATATTTTATCCAAAAAGAATGAAGTTGCAAACAGAATTCAACTTCTTCGTCAGTTGGCAAGTTGGACTGACTTCCAGAAAATAGTAAGGAAAAGCGAAGAAAAATAAAGTTACCTTCTTAAACAACTCATGCTTTATCTGGTAGTTGGCCGCTTCCATCAGCATTTTCCCGGATAATCTCCTTGCTAACTACGGCAAAACAAATCAATCATAAATTGCTCTCTGAAAAAAAGCAAGGTGCAGTTCTTTCTATTATACCAGCTGATAAAGCTTTGCTATAGTCAAAATTCCACCACCCTGTCCAACAAAAAAAAAGGTGACAAAAGGTTACGTGATAGTAGTTCTAAAAATTCTACAACAGGACGTCCAAAAAGAAGTTTCTAATGGTGCAGAAAGGGATAATGTAATAGTAAGACTGTAAGATACAAAAATTCAAACAACAACAAAACTTTTCCCACAATTAAGTAGGTTCGGCTACATGGATAAGATACAAAAATTCAAACCTTCAAAAAAATTTGTTGGGCCTCCTTAGCTCCTGCTTTTAAGGCAGCAAAAGCATGCATCTTCCACTTGTTTAGACCAGTCTCAAGATTAACATTGTCGGTAGAAAAGCTAAGACAATCCCATGGTAACTGCTTTGTGCCTCGATCCTGGCTGTTTTAAGAACGAATCTAACAATGTAGTATAAAAAAAGGAAGTTCCTCCACTGCCAAGTATAATTACTTGGAATTTGCATAATGAAAATAAATCGAAAGGGCTTGTGTTGTTTCCCACAGTAACACTTATTTCCCAAAGTATTTAGTCTCCATTATCTTCTGTGGAATGGCTAAATAATTACTTCAAAGATTATAACATACAATGATAAACACATCAATAAAGAAAATTAAATGTATCGAAGGAGAGAATTGAAACAATGTTGACATTGTTATATGGCTAAGTGATCAAGAGTTTGGGTGATGCAAACCTCTTCTAAAAATGCAAAGCGATGCTGTATAGCATACAAAATTACCTGACCCTTCTTCGCACATGAAAGTTTAAATTTTCACACTCCAGACTGTTATTTCGAAGAAAAAATAAAAACGTATGGTGAGCGCCTTAGGTAGGTGGCCAAGCATAAGATCTATTTACCGTAAATATTACAAGTACGAAAGCATCACTTTGAAGTTTAGCGATATTATATCCATCAACTGTTTTATTTCTCTCCATTGGATCATATATCCCGTCATGAATTTTATGAATGACCATTAAACTATAATGATCATCCTATTACTTCTCAAAACGAAACAAAAAATACTTCCATCAACTGAAACTGGAACTGGCATTTGTAATTTATGAGGAGATACCTTACTGATCACCTGATATTTTTAAAAGATGCCTTTTTTAGATAAAAGGGGGGAAACAATCAGGTTGTTCATCCCAAATTTATTAACTAGCAAGATATAGCGTCAGTAGCTAAGACTCGAGGCGAGACTTGGAATGAAACATTACATTTTCAGCGTAGAAACGATTAGAAGAGAAAAGAGAGCCGTTTCTAGCCAACCAAATTGCCCACACTAGAGTTAATGGCCAAAGAAGAACCTCTCTAGGCTGATCTCTAGCCTCTACCAGGAAGTTCCAGAATAAATCCAGATTCTGCGCAGAAAGCCACTCAGGCCCGCACTCCTGCCAGATAGGGAGAGTTCGTTCACAGTTGAAGAAGAGGTGCTCTAGCATTTCAATCTGCTTCTCACAAAGAGAGCATCTATCGGAGATAATAGTCAACAGTCTGGTACAGCAGTCCCTAGTCATGATGCGCTTTCTACAGAAAAGCCATAAGAAGAAACCGATTCTACACGAAGCTTCAGCTTCCATAAAAGATTGCAGTCACGAATCAAGGAGTCGGGCCTAGACAGAAGTGGTCTGTTGATTGCATTATAGGCCCATTTGATCGAGAAAGGACTGAACTTCCACACCCACTGATCCCATCCAGAAGTAGGCCTATCGACCCGTCTGATTTAATCCAGAAGTAACAAAAACTCCTCAAGGTGTTGATCAGAGAAATCAATTAGGGTCCACCCAACATTCCGCCACCTTGGCACCTCGATTATCTGCTAAAGCAAATAAACGAGGGAACCTGGAACAAAGCGTTCCATAACCAACCCAGTTGTCTCAGACCAAAATGTAAACAATGTACCATCACCTAGAGACGGACGAAAAAAATACTGGAAATGGGGGAGCAAAGATTTGATCCCCTTCCAAAAGGCATACGGTTTACAGATACGTTGGAGAGGAAACGAGTACTGCACTCCAATACCGTATATCTGGCGAATGAGTCTGCAGCTCAGATCATCACCCCTACCCCAAATTCTGCTGATCCATTTAAAAAGAAGAGCTTCATTCAGTGAATCTAGACGAGTAACCCCGAGACCACCCTACTCTTAAGGCTGGGCAACCGTGGCCCAGTCAACCAAGTGTAGCCCTTGGCCGTTCATTCATGTCTTCCCTCAAAGAAAGAGCTTCATGAGCATCTCTAGTCGACGCCTAATACCCACAGGAAGCAGACAAGAGGAAATAAAGTAAATGGGTACAGAGGACATAACAACGTTCATAAGCACCAAACGACCCTCTCTCGAGAGGAACGACACCTTCCAACCGGAGAGTCTCTTCTCTAACTTCTCAATGACCGGGAGTCAATCCGCCATTATGAGATTACCATCTGATAGCAGGAGCCCCAAATAGCGAATCGAGAGCAAGCCACCCAGGGAACCAAGGGCAGTGCACCAATCATTAGCAACGAAGTCAGAGTAGCCAAGCGAGACAGCAATAGACTTGACAAGGTTGAGTTTAAGCCCAGACATCTCCCCAAAAATCCCGACTGTTACGGCCATGCCGATAGCTTCTGTACAGCCCCCCTCAATAAAGAAGATAGCGTCGTCCGCATACTGTAAGAGGGGAATGGATATCTCGCCCGCGGAGTATCCCTTAAAGATCCCATTCTGAAGCACCTGTCCAACCATGCAAGCAAGAATATCGGCTACAATCACAAAGAGCATCGAAGCGAGGGGGTAACACAGCCTTACCCCACAGCTTTACCTCACAAAGAGCAGCAATCAGTTCTGCAAAGTCAACCGAGCCAGTATCCCGACCGCCTCGAGATTGAGGCATGTCAGTTAAGAGCGACGTAACATTGAAATCTCCCCCAATCAGTCAGGCCACATCTAGAAAGGCACTCTTTGTAGCCCTAAGATCCATCCAAAGCATCGATAAATGAGTGCGCACATGGACCATAGACACAAGAGAAAGCAAAACAGTCCGACGAGGTGGCATACTCAAGAAGCACCGTAATGACATGTGTTCCTTTTAGTTTGAAGATGAATCTGAAGTGAGTGTCCTTCCACGCTATAAGTAAACCTCATGCGGTGCCAATAACGTCCAGGGACCTAAACTCGTTCAGCATGTCATTACCCCACATTTTTCCACTGTATAGGAGTCAAAGCGGATAGCTTAGTTTCCTGCAACAAAGCCACATCACACCCCCATTCAGAGAGCAAAAAGCCAATGGATCTCCATTTATCTGGGTCACCCAGACCCCTGACATTCCACATTAGAACCTTCATTGAGAGAAACCCATTGACCCCCCAACTCCAATGACTTCAGCGGCCGTCATAACCTTCAACTTTTGGTCCGAGTGCATGATAGGTGCCTTGATCACCGACTTCGACCTCAGTCGGGCCCTATACCACTTTCCTCTACCACCTATCACTTCCACAAAGGCGCAATCGGAGGAAGAGGATTGAGCCATGACCCCAGCTGCCACCGAGAACAATTCAGGGGTGGGAAAAGATGCCCCCTACCCACGAAATCAGTCTGCTCCATTTCTTGCGGCCCCCTCGAAGCCAGCACCGCCTAGTCGCGCAGTTGAGGGGTAAGAGGGAAGAAAAAGCCATGTCACAATCTTCCAGAGGGTACCGAGGTACGGGAGACACCGCCCTGGCATGCTCGGTGCCATGGAAGGGTTGCTCGTAATAAACAAATAAAAATGGACAATCATACAGTGGGCTTTCATAAATGGGAGAGAAGGTGAACTAATCCTCGTCTTCACATGGTTACCAGTAGGAGAAAAAGGTTAAGTCAAGTGGATAGATTCTCTAAAGGTGGTTCGATCATATATGAATGTAAAGTCGAGGTTATCCAATCGGGTCACTGAGTAAGGACTAATCAGCAGTTTGGTGACTAGTCGGATTTAGTCAATTTTATTTTTTTAATTATTGTATACATAATTCTTCCGGAGTCAGTGCACGAGTGGTTAATGGGGACGGATTTTAAATTCATTGGCGATATGTCCACGCTGTTTCAAATCTAGCTCAGTCCATTATTTCTTTGAAAGGAGAAAGGATGGAACACCGATAAGGTGCTCGCATAAAAACTTCTTCATTAATTCACAAGATCACAAGTACACGACATATATCCAATAAATTACAAGTACCACGAGTCAACTAGATGCCTAACATGTTCAAAGGCATTCTCTACAAAAAATCTTCACTTCAAAAAATAACTCCATTCCTAGCTAAACAGAGGGGCCCATGACATCGCCACATCCACAGACCTATCCTTCTTAGAGCCACTCCATCTTGAGCCAATTAAATCCCAAAAATTCTCCAAAATGTCAACGACAACCTTGAAATATTTTTTCCCAAACAGACTTGTTGAGGGAAAATAAGTTCATAACATAAATGGAGACCTAAGGGCTCTCTTGTATAGGAGAAAATCCCTGGGTTAATTACACAAGAGATACAAGAAGACAACTTGGCACCTGTAGGAGAAAAAATACATAATGGACTCAAAAAATGTGATATCAGCACTCGCATAGTATTTTCTCCCAACAGGATCAAAACACCGATACCCTTTTTGGGTACAAGAATAACCAACAAAGATACATTTGACAGCTCTAGGTAAGAGCTTGACACGGCCAGGGGTGAAGTTGTGCACAAAGGCTACCGATCCAAAGACTCTAGAAATGAGAGAATAATTCCTTCTCGGGAAACGCGGTCAAGAAAGGAATTTTCTCTCCAAGAACAGTGGATGACTGCGGTTCACTAAGTAGCAGGCAGTTAGAACCGCATCCCCCCAGAAAGAGTGAGGTGTACGACTTTGAATCAACAAAGTCCTCGTGACATCAAGAAGGCGACGGTGTTTACGTTCTGCCACATCATTTTACTGGGATGTATAATTGCACGAAGTCGGATGAATTTTACCAAGAGACCCGAGAAATTCTACCAAGTGTAAAGTGGAAAATTCCAAGGCATTATCTATACGAATGAATTGAACATTAGCAAAAAAGATATTGTTAACTTCAATAAGAAAAGTTTTAATGATAGAACCAGCTTCGGACTTATGTTTTAACAAGAATACCCAAGAAAGTCTAGAATAATCATCCAAAGCAACCATATCAAAATGATGTCCATGATGATCAAGAACACGACTCGAACCCCAAATATCAAAATAAAACAACTCGAAAGACCGACTATTATGACGACTTTTTTTTGAAGTCTAAAAGGTAGAGGGAAACACTCGATGGTGTCCGCCCCACGAATATTTATTCAAAAAAAACAAGAAAATACAAGGGAAAAAACAAACCAAACACCGACCCCACATAACCACTATAACACCCAATCCTCCACCATGCCTTTAGCAAACACCCCCACGTTCTCCTTATAAAATCTTTGGCCCGAGAACATCAAGCCATTCCTTCCTCGTCAAACCGTCCAAAGAATAGCCATGAGATAGATCCGCTCCCTCCTCGGTTTATTCATATTTGCGTGGATCGAACTCCAGAAGGCCTGAAAGTTGTCATTGCAGCACCACGCTAAGTCAATCTCCTGCCAAATTTGAGATACCATGAGGCATGAGAAAAAGAGGTGCTCCACGGATTCAATCGCGTCATTGCAAATTAGGCACCTGTCAGAAATGCCGCCAAGAAGCCTGGCGCACCGATCTCGCGTCATCAGCCTCTGCCTCCGGAGCAACCACAAGAAGAACCCGATTCTCTCAGGAAGCCCGAGAGCCCAAATAACGGCACAGTCCCTGTTCAGCAACTTCGAATTAGCCGACGACGGCTTGGAGATGGCCCCATAGGCCCTCCTAACCGAGAATGGCCCCTCCCTCCAACACCAGTGATCCCGCCCCCCGTAAGGAGGCCCCACCTCCCTCACGGCGTCAAGCAGGGCCAAGAGGTCCTCAAATCTCTGGTCTGAGAAATTAGCGGAGAAAGATGGGCACCAGATTCCATCCGCCCAGCACTCCGCAACCGAGCAGTATTTCTCCTCCACCAGCACATACAGACGGGGGAAACGAGAGCATAGCACCCCCCCCCAACCAATCATCCGCCCAAAAAGAGAAGGATCCCCCCCCCAAGGGATGGCCTAAAAAGGGCAATGTTCTTCAAAAAAAGCTTCACGACGCCCTGCCAGAAGGGGGTCGGGGTGGCGAGATGGCCGGGCTGCAAAGGCGGCGCCCCCCGCACATCATAGATCCTACGGAGCACCTCGCAAACAAGGTCATCCCCCGGCCCCCAAACCCTGCTAACCCACTTAAGTAGCAGCGCTTCATTCATCTGCTCAAGCGATTTCACCCCCAGACCCCCATGGTTCTTTCTGTGCATGATATCCTCCCACCCCACCAGGTGGACCCCTCTGCCCCCACCTGTATGGTTCCCCCACAAAAAGGTGCGCATCCGCTTCTCCAGCCGCGCCCGAATCCCGTTAGGCATCTGGCGGTTGGAAAGAAAATACACGGGGATGGAGGAGAGAACGGCCTTCATCAGGACCAATCTACGACCCCTAGAAAGGACAGCGGCCTTCCAACCAGCCAACCTCGCCCCCACCTTCTCCACCACCCTCAGCCAATCGCGCATCCTTGTTCTTCCCAGGGCCAAGAGCATTCCCAAGTATTCGATCGGCAAGGTAGCGCGGCCCGAACCTAAGACCACCGCCAGTCTATCCGCCATCTGCTCTGCACGGCCGAAAGGGACGAACACAGACTTGTTGTCGTTCTTAAACAAACCAGACAACTCGGCAAAGATCTCTAAAGCCACAGCCATGCCATTTGCCTCATCCACACCCCCTTCGATGAGGAAAAGGGTATCGTCAGCGTATTGAATGATCGGAACCAGCACTATCTCCCTCGGGTAGCCGTAAGAGAAGCCACGGCTGACAACATGAGACGCAATATCGGACAGAACATCGACCGCAAGGATGAAGAGCATGGGCGCAAGGGGGCACCCCTGACGCACCCCCCTACGAGGTTGGATCAAACCCCCCTCCGACCGACCATTGACCATGACCGAAAATGAGGCCGTGGTGACACAGCGCCTCATCCAAGAAATCCATTTGTCCGGGAACCCCTACCTCCTCAACATCGACCACAAAAATCTCCAGTCGCGGCTATCGTACGCCTTTGCAAAATCCACCTTCCAAAGGACACCATTCGTACCCCTCCTCCGCCAGTCCGCGATGATTTCAGTAGCGAGAGCGATGCAGTCGGAGATCTGTCGCCTGGGAACGAAAGCAGATTGCACCGGGGATAAAAGGTTCCCAAGAACGATGTTCATCCTAGCGGCAAAGACCTTCGTCGTTATAAGGTAAAGGGCGTTTGATAACTGCGATAGGGCGAAAGTCCCCGATGGAGGTCGCCGCCGATAACTCGGGCAGCAGAACGATGAGCGTGCGGTTGATACGGTCGAAACCCATGTTCCCCTGACAGAACTCCAAGACCACCTCAAGCACCTCCTGACCCACGAGGTCCCAAAAGTCTTTGTAAAACGATACCGGAGAACCATCGGGGCCAGGCGCAGCGTCGTCGTTCAGGTCCCAGACAGCATCCTTAAGCTCCTCCAAGGTTACATCACGGAGTAGATCATCCCAGGAAGACCTCGCCACAGGCCTAGTATCCCAACCCAGCCATTTCCACCTCCGGGGAAGAGTTGTAGAAGAGACGTTTTTGAAGTAAGCCGCAATAGCCCTTCCCATCTCTTTGTTCCCATTCACGCTGACCCCATCAACGACGATGGAACGTAAGGCATTGGTTCTGCGCCTCCCACCAGCAATACGATGGAAGAAGGACGTATTCGCGTCCCCCTCCCGAAGCCAAATATTTCTCGACCTCTGCCTCCATTCATTGACGCGCTTCTTATCCTCCAACGATACCTTCTTCTGAGCTGCCGCACGAGACTCCAACTCCAAAGCCGAAAGATCCCTAAGGTCCTCCAGCGCATCCATCTTTCGAATGACTTCCTCCGCGTCCCTCCTAGCAGCGCACCTGGCAGCCCTCGTCTCTATTTTGAAAGCCGCTAACCGCACCCGCAGGGAAGACAATTTTTGGACAAACCTAGAAGCGGCGGATCCCGAGACCACTACCTCCGCCCAGAGAGACGCCACGAGCTCCCTGAAGTTGTCTTCCAATAACCAACACTTCTCGTACCTGAATAAACCCCTCTATACTGGGGCATCCCTAGAGCACCATAAGATTGGATTGTGATCTGAACACGACCGCGGTTTGGCCTCCACCGATGCCAGGGGAAACGCCTCCATAATTTCATTAGAAACGAAAAAACGATCAATACGCTAGCGCACTTTAGAGCTCCTCCAAGTATATGCGACGTCCCCGGCGTCCACCATCTCGAGGCCCAGCAAGTCAACGGTGTCCGCAAAATCAAGCGAGCGCAGGTCCTGCCCCCCTGCCCCAGGGTCTGTCCGCAGTGAGAAGGGTGGCGTTGAAATCCCCCCCACCACCACCCAGGGGGCCCTACCGACAGACCTACCAGCCGCCATAAGGTCTTCCTAGAGCTCTCCCCGCAAACCACCATCACAGGGACCATAGACACACGACACAGCCACCTGAGTTGAAGAAGTCGTGCAGGCCAATACCACCGTCAAGAAGTGTCGCCCACGAGTCATCGAGATGAAGGACAAGCTCGACGAGCACCAAGCCACAAGCAGCCCCCCCGAGGACCCAGACGCATCCAAAGCTCTGAACTGGTCGATGCCACCGCGCCAAAAGACCTCCACACGTCGCCCGCCATAGAGTGTAGCTTTGTTTCTTGAAGCATAATGATGTCGCATCCCCATTCACTGAATCTTGAGCCCACAGTCCTCCGCTTATCCGGATCCCCGAGGCCACGGACGTTCCAAGAAAGAATTTTCATTTGGGTCCTCCGGAAAACCCCTGAATTTGGGCCACACCCGCGGCCTCTGCCACACGTAGCTTGAACGGAGGGTATGGCTGTGCCTCCGGCCTTGACGCCCTGGCTCTGTTTCTTCTTTTGTACCTCTTACCACTTCTTCTGTCGCTAGGCCCCACATCAGACAAGTGATCAGAGAGCCCCTCATCCGTGGTAGCCCCCCCATGGCTGATCACCGAGATAGAGGGGCCTACGCAAAGGAAGGCTGGGGCCGAGACCTTCCCTCCGCTGTGAGAGGAGGGAAGAAGGGGAGAGAAACCAACTGAGGAGATCCCGCCAAAGCATCGCCAAAGCCCCAAGAAGGAAAGAACCGCGTCGACGAACCCGAGTAAGTGACGGTCGGCACCAGCCTCACAGAATCCGAGAGCGCCCTATCGACAACCGAACCCGAAAAGGCCCACGGATTCGCCATAGTGCCAGCCACCGAACCTGGGTTCGCGAGTGGATCTGCGTAATTGGGCCCAGTACCCGGACCCATGTCCACCTCCGCAAAGAATGCGTCCGATGACGGATCCGGAACTCTTTCGCCCACGTCACCCTGCAAAGGGAAAATGCTTATGGCAGATACAGCATTTGAGGCGAGTTCATGAAGCGTCGCGTGCCAAGAGTCAATCGCGCCCTTCCATCGAAGGTACCCCTCGAGAAACCAACCGCCAGCGCTGGGCCCGAAGCGTCTCCTACCCTTCCATCTGCCACCGTCCCTGGAACCTCCGGCGGAGGAGGAGGTTCTTCGACCACAAGCTCTATGGTGAAGGAGAAATAACCCACGTTCAGCTCCGCGAAAGTACTTCGCCCACCGACCTCGTCGAGGAAGCTCTTGGTGTATTCAAACAGGATCATCGTGTCCTCCACCGGAGAGTCAGGTCTGAGGCCATCATCTAGCACTTCTCGAACTGTTCCCCACCGACGCAAAGCCTTCCGCAAGCAACCAGCCGAACGCGAGAGGAAGGGGACGCCCTTCACCCTAGCCATGCACACCTCCACCTTATTGCAGGACCCGTCAGTAAAGCGCAACCTCCTCCAGCAGACGTTGCCGACGTCTCCATTGAGCAGCACTCGCTCCCTCTGAATATCCAATAAACCACGAACACAACACCTTCGAGCATCCAGCTTCACTACGTCCCCCGCGAACTGCGGGCCAAGGAACCCACACAAATGCGAAGATAGCACGTCCAACTCGATAACGCCCCTCACTACGTACCCGATAAGCGCATGCAAACCCGACGTACGTGCGACCTTCCTTCCCTTGTTCGCTGGTTGAACGCCGCCAACCCCATCGGACGCAGTAGAGCCGCCCACAGCGTTTACCGCAGCATCGTCCTGTGCCTCATTCCTTACCACGTCCGCGTACGATGGCCCCCCATGACGAACAACAGTAGCACTTCCATTCGAGCAGCCACCGAGGAAAGACCGGTGTCGCTCGGTAGGCACCGCCTCATTTGAACTACGGAACGCCATGCAGGTTGCTTGACGATGCCCCACCTTTCCGCAAGAGTAACATCTAGGTGGTAGATGGCAGAAGGTGGCAACATGCCCCCTGACTCCACATCGGAAGCACCTTCGCCCCGGTTTCTTAAGAGAGACACTCCTCCACTCGTCGCCTTCTTCACTTGGGGAGTCCTCCTCAAAGGTGCAGCGATGCCTGCCATCCCCCCCTGAAACGAGAACCGCCTTCCCCTTCTCGATCGCCACGCAACTCGCACTCGCTCTCGTTCCTCCCGCTCGCTCCATCTCCCTACTATGACGACTTGAACGACTCGGAAATGAAGAGCGATGATATTTCCCAAGTTGACAGGCTTCACAATCCAAAGTAGTGCGAGTAGATATCTGCGAGAGCACAAGAATCATCTTTTGAAGAGGAAGGTGACCAAAGCAAAGATGCCACATGATGGAGAAACAAACCCAGAAGGAAGAGAGGCCACCCCAGCATATGATGAAATGACAAGCTTATACAATCCTCTCTACTCACGGCCATGACCAATTACACTGCCAGCCAGTAAGTTCTGAAATACAAGAGTAGAGGGGTCAAAGAAGGCATGTCAATGTAAATCTTTTGTAATTTGGCAAATAGACAAAAGATTCATCTGAAAATCAGGAGCATATAGTGTTAGAAAATAAACATGCGGAAGCGAACATGGAGAAAGATAAAAACAAAAAGAACAGCGGGATTCAACGTGGAACCCTACTCTGTGAGGAGCGGGATGAAACCACGGGAGAAGCCCTCAAAGGGGCGTAGCTTTATTGCTTTTTCTCAATGGATATAGGAAGTGTGGGACTCCTTATATAGACTCCACAGAGCCTCCAAGTCCTACCACTGGTAGATGTGGGATTAAACATATGGATGGGGTAAATGGACCTTCTCCAGGATCTATTTACCTTCCAACAACTCATATGGCGCACAACCAAATACTCCAACACTCCCCCTCAAGCTGGAGCATGCAATGCTCAGCTTGGACAAACATAAAAAAACTCAACTCACGCTACAAGATACTACGGACAATATCAACTCAACGCGCACAACTGTCGGCTGTTGTCGAGGACGTTGCATCTCATGCCGTGCAGGTGAGGAAGACGAACGGGCTGGAGTCTGAGTCTGCTGAATCTCCTCGTCGGAGAGCATGCACTCTGAACTGCGCCTGTCAGAGTCGATGCAACTAGAAATGAATCTCCTCGTTGGAGTACTCAAGCCCGCCACAACATGTAGACAACTGTTCCATCTCTGAAAAGGGTCGAACTGAAAAAGGCCGTAGAAGTGCAATCCTCGTCGGAGTCCACGGTCACTGGAGAATGGAGTCTGAAAAGTCTCCACGTCGGAGAACTGGGTCTCTCCCATCTGGCACAAAGAATGGCACACTACTCTGGAGTACCTATGATACCACATGAAAACACTTGCCAACATGACATAGGGAATGATCCTTTACTCTGGAGTCCCTATGGCTCACATGAAAACTCCGGCTGACAAAACAAGAAAGGATGGGGACCACTACAAAAGATGGCATACATGTGCTAATCTGAAAAGAAGAGCGCATACTCCTGCGTTTCTGAAACTGAGTCTCTCTCTGGAGAACTTGAAAAATGGGCCCCTCAAACATGGAGTACCTCGAACTTGGACTCTGACCAATCTGAATGTCGAGTCTGAAATGGAAATATCTTCATCTGAAATTTGTAGAGTGATCATTTGGCTGCTCTAGAAACTGACATCTGAATCTGTAATCTGCATCAAGACATGTGACTCTACATATATACTCTCCCTTTCTTCCATACTTGTCGAAAAATGAACATTGACAAAGTTGGGAGAAGACAATGACATATAAATGTGGGGAGAAAATAAAGCATCTCATATGCCGATATATTTTTTCAGCTTCTCAAATATTTTTTTTCTTCGGCTATTTCCATTTTTTTTGCAAATTGCATATGGCTTTTTCTCTCTCTCTCTCTTTAACTTCTCTCCCCTCTTTTTTTTCCGGCTCCCCTCATTTTTTTTTAACAGACCCCTTGCTGGTGGACGTCAACAGCCCTTGGGCTTCAATAATATTTTTTTTAAAAGGGCCATCGCCCCCTGCCCCTTGTACGCGACTAGGGTTCCCACGATTGGGAACCCACCGCCACCACTGGAGATCTCGAGTTCTCCCTTCGAGAAAACCCTCCCTCTTGGGGTTTATTTGCGTCGTCGATGGGTGAAGCCCCCCACCAGGGTTCAACCATTGTAAAGTCCTCCGCCAGGGCACGTAGAGATCGATGGGGGGAAAAAGAGGTCTCCTCCTGCGAAGCTACCGCAGCCTTGAAGAGAGGCGGTTGCCACCACGAAAGGAGATTCGGCTCCGGAGCTCGCTGCTTGGAGCTCACACGGTGGACTGGAGATTGCACGCGGAGAGATGAGTTGCACCTCCGCCTAGAGGCGCGAAGGAAGAGGGCGGCGCCTGGGTGTGCGCCCTCGCGTCGCACGAGGGAACTGCTCGAAGGAACTGGAGGGCGCCGCCTTCTCGAGAGCGTCGCCTGGCTGGGGTGCGGCTCACATGGCTGAGAGGGAGGTGTGTACGCTGTCTTAGGGCGCGAGGGGCTCCGGGGAGAAACGCCAGGATGTTGCGTCCTGAGGATCCAGCGCCGTCTGAGGAGATCTGGGCGTCGCGCGCGAAGGAGAGCCCTGATTAGGGCTGAGGACATTGCGCCTTGATGCGCACCTGTGCAAGCAAGAACTTCAGGAATTTCGATGATCTTCAAAGTATGCTGGAACAGGGGTTTTATGAAACCCTGAAACATCTCTTGAACAGATCTCATAAAATCGAATCTCGAATAAATAATCAATATGAAATCCTCGAGAAACGAACCCGCTCTGATACCATGTTAGAAAATAAACATGTGGAAACGAAACACAACCATCCTCATAGCCTCTTTGTGAAGGTTAGAGTCTTAGAACGAGATTTAGAAGAAGAAACTTACGTTTTTAGACTCAAATCAGACCTCGTATCGCACAGCCTCGCCGCACGAATCACAAGAAGATGCGAGGCTAGGTGCTTCGACTGGCAGCGGCGGTCGAAAGGAGCTCACAGCCGCGCAAGGGGGGGTGGGGCGGCACTGGGCGAGAGTGCTAGACTCCCCGGGGTGCGTGCAGCAAGGAGCTGGACGCCTTGCGAGGCCTTGGTTGGTGACGCACACAAGGCTGGAGGTCTGGGAGGCGGCGCGGCAGGGGACTGGTAGACTTGGGAGGCGGTGCGGCGGGGGGCTAGAAGCCTGGAAAGCGGCGCGAGAGGCCTTGATGCCCTGGAGGGGGCCAGCGGCGGCGAGGGGTGCCCTGAAGGGCTCCGACAGCGGCAGCGGGGGAGGGGGCTTGGAGGTGTAGGGTTAGGGTGGGATACGGGAACCCCGATCTAGGACCGTTGCTCCGATACCATGTTGAGGAAAAATAAGTTCATAACATAAATGGAGACCCAAGGGCTCTCTTATATAGGAGTAAAGCCCTGGGTTAATTACACAAGAGATACAAGAAGAAAATGTAAAACATAAAAGCACTGAGAGATACAACTATCTCAACAAGACATAGAGCCCTCACATCCAAAGAATAAATTGTTAATGTCCTAATTATTCACATAGCAACATTAACATGTGGCCTCAATACCATGAAAAAAATGAGCTCGCCTTTCCCCGGTCATTAATTGCTCTGCCTCACCTTAACAATCGGATGAAGACCTTGATCCTAATAGGGATCCTTCAAGACCAAAACCTCTTACAATCCACAGTACAACTCCATGGGTCAAAATTTAGTGTCCCTCGAATGACCTTGAAAGATTTTCTCATAGTGAAGCAACTATCAACCAACACCAGTGATCCATTCCCACCATGGGGCCATTTATACCTTCTAAATCCTCCGTCAAGCATACAAGGTCATCCACACGTTGCCCAAAAAGCTCCGGCCTAAAATCTGAGAAAAAAGAATTCCCATCCCAAGCATCAACTACCTTTATGTCAAGGTCCAACACCAAAGCAAACCTACGACGAAATTTCAGCCCTAGCACCCCCTTCTCCGACCAATAATCATGCCAAAAACTAAAGCCATTTCCATCCCCCAATAAGGGTCGTATCAGTTATCTATCTCTGGCAACACCCAACAAATCCCTCTCCAAAACATCGACAGCATATTACCATTCAACTCAAGATAAGGATGGTAAAAGGAGACTCTGTAAATCTTTTGTTGAAGAATGCAGAGCAGATATCACTCTCCTCCCGTCAACCTATGTGGCACCACAAGATTACCCCTCATGCATAAGTCGAGACATGCTCAATAAGGTAGCAGGGAGTCGCCCTTAGAAACATTATTCGAGAAAATTGCATCCGAGACTGTAAGGGGGTGGGGTGGGGTGGGGGATGTAAAGACTCCCTCGAAGGGAGATGCCCTCACGATAACTATCAAGGAAGGTGGAAGCAACATAACAACCTTCCACTTTCCCAAAGTCTGGCCAAGCACCACAGCCTTTCTCTATCGCACCATCTAATCAATACCTAACCAAGGAAGATCACACGTCCACTTTCACCACTTGAAGGGTGAATCACAACCGCCAAAATATTGAGTTGAAGATTAAAGTCGGGTGTTGGAGTTTATTAAATACCACCCCACCAGCACCTTCAATGTTGATCCCAACCCAAGGAAAGTCCATTGGAGATGATCTCGGAGATCTCAAGCTTCACGATCGTCGTGCCAATGGAAGCCAAAACTCATGAACAAAAATTAATCCCATAATTCGTGAAAGCGACAGTGCATGGCGGGCACCACTCCATCAGAGAAGAGTGTCATGCTCCATACCAACCCCTTTGAACCATTAGAAGCCCTCAACACCAACAACACTTGAACTTCAACCTTAAAGATTCTAGGAGAGTAAGCCAACGAACAATCCCAGGAAATTACGTCACCCACAAACGAATCATCAATTAGTTGTTTAACCAAGGCCTCTACTACTCGAGAGTAAGCCAACGAACAATCCCAGGAAATTACGTCACCCACAAACGAATCATCAATTAGTTGTTTAACCAAGGCCTCTACTACCCGAGAAAATCCTCTCTCCCGAAGGAAAAACCCCCAAGGATAAACCTTCCAGCTTTAGACTCCTACCTTCCAGGTTGCCTTGCTTTATATATGCCTTCATCAACCATGTAGCAACCATCAACTTCCACCAATGCCCAAACAACCAATTCCAGATGTTGAAGATGGCTCCCTTCTCTCTGTCACCACCTAATGATGTCAAAAAAGGGTAGTTCGACTGACAGTAGCCGGTACCCTATCGGGAAGCATTTAATCTTCCCCTTACAACACAAGGCTTGTTACTGGAAGAACAACAACGGAAGTAATTTTCCGATGGAAGAATACGTGAAGAAGTCTTGAGCATCCTAACAATCTTTGTCTCTTTCAACTTACCATAGACCAATAACAGCAATCACCCTTCTCTTATCTCCCCCCTTACATGAAGGCTCTCTCTCTATCTCTAATATCACTCTTGCTCTTTCTCATGCCCCCCTTTCCCCCTCTCGGTCTATCTTGGTTCTCCTCCATAGACCAACACTGGTTTTTCTTTTGAAAAATGGACTTCTATATTGCATGGAATTTTTTTCCAGAGCGTAGAAGAATTCTATGTAGATTTGCAATTTACACGAGACTATTACATAATGGATTTAACTACCAACAAACTAACCAGACAATGTTTGGTAAGTCGTAGGTAGTGAAACAAGGGTCAAAAAACGACGCACATTCTGATTTGGATGTTCTTTATACTATTATTTCTTGGATTTTATGAATTCTCAGTGAGCTTTGCTGACTAAACAAA
Source organism: Ottelia alismoides (assembly GCA_037367405.1). Classification (NCBI taxonomy): domain Eukaryota; kingdom Viridiplantae; phylum Streptophyta; class Magnoliopsida; order Alismatales; family Hydrocharitaceae; genus Ottelia; species Ottelia alismoides. The sequence goes on from JAZKJV010001505.1 coordinate 178,577, forward strand.
TGATTGGACGACAAATTGGTTTCTATTTACTAGGGTGATACGCCTCATTTGCAAGTTATGGCCAGATTCTAAGATTGGCCTCTTCTTTCTCTAAATATGAGCTTAGTTGGAGTGCATTCGACTATTTGAGTCAATATTAAATACATTGACCTGCTTGATTGGAGCATATTTTTAGAAAATAATTTTAATTGATAACATAAGGTTGCTTTCAGATTTATACAAAAAGAAAAAGAAAACAAGTTGAACACAAAAAAATAATCTTGATTATGTGTCATTTAACTCCAATCTTGAGGAACATCGACAAGATCATTGAATGGGCCCAATTTGTTCAAAAGATAATGCTTTTTGGAGTGAATGGAATGGTGTCAAGAAGCGCAAGATGATGAGGTTTATTATGGTTTGAAACTAATTTGGTATTTGATTGCAAGTGCATGTGGTGTTAGGCCAAGAAGTCAAACTAGTGGAAGTGGAATGAGAGTTCCTGGTTTAAGCTCAAGTGCAATGCCAAAAAAGAGGGAGACGAAGAATATGTTTCTAAAATAATAGATGAATGAAGAAGATAAAAGTAAAGGGGTTGTTCCTTCGAATATGATGAGTCGGTCCTTTGAATATGGTGATGGTGGTGGTGGCGACAACGACGACGACGGTGACGATGACAATGACGATGATGATTCGTGGCAATTGATTCGTGATTTAGCATGGTTTGAACATTCAGACATTATCGATGTTACAAATATTTGTTCAACTTTCTTTTTTGTTTCCATCCACTATTCCCCCTTCATAGATATGATTTGATTATTGCTATTAATCTTAAATGCTCGACATCATTCTATATGATTTAAATGGTCCTTTTAATATAATTGTTAAGTATACTTGTGGAATTTGAATGACTACATCCATATTATTCTCTATTTAGTTCACGGCACTTCATATAATACGCAATGTATATAGGGAGTTATCCCAACCGTTTTTTGAGGAAGTCATCCCAACCGTTGTATATTTCAATTGAAAAATGGGGGCAGAACTTGATGAGTTAAATATAATGGTTAAGATGAATGACCATGAAATTGGACGGGATAAATAAATGTGAATATGGATAATCTATAAAATAGAGATTCTGAGTGTCTACTAAGTCATGAAATATTACAACAAGCTTCATGTCCAGGATAATTTACCCTCACCACATATGAGCGGAGAAGGCAAAGAATGATTGAAGTTTTCCATTGAATGTACAATAAATGGCATCTGCTATATAATTATTGAATTACCATGCTATTTACTAAGTTTAGTTTTCATTTATAAGGTGAAAGTTTATAAAGCTTCCTGAATGTAAAACAAATGACTACTGCGACATAACCAGCAAAATACCAGGCATTTGAGTACCTTGAATACTCCTCAAGAAGATGAAGAAATATCTCCACCTCTAGATCTTCGGTAGGTAAATTACTTGAGCAATGGATCCTCAGCTTACGTCTAACAGTTAGCAAGACATTTCTATAGGATGGCCTCCAACCTCTTCACAAATATAGCAATAAAAGTAGTTAGTTACAATCGCTGATAGAAAAAACTCTGAATGCTGAAACAAAAATACAAAATGATCACCAAGTACACAACCTCAACGTAGAGCGTGCATCTGCTGCAAGGAACAGGAACCTTGACTCAAGACGCTCAATGAAGTCCTCTCTCTCTTCAATATCTTCCGTGCATAAAGCATAGTCCAAACCAGGCCTATTTGCTATTGACTTGAGGACAGGACTAAAATAGCTGTGGCAAATGAAACTTCTGGTCAAGATTGAATCGGAACCATGATTATTTGCTGGCATATAATATATGCAGCAAATATATTATAATGAGCTAAACAAATTTCTTAAATTTGGAATAATGCTACAGCCCATAAGTTCCAGCTTCCAAGTTCAGAGTTTAGAGGAGAACGTGTTGTTTATGATAGATTGAGTAGGAGGTTCTTGTTAGATTTTCTCGTATGAAGATTGATTAAAACTTTTTTTTTATGTTTTAGAAGTATATTTATAATTTCATGTCATCCAATTACCCTAGCATTGTGGTATAAGAATACCATTAAGAGCAGCCGCTCACTGTACTCTGACATATTGTTATCGTGGAGAATAAGAATAGAGCCAAATGTGAGCAGTGGATGTAGGCAAACCACTGTATATCCTTGTGCTGTATGTTTCTGTGTGTTTTCTTTCTTGACCATTTTCTTCACATGTATTTTTTGTCGGATCCGTTCCCAATAACCCTAACTTTTGGTAACAACTAATCTAGGTTCATGAATGACATAAAAAATGGATTTGTATCATTTTCAGATGACCTGAGATGTAAATGATAAAGTGTCAAAAATGCCTGCCATTGCTATCTGTGAGACCATCAAGGGAGTATCTTCGAAATAGGGTAATGACACCTTCGACTGGAAAGATGTGCATGTAAGATTGACAAAAGAAGTGTATAATGGGAATTGTGTGTAACCCAACATGCTTGAATATGAAGACACCAATGGCCGCCTCTTCATGTTCATGTCATGGTTGTTAAACAGCTGAAAGCATTAGCTAAAATACTACAATAAATGATTCTGAATTTGTATACAACTTGGTGAGGCTTTTGCTCTTCAGCAGAACATGCATTAATTCTAGACTGATTTATGGCGTGAAAAGCTTAGTTTTATTTTCCTTCAAGACAGGCACGGTAGTTAAGCGCCCGAGCATAAACGTTGCATTTTTTCTAGCAAAGTATGTTATAAACAAGAAATTGTGCAAGAAAGCATTTCAAATAGGTCTCCCATAGTGTGGATGAGTTCTTTTTCTTTTCTGAAATAGCAAACCAGCCCATCATATTAGGTGGAATTTTTTGGTCATTGACTATAGAAGGGTGTCCTTATCGAATTCATTCAAAACTTGGAGGCATCCTCTAATCTCTTCGATTTTGCTCGGTTTAGATATTCAGGCGAAGTGACCACTAGCGGTTAGAGCGGTGGGGCTGCTGCAGAGTTGTCCAACTAACAAATTAAACAAATCGTGTGTCCAAAACGATCGAACAAGCAGGCGAAGGAACGCGAAGCCGCGGATCAAAACACGCACACGGGGGGTTGTATAAGCAACGCAAAAAGCCCTACCTCGCCCCGAAAAGGATGTCCTCCAGCTCGAAGAGCTCCTCGTCGGTTGCGAGCTCGAGGACAAATCGCAGCTCCGGATCGTGAGCTCCTGCAATCACAACAGCAACTCAGGTGGGGGAGGTACACGTGTGTGTTTCGATGCATATGAGCACGAAAAAGGGGGGAAATAGGTTGCTCACGGGAGGCGGCTCCGCCGTAGACCAGCGCGCGAGGTGGAGTGACCGCAGCAGGGCGGCGGAGGAGTAACGCGGCGGAGAGGGGAGGATGATGGAGGAGATGGGGAGGGGAAGGGGTGGAGGCTGACGGGAGTGGGGGTTTGGCGGTGGAGGGGAAGGCGCCGATGGGGAGCAGACGGCCGGCGGCCATTGGAGGGGGCTCTTTCTCTCTATCTCCGAGTCCACCACGGAGGGGAGTGGTGCTGCAGCCGCGTCGATGGCGCCGAGGTAAAGAATTGTGTGATTCGGAAAGCCCTGCGGGATTTTTTTAAAGATGGGTACGAAGTTTCATGACTTTCATTTAAATTGATGGTAAGGTCCTTAGGACTTTATTATCACAAAGTAAATATAGGCTAATTTTTTTATTTTTATTAGATAATTATTAAATAAATCGTGTTCAAAAGTACTGATTCGTGTGAATCATTCGGTAACACACACGTGCTGATTTGGAACTCTTTATGTTGAAATCTCACATTCCTCGATGTCCGAGAAAGAAATATACATTCATTCTTTGACCAGTGGATAAGATAATATATATTATACATTATACTTATATAATAATACATGTTTAAAAAATGGGTTAGATCAAATAATATTGGATACGATAGAAAAATATGCATTATTTTTCCGATTTGAACGTGCCTCTCAAATGGACACCTGAGGTGTTGTTTTGTATTTGTCCCATCAATGCATCCCCAAATTCTAATAGGTACCTAAGGGTGTCTATTAGAATTTCTCCCGAAGGTGTCGATTTATGCATTTTTAAAATATTTATTTTTCACATATATATCTATTTAATTGTGATTTATTAATAATTGTTTGATTAAAAAGGTCTGATTTTTCCCTGATGATCTTCGAAATGTAAAAATGCAATAAATGATGTAGGATAAGTGTTTGTTATTATTAAATAAAAAATATGAACAAACGATAAATAATTATTATTGGATGTGGGGAAATATTACAATGAAGTGGATTAATCATGGAATAAAAAGGATAATAATTGTTCCGAGAAATAAGGAAATAAATCAATTATCTGTGCGTGTTTGGCTAGGGATTAAGAAATAAAAATATGGGTGATGGATTTTCTCCTCTCCTCCTGTAATAGTTATTTCACTCTCTCATATTCCTTATTCTCAAACCCAATGCAATCTTACTTTCTTATCTATATTTCTAAAATAAGAATATATCCTTAGATATGTCATCACAAAGTAGGTCTTCTCTCGTTAGCTTGCTTATAAATGGTCTTTGTTATTTCCTTTTTCCAATTTTTAACATAAACATTGAAACTTAGTTTTGTTCCTCATAGTTGGTCTCCTTATTATTTCTTTTTTTCCAAAAAAAAATCAATATAAAAATCTAAACATTTGTGTTGAAATTATACATTTTGTTCTGCATTACTATCAGATATTGTATTAATCTAATGTTTAAATCGCATTCAATTTAAGTTTAAAATTCTAATTATTTTTAAAATGGTTTAGAACCATGGATGTCCATCTTTAAGATAAACAAGTTATAGGTGTCAAATTAACATGCACATTGATAAACAAATATAAGAAAAAATATAGATATAATCTACACATTTCGGTTTCATTGCAATTAATCAAAAAGATAAATATCTCATGTTCTAGGTAACCTCACAACACCCTCTTTGTCTTCAACTTTCGAATACATAGGTAAATTCATTGGATGGATTTTCTTTCTAGCAAATGTTGGATGTATGGTCAGATTCCATGCATGGGTAATCATCCATCCTCACTATATCAAGGCTATATATATTTTACTTTCAAAAAAAAGGCTATATATATTTTACTTTTATCTATGGCTTTCGTCGATCTCAGCGTGTTTATTTTTAAGATAATTTATAAAAATAAATACCTTAAGTATATCTCAATTCTCATTTATGGGCCTCATTTTTTAGACGTAACAAATAAGGATCATGTATTTTTTTGTCTCGAATAAAGGACACATATGCAATCCTTTTATGTCGATGTTAAAATCTAAAGCTGGATGTTACATGTATAATATACCAAGACATGAGCACTTCTTCATTCGTTTACCCTTACATACATGAGATCGAGGATTTATTTCGTAGCACAATTTTTTCATGCTTTTGATTTTTTTGTTCACAATTTGTATACGTAAAGGTCTGTGATCTTCAGTATGTGATCAGCTTCTTGTGTTTGACAATATATGTGTCACAAAAGCAGCCCTAAATAAACTAAGATGGTTGCATATGATATGATATGCATGGCAGGCTCAGTTGAATAAGGTATAACAAGATAGTTAAATGCATGTTAACCATTGCGGAGGGTTATGATTTCTATGATAAACACTCTCTCCGACCCGATGCCGAACGTGCGCTTAAGCTCCCACACCGCAGACAGCACGGTGGCTCCCCGCTGCACGTTGATGGCCCCCGCGACCTCGAAGGTTGTGGTGAGCTCGAACTCCGTCAAGGATGGTTCCAAGCAACCAGAGTCCACGCCTATGGAGACCTTGGAGATGGTATCGAAGGTGAAGCGTCGGAGAAGGTCCTGCATGTCCACCACTCTGCCCTCTTGGGAGGCAGAAGACTACAGCGGGAGGAGCTCCCCACACCTCCTCCCAGCTTCGCCCCGAGCTCCCTGCACCTCCTCCCAGCCCACACCTCCTCCCCAGCCCCGCACCTCCTCCCAGCCTCGCACCTCCTCCCAGCTCCGCCTCGAGCTCCCCGTGCCTCCTCTCCAGATCCACTCCTTATTTTATTCTGACCATAATAACCTTCTTAACCACACCATGGTTTGAATAAACCATGGTTATTTTAATTTGTTGACGATCATTCTGACGGAAGGGCACAAGTGATAACGGAGAAAGAAGTCAGGGGCATAACTGATATTACCAAAAAGATAGGGACATAACTGAAATTGTAATATCTCAGAGGGGCACAAGTGATAGAAACCCTTTTTTTTTAAATAGTAGGCTTGGTAATTTCGGGGTTCGAAGCATTCCCCAACTTGGATGGCATAATTACACATTGAATAGAGAGTAGTTGATGCCATTGATTTCAATAAAACGAATATTGACTTAAAACTATTTGTTGAGGGCTTAAATTACTCGATAATCAATGGACTAAATATATCTTCGAAATGATAATGAAATATCTTATAGATTTGTATGTTTATATACACCGTACCTATAAACTTTTGCAATTATACCGCAATCCTTGAAAATATTTACAAATACCTACCCTACCACCTTTACAAACTTGCTGACTCTTATATTATAAACAATGTTATATAAATTACATTGTTAACTTCCATCCATTTTTCTTTCTATTTCTTCCATTCATGCTAAGTCCACCAAAAAGATGTCACAATCCTTCATGTGAAGTCAAATTTATAAAACAATACCTCTCCGTATTCTCTCTTCCTCCTTCCGTGTGACATCCGGATCCGAATAAACTCAACTCGATCCGATTAAGGGTATACATGACCAATTAATATTCAATCAATTAATATTGAATAAACTCATATCTGCCCATAGATCGTAGATCAAAAAAATTTGAGCGAATCGAGCAAAATCGATCGCATCGTAATGCATGCCACAGAAAAGCCGCAATACAAATTCGAAACCCTCAAAATAAATCGAAACTGCCACAAAATCTGATTCGACGAAATAAGATCAACAGAATCGATTGTTCATCAATCGGAGATCATTTGATATTTTGAAAGCATAAAATTTAACCACAAGTCAAAACCGTATCTCGAAAATTTTGGACAACCAAACCCGATCAAAAGTATATGAATATTATACTCATATTGATCTTCATTCAGAGACGGTCAAAACGAACTATTATAACTCAGAATCTGAGACTCGAGATGCGAATGCGAGCGTTTTTAATATTATAAATAAGAGAGAAAGAGAGAGAGAAAAGTAAAAAAAACAAATAAAAAATTCAAGTTCCTTATTTATATCAAACCCAAATCCACACTATTCTTTCCAAATCTTCCGACCGAGGGGGGCTCCTTTCTTCTCCACTAACGGCTGAAATTCTTGCAATTGGGAAATATTGTTAAGATCTATCATGGCCACCGCTGGAATTGCTCCTTCTCATGCAGCAACTACCTACTAGAGGCCCTGTAACTCTCTTCAGTTGCTACGAGGAACTATTGAAGCAACATGGAACAGCTCCTTCAAAAATATGCAACTTGCAGTGGTAGGAGAATAAGCCCTGGAATAAGGGGTCAATTCTCCTCTCGATACGGTTCCCAGTGGTACGACTATTCCCAATTATTCCATCTTATTTCACTCTTATTCCTATCTTTATCCCACCTTATCTACTTTTATTTCACCTTATTCTCCTTATTCCTATCCTCCAGCCGAACGGAGAATAGACACTTATTCCTCTTATTCTCCATCCTTATTCCTGCTTATTCTCCTACCGAGCGGGCCTAAGGGTTGTTCTCCAAAACTTTAGAGGATCAAGGTACATTTACCCATCCTCTTGTTGTAAACCATGTCCGTATACAATCTTCTTCTCTTTGCTGCCATGCATGTACAACTGCCCCTTTCTTATTGCCCTACATGTGGTTTCTATACCTTTTGTCTTTTATAAATCTTGATCATTATGCATGGATTGAAGATATGGGTGAAAGAATTATGTTCCTTCTTAAATGAGCAGGTTGCATTAAACAAACTGCCAGCCTTTTTCAAAAAAATCTGGGAAGTTGATATAGTATGTGTGCCTTTGTTATTGCAATAAATTGGTACTAGTAAGGAAATTCCGATTCTATATCCCAAATAATAGAAACTACTAGATAAATTTCACTAGTACATATCTTGGTTTAGTATCATGGACTTATACTAGACCAACTACAACATTCATCTCGTTATGCCAGATTTGTGCATGATGTATATAAGTCATAAAAAATGTGTATGTATAAACCTGTTATGGGCCATCAGTAGTCATGAAGCCCCTTACATCTGAGTAGTCTCGCACATCCATGTTTCTTGAAATAAGATTCATTTCACATTGGTGACTCCACATATCAAAGTATATAACATACTGTGACCAAATCCACCTCCCTAACAGGGACGGAACTAGGAATTTTATCAAGGAGGGGTTGAGTATACAACTATTATGAATGCTCAAAAATAGAAAAATCTATGTATTTTCCAATGATATTTTTAAATAGAATTAATATTTTAAAATGAACCTCTTTCGATCTTGATTAACGTAGAATTTAAACAAATTATTAATGTTAGAATTTTAAATAGATTGATATTTTTAGTGGCTATTTTTAAAATTGAATAAATATAATAATTTAAGCCTCTCTAAATCCATCATAAAAAGGTTAAATTATCAAGTGAAATTTTGAAACAAAAAAGTTCATGGTTAAAAGGAAATAAATAAAATTTATTTTATTTACAAGGAATAATAAAAATAATGGGAGAGACATATAAACTCGAATATAATTTTATATCAATTTATTTTCATACTTTGGAAGTGATTGGATAAACCATATAAAAGAAAGTAAAATTGATGGCGATAAGATTCAAACCTTGATCTCCAAAATAATAGTCATGCCACTCTATCACTTAACCATTTAATGATTCTACAATCTTTCTCTTACAACATTAATTATAACACAATTGAAGAGGAGTCGTATTAAAAACTTAATACATTATACAAGTGACGTATAATAATCATGTGGAGGCCATGGCCCCCCCATAATACATACTAGTTCCGCCCCTGCTCCCTAAAATGATGAATGAATTGATACAACCTTCCTAGCTGCAAAAGATTATCTGATTATGACTCCATAACGGTTGGATAAAGAATCTCTCTCAGTTGCTCAACATTAATCAGATTCTGTGTCTATGGATTATGGATTGCTCTAGTCAACAAGTAGGAGCTTTTCTATGTCAAGAGGAATAATCACATTTTACTGTTATTATTCTTTATAGAGAATATAAAAAAGGGGAGTGGGGTGGGGGTCATATATATACTTTCTACGAAGAATACAGGACCCCCATCAATATAAGTCACATAGGTACCAAGAGGGCAACTGACTAATCCAAGATTTTGATTAATGGGCTGAAAATGCAATAATCTTCCTGTTGTTAGACCATCTTTATTAATGGCATGTATTTAGGATATCAATCATTAAGAGCCTACAAAGCAACATAGAAGGAAGAATAAGTTGTCAGGAGTAAAATTGGATTATTCGATAGTACTATTGCTCTTTGTTTCAGTTGATAATGGAGACCTTCATACTCTGAGATTAAAAAAATAAGGAGGATCAATTACTTGTTAAAATAAGCGAAAGGTTTAGTAGGAATGGGAAAATATTGCAATAGATCTCTTGTTCTCATTTCAGGATTTAGAACATACCAATTCAGTTCTAAAACCAGTACGCTACACCATTATTCAATCTCTTTTCGATATATTCCTGGTAAACGCTAACATGGGAGCTTAATGTCTATTGATCATTGAGATAGTGGTATTGTGAAATGCATGGATCATTCTAGATCTAATAACTTTTAATATTCTCGAAAAGATCACTCATAGATCTTTAAAGCTGACCACAATATATATATATATATATATATATATAATAAGCAATCCAGTAAGTGAATGTGAGGGTAAAGGAGTGATGACGGTTAATAATGTTGGTCATGGTGATCCTTATACATGACTGTGTGAGGGCACGGTAACTCTCAACCGAGCGGGAGATATAAAGCCCAGTCAGGACAGCGGACGCTTAGTGCGCTGGTCTACGATCCCAGTCTTTCTTTCGATTTGTTGTGAGCGCTCACAGTTTTTACACCTCTCTGAGATCCACAATGTTTCTTATAAAGATCAGTTCTACTGACCCTTGTTCTTTAGGGTACCTAGGCTGAAGGGCTATCGGTTTTAGTTTTTCGAGCTCGTTTGCCCGTACAGGTCGGGTCGATTTTTCTTTTGGGGTGTCTCTTTCGGAGAGTCTCTCTCACCCGTCTCAGTGGCGTAGTTTTGGGGTAGACCTATCCCTCTACTGGACCGCACTTCCACTTAGATGGCGAGACGGAAGGGTCTCTTAGGAGACTACCTCACCGCTTGAGTTTTTAGTTATCTTTTCGCCCATAGGCTTGGTGATGGCTACATCTGAATCAGTTACAGTTGAATTTGGAGGAGTTTACAATTGAACCATGAATAAATCACAAATGAGTTTGGCAAAAATTGAGATTGTTTGTAGTTGAGTTGATTACATGTGAGTTTGGTTACAGTTGAGTTGGTTGTAGTTGAGCTTGATTTCCGTTGAACTAATTACTATTCGGCCAGTAGTTCATGACGAAGAGAAAAGACCACATTATAAATTCATCCTTACCAGACTAGGAGATACTACCACAGTTGTTAGATATAGCTAGTGGACGTGTTGGGAACTTATATAGGATGCATTTTACTCCACCGCATGCTTACGAAGGCACCCCGACCCTAAGGCTTCCTTACTGCCTTTGAGTTATGGTGTGAGGTCTTACCCAGACCAAGACCACATACTATCAACTATGCTTGAGAAATTCAAAGAAAAGAATCAAAACATCATACTCATCATCTATACTTACTATGGTCTATCCACATGGCTCACAAACATCGAAAGAGATTTGAATCATCTCGATCATGTCAATTATTCAATACTCAAGATATCTGGATCACCTTAATCATAATAGACATTGAATAGATCATTAAACTTAAATTTGACGGGGAAGAACGGAAATCATATACTATTTTATACTAGAGTCACACCATAGAATCATAATATGAGATCACACTCAAATCAAGATCCCTGATTATCCACTAAATCTAAGATATTAGATAAAGACAAAGAACATGGACTCAACATCCACCTCTCCAATATCTATCAGACATGATTTATAATTAACTAAAATGTATTAGCTTAAATATGGATCATATAATTATGTATAAAATGATAAATATTGGGTAATTAAGGTAGGGAGAGTAAGTCAGGAAATTCACACGCATAATAACTAGAAAATCTGTTTCAATACCGGTAGCTCATTAGTTTTAATTACCTATTTACTTACTTTCTTTTGCAGCCACTAAAATTCCTGTTATTTTAATTGATTAGATGTGCTCAACTTTCATCGACACTCTTTTCTCCATATGCCTGGTTTGCAGATAAAACACCTGCATCATGATATAATGGCAGTTGAATATGAGTTTCCGCAAGTAAATATTCTTAGGTACACATGCTATACTTTTTTTTGTTCAATATATTAAACGTTTTTCTCTCTTCGGCTGCAATTTGAGATTCATGTACATAATGTAGTTTCTGTTATTACATGTTAAATTATGTTGAGAATTTGTAAAATAAATTGGTTACATTTAGTTAAATGTGAATGTCATTCGTAAACTAGACGCAAAAAAATCCCTAATTTTCAGTACTCTAATGCGATCTTTAGCGAACATGATACTACGAGTGTTATCTAAACGGGTATCCCAGATCCGTGAGAGCGGGCGTCAAATCCAGCCAAACAATATAAAACCCAAAAGAACCCATCTACCCCACTTCAGTCTTGGCATGCTTTCCCCTCTAGCCCATGTCGCTCCGATCATTCAATCATCGTCGACCCTTCCCCTCCCTCTTCCATCCATGCTCTCATCCCCACCTTGCCCTTAGTTCAAGAAAAAATCCTCCATGGACCATCGTTGCTTCTCCCTCCTCTTCTAGACAAAGACATAGGGAGGGGATGAGATGGGAGGGGGACTTGTCCCACGTCACTTGAGATTTTCCTATAATACAAGATAATTGCCCCCCTCAATTCAATGCAACCGGAGTTCCCAAATTCTCTTCTTACTACATGCAGAAGGAACAATTAATTTACTATTGGTTGAATCGTAAAAAAACTGGGTACAGTGAGACTGTTACCCAATCTTGGAGCATCAAGGTGGTAAGAAACCCTCTTTTTTTACCTCCAAAGGAAGCCGAAATTAGTGAAATGCAGCCTCAGAGCTTGGGCGTCTATGGAGGCTAATGTGATACAAGAAGTCAAGGCAATGGAGGGAACATTATCCACTATTTTACGGAGGGCTCTCCATTGATCCCTTGGACCCCTACATGGCACAGCTCGAACTTGATGCCAATGCATTCATGGACAGGCTGGACGTCGATTTATAGTCGGCTTGGGGGCAAAAGACCCGAGTAGACTAACCCAAGCTTGGTGACGGAAACATTAAATTCGTCCACCTAATGACCAAAGGGCACATACCGAGTAACTACATCCCCTCACTCATTAACCGTAGTAGTCAATTTCTGGATAAGTGTATGGAGGTGGCTTCTGCTGTCGTGGACTACTACGGGCCTTGCTTGGTCCTGATCTTCCGTGTCTGAATAGAATGGACCCCCTTGCACCTAGAATCCTCCTCATTGTGAAGGCTCGTTAGTGGCTCATGCGATCATTTGGTGAGGAGAAATTTTGGAACACCATATGTGTTATATCTTCCACCAAGGCCCCTCATGATGGTTTTAATCCGGGTTTCTTTAAGAGGTGCTGGAATTTGCTCAAGGCTAACATTTGTGTTGTAATGGCTTTCCTCCATCGGGGAGGCAACATGGTACAAGAGGTGAACCATACCTTCCTGACCATTGTTCCTAAAGCTCCCACCCCTGCGAGTTTGGGGGATTATAGGTCCATCTCGTGCTGCAATGTCTCCTACAAAATCTTTGTGAAGCTCCTGGCCTCACGACTGACCACAATCATGCCGCACCTTGTTTCACCCAACCAAACTGCCTTTATCAAGGGCAGAGCCATCGGGGTTAGCACATGGCTGATGCAGGAACTTGCTCGTGGTTTTGACCAAAAGGCTAGCCTCCCTCGTGTTTGCTTGAAGATTGACCTCACCAAGGCCATTGACTCCATAGAACACTCCTTCATTATGAGGAGCATGGAGTTAATGGACTTTGACACTATTTTGATTGGACGGATCTCTAACTCCATCGCTACCACTTCTTTCTCCATTTTGGTCAATGCCTCTCCGGATGGCCTATTCAGAGCGATGTGTGGGCTAAGGCGGTTGGACCCGCTTAGCCCTCTATTGACTACGATTGGTATGGAATCTCTTCATCTCTTATGGATGCTTCTGTCATCAAAGGTGACCTAAAATCCCTTGGTCGCGGTGGGCATGCCGCCCCCACTGATGAATCTACGTTTCATCATCTTTATTCTATCATTTTGGCCTTAAAAACCCTAGTAAATGCGTGTATATAGCATTAATTCATGCATTTTAGCATTCATGCATAGGTGTGTAAATACTGTATAAAATGCGGTTTTTAGTGCCAAAATTATAGAATAAAGAAAAGAAAAGAAAAAGAATAAAATATTGTAAATATTTTATGACCCAAAACCCCGAGACCTAGGCATCTTGATGAATAGGTCGACAAGGAATAAAGTAGGGGGAGATAAGGGCCAAAACACAGATAAAATACCTATACATTTCATTCATTCTTTATTCATTTTGGGACCTATTTTTGGTTCCACTTTTTATTCATCAAATAAAGAAACTTTGTAAATGAAAGTTGTAGATAAATTAATAAAGAAAAATACAAAATTGATTTCAAAGAAAAATAATGTACAGATAAAAAGTTATGGTCTGAATAAAAATCCAGAATGCCAACTTCCCAGACCCGTATCTCACAAATAAAAACTCCAAATGCAGCGTACTCACCTTTAATTGTATATAGAAGAAAATAAGCTAATTAATGGCGGTGGTTTCGCATTTGGCGGAGCTACGGTTTGAAAGTTGACTTTTGGACCCACATTGTACCTTGTACATATTAAAATATTCAATTTATTATTTATTTATTATTTTTATAATTTTATATTTTTATAATGTTGTAAATAATACTTATAATAATTACGTGCATTAAAATTAGAATAAAAGCCTAAATAAAATACAAAATAAAAATACTTATATAATAGAATACATAGATACATTACCTATACATATACCTATACAAACATATTTATATTTTATTTAATATACAAAATAAGTCAGAAAAATAAAATAAAAATATATTTGTGTAAATAAAAGTATTCTATAATTTTATAAAATACTAAATAAAAATAATAAAAATAAAATACCTAAATAAAAATAAAATACTTAAATATATAGATATAGATACCTATAAGGGTATAAATGCAAACTTGTAAAAATATACTCCATAAAAATAAATAAAAATCACCATAAATTAATTCATAAAATAATAAACATTTTTTATTTTATAATCAAAAATTAATAAAATCATTTCCTATTTTTAATTGAATTTAGAAATCTTTTTTTTCAAGGTTTTTTCTGGTTGGTCCACGTGGACCAACCAGACTTCTCCCTTGGTTGACCTCGGTCAACTCTCTGACCGAGGTCTGATGCCTGTCAGAAATGACTTTTCTTGGATTTCGCGGATTTTTCCCGGCCTCATCTTTCACCGTTTGGGGTCGCGTTCTTCACGAAATTTGTAGACCATCATGTGATCTTTCACGCCCAGGCATTGGCTTGGCGTTTTGATCGAAAACGCGCCCGTGATTCATCCTCGAAGTACGCCCCTCGGCCAACTTTTCAAATAGCCCCCAAATGCCCCATTTGAACTTTGAACCCTCTTTGGACCTAGCAAACCCCTGCTCTTCTTGCGTTCTGGACTGGAGGCCGTGACAGGACCTCCTCCAACCATCTAAGCGGGTCGCGCGAGGCCAGGAGGCGCTCCAACCCATCTCCGGCCACGCGGCCGTGAGGTACCCTTCTTCTTGGCTTTTATAGCCAATAGAGGTCGTTTTCTGTCCATTCTCTTCTTATTTCTTGCGTTTTTCTTTTTGTTTGTCTCTTTGTATCCGTGGATCTGCTTTCCCTATCCATTTTGCCGTGCATTTCATCCCCCAATCCGCATCCGACTACGTTGCCGGAGTTCTTTGAGCTCCGGTAGCCAACCACCCCCACGCTGACAAACCGGCCGAGGCGCCGTCCTCGAGCCCGTTCTCCCTCGCAGGTACCCAGTGCGCCATCGACTCATCTGGAAGGGGGCTTCGAGCTCGCCGGAGGAGCATCCCACGCGCAGCCGGCCGCGCGCCGCACAGCCCAGCCACTCCTGCGCAAGAACGAAGGGGGGAGGGGCACGCTACAGCTGCCATCGATCTTGCCCCTCCCCTTTTAATCGTGGTTGTCCGTGTTAGAGAATGCATCACCGTCCGATCTTCTTGATCCAGGCCATCCACGCATGCCACGTGGATTAGTGGGGGACTTTGCATTCGCGCCCCCACGATTTTGAGTAATTTTCAGAAGACTTCCAAGCTTTCAATTGCCCTTTAAGTATTTTGTAAAATTTATTGAAACCCCCCGGCACTTTTGCATTACTACGTTTCTATCCCCGCCTGGCGCACGTGCGCGTCACGTGCGCTGGGCATTTTGCAAGGGGATCTCTGCTGCTTTTTGTTGTTGACTTTTAGTACAGTAAATATTTTGGTCTGTATAATTTTATTGTAGAAATTGTGCACAAGACCTCTAACTTCTGGCCATTCGCATAAAAATCCCTCCTGGGCGTGCGTGTGACACGTGCGCTTGGGGATTTGTGCAACTAAGCCCTAGCGGCTTTTGATTTTATTGTAGGGCCCAGAAACATTTTGTTGCAGTGTATATTTTTGAGGAAAAATTGCAGGTGCACCCTCGTAGTTTTGCATATTTACGCAAAGGTCCCTGCCAGTCCTTGAAATTTTGCATGCTTGTAATATTTATTTGGAGGTTCATTCTAACTCCGAAATTTCTCAAATTTTGAACTTAAACTCCTGTGCATGTGTTCTTCCACGCCATATTTTTATTTTTCGTCATTATTGCATTTTAATATTTATTAAAAATCAAAAACATCTATTTTCAGCACTGTCTAGCTTATAAAATCCCTAAAAAATATAAAAACCCTTCAGAAAAATCCCAAAAAAATATATTTTGTGTCATTTAGTTAGTTTTAATTCCCAGCCAAAAATCATTAAAAAATATAAAACCAAACTCCAAAAAATTGCAAAACTCTAAAAACCTTCATAAAAATTTATAAAATCCATAAAAAATCCAAAAATAGTGTTTTCTTTTCCTATATTTTCTTGGTTTCATTATCTTTCACTGAAAATTAAGTTGGGGAATTTTTGCCACTGATTTCTATTTTATTTCTCCATTTTAAGTTTCAGCCTTGCATTTTTGCCACTGTTTGCTTTATTTTATTAATTAAAAATACCAAAAACATCCTAAAAATTACCCAAAAATCACAAAAACAGTAAAAAAATATAAAAAGACCAAAAAGACTTTATTTCCATATTTTTGAATATTTTTCTCTATTTTTATAAATTCCTCTTTGTCTCTTTTATTACATTGTCCTTATTTTCCAATATTGAAAAAAAAAGATAAAAAAATATAAAATATAAAAAGAAAATACAAAATCAGTAAATTAAAAATCAAAATACAAAAATATAAAATTAAAAATTAAATAAAAAAATATAAAATTAAAAACCCACAAAAAAATAGCTTAATAGGCATTTGATCACTTGCACACACATTTTTGAGCACTTGTGCCCCGATCTACCTGTCTGCTCCCTGTGTTCGACCTCTACAATACTTGCACCTATACACATCTTGTTGTAGAGTTATAATAAATTTTAACTCCGCACATTTACATTCATTGTTTGATTTAATTGTTGTGGGTTAATTGTTGATTAATTCGGGTTTCGTGAGCGGTCGCTCAGCGACACTGTGGTTCCACCTTGTGTGGACCATTTTGACCCTCGCAAAATCCGAGTCAACAAATGGCGCCGTTGCCGGGGAGCAACAACGCGTAGTTCGGGCCTTGTTTGTGTTTGTGATTTATTGTCTATTTCGCGGCTTTTATTTTTTCGCTGTTTTATTTTCTTCATTTTTGATATATCTTTTGAATTGTCTAACCACTCTCCTTGTTTGGATTCCGTGCGAGGTACGTGGATCGAGGGAGGAGCCCCTCTTGGAGCACCTTGGCACCCACGTGAAGCGGCTCTAGCTGAGCACGAAGAAGAACTTGGAGGATTTTGCAGGACAATTTCTTAGCATTTATTTTCTTGCATTGTATTTTGTAATTTAAGTGAGTGAGAGACCCATATTATTGTAATAATACAGGTACCCCGGACTTGGACTTTCGAGCCTAATTTCCAAGTGATTGTTCACTTGGGGGCTCTCGCGGTTTTTGTCGGCTTTTCTCGCATTCTTTTTATTTTGTTTTGTTTTTCGATTTTATTTATTTTGTGTGATTGAGCCCATAGTTTTAGGATTGCTTGCGATAGACTAAGGCCAAACACCTAATACCTTTGCATGTACCTATAGCCGCGTTTGGACTTAGTCAAATTTAAACAGTCTATTCATTTATCTCTTAACCCGTGTGCCGTGAGCGAGCCCCATCAAGCGCTACTCCTGAACTCGAGTGTGTCGAGAAGAGGAGGGGTAAGCCAAGACCGGACTCTTAGGGTAAAGATAAGTGGTCGACTTGTGGTTCTTCCCGCTAATAGCAATTTTTGAACTTAGGGCGATTTCATCGGCTTTGCATTTGCATATAGATAGGTTTCAATTCTGCTGAGCATCCTTGCATGTAGAGTGCTGGAGGCAAGGTGAGCATTTACGCTTTAGCATCCATCATCGTTTTGATCGCTTGCATTGCTTTTCCGCCTCTCTACCTCTGATTTTGATCATCTAGGAGCTTAAAGGAATTGACTCCCCGATAGGATCGTGCATTCTCATTAAAAATCCAAAAAAAAGTGATAATCAATAAAATTGGGACTGCTAACATTACTTGACCCTAAAATTCACCAAAAAGAAAAATTTTGTATTGGGGCGAGTAATCCCCTCATTGTCTTCGCTTTTACTTGCTCGCGCACACACTAAGGTTAGAGCCCAAATCCCATATTCAGCCCCCTAAGTGTTTGCGCAATATTTTTACTTCTCACCTAACTCTAAAACAGACAAGATAAAAAGACCGCTCTTTACGGTCTCTACCGAGTTGAGTAGGTAAATTGAGGGTTTGTCTTGTTTCATTTTTGGTTGTGATTGATTTGAGTGTGTCCTAGATCATCTCTGCGCATTTGCGCCTTTCTCTTCACTCTTTTGACTTGACCATCGTGCTCTCCCGATCATTTTCTTTTGTTTCGAGATGGCTGACTGGAGCGTATTCTATCCGGACCTTGCGGATCACTCGTTCACTCCAGCCGGTCCACCTCCTTTTTTCCAGGAGGACTTTGCTCCTGACTTTTGTACATATCCGCCTCAGCCACAGTATCAGGACTCGGATTTCTACCCACACCCACCTCCACCTGTGTATTATCCGCTTCCACCTTCACATCTACCCGAGACTGAGCTGATGGAGTCACCTTTCATGGAGTCCACCCTTGAGCACTTGACCCAGATGATGGATCATATGAGACAGAGGATTGACACCCTCACTAGTACCAATAAGAGCGACCATGATATTCCACCATTTGATGATATGGGTTCATTCGAGGATTTCCATGAGAGCTTGCAATCGCCCAAAATACAAAAAAATGAGAAAAATTTAAAAACACAAAAAGATTTCGGGAGACACACGATCGAGTCGGACTGTGAGGAGAGCGCCCACTTGCCAGACTTTTTGACCACACATGCATTCACACCCAGTCCCACCTTTGACCCCGAGGATGCCGCTGTACAGACTGCTCTTGGCATTCCTCGTGTATCTGCTGATTCCGACTTCCTCCCTTGTATGGAGGAGGTCCAAAAATTCAAAAAAATGCTGACTGAGCCCGAAGTGGTGGCCACCATACATGAGATTATCCGTGCCCCACTTCAGCAGGCCATGACCGATTTATCTGCTCCTCTTCCCAAGAAGAGAAAGCGAAGGAGCAGATCTGAGCGTCATATCTTGACCATGGCCACTGCCCATGCCATCACACACCGTCCTGTTCCCAAGAAGAAGAACACTGCCACACCTTTCATTAGCTGCACCATCTCTGACCACACATGTGATCGCACTCTCCTAGACGGCGGTGCTTCTATTAGCATCATACCCTTCTCGCTGGTACAGTCTCTTCACCTAGAGCCTCTCAAGAAGACCAGGATGATCGTACAGTTTGCTGATGGATCAATTAAGAGGCCGAAGGGTATCCTTGAAAACGCCGTCATATCGATTCAGGGCACGAGCCACAATGTTGATTTTGTCGTATTGCCCATGGAGACCTCCACAGGGGAGCATTCTCCAATCATCCTGGGACGACCATTCCTCGCCTCTGCGAGGGTCGTTATTGACTATGGATCAGGAGAGATTCGCTTCCGTCCTGCTGACGAGAGCGAAGTGTTGATCACCGCACCCACTGCCGACCAGAGACCTGCACCTGATGTGACCACACCTATCTTGGCTGACCCCGAGGACTATGATCTATATGAGGATATCAGAGAGACCTTCTTCATGGCCGATGATGAGACCCGAGAATTCCTCTCCAAGGAGGAAAGCTCGGAAAGCATAGACCTTGGTGTTTCCGCTTCCTGTGATTGGCGTTGTGTTGATGACATCCGCGGGATTTACACGATCGATACCATTGAGCGGAGGGCAGATGTAGAGACTATACAGGACGGACATGTTTTGACTACTTCCACTGATGGGTCCGCTCCTGTCCACATAGATACTGATGAGCCTAAGGCCGAATTTGATTTAGTTGCTTTTCTTCAGAAATTCGGGCCTTTTGATGAGAGAGATGATCCGGTTGAGATTATAGAGGACGAACAGAGTTCGACTACTTCCACCGATGAGTTCGTGCCTTTTGGTTTTGACCTGGATGACTCCTCGCAGGATGACTCTGAGTACACTACTTCCGATGATGATGAGTTTGTCCCATTTCACTTTGATACCAGCGAGACTCCCAAGGCCGGACCGAGTCACACTTCTTCCACTCACACGTCTGTGCCTTTACACCAGAGGACCACCAAGGGAGAACCTAGCCGTACTACTTCCATTGACCAGTTCGTCCCTTTCAGATTCGATGCCCCTGTGGATCTACTTTCTGTCGACCCTGATCGGCTTTCGTCCACTATGGACCCCGATGTCGACCTGCATCACACCAGATCCATTCC
Source organism: Ottelia alismoides (assembly GCA_037367405.1). NCBI lineage: Eukaryota > Viridiplantae > Streptophyta > Magnoliopsida > Alismatales > Hydrocharitaceae > Ottelia > Ottelia alismoides. Next base: position 199,050 of record JAZKJV010001505.1, read on the forward strand.
TCAGCGGTCTCGCAAGAAGGTTCGCTTTCTACCTTCTTGACCCTCTGTACATCCATCCTGTTGTACATTCGTGTTGTGTACCTCCGTCTCTCTTCCGTATTGCTCGTCCTCCCATTCTCGTGTTTGCCTAGCTTAGGACGCACTTTGTCCTACGTTTAGGAGGGGTGGACGAGCCGAGTGCTCTTTCTTCGTCCGTGTTATCACTCCTGTTGTTGCCTATACTTAGGGCTTCTTTTACCCTAAGTATAGGGGGAGTGGTGTGTATATCCTCCGATATCTTCTCCTATTCTCATCTATCTATATCACTCTTTCCATCTTCAGATCTTTTTTTTCTTTTCTTCTTTTCTTCTTTTCCTCTGCTATCTTCTTCATCTACCGAAAAGGTGTCGCCCTTGTAGACAGTTTTCCATACTTAGGACGTACTTTGTCCTAAGTATAGGGGGGTGTGCACCCCGAGTTTCTCCATTCTTTTCGATCCTCTCCATTGTCTCCTCTTCTTGTCTATACTTAGGGATATCTTACCCTAAGTATAGGGGGAGACAACCTGAGTACGATCTGTTCATTCCCACCCTTGACCCTCCCTGCTTTGTGTACAGTCTGCTATACTTAGGATTATTTGATCCTAAGTATAGGGGGGACGGTCAACTTCTCATTCATTGATTCATTACTTCATTCTTTAGGTTTTCCTATACTTAGTACGAGTTATGTCTTCTCTTTTCTCTCCGATCTATGAGGACATAGCTCAAGCTAAGTATAGGGGGGTCGTATATACTACGTATATACTTTAGCCATAACTCGTACTTTCGTATTTTCTTAATAATATGGCTAAAAATTCTTTAAAATTCATTAAAAAACCCTTAATAAAAAGATGTGATTATTCCTCAAATTCTTTTTGTATATACTGATTAATAAATCAGGTGAAAATGTTTTTTGCAAAATGTTTGAAAAAATAATTTGAAAATCTTTGTGAACATCTATTGAAAACTATTTTGAAAATATTTTGTTTCATGTTTTCAACCTGTGTGTAAATTGTGTGGTTTGTAAAACTTATTTTCTTTGTGTGAAATAAAATGTGTGAAAAATGATTTGCAAATGGTTTGAAAAATGGTTGCAAAAATGATTTGAAAAACCTATATATACGGTTTTGAAAGCCTTTGCAAAAATGATTTTCAAATGTATGTAAATGTTTGTAAAAAATTATTTTGGACTATAGTTTTCAAAAAATTGTGTGAAAAGCTTGTGTCAAATAAGTTTGAGGAATATACACATCATACCAAATCCACTATATATGTATAAAATTGATCACTTACCCTGTCAATTCTTAAAATCCACTTCTTGTATATATAAGAAGCACTCCCGTGTACATATTTTAACCTATTTTTCAGCCAAAACCTTTTTGTTTTCAAAAAGCCCAAAAACATTTGCAAAAACTAAAATCCAAAAACATTTGAAAAATCTTTTTGAAAAATACAAAAAATGCATCTGCATATGCATCATCATCATCTTTTCAAAAATCCATAAAAAGTTCAAAATCTTGAAAATTGCATCACAAAAATATTTTCTGCATTCTGCATTGCATAGCATGAGCATTTTTCGGATTGAGTTTGATAGTTGAACAAGTCTAAGTAAAATCCGGAGATTGGAGCTTGATTGGACCTTATAATCTACCTAATAACAGGAACCTTATAGGAACTGGGTTTGAGGTACTTCAGGTCTAGTTGACTTAATTCTTTGAGGATCACGAGACTTGGTTCAATGGATTCTTGACTGCCTAAGTAGAGTATTTCGGAGCACACGTACGACTCTTGTTGATAATGACCTAACTTGGACACCTGCACCTTTCACATGGCTCAACTCAGTTGGAGTGGTGAGGGGATTGGATTTGCCGGTATGAGACGCACACAAGTGGAAACACTTGTCCTCCTCTAGGGAGGGAAGTGCACCCCAACCCGTCCAGTGATTAGGAAGTCTAAAGACAGGAGGCTGTGGGTTGCGATAAAGCTTCAAAAGAGGGATAGTCTACTGGCTCAAGAGGAAAAACTCCTTATGTAAATGCTGCTGTGAATAGTATTTCAAAAAAAAAAAAAGAGAGAAAAAAAAAAGAAGTTCAGGCATGTACAAAAATAAGAAGCCTGCAAGTATGTACATATGTTGTAAAGTCATTAAGCAAGCTTGAGTTCCAAAGTCATATCATGTGAGCCTGCAGCAGGATGACTTGACTACACTGGTCTTGCATCCCAGGATAGGTAGCTACACTGGCTACCGTCCATTCTTCTCTTCACCCCCTCCTCTTGAGCTGGTTGCCACTTGAACTTAGAAGGGAATACCCCGCTCCTCGAGGATGGAGTCATTGGATTGGGGAATCATTGGGTTGTCATACTGGAGAAGTCAGTCTCTTTGTCATTCTAGTTGGGGAGAGCCACCATCACTTACACTGTACAAGTCAGATTCATAGTCGTAAGAGTTTGCGTATGAGTTGAAGTATTTCTGAACTGGCTATTGAGGAGACTTGGATAGAGTTTTGGGATTCTCAAGGACTGTTGGATTTCAAACACGGTTCTCACTAAGGTTCCGCCCGCACTAAAATTCCAAAGGTCCTACTTAAGCTCCAAACTTTGATTTTGTGAAGACAAGTTTGATAATCAAGATTAATCCACCTTTCTTCTTTTTCTTTTCTTTATTTCTCTTTTTCTGCACTTATTGCATAAGTGTTTGCTAGGGACTAGCAAAGGCAAGTATAGGGGGATGATGAATCTACGTTTCATCATCTTTATTCTATCATTTTGGCCTTAAAAACCCTAGTAAATGCGTGTATATAGCATTAATTCATGCATTTTAGCATTCATGCATAGGTGTGTAAATACTGTATAAAATGCGGTTTTTAGTGCCAAAATTATAGAATAAAGAAAAGAAAAGAAAAAGAATAAAATATTGTAAATATTTTATGACCCAAAACCCCGAGACCTAGGCATCTTGATGAATAGGTCGACAAGGAATAAAGTAGGGGGAGATAAGGGCCAAAACACAGATAAAATACCTATACATTTCATTCATTCTTTATTCATTTTGGGACCTATTTTTGGTTCCACTTTTTATTCATCAAATAAAGAAACTTTGTAAATGAAAGTTGTAGATAAATTAATAAAGAAAAATACAAAATTGATTTCAAAGAAAAATAATGTACAGATAAAAAGTTATGGTCTGAATAAAAATCCAGAATGCCAACTTCCCAGACCCGTATCTCACAAATAAAAACTCCAAATGCAGCGTACTCACCTTTAATTGTATATAGAAGAAAATAAGCTAATTAATGGCGGTGGTTTCGCATTTGGCGGAGCTACGGTTTGAAAGTTGACTTTTGGACCCACATTGTACCTTGTACATATTAAAATATTCAATTTATTATTTATTTATTATTTTTATAATTTTATATTTTTATAATGTTGTAAATAATACTTATAATAATTACGTGCATTAAAATTAGAATAAAAGCCTAAATAAAATACAAAATAAAAATACTTATATAATAGAATACATAGATACATTACCTATACATATACCTATACAAACATATTTATATTTTATTTAATATACAAAATAAGTCAGAAAAATAAAATAAAAATATATTTGTGTAAATAAAAGTATTCTATAATTTTATAAAATACTAAATAAAAATAATAAAAATAAAATACCTAAATAAAAATAAAATACTTAAATATATAGATATAGATACCTATAAGGGTATAAATGCAAACTTGTAAAAATATACTCCATAAAAATAAATAAAAATCACCATAAATTAATTCATAAAATAATAAACATTTTTTATTTTATAATCAAAAATTAATAAAATCATTTCCTATTTTTAATTGAATTTAGAAATCTTTTTTTTCAAGGTTTTTTCTGGTTGGTCCACGTGGACCAACCAGACTTCTCCCTTGGTTGACCTCGGTCAACTCTCTGACCGAGGTCTGATGCCTGTCAGAAATGACTTTTCTTGGATTTCGCGGATTTTTCCCGGCCTCATCTTTCACCGTTTGGGGTCGCGTTCTTCACGAAATTTGTAGACCATCATGTGATCTTTCACGCCCAGGCATTGGCTTGGCGTTTTGATCGAAAACGCGCCCGTGATTCATCCTCGAAGTACGCCCCTCGGCCAACTTTTCAAATAGCCCCCAAATGCCCCATTTGAACTTTGAACCCTCTTTGGACCTAGCAAACCCCTGCTCTTCTTGCGTTCTGGACTGGAGGCCGTGACAGGACCTCCTCCAACCATCTAAGCGGGTCGCGCGAGGCCAGGAGGCGCTCCAACCCATCTCCGGCCACGCGGCCGTGAGGTACCCTTCTTCTTGGCTTTTATAGCCAACAGAGGTCGTTTTCTGTCCATTCTCTTCTTATTTCTTGCGTTTTTCTTTTTGTTTGTCTCTTTGTATCCGTGGATCTGCTTTCCCTATCCATTTTGCCGTGCATTTCATCCCCCAATCCGCATCCGACTACGTTGCCGGAGTTCTTTGAGCTCCGGTAGCCAACCACCCCCACGCTGACAAACCGGCCGAGGCGCCGTCCTCGAGCCCGTTCTCCCTCGCAGGTACCCAGTGCGCCATCGACTCATCTGGAAGGGGGCTTCGAGCTCGCCGGAGGAGCATCCCACGCGCAGCCGGCCGCGCGCCGCACAGCCCAGCCACTCCTGCGCAAGAACGAAGGGGGGAGGGGCACGCTACAGCTGCCATCGATCTTGCCCCTCCCCTTTTAATCGTGGCTGTCCGTGTTAGAGAATGCATCACCGTCCGATCTTCTTGATCCAGGCCATCCACGCATGCCACGTGGATTAGTGGGGGACTTTGCATTCGCGCCCCCACGATTTTGAGTAATTTTCAGAAGACTTCCAAGCTTTCAATTGCCCTTTAAGTATTTTGTAAAATTTATTGAAACCCCCCGGCACTTTTGCATTACTACGTTTCTATCCCCGCCTGGCGCACGTGCGCGTCACGTGCGCTGGGCATTTTGCAAGGGGATCTCTGCTGCTTTTTGTTGTTGACTTTTAGTACAGTAAATATTTTGGTCTGTATAATTTTATTGTAGAAATTGTGCACAAGACCTCTAACTTCTGGCCATTCGCATAAAAATCCCTCCTGGGCGTGCGTGTGACACGTGCGCTTGGGGATTTGTGCAACTAAGCCCTAGCGGCTTTTGATTTTATTGTAGGGCCCAGAAACATTTTGTTGCAGTGTATATTTTTGAGGAAAAATTGCAGGTGCACCCTCGTAGTTTTGCATATTTACGCAAAGGTCCCTGCCAGTCCTTGAAATTTTGCATGCTTGTAATATTTATTTGGAGGTTCATTCTAACTCCGAAATTTCTCAAATTTTGAACTTAAACTCCTGTGCATGTGTTCTTCCACGCCATATTTTTATTTTTCGTCATTATTGCATTTTAATATTTATTAAAAATCAAAAACATCTATTTTCAGCACTGTCTAGCTTATAAAATCCCTAAAAAATATAAAAACCCTTCAGAAAAATCCCAAAAAAATATATTTTGTGTCATTTAGTTAGTTTTAATTCCCAGCCAAAAATCATTAAAAAATATAAAACCAAACTCCAAAAAATTGCAAAACTCTAAAAACCTTCATAAAAATTTATAAAATCCATAAAAAATCCAAAAATAGTGTTTTCTTTTCCTATATTTTCTTGGTTTCATTATCTTTCACTGAAAATTAAGTTGGGGAATTTTTGCCACTGATTTCTATTTTATTTCTCCATTTTAAGTTTCAGCCTTGCATTTTTGCCACTGTTTGCTTTATTTTATTAATTAAAAATACCAAAAACATCCTAAAAATTACCCAAAAATCACAAAAACAGTAAAAAAATATAAAAAGACCAAAAAGACTTTATTTCCATATTTTTGAATATTTTTCTCTATTTTTATAAATTCCTCTTTGTCTCTTTTATTACATTGTCCTTATTTTCCAATATTGAAAAAAAAGATAAAAAAATATAAAATATAAAAAGAAAATACAAAATCAGTAAATTAAAAATCAAAATACAAAAATATAAAATTAAAAATTAAATAAAAAAATATAAAATTAAAAACCCACAAAAAAATAGCTTAATAGGCATTTGATCACTTGCACACACATTTTTGAGCACTTGTGCCCCGATCTACCTGTCTGCTCCCTGTGTTCGACCTCTACAATACTTGCACCTATACACATCTTGTTGTAGAGTTATAATAAATTTTAACTCCGCACATTTACATTCATTGTTTGATTTAATTGTTGTGGGTTAATTGTTGATTAATTCGGGTTTCGTGAGCGGTCGCTCAGCGACACTGTGGTTCCGCCTTGTGTGGACCATTTTGACCCTCGCAAAATCCGAGTCAACAAATGGCGCCGTTGCCGGGGAGCAACAACGCGTAGTTCGGGCCTTGTTTGTGTTTGTGATTTATTGTCTATTTCGCGGCTTTTATTTTTTCGCTGTTTTATTTTCTTCATTTTTGATATATCTTTTGAATTGTCTAACCACTCTCCTTGTTTGGATTCCGTGCGAGGTACGTGGATCGAGGGAGGAGCCCCTCTTGGAGCACCTTGGCACCCACGTGAAGCGGCTCTAGCTGAGCACGAAGAAGAACTTGGAGGATTTTGCAGGACAATTTCTTAGCATTTATTTTCTTGCATTGTATTTTGTAATTTAAGTGAGTGAGAGACCCATATTATTGTAATAATACAGGTACCCCGGACTTGGACTTTCGAGCCTAATTTCCAAGTGATTGTTCACTTGGGGGCTCTCGCGGTTTTTGTCGGCTTTTCTCGCATTCTTTTTATTTTGTTTTGTTTTTCGATTTTATTTATTTTGTGTGATTGAGCCCATAGTTTTAGGATTGCTTGCGATAGACTAAGGCCAAACACCTAATACCTTTGCATGTACCTATAGCCGCGTTTGGACTTAGTCAAATTTAAACAGTCTATTCATTTATCTCTTAACCCGTGTGCCGTGAGCGAGCCCCATCAAGCGCTACTCCTGAACTCGAGTGTGTCGAGAAGAGGAGGGGTAAGCCAAGACCGGACTCTTAGGGTAAAGATAAGTGGTCGACTTGTGGTTCTTCCCGCTAATAGCAATTTTTGAACTTAGGGCGATTTCATCGGCTTTGCATTTGCATATAGATAGGTTTCAATTCTGCTGAGCATCCTTGCATGTAGAGTGCTGGAGGCAAGGTGAGCATTTACGCTTTAGCATCCATCATCGTTTTGATCGCTTGCATTGCTTTTCCGCCTCTCTACCTCTGATTTTGATCATCTAGGAGCTTAAAGGAATTGACTCCCCGATAGGATCGTGCATTCTCATTAAAAATCCAAAAAAAAGTGATAATCAATAAAATTGGGACTGCTAACATTACTTGACCCTAAAATTCACCAAAAAGAAAAATTTTGTATTGGGGCGAGTAATCCCCTCATTGTCTTCGCTTTTACTTGCTCGCGCACACACTAAGGTTAGAGCCCAAATCCCATATTCAGCCCCCTAAGTGTTTGCGCAATATTTTTACTTCTCACCTAACTCTAAAACAGACAAGATAAAAAGACCGCTCTTTACGGTCTCTACCGAGTTGAGTAGGTAAATTGAGGGTTTGTCTTGTTTCATTTTTGGTTGTGATTGATTTGAGTGTGTCCTAGATCATCTCTGCGCATTTGCGCCTTTCTCTTCACTCTTTTGACTTGACCATCGTGCTCTCCCGATCATTTTCTTTTGTTTCGAGATGGCTGACTGGAGCGTATTCTATCCGGACCTTGCGGATCACTCGTTCACTCCAGCCGGTCCACCTCCTTTTTTCCAGGAGGACTTTGCTCCTGACTTTTGTACATATCCGCCTCAGCCACAGTATCAGGACTCGGATTTCTACCCACACCCACCTCCACCTGTGTATTATCCGCTTCCACCTTCACATCTACCCGAGACTGAGCTGATGGAGTCACCTTTCATGGAGTCCACCCTTGAGCACTTGACCCAGATGATGGATCATATGAGACAGAGGATTGACACCCTCACTAGTACCAATAAGAGCGACCATGATATTCCACCATTTGATGATATGGGTTCATTCGAGGATTTCCATGAGAGCTTGCAATCGCCCAAAATACAAAAAAATGAGAAAAATTTAAAAACACAAAAAGATTTCGGGAGACACACGATCGAGTCGGACTGTGAGGAGAGCGCCCACTTGCCAGACTTTTTGACCACACATGCATTCACACCCAGTCCCACCTTTGACCCCGAGGATGCCGCTGTACAGACTGCTCTTGGCATTCCTCGTGTATCTGCTGATTCCGACTTCCTCCCTTGTATGGAGGAGGTCCAAAAATTCAAAAAAATGCTGACTGAGCCCGAAGTGGTGGCCACCATACATGAGATTATCCGTGCCCCACTTCAGCAGGCCATGACCGATTTATCTGCTCCTCTTCCCAAGAAGAGAAAGCGAAGGAGCAGATCTGAGCGTCATATCTTGACCATGGCCACTGCCCATGCCATCACACACCGTCCTGTTCCCAAGAAGAAGAACACTGCCACACCTTTCATTAGCTGCACCATCTCTGACCACACATGTGATCGCACTCTCCTAGACGGCGGTGCTTCTATTAGCATCATACCCTTCTCGCTGGTACAGTCTCTTCACCTAGAGCCTCTCAAGAAGACCAGGATGATCGTACAGTTTGCTGATGGATCAATTAAGAGGCCGAAGGGTATCCTTGAAAACGCCGTCATATCGATTCAGGGCACGAGCCACAATGTTGATTTTGTCGTATTGCCCATGGAGACCTCCACAGGGGAGCATTCTCCAATCATCCTGGGACGACCATTCCTCGCCTCTGCGAGGGTCGTTATTGACTATGGATCAGGAGAGATTCGCTTCCGTCCTGCTGACGAGAGCGAAGTGTTGATCACCGCACCCACTGCCGACCAGAGACCTGCACCTGATGTGACCACACCTATCTTGGCTGACCCCGAGGACTATGATCTATATGAGGATATCAGAGAGACCTTCTTCATGACCGATGATGAGACCCGAGAATTCCTCTCCAAGGAGGAAAGCTCGGAAAGCATAGACCTTGGTGTTTCCGCTTCCTGTGATTGGCGTTGTGTTGATGACATCCGCGGGATTTACACGATCGATACCATTGAGCGGAGGGCAGATGTAGAGACTATACAGGACGGACATGTTTTGACTACTTCCACTGATGGGTCCGCTCCTGTCCACATAGATACTGATGAGCCTAAGGCCGAATTTGATTTAGTTGCTTTTCTTCAGAAATTCGGGCCTTTTGATGAGAGAGATGATCCGGTTGAGATTATAGAGGACGAACAGAGTTCGACTACTTCCACCGATGAGTTCGTGCCTTTTGGTTTTGACCTGGATGACTCCTCGCAGGATGACTCTGAGTACACTACTTCCGATGATGATGAGTTTGTCCCATTTCACTTTGATACCAGCGAGACTCCCAAGGCCGGACCGAGTCACACTTCTTCCACTCACACGTCTGTGCCTTTACACCAGAGGACCACCAAGGGAGAACCTAGCCGTACTACTTCCATTGACCAGTTCGTCCCTTTCAGATTCGATGCCCCTGTGGATCTACTTTCTGTCGACCCTGATCGGCTTTCGTCCACTATGGACCCCGATGTCGACCTGCATCACACCAGATCCATTCCTCAGCGGTCTCGCAAGAAGGTTCGCTTTCTACCTTCTTGACCCTCTGTACATCCATCCTGTTGTACATTCGTGTTGTGTACCTCCGTCTCTCTTCCGTATTGCTCGTCCTCCCATTCTCGTGTTTGCCTAGCTTAGGACGCACTTTGTCCTACGTTTAGGAGGGGTGGACGAGCCGAGTGCTCTTTCTTCGTCCGTGTTATCACTCCTGTTGTTGCCTATACTTAGGGCTTCTTTTACCCTAAGTATAGGGGGAGTGGTGTGTATATCCTCCGATATCTTCTCCTATTCTCATCTATCTATATCACTCTTTCCATCTTCAGATCTTTTTTTTCTTTTCTTCTTTTCTTCTTTTCCTCTGCTATCTTCTTCATCTACCGAAAAGGTGTCGCCCTTGTAGACAGTTTTCCATACTTAGGACGTACTTTGTCCTAAGTATAGGGGGGTGTGCACCCCGAGTTTCTCCATTCTTTTCGATCCTCTCCATTGTCTCCTCTTCTTGTCTATACTTAGGGATATCTTACCCTAAGTATAGGGGGAGACAACCTGAGTACGATCTGTTCATTCCCACCCTTGACCCTCCCTGCTTTGTGTACAGTCTGCTATACTTAGGATTATTTGATCCTAAGTATAGGGGGGACGGTCAACTTCTCATTCATTGATTCATTACTTCATTCTTTAGGTTTTCCTATACTTAGTACGAGTTATGTCTTCTCTTTTCTCTCCGATCTATGAGGACATAGCTCAAGCTAAGTATAGGGGGGTCGTATATACTACGTATATACTTTAGCCATAACTCGTACTTTCGTATTTTCTTAATAATATGGCTAAAAATTCTTTAAAATTCATTAAAAAACCCTTAATAAAAAGATGTGATTATTCCTCAAATTCTTTTTGTATATACTGATTAATAAATCAGGTGAAAATGTTTTTTGCAAAATGTTTGAAAAAATAGTTTGAAAATCTTTGTGAACATCTATTGAAAACTATTTTGAAAATATTTTGTTTCATGTTTTCAACCTGTGTGTAAATTGTGTGGTTTGTAAAACTTATTTTCTTTGTGTGAAATAAAATGTGTGAAAAATGATTTGCAAATGGTTTGAAAAATGGTTGCAAAAATGATTTGAAAAACCTATATATACGGTTTTGAAAGCCTTTGCAAAAATGATTTTCAAATGTATGTAAATGTTTGTAAAAAATTATTTTGGACTATAGTTTTCAAAAAATTGTGTGAAAAGCTTGTGTCAAATAAGTTTGAGGAATATACACATCATACCAAATCCACTATATATGTATAAAATTGATCACTTACCCTGTCAATTCTTAAAATCCACTTCTTGTATATATAAGAAGCACTCCCGTGTACATATTTTAACCTATTTTTCAGCCAAAACCTTTTTGTTTTCAAAAAGCCCAAAAACATTTGCAAAAACTAAAATCCAAAAACATTTGAAAAATCTTTTTGAAAAATACAAAAAATGCATCTGCATATGCATCATCATCATCTTTTCAAAAATCCATAAAAAGTTCAAAATCTTGAAAATTGCATCACAAAAATATTTTCTGCATTCTGCATTGCATAGCATGAGCATTTTTCGGATTGAGTTTGATAGTTGAACAAGTCTAAGTAAAATCCGGAGATTGGAGCTTGATTGGACCTTATAATCTACCTAATAACAGGAACCTTATAGGAACTGGGTTTGAGGTACTTCAGGTCTAGTTGACTTAATTCTTTGAGGATCACGAGACTTGGTTCAATGGATTCTTGACTGCCTAAGTAGAGTATTTCGGAGCACACGTACGACTCTTGTTGATAATGACCTAACTTGGACACCTGCACCTTTCACATGGCTCAACTCAGTTGGAGTGGTGAGGGGATTGGATTTGCCGGTATGAGACGCACACAAGTGGAAACACTTGTCCTCCTCTAGGGAGGGAAGTGCACCCCAACCCGTCCAGTGATTAGGAAGTCTAAAGACAGGAGGCTGTGGGTTGCGATAAAGCTTCAAAAGAGGGATAGTCTACTGGCTCAAGAGGAAAAACTCCTTATGTAAATGCTGCTGTGAATAGTATTTCAAAAAAAAAAAAAGAGAGAAAAAAAAAGAAGTTCAGGCATGTACAAAAATAAGAAGCCTGCAAGTATGTACATATGTTGTAAAGTCATTAAGCAAGCTTGAGTTCCAAAGTCATATCATGTGAGCCTGCAGCAGGATGACTTGACTACACTGGTCTTGCATCCCAGGATAGGTAGCTACACTGGCTACCGTCCATTCTTCTCTTCACCCCCTCCTCTTGAGCTGGTTGCCACTTGAACTTAGAAGGGAATACCCCGCTCCTCGAGGATGGAGTCATTGGATTGGGGAATCATTGGGTTGTCATACTGGAGAAGTCAGTCTCTTTGTCATTCTAGTTGGGGAGAGCCACCATCACTTACACTGTACAAGTCAGATTCATAGTCGTAAGAGTTTGCGTATGAGTTGAAGTATTTCTGAACTGGCTATTGAGGAGACTTGGATAGAGTTTTGGGATTCTCAAGGACTGTTGGATTTCAAACACGGTTCTCACTAAGGTTCCGCCCGCACTAAAATTCCAAAGGTCCTACTTAAGCTCCAAACTTTGATTTTGTGAAGACAAGTTTGATAATCAAGATTAATCCACCTTTCTTCTTTTTCTTTTCTTTATTTCTCTTTTTCTGCACTTATTGCATAAGTGTTTGCTAGGGACTAGCAAAGGCAAGTATAGGGGGATGATGAATCTACGTTTCATCATCTTTATTCTATCATTTTGGCCTTAAAAACCCTAGTAAATGCGTGTATATAGCATTAATTCATGCATTTTAGCATTCATGCATAGGTGTGTAAATACTGTATAAAATGCGGTTTTTAGTGCCAAAATTATAGAATAAAGAAAAGAAAAGAAAAAGAATAAAATATTGTAAATATTTTATGACCCAAAACCCCGAGACCTAGGCATCTTGATGAATAGGTCGACAAGGAATAAAGTAGGGGGAGATAAGGGCCAAAACACAGATAAAATACCTATACATTTCATTCATTCTTTATTCATTTTGGGACCTATTTTTGGTTCCACTTTTTATTCATCAAATAAAGAAACTTTGTAAATGAAAGTTGTAGATAAATTAATAAAGAAAAATACAAAATTGATTTCAAAGAAAAATAATGTACAGATAAAAAGTTATGGTCTGAATAAAAATCCAGAATGCCAACTTCCCAGACCCGTATCTCACAAATAAAAACTCCAAATGCAGCGTACTCACCTTTAATTGTATATAGAAGAAAATAAGCTAATTAATGGCGGTGGTTTCGCATTTGGCGGAGCTACGGTTTGAAAGTTGACTTTTGGACCCACATTGTACCTTGTACATATTAAAATATTCAATTTATTATTTATTTATTATTTTTATAATTTTATATTTTTATAATGTTGTAAATAATACTTATAATAATTATGTGCATTAAAATTAGAATAAAAGCCTAAATAAAATACAAAATAAAAATACTTATATAATAGAATACATAGATACATTACCTATACATATACCTATACAAACATATTTATATTTTATTTAATATACAAAATAAGTCAGAAAAATAAAATAAAAATATATTTGTGTAAATAAAAGTATTCTATAATTTTATAAAATACTAAATAAAAATAATAAAAATAAAATACCTAAATAAAAATAAAATACTTAAATATATAGATATAGATACCTATAAGGGTATAAATGCAAACTTGTAAAAATATACTCCATAAAAATAAATAAAAATCACCATAAATTAATTCATAAAATAATAAACATTTTTTATTTTATAATCAAAAATTAATAAAATCATTTCCTATTTTTAATTGAATTTAGAAATCTTTTTTTTCAAGGTTTTTTCTGGTTGGTCCACGTGGACCAACCAGACTTCTCCCTTGGTTGACCTCGGTCAACTCTCTGACCGAGGTCTGATGCCTGTCAGAAATGACTTTTCTTGGATTTCGCGGATTTTTCCCGGCCTCATCTTTCACCGTTTGGGGTCGCGTTCTTCACGAAATTTGTAGACCATCATGTGATCTTTCACGCCCAGGCATTGGCTTGGCGTTTTGATCGAAAACGCGCCCGTGATTCATCCTCGAAGTACGCCCCTCGGCCAACTTTTCAAATAGCCCCCAAATGCCCCATTTGAACTTTGAACCCTCTTTGGACCTAGCAAACCCCTGCTCTTCTTGCGTTCTGGACTGGAGGCCGTGACAGGACCTCCTCCAACCATCTAAGCGGGTCGCGCGAGGCCAGGAGGCGCTCCAACCCATCTCCGGCCACGCGGCCGTGAGGTACCCTTCTTCTTGGCTTTTATAGCCAATAGAGGTCGTTTTCTGTCCATTCTCTTCTTATTTCTTGCGTTTTTCTTTTTGTTTGTCTCTTTGTATCCGTGGATCTGCTTTCCCTATCCATTTTGCCGTGCATTTCATCCCCCAATCCGCATCCGACTACGTTGCCGGAGTTCTTTGAGCTCCGGTAGCCAACCACCCCCACGCTGACAAACCGGCCGAGGCGCCGTCCTCGAGCCCGTTCTCCCTCGCAGGTACCCAGTGCGCCATCGACTCATCTGGAAGGGGGCTTCGAGCTCGCCGGAGGAGCATCCCACGCGCAGCCGGCCGTGCGCCGCACAGCCCAGCCACTCCTGCGCAAGAACGAAGGGGGGAGGGGCACGCTACAGCTGCCATCGATCTTGCCCCTCCCCTTTTAATCGTGGCTGTCCGTGTTAGAGAATGCATCACCGTCCGATCTTCTTGATCCAGGCCATCCACGCATGCCACGTGGATTAGTGGGGGACTTTGCATTCGCGCCCCCACGATTTTGAGTAATTTTCAGAAGACTTCCAAGCTTTCAATTGCCCTTTAAGTATTTTGTAAAATTTATTGAAACCCCCCGGCACTTTTGCATTACTACGTTTCTATCCCCGCCTGGCGCACGTGCGCGTCACGTGCGCTGGGCATTTTGCAAGGGGATCTCTGCTGCTTTTTGTTGTTGACTTTTAGTACAGTAAATATTTTGGTCTGTATAATTTTATTGTAGAAATTGTGCACAAGACCTCTAACTTCTGGCCATTCGCATAAAAATCCCTCCTGGGCGTGCGTGTGACACGTGCGCTTGGGGATTTGTGCAACTAAGCCCTAGCGGCTTTTGATTTTATTGTAGGGCCCAGAAACATTTTGTTGCAGTGTATATTTTTGAGGAAAAATTGCAGGTGCACCCTCGTAGTTTTGCATATTTACGCAAAGGTCCCTGCCAGTCCTTGAAATTTTGCATGCTTGTAATATTTATTTGGAGGTTCATTCTAACTCCGAAATTTCTCAAATTTTGAACTTAAACTCCTGTGCATGTGTTCTTCCACGCCATATTTTTATTTTTCGTCATTATTGCATTTTAATATTTATTAAAAATCAAAAACATCTATTTTCAGCACTGTCTAGCTTATAAAATCCCTAAAAAATATAAAAACCCTTCAGAAAAATCCCAAAAAAATATATTTTGTGTCATTTAGTTAGTTTTAATTCCCAGCCAAAAATCATTAAAAAATATAAAACCAAACTCCAAAAAATTGCAAAACTCTAAAAACCTTCATAAAAATTTATAAAATCCATAAAAAATCCAAAAATAGTGTTTTCTTTTCCTATATTTTCTTGGTTTCATTATCTTTCACTGAAAATTAAGTTGGGGAATTTTTGCCACTGATTTCTATTTTATTTCTCCATTTTAAGTTTCAGCCTTGCATTTTTGCCACTGTTTGCTTTATTTTATTAATTAAAAATACCAAAAACATCCTAAAAATTACCCAAAAATCACAAAAACAGTAAAAAAATATAAAAAGACCAAAAAGACTTTATTTCCATATTTTTGAATATTTTTCTCTATTTTTATAAATTCCTCTTTGTCTCTTTTATTACATTGTCCTTATTTTCCAATATTGAAAAAAAAAGATAAAAAAAATATAAAATATAAAAAGAAAATACAAAATCAGTAAATTAAAAATCAAAATACAAAAATATAAAATTAAAAATTAAATAAAAAAATATAAAATTAAAAACCCACAAAAAAATAGCTTAATAGGCATTTGATCACTTGCACACACATTTTTGAGCACTTGTGCCCCGATCTACCTGTCTGCTCCCTGTGTTCGACCTCTACAATACTTGCACCTATACACATCTTGTTGTAGAGTTATAATAAATTTTAACTCCGCACATTTACATTCATTGTTTGATTTAATTGTTGTGGGTTAATTGTTGATTAATTCGGGTTTCGTGAGCGGTCGCTCAGCGACACTGTGGTTCCGCCTTGTGTGGACCATTTTGACCCTCGCAAAATCCGAGTCAACACCCACCCACCTGATCTACGTAGATGATCTCTTATTTTTCTACAAGGGCTATTTGACTTCGTTACTTACTATCAAGGAAGTGCTTGCTATGTTCTATAATATCTCTGGGATGAAAATGAATGCACACAAAAGTTAGTTATTTCGGCCAAATGTCCCCCTGATGACATTGGCGTCACTCTGCAATTAGGTATGCTCAAGTTATCCCTGCCATCAGTGTACCTGGGCCGGCCTATGGCCTCCTACTATGGGAGGGGAGTTTTTGCTAGGGCATTGGAATATAGGGTAAAGGCCTTGCTTTGTAGCTAGAAAACAAAGGTTGTATCCTTATCCGACTGTCTACAGCTCTTAAATTCGGTCGTCGTGGGGGTAATCCTCTACTGGGCTGCGAGGACACTCATCTCGCTTGGCACTGCTCGACGAGTGGACATAATGTGTGTGAACTTTCTTTGGTGCTGTAGGCATCACGATGTGAGTTGACGCATTGTTTGCCTACCGAAAGAGGAGGGTGGCATGGATCTCAAATCACTGACAACTTTACGGAGTGTCATGATTGTGGCTTGGTCTTGGAGGATTCTCACCTCCGAGAACTCTATCTAGGCCCTCTGCATGCGAAGAAAATACTTGCATGTGCTTCCTTTTTGGGATGTGGATCCTTCAAAAAATGACTCCTTGTTCTGGCGATATGTTAGCTGGACGTGACTCCATTCGCGGTGCGATCTCCTCCACTTGCAACGACCACCTTTGGACCCGTTCACCCAAGGGTTTCTCATTTAGGGAAGCCATTGACTTGGTTAGTCCTCGGGCTTGTACGGTCCCTTAGGCGGGCATGGTGTGGAGCAGGCGTTCGGTCCCTAAGCACTCATTTACGTTATATCGTGACACTCTTAATTGCTTTCAGACTGTGGATAAGCTTGCGAGACATGAGATTGGCCATCCCAATCCTTGCTGCCTTTCGGGGGTGCAATTGAGTCACACGACCATATCTTCTTCGTCTGCACCTTCTCCTCCGCTACCTAGGCCTTGGTGCTCTCAAACTTGGGGCTTCAATAACCCCCGCGCATTTTACTGATTGACACTCTGAATTGGATGTCGAGCACCACGGATGGGTTCTCGTAACGGCTCTACTGTACCGCCATAGCTGCTGCTACTTGGGAAATTCGGAGGGAAAGAAATCAAAGATGGACCACGGGATGCTCCTCCACGCCACAAACTGTGGCTCGCGTTATTGTGCATGATGTTCATTGCCTAGAGAACTAGTCGCGGATCCTATTTTTGTCGTCCCTGGACCCTTATTTAAGTCGCAAGTGCTCCTTCTTGTTGGTAATCCTATATGTAACGCTGCAATTCTTGTAACTCTTTGATTTTGTTTTGGTAAACCATAAACCTGGTGTTGCCTTGTATAATCCGCTCCACACTTCAATACATAGGTTAATTTAACCAGCAAAAAAAAATTAATTTACTTGACACACATCTCTCCTCTTTTACTTTCTTCCATGAACGTGATACAATATCTCCATAATCAATTTTGGAAAAAAAGAGAAAACATGTTACTTTATTGCTGATGCTCATCATATAATGATAACAAAATTATATTTTTTAACGTAACCTTCATATATAATGAGTGTTATCACGAAGAGTGGGCCATGAGAAATTCATAAGACGTTTGAGAAATAGAGAACACAAAATAAAACAACATTATAGGGTTTAATATACAAGTGTAGTTTTTCTTCAATGATGACCATCGCAAATGAAGGAAAATGTTCCCTTTATCTAAGTAGCAATAGGATTTAACAGGACATATATGTATATCCTCTCTTATCTTCCATGCATTAAAAAAATATTACCTTCTTATATTAAAAACTATAATTTGATTAATTTTTTTATATTAGCAATTAAACGAAATCACGGAGAGAGAGTTGACTGAAATTTAGATTTTAGTAAAAATTTCGGTACGGAAGTTTTGATTCCTAAAAAACCCAATAAATAAATTTTATTATTTGAGAATTTATATTGAAACTTCAACCAATGTAAATCTAAGGGCCTGTTTGGTTGTAGAGTTGGGCAATGTTGGGTTGGGCTGGTTACTATTCACAAGGGTACTTCCTCCTCACAATTTACTATTCACCCAACCCAACCCAACCCAATCCAACCCTGTCCAACCCTGCAACCAAACATGCCCTAAGAATACATAATTAGGAGTATATTTTCTTGGTCCAATTGAACTCCCTATAATAAAAATCTTGGCTTCGTCCCTATTCTAGAAGTCATATGGCAACACACAAGGAAGCAATTGAGGAGGCATTGCAGATCGTGCGCACTCCTCAGAAGTCATGTCCCAGTTTGTTATGCTGGAATAGATGGGGGAATGGGATCATCATTCCTTTGTCGATCTCATTTCTGTGTTTGTTATATTATATTGAGACAAGAATAACGATTACAATGAAAATTGGATTCCCTCGTACACGAGGATATCCATTCCCATGTACCATCCTACAAACTGGGATTACTTTCCTTACAAATGCTAATGAATGTATTCTTTTTTTATATTTTTTAATTAATATATCATTGTTACAAATATATGGTTACCAACATGGATATATATTTTTCTTTTTTTGGATATTTTTTTGGATACCAACAAGGATATTGTTTTTTTGGACGTGGGTATATATGGATACCAGTATAGATACAAATATATGGATGTAAAAGGCTGGATAAGTTACAAATATATGCATATATGGATACTGTCATGGATATGTGATACTTTTTTGCGGATATAGATATAGATACGATTCAATTTTTTAGGATATAGATACAAATATGGTCACAAGATGTCCTAGCAGATACGAATGCATTTTTTATTAAATATATCTATTATGTGGATAAAAGATATCCAATATGATTTTTTGCGGATATGGATACGAATATGGGTATGTGTTTTTTCACATACAGATAAGGATATAGAATTTTTTTCTAATATA
The DNA here is from genome assembly GCA_037367405.1 of Ottelia alismoides. Lineage (NCBI taxonomy): Eukaryota > Viridiplantae > Streptophyta > Magnoliopsida > Alismatales > Hydrocharitaceae > Ottelia > Ottelia alismoides. The sequence continues at coordinate 218,113 of JAZKJV010001505.1, forward strand.
GAGATGGATAGATATGCAAATTTTTATTTTATTTTTGTAAAATATGAATACTGATTATATTCTAGCAGATACATATATGGATATGGATATAGATTTTATTTTTTTGCGGATACATATATGGACATGAATGTAGAATTTTTTTACGGACATGGATATGGACATAGAAATGAATTCTTATTTTTTTGCAAATACAGAAATGGATACGTATACCATCTTTTGTTTTTTTGGACATAACGTATAACCACTTCATCAACCTTTTACGTAGGTTTAGAATCATCAAAGAACGACTCTTTTATCTTTCAATTGTCGTGTATCGGACTTTGAATTAATGGCTCAATTTCCCTTGGAAATATATCTTTTTGTTGGATTTTTGAATATCCATGCAATTTATTATTTCTCCATCTCACTGAATTAAGAGTTTTTCATATATTATTGGTTCAAGCTTATCCTTGCCATCAAGACTGCGAAATTATAATTTTTTTTGTTGCAACACCAATCAAACGATTTTGAATGTTCAGCATATTGGCTTCTTCTCTACAGATTAACTTCAAATTTAAAAAATGTTGATTAAAAATCGATACCAAAGATGACTCTATCACCAATACCAGAAAATAAACTACACCAAACAAAAAATTTGGCAGTTGTTGCATGTATAGAATCATAAAATATCGAATATAGCGCCACTTCGGCTTAGGATTAACACTTGTAGGTACACTCCTTCAATGGTTGGACCTTCACCGAAGCTTAGTTCGAAAGCTCCATTTCCAATGGGCTCACATCGCCATGTCGATCCTGACCTCTCCGACTGCCCCCTACATCCGAGCTTCAACATCAACACCTCCATTTCCTTCCCCGAGCTTCAAACATTCAATAGAGGCCTGATGGAGGAATGGGGAGCTCGTCGGAGCATAGCCAACTCCGTCGTAGGAGGCGGCTGTGTAGAAGAACGCATTGTACAAATGTCGTCCGATCCTCACGATCGGACGGCTCATAATCAGCCACGTCGCCACTTTGAGGCATGGAGGTTCGGGCGGTCCGAGCCAGCACCTGAAGATCATATCCTTCCATGTGGCTCGAGCCTCCTGCATGCTGCCTTCCGAGCCAAGCATCGAGCCTCGCCCCATCCGAGCCTAGCCCTCACGTGCTCTGGTTATGTTGGGGTGGGTAAATTGCATCGGTGCCCTACCATTTTCTCCGAATTGCATTCAGGTCCTTCCAAGCATGTGCAATGCATGCACGCTTGGGGTTGTTTGCAAACCAACCCCTCCGGGTTTTAATAATTGCAATATATCCCCCCGTGCATGAGAAATTTACAAGAAAGGCCTAACGGTTATTTTTAATTACATTTATGCTCTTCTAGGACATGTTTATGATTATTTTATAACTATTTTCATGTTTTCTTCAAGTTTATGCCCTTGGACTATTTTTCGAACATCTTGAGCATATGACCTCTGTTTCAAGTTGATTTCAATTTTATTTTGAAGCATGTTTCATTGTTTATCCATTGGCATTATTCATTTACTGTTCTGACACTTACAGGTCGATAAATTCTAGTTATTTTGTGTCATATGTTTTTTGATTTTTAGTGTCATTTGCCAGTTAATTGACTACAGTTGATACATGAATTGCTCCTAAAATTGACCACGCTTCTATTGCTCAGTGATTTTATTTATGTAGGCCATATTTGCACATTTTTACATTTGAATCACATTGCATTATAAAAACCAAATAAAAAATGCCTTTTGTTCATGCATTGCCTGTCTTGCTGATTGCATCGTATTTCCTTATTTGTTGACATATTAGTTGTTAATTAATCACTTAATTTGAATATTAAGAGTCTGAATAGCAACTTAAGAGCCTAGTGTCCATGAGTTCGACCTTGATACACTTATCAAGTAAAATAAATTCTCCACCTACTCGAAAGGGTGGTCTTTGACGAGGATCCGTTTTTGCCTCACGTGTTATTGTGAAAACTACGATATGAGAGAGGTGAAAATGTGGCTCGTTACAAACATATGTGTTATTCTGTGGGAAGAGTATGGTTCCTAATAGATATTTTTCATACTTAGCATAATATCCAGTTATGGTGAAATGTACACATGCTTGGCACACATTAGAGATGAAAATGTAAATCCTGATTGGGAAACCTATCGGGGATAACACTATGAAGCTGATAATTCACGGACTGGTGTCGTTGCAGTGGAGCTGAAGGCTGATGGGAGGAAAGCTAGCCCTCCATAATTGAGAGATATACTATTGGAGTGTGGCACAACCGCACAGGTGACGATCGGAGAGGTTTAGTCTCGAGGAACTCGACCTTGTTTGGTCGTGCGACAAGGACCATAGATGGCGGAGGGCTTCATTACCGCAGGTGTTCTTACCTGCGAGGCTGATGCACGAGGAGAAGGAGCGGAGGACATCGGGTGTGGGGATGGGGCCAACAAAGAAGGTGGGCTTCTTGTGGCCGGAGGAGGGTTGTGTCAAAGAGATGACGCCAGTGGCGATTACAACAACTGCGGCTTCCGATCGAGGAGGAGGGAGCATCGACGATGGGAGAAAGGGGAGGGGACAAGATGAGTAATTCCTTTGACACCCGAGGACAAAGATGAAATGAGGCGATTGTAAAACTGATTTGTGATATAATAGTAATAATATGTATTCACGAGCACCATTTTTTAGAAGAGAACAATTCAGAGGACAAATTCAGAATTTTCTAGATAAAATTTAATCTGATGTCAATGGAAGTGGCCTCGCTTGTAATATAGCAATAGATGTATGCATCCATATCTATATAAAAAATATAACAATACAAATTCACATGTCAAAAAATATAAAAACATTCATCATTATCTTTATCTTTAAAATATTTAAAAATACATATCTTCCTTATCCATATCTGCCAAAATTTAAAAGATGTGTACATGCTCGTTTAGAAATGGATACGATTGCATCCCTAACGAAATCCGTGTAAAATTTCATTGTCACAACCATTACCCTTCTAAATTTTAAATTTACAAATATACCTCAAATAGTTTTACCGTTATCGCTATTATAGCAAATCAAAGATTTTTCAAATAAAATCGAGATATTTGCACATATATCCATTTACTTCTCCCTTTTCCACATTCCTCACTGTTTCGAATTCTCACGTCCTCACAAATTCACTCCTACCTTCGCGCGTGAATTGAAGTGATTTGATTAATAATAACATGACAAATGCTTGCGAGAATTTATAGTCCTCGTAGAATTATTTAGGAATTCAAGTGGAAGGGCTGGAAAAGTTTTAATTCAAATATATCGAAGAAAATTCATACCGACATCTTTTAGTCGGGAGCCCAACACAACGGCATGATAGGTAATTAGTATTACCCAATTAATTACCTGTGGCATGATAGGTAATTAGTATCGCCCAATTAATTATCTGTGCCGACTGTAGTTAACACTTAACACAAATAAGTAAATGATAATGTCCAAGTAATTATGTGTATCGATGTCACTGTCTATGTTGTGTTAACAAATGCCGTCCAATGAATGTGACCTCTCCCAACAAAGGTCATCTTAATTGGTGTCATTAACTCATAGGATTGTCATCAATATTTCTATAAATATTGCCAATTACTTGCATGATCTTTGAAACAACATAATTCCCTCCTCAATCCCGTAAATTTGTAAACTCTTACCCCATAAACCCCTCCTCGATCCCGTAAATTTGTAAACTCTTACCCCATAAATCCTACAGGTTATGGGATCAATGAAATAATTACATTATATAAAAAGTTATAAAAGTAATTTTAAAAACTTATAAGATCTACCGGGTAAAAACCCTTAATTATTTAACTCAGCTATTGAGGCTTCTTCATATGCTTTTGTGGCCTCCAGAGCTCAATCCTGGATACTCCAAGACCACATGCTACGAGACAGCGGGATACATGGTATGGATTCTGATTTTCTTAATGCTTTGGAAGGCCTACGTGTCGCACTCCCATCTATTGATCTTACATATTTTGCCAGTAAGGATACCGTCCCTCCTAAAGCCCAGAATGCTTTGGCGAATTCTTTTTTTAGCAAAATCATAAAAGATATGGAAGCTGAGTTTGACATGACTGCTAAACAAAAAGCAATTTTCCGTTGTTTACAAGCTGAACATGCCTAAGATTTTCTTCTTGCCATTCCTATTGAGGGACTTGGAATGCATGTCACCCATCGAATATCGTAATATTCTCAAGTACCGCCTCATGATTCCTCTATTCCTACCAAATGAGGCTTGTCCAGTATGCCACAAATCTTGCTTAGATGCTTTTGGGGAGTATGTCCTTCATTGTCGCGAACTTCTAGATTTAAATACAGACATGATTTTGTCAGAGATATTCTTTTTGATGTACTCAGACATGCGGGTGTTGCTTCAAAAAAGAATCACCGGTGAATTTCTTAACTGATCCACAAAGGGGAGATGGACACTTAGATCGGCATATGTTTTGATATTTGAATGGGTTGGAGGAAATCATGCATGTATTGATTTGACTAAAGTTTTTTCTATTGGCGGGTCCGATAAAGAGTAATTTTGTTGTGGGATGTGTTGCACAAAAAGCTACCTCATCTAAAGTGGCTAAGCATGAGAAGGCCTGCATTGACAATCAACATGTATTCATCCCCTTTGGTTTTGATACATTTGGGTTATTGGCAAGTGAAGCAATAGAGTTCTTTAAGAGGATTAAAAAATCATGCATGACAATATTATGGTTCCTAAGTCTATGAATGTTGTATTTCGAATTATTGGATTTGTCATTCAAAAAAGATTGACGGTGCAGCTTATTACCCGTCTCCCACCAATTTCTATCTAACTTACTAGTGCATTTAGATGTGTAAATAACAATGTCGTCAGTTAACTGATAACTATATACAACAAAAGCTGTGCCAACAGATCCATCGGTTCCAATATAATAAAGCTGTTTTTACTTCATCAATTCTCATCTCTAAACTTTTCTGTTTTCCATCAGGAGAGTGTCTACTGTTACTTCTTCCTCACCGTTTTTTTCCAGATTAGAATTTTAGGGTATTTTTTCCTCGTTTAAAAATATAACATTTCGAACACACGTGCCAACAGATCCACCTGCCATGAACAAACGCACGAGAAAGAATGGAAAAACAAGAGTTGAATATTTGATTATCTATAAACACCATCTTCTTGATCTTATATCAGAAGATGATTTGCATGTATATGAGCTACAGAAAAAAAAAGGAAGGCTTTGGAGGGCTCAATTGGGTCCCCAGCAACTGAGGTACATAACCTTCCTGAGGGACTCCTCAGACTCCTCCCGCGCCCCTCTCCCTTCCCTCAATCTCTCCATGGAAGGTGTGAATCTCCGCGCTTGGGATGCACCGCCGAGATTGTTCCTCACGTGGTGGTGGAGTGATCGCAAGGTGTGGTTCCACCTGCAGAAGCCCTGGTCCTTGAGAGCCTCCACGGCCCCCATGCTCGCCGCCACCACCCACGCTCTGCTCGTCGAACTCATCTTTTCTTCTGCCTTTGTTCTTCTTGGGAGGAAGACGCTGTGATTTTAGGAAGCTGTGCTTTGGTTGGAATGGATGAGGGGAATGGGAATGCACGGAGGTATATAAAGAAAGATGCCCTATTTGTTGGGACACGGTTTTGAGGAAACAGGCGAAGGCAGCACCCGGTTTTTCCTTAAGCTCCGAAGGTAATGGTTGTTCACGTTACTATTTTAGGTAAGTTGATCTGCTACTGTGTTTAGGGTAATCCGGATGAATGCTTAATTTAGTAGTTATTACTAAAAGAGCCACCTGTGGTTTTGGCGGAAAACCATTCGCGAGCTGTTGTGGTGGTCCCTCCCTTATTTATATTTCTTTGGACGCATTAGCTGGTTGGATCAACGGCGGACAAGGTAATGCGGGAATGGATCGTTTGCTATAGAGGGAGCTAGCATATTCTCTAGAACTTATTTAAGTTGTTCAGACAATTTTGTACGGTACAGGTGTACAAAAAGTGCAAAATCGTGTGAACCGTTGAATCAAGATTGAGCGGTTCAAATGGATACTGCAGAGTTTGCTAGGCTCTCCATTACAGCATACGATCCATTTCTAGGTAATGGATCCGAGAAGATTCGAGAAAAAATTTTGGTCATCTTGTCTAAAGCAATTGCAATAGGATTCTTGCTCATTTTTAGTATGAGGATTATTTTCTTTGAGTTCAGAAAGAATGTGGTTTCTGCAAGAGTTAAAACTTCATTGGTGTTGAGAGATGAAACTTAGCCGAAATCGAGTTGAGGTCATAGATGGACTTTAAGTATTCTTGGTATGAACTCTTATTGATCTTCGATTTGAAAGAACATCTTACGATTTTTTTAGCATTGAGTTGTTTTTCCTTTGATCTCGCATGCACATCAAGGTTGATTCTTGTTGACTCGTGGCATGTTGTATTCCTTCAGGTTCTCACTGGAAGAAGGCACCACTTGAAGATTCCTCTTCGAGCTACATCCTCGTAGAGGACCTGCGCAAGAACCCAGCAACCCGGCAACAGTCAAGGGTGTTCATCATCTTTGTTGATCTTTCCCAGACATAACAAACTGCTCCTCGAATTGATGTTCAACTCAAGAACAAAAGAACAGAATTCCAGCCTCCTTCTATCAGGCGAGCCGAGAGGGCAACCTCTCTACCTTGATCTCATCCAATCGATCAACCGAGCACTTCCACCCCGAGCCCAACCTAGCTATTGCCTTCGATAAGATTCTCACCGTCGAGGCTTCACCTCTTGGTCGGATTCTTTGTTTGGGGATGATATGTCGTGCACTGTCATCGAAGGCATTACCTTTGTTGGGCTTTCCCTTGTTCGATTGAGCTGTGTGCACCATACGAGATGCGGGTGGGCGGTGGATCTCATCAAGATCGGACCAGATAGGACACGTGGTCAAGAATCCATAGTGAGAATATGGGGTGAGAGAAAGGGGAGAGGATGTCATCGGCGTTGGTGGTGACCACGCACCTGAGTTGCGGGAGGCACACAATAAGTGCGACGAAGTCGTCTCTATGGATCTATGGAGATGGGACTCCTTGGGCTCAAGGAAGCTAAGGTCCGGGAGAGCTCGGAGGCCTGAGGAAATGGACCGGAGGACGGAGGTAATCGTCTTTAAATGTCGTGAGGGGATGCAGAGAGGGGGGAGTGGGATGCATCTGGATATGGAGACAACGAAATTAATTCGGGATGTGGCAGTCATTATTAGAGTTGAGAAGGGTAATACTGGAATGACAGGAGGAATTGAGAAGGATAGAATTGGAATTTTATGCCTAAAAAATAATATACTTGATGCACTTTAATATATTTATAATGGAATGGTCATGTATTTATATGCATGCACCAAATTTATAAAATAAGTTCTACATATCAACATGTAATCTAAGATATTTAAACTGTGATGTAAAATCTAGGACATGATTGGTCATGCATGTAACTGTATTGCAAACTCGTTAGAACATTAAACGTCGTACGACTCACTGTATGGAGTATTAGGGATATGTATGTATGGCTTATCCAATGTGTATCGTGTCTATTAGAGATGAGACGACCCATAATCTCAGTCGTTAGATCTTAATATGACAATCAATAACTTCTGTAACTTTCGTATTACCATCGATAATTGAACGTATCGGTAACTTCCATATTACCTTCACTAACACTTTATATCAATAATATTGAATGCATTAGTTCTTTTGTATTGCCATCAGTAACACTTTATATCGGAAATAGTAAACACATCAGTAACTTTCATATTGTCTTCAGTAACTTTGAATCAATTGTAAGTAAAAGAAGTAATCTAATTAATAACTTTGATTCGCACTTACTTGTAGCTTTATATAAGTTACTAGAGTTATGATATTACTTCCTGAAGATTCGATATATATTATTGGAGCTTGAATATATATTGCTTACTAAAGCTTGTATTCTTATTACTCAAGCTGTTGGAGATAAAGGGGGCTCATCTCATCTCTAATGAACACGGGGTCTATTGGATAAAAATCACACACACTTATCCATAGGAATAATGAACATGTTATTATATAAGTTATTTATCACGTTGAAACTTTTCTTATTACAGTTGTAACAATGAATTTCTCTAGTGGTTATGGATTTTTTAAGTAAGATTTTATGAATGCTTGTCGATCACTATGCAAGTATTGGTAGAGACTTTGATGTGCGATTTAATATAATCTCACTTCTGTGATCTCATGGTTGTGTCTGTTACAGTCTACTCCAACCCAACCCAAGTTCAATCATATTATTGAAACAACCTTTATATGATGCACACCAATTTAATTCCTAAGTTGCTTCCCCTATGCAACTTGATTGACTAAGATCGAGATCTACCATGATATTGCATACCTCATCCGAAGCTTGCGCGTTCAATATGCAATTCATGTCTTCCTCAAATGATTGTTTACCTAGCTGGTATAATCAGGCACCTACTCCACCCCCCACATTGATAATCCATTTTAGAGCTCTTTGATGATCACAACTGATTGGAACTTGTTAGTGCATGCCTTGCAACCTTCAACGATGTTGTAACACGAATCGAGGAAAACTGATCATGATAATATGTTGGGTTCGAGTCTAGTCGGATTCGTTGACAACTACTCAAAATGCTTACACAAAATTATCATATAGCAATCCCCGTTACTTATAGCCTACTCCCACACTTAGTGAGTTATAAATGTGGGACTATGTTCGGAGTGTTGCAACCCCCTCGCTTATATTTGTACATCCTCGTTGGATATGACATGCGATTATTTCCTCAAACAGTAGAATGAGCTACACGATAGGTGAAGTCACCCCTGATTGAAATAGGAATAATATACAATCCGAAGCATGAACCCTAGAGGTGGAGCCACCCTGCAAAAAATATGAAGAAATGATACACACAACGTATAACCGCTACTATAACTATGAATAAATGGTTAGTAACGCCGCAGCAAGGACATTACAAGTATAGACGGGGGAGGAGATTGTAACACCCCAATATAATCCAACATCCAGCACTTACGAAGTGTCATAGTAAGTTATAAGAGTCATGGATTACCACTCGACAACTTAAGCCTAATCATTATACATGGTTGTCCATGACAAATTATCAAGACTGTTTTTCTCTAGAGCTTTCATTTGTGTTATTAATAGAAATTCATACTTTTAAATACAAAAAATTACTTCCTCCTTGTGTGCCAGATATACCAAAAGGTATACATCTGTGTATCCTCGAGGTGTACCACATATTAGTATTTGAGATTTTGATTTCGGTTTTGGTAGAGTGTCGAAATCAAAATTTCATCAAAATTTCATCAATTTCGGTAAAAATCGGACTAGATATGTAAAGGAAGGATATATATATATATATCAAAATTTCGATTTTTATTTCAATTAAGGTAGAGTATCGAAACCGAAATTTCACCGAAATTTCGCAAAATTTGGAACCTTAGTGGTTAATTGGTGGATAACAACATAGTACATTTTTGCCGCACCGAGTTCAATTTAAAATTTCAAACGATCAACACGGCGGGAAAGCCCCCAATCTGAGCTCGAGCGAACAGTGGTATCTTCGTAAATAACGCCAAAACCGAGAGCGGAACCAATCGCCCTCTAACGAACCGTAACGAACAAAGATTCCACCCACCCGCCTCGTTCCAGCACTCCAACTACCACTATAAATAACCGCCAACAACCCGCACTACACCCCACTCCTCCCCCGCGATCCCATGGCTTCACCACTCCTCCTCTCCCTCCTCCTCCTCTCCTTCTCCCTCTCCCCGCCGTCCTCCGCCCCATTCTCCCCTCCTCCGCAGCCTCCAGTCACCTTCCCGGAGATTCCAACGCCCCCCGCAGTACCCCCGCCGCCGCCTGCAGTTCCCCCGCCGCCTCAGACGACACTCCTCGCACCGATCCTCGGGAACCTGGGATTCCAAGAGCTGTCCATGGCCGTCTCCGCCCTCTCCCCTCCGCCGCACTCCTCCCTCACCCTCTTCGCGCCCTCGGACGATTCCATCCGATCGTGCCCCTCTTGTTCCCCCTCCGCCCTCCTCCGCGAGCACCTCGTCCCGGGACTCTTCCCCTTCTCCCACCTCTCACGCCTCGCCTTCGGCACCAAGCTCCAGACGGTCTCCCCCTCCCGCTGCCTCACCATCACCTCCACCGCCACCTTCCACACCAACTCCTCCGTCAAGATCTTCGTCGACGGCGTCGAGATCACCCGTCCCGACCTTTTCAACGACGGCCGCCTCATCATTCACGGCCTCCAGGGCTTCGTCTCCCCTCTCTCCCCTCTCTCATGCAGCCACGATACCCTCCTCCAACCCCAACCCCAACCCCAACCCCTCTCATCCCCCTCCTCTTCGTCCATCCTCCGCCTCATGCTCCGTGACGCCATCGTCCGCCTCCGCGACAACGGCTACAGCATCCTCGCCCTCGCGATGCGCGTCAAGTACTCGGAACTCGCGGCGCTCCAAAACATGACCATCTTCGCCCTCGACGACTCGGCGATCTTCGGCGGCGGTCACGCCTACGTCACCAGCGTCCGCTTCCACATCGTCCCTAACCGCCTCCTGATGTACGGCGACCTCGCCAGGCTCCCCGCGGGATCGACGCTGCCCACGCTCATCCGCGGGCAGGACCTCGTTGTCACGCACGCCGGCGGAGGGGATCCCTTCGGCATGGGGCTCAGGATCAACTACGTCCCGATCAGGCGCGGTGACATCGTCTACAACGTCAAGGTGGCAGTGCACAGCATCTTCCTGCCTTTCCCCCACCTCCAGCCGTCAGACCTCGCGCTCGCCGCTAGCGTCGCCGCCGCGGAGGATGGGCTCTTCGGGCCGGTATTCCCGTCGTCGCATTCGGTGCCTCCCACGGGGCACGCCGTCAGCATCGATGATCACGATAGCCTCTGATGCGAGTCTCGATCGATCTGGTGAATACGGAGTTCTTCGATTACGATTTGAGAGTTGTTTAGTTTAGCTCCTGCTTTCCTTTGTTTTGAGTTCAATGACATCTATAACGCGTACAGGATTAACAAGAATAAGAATGAGGACGATATCCTATTCGGATAATAAAACTGATGTTCACCGCTCGATTGCAATCGAACGGATCAGATCTAGTGTAAACGTTCGTTCACCGAGGATCCGTATTGTTGTCTTGTCGTAGTGATCGTACCTGCCGTGACAATAGGAAGTATGTCTTCAGAGAATGAAGGCTGTTTGGATGGCGATCCAATGCCTTGCAGGGATTTTGCTTACAATATTTGGTGAACATTAGGCATTAGATTGAAAATTAATCAATTAGCGTATATCAGATTTGTTCTGACAACTAAATTGATCTTGTAAGGTTACACGTTAATATATCATTTTCACACCCATCTTTTGATAACATTTATCATTGCATCAACGAAGATTCCTCCGAAGATTCCTCTGCTTATAAAATAGGTTAATACCATTTATATTTAGTTTCAAAAATAATGTGGCAATAAGAAAATCTATTAATACATATGTTTTTATCATCTTGCACTTTAGGCTTCTCTGGTTGCAGGTGTACACCGATGTGCACCGACATATCCCTCATTCCAACCCTCTGAACTTGAGTTGAAATTCCATTACAAATCAATGTGATATCACATCACATTCCTTATTTTAATCTTTTACCAACTCTCATAACTATCCAAACAGTTAATATTCATAAGAGGTTATCCCAATCTAACTCAACTCAGTAATCAAACTAACGCTTAGGCTTATACCGATCCAATTCGAGATTATAAAAGTGGCACGTGACATACAACTTCCATAATGTTCACCCAAATTGTTTGGTACCATGTTCTCTGTATTTGAGGGAACGAAGCTAAAGATAAAATAGTGTAGAATTGTGATATTGCTTTTAATTGCACAAGTCATGTCCTTCGGTGCGATGGAGATGAATGCAAGGGACGGATGATATAGAGGTACCGAGGTAGTTATTTGTAATTTTTATTGTTAGTTGCAACCAGATTTGGTTCAGAAAATCCTAAATTTTTTTAGTATTTTACACCTGTAAATGTGTGTATGATCGATCTTAAAGATGCGGGTGTTATATACTTGGTCATTATACAAAGTTTTCGTTATTTTTGTATTGTTTTATTCCATTTACAATTTTAAGTTGATTTTATAATATTTGTATTCATTTAAATTGGATTTTTGATCACTATACAATATAGTTTGAACTTTAAAGCTTTAAATATTCTTTTTATTATATATATATATATTGTAAAATATAAGATTTTTATCTGTTGTGTCCTCTGAGATATTGTAATATCAATAATGTCTCATATTTTTTTTGGAACATCAGTTGTACCCTTGACTTCTTGTTGTTTAATCACTTGTACACTTGTACTCCTCCAGTTAGCTACCATTCATCCCAATGTTAACTTTGGAGAATTATTTTTTTTAAAAAAAAGCTTGAAATATCTTTCCGCCAACTCCACTCCCTGCTCCTCCTTCCCTCGACTCTATTACCCCTCCTCCCACTCCCCATCCTCCTTACTTGTGCCCGCCATGCTCGTCGAACATCCCCTTTGCTCGCTGCTTCTTTCCAACCTCCCTTGATTGCCGCTCCTCCCCACTATGCCCTCCTCCTCTTCCGCCCGATGCTCCTCCCTCGGACCCTCTTCCACGCACGCCCTCCTCCTTCATCTGCTACTCCTCCCTTGTGAAAGCAACCACATGAATATTTATTATTTTATTTAAAAGATATAGGTTGTCGATAGTACCCTTGAAAAAAGTATGCAGAATTTACAGTTTATTTCTGATTTCATACGAAGTATTCTAGCATTGAACTTTATAAAATACATGAACAACTATTCATTTATTATTAATAATAATCCATTTGCAAAAATATGGTATGTGAACTAAAAATACAATGTTATAGGGAAAAAAATACACGGAAAGCATTAGGTCCAGTTTTTTTGCTACATTTTTTACTATGTATGAGCGCATGGAGAAACTTATGCAAAAGTAGTGCAAATTACCATCGAGGGTAAAAGTTGAGCTTTATCGACTTTCGCACGAATTCTCGGTTTGTGTTCCACTGGATTGTCTCGCGGACACGGATCCTTTACAACGGTGTTGTCCCTGTTGTAGGTGTGGGAGCCGCTCGATCATGATCGAGCAGTTCGCACGATTTACACAGTACATGCCCACAAAAAGTGTAAAATCGTGCGAACCGCTCGATCTTGAACATACTGCTGCACTCCCTCCTGCAGCAGATCGAGCGGCTCCCACGCCTACAACATACTCTGCTGCACTCCTTCCTGCAGCAGATGATCCTCTCTATTGTCTCGCATATAAAAGGCTTGGAAGAGTCGTGGCAGCATTGTCGTCCATTTTGAATTGATTTAAGAGTTTGATATTGCCTGAAGGGATTGGAAGATCTTCAAGAAGAAGCAATAATAATGAGTTCCAACTATCATCAATTTGAAGAGAGGTAATAGTGGATGAATGACTGTCCAACCATAGTATTAACAATCAGAACTTTGTGACAACCATTTGTCATACGATTACTAACTAATCAATAAAGGGGTGTGGAAAATAGAGGGATGATCACTAGATAGGACATGTAGTTTTTAGGATTAGTTAGATAGCTCCGTACAAGAGAGATGAAGAACTATATGAACTAGAGAGCATATTCTGTAGAGGATTGCTGTAAAATCGTTGAGCACCCGAGCCACTCGATATTGATCGATTGGTTCGCACGAATTCCCATTGTAAGGGCCCACAAAAACAACGAATTCGTGTCAACTGCTCGATCAAGATCGAGCGGCTCAAGTGCTCCACGATTTTACAGTAGTCCTCTGCAAGTCTGCTAACAATGAACTATGGCTAGCTAAACATTGCATGTAGAGGTGCCTTTGAACTCGTGATCTCTAGCATACCACTCGCTCTTTATGTCAAGTTTCCTTCATTCTAGCATGGATCGGGCATCGCCACTATGTGAAATCACTTGTCGAAGAGTAAGCATGAGTGAGGATTAGTCTAGATCCTTGTTCATCGACAAACAAGCTCATAAAAGTTTAAATGATGGCATGATGTTGAGTTACAAATATCAAGGTTCTGCAAACCCTAAAGTTGCTTTCTATGATTATATATTCATGGTCATCTATTTTGATGTGATATGACTATTCCCTCAACTCGCCAACACACTCATCGCCTTCCTTTTCACTTCTACATCAAAAATCCCTCACCCAGATCAACCTCATCTTGCTCTCCCAGCTCCGTCGCATCATCATAGACTCGCCACCCCTTCATTTTTAGTGCTATCAGCTTTAATCCTAGGTCGAGAGCATAGCTGTCGAGCCCTTTAAGCATTTTGTGCATGTGAGAGGATCGGAAGAACCACCTGGATCTCGATTCGATCGAAAAACAACCATCCGAGGGCATGGAGAAGAAGACCCTTCATGCCTCCTCCGATGAGGCTTGGAGTCATCGGAGCCCTCCTGCACGTGTGGGGAACTCCTACGAGCGATCTGAGCCACTCAGCAAGGAGGAAGGATGACGGAGCTAGAACGAATCGACGATTGAAGCTAAACAGGGAAGTTATTCTTCAATGTTCTTCCGGACCACCTCGAAGCCGTTGCATCATAGGCGCATCCCGGATCTAATCTAGGTCGTTGAGATTAAAGCGAAGCGGTATGTCGCCTCAATCGTTGGATTTAATTGGAGGCCATGTGGCTCAACATCAGCCTTTCACCTACGCCCACATGTGTCCCTCTTATGAACTCTGACTATATTTCACGCTACCCCCACACCTTTTTGTATTTATATTTAATATTGTGAATGTCTTATTATGTGTAATATTTTTAGTATAAATTACAACTCGGGCCATGAGCTTTCTTGCTATTACATTTAGGTCCTTCCACCTCATGTGTAGCCCCACGTGAGGCATTAGGCATTATATATTTTGCATGCAGGCCCTTTAACTTGCCGGACATGTTGTTATAGGGATGCTTAGTTTTTATTAAATGCAATCAAGTCCCTATGGTTGCATATTTTATTTTTTTTTGAATATTGCTTTCATTAAATACTTTCTTTGTGATGAAAAATATATGAAATATTAGTATAGATGTATGGTACCTTGTTTATTCATGCACATTTGTTTGTTAGGAATTTAAATATAATCCTATTTTAAAAATACAAAACATGCTTTTATTACATGTTTAGCATACAAAAACTCATAAAAATCTAAAACATTTTCATAAATTCAAAAATAAGTATTAGTTGTATATATTATATCATGCAACATATCCAAAAATCACTAAAAAAATACAAAATATAAAAAATAAAAATCATAAAAGCTTAAAATCCTTATAAATTTTACAAAATTTGTATAAAAATAAGATTTTTAGGTTTATTTTGGACTTATAAATATTCACTAAACCCTAAACTAGTTCAGAATTTAACTTATTAATTGTTTTGTACATTTGATTATTCAAAAATTCTATAAAAAATAGATAATATATAAAAATTACATTAAACATAGAAAATATAAAAAGTAAAATTATTTAATTTTATGTAATTTGATTTTATGGTGACTTATTTATAAATATATAAAGTTATATTAACCATATATATTATATATTCCTTACATAAGATATAATACCTCTAATTATTATATACAAATATTATCGCATTTTAAAAATCAAACATAAATTAAAAATTTGTAAAATTAAAAGCAAAAAATAAAATTTAAAGACAAAAATAAATGTAAAACTTTTGAAATCCATAAAACATAAATATAATTTAAAACCCTAAAAAATAAGATAAACAAAAAACCCTACAGGAAATATAATTATTCCTAATTAACAATAATTATTGATAATTACCTACCTTGTGTGTTTACTCTCTACAGTTCGACACTCTCGTACTTGCACCGCGCATACATTTTGTAGAGTTAAAATAAACTTTGACATATACACACTTGATTGATTTATTTAAGAACACTTGGTCATGCAACGATTAATGATTGCATTTGATGAGCAGACCAGTGCATAAAATTTTCAACAATAGTATATGGCTCCAACGTAGAGTCAAAGAGGAGGGACATTTGGGGGGATCTGTTGCCTCTATCATTGTTCAAAGGTCTCTGGAGCAGATTTGACCTTCAAAGAGTCTTAGGGACTGAGCTCTCCTAAATTGTAGGAAAATATTCATAATAGAAATGCTCTTTCCATGCCTCACAAACTTGGGAAAGTTTATCTTGACCTCATCCCCTCCAACTAGTATATAAGCTAGCAAATATCAAATATATATTAGTCTTCTATTGCCCCTTCTATATGCATCCCCTAGGGAATCTTCGATATTCTCTTTCAGAAGCTTCATCAAAGTCGTAGCTACCATTCTCATAGTCGACCCGTCGATCATGTTGAATTTTGGTTGACGAGTAAGCCATATATCTAATATGTCGAGGCTGAATATATAGTTGTGAAATTATCCTCCGAATAGATCTGCTGCCATAGATGTATGCAAGGAATATGAACCCTCCACTTTCTATCTCAAACCGAGGATTTCTATTCATGGTTGTCTACAATGGGAAAAAATGGGTCCATGCCCTTATCAGTTCGACAAACTATACATGAGTTAGAACAATAAGAAATGCCGAGCCTTAAACTTTGTCTTGCCACAAGGACAAGCAATAGATGTTGAGGTTGTTCTGTCTAGTCGCCCAGTATCTAGGAAGCACAACCTCCCTCCATGTGTATTACTCGATCTCGTAGTTATGAAAAAGCAGTCATGGTCCTTGAACACATCTAAAGGAGAAGGCCTGCTCGAAGCTCCAAGGTTGATACTCGGCTGGTTTTGCTCTTCCTCTTAGTAAATCAATGAATACGTGTGATGCCATGAAAGATCATGTGCCAACTACATGCCATCTAATGCCCTTTCACTCCAAATAATTTCTTTAGCTTGGGAAAGTCTGAATGTCGAACTCAGGGAGCACTATCTAAGAACATTTCTTTTTACTCGATTTTTATGTCTTTTGCTCTTTCACTCAGCAACAAACATAGAAAACAATATATAAAATGAATCATGAATGGATTTATAGACACCGACGTTGGGAGAATAAGACTAGAGAGAAGGACAGTACATGAGAGAGAGACATGAAAGCTAAGGAAAAATAAAAACAAATATGGAAATATACTTTTAGTTTTTTAGTATATATTCAAAATATTTTGATACTTTAAGTAGACAAACAAACATAGAAAGTAAAAACAAACATGTAATTTATAACTAGGAAATCAAAAAATTTGCATATTGGTCCAAAATTCAAGTCATAAAAGTGAGCCACTATTTTTCCCATGTAGATAAAAACAAGAAGAATAAAACATGACATTGTTTTTAGATTTCTAACTCTATATTAGTTTTTAGGGATTTTCGAGAGTTTTTTTAATGTTCTTGGATTTATAGAGTTTGAACTAAATATTTCCTCGAACTAAAAATTCACTAGATAGTAATGATCAAGAGGCGTCTACCTAATTTTTATGGCTTTTTCTCAATGTTTGGAATAAAAAATGCATGAACATAAAATGTCAAAAATGATGTTTTTGGTTTTTCTTACTGATCAACAATGGTTAAGCCTATATTAGGTATACAATATATCAAAAAATGAATCAAAAATATTAATCCAATCAATGATTTGTGAATTAAACAAGTCAGGTGGATACACTCAACTCAAAATTCACAATTAATTCATGGCACGTCAAAAATGTATGAAAACTATATACGTAGTAGAAATTTAAGTGTAAAGTTTGATCAAACTTGCTTCATGCAAGTTAAAGAAAAAACTAAAAGGCTATAAAACCTTAAAGAAAGGGCTTACGTGTGAATATTTAAAATTAGAATACGCATCAAAAACTTCCTTGTACAATCATTTAGACACTCCCGAGCACGAGTGCAAAAAGCCCATGCGCCACGTGTCTATCTATGGTTGGTTTAATGGCGTAACCTGTTGTGCAAAAGATCAAAAAAGCTAGGACCTTTTCTTCAAATGTTACTGTCATGTGAATGGATCGTGTGAGAGAGGAGGAACGGATTGTTTTGTTGTAATATAGTAGATGATGTATTATAGTGGATCGTTCGATCGAGATCGGACGGTCCTCGTAGAGAGCCAGGGATAGTGGGTTCCTTACAAGGGACGTCCGATCTTGATAGGACGGTCCACTGTAATATAATACCTGTTGTATTGCAGCAGATGATCCCTACACTAAGAGAAGACCGTTGAGTAAGTTGAGTTGCGACCTATATGACTTATGTTCCATATTCTCTTACAGTCCACTCACATCGTTTAAGGTCAAAAATCATAGGACCTTTCAAAGCTCTGTAAGCCTTCCCCACTAATAAAACACCATCACGCCAGCACCAGCAATCCCACCGATCAATGGGCCTAGACACGCTCTCTAGTTCCTCAAGCAACATTAGCAATTCTCCCAATCTCTAATCTGAGAGTTGAGATCTTAATGCGGAGAAAAACCTTCCATCCCAGACCTCAGCAACCAAAGCAACCCAGTTGGTAGCCAACGTTATCAACTGTGGGAATCACACCGCCAAGGCTCCTCCCTCATGCCAGTCATCAGTCAGAATTTGAATCCATTTCCATCCCCAAGGATCGATCTCAGAAAAGGGTGAATCTCCTTTGCCAGACCACAAATGGCTCTCCAAAAAAAGGATGGTGCAGCCGGAGCTCCTTGGTGCCGAGGAAAGAGTTACCGCACCCCTATATCTTGTGTATAATGTTGTAAACAAGACTGACACAATATCTCCAAATACACGAGAACCATTTGTTAAGCAAAGACTTGTTCATCCCCTCCATGTTGCGCACTCAAAGACACCCATTATTCTTGTCGGATCCATCAAACCCCATTATTCTTCATGAATATGTCGATGGGGGAGCGATTGAAGATTGTGATGAGGATGGTGGAAATTATTGAATAGATTCACATGAAAAATAATCATGATAAAGATCATAATGTTGCCTAGCTCTTGCCTCACTAGTAGAAAATTTTTCCATTCCAACAGCACCATTGCCATTCATATAGATATTCGAGATGAGGAAGAGAAGCATGCAATCCTACTACAAAGTTTTGAGAGAAAAAATCACCACCATGATGATTTATGGAGGTCTCATTAAGCCTCTAGATGATAAAATCTTGAAGCAACGTGAAATGGTGGGGAATAGGATGCGTCAATGCTTTTGTATTGAGATTTACGCATTTTCATCTTTAAGGGTTCGTTTGGTTGCAGGGTTGGGCATGATTGGGTTGGGTTGGGTACTATTCACAGGGGTACTCCCTCCTCACAGTTTACTATTCACCCAGCCCTGTGAATAGTACTCAACCCTGCCCAACCCTGCAACCAAACGAATCCTAAGATACCCTACTTAAGAAAGTCCTCCATCTAATCATGTGGCCCATACTGTTTATTCCCATCATATTTTTCTTCCAGCTTTGAATTTTTGACGACAGATAAGAATTGCATGGTATAATTTGAGTATGAATATATTTCAAAGAGCAATAAAACTGTAAAAAATGAACAACAGTATAAGAAGGAATAGAATAAAAGATAAAAATAAAAACTCATCATTAATTCATTAATTCATGTGACTCTCTTAAATTATCAATTTGGTAATATATGATTGTTGGGCACTATTTGTGAATGTACAAACAAACTCGGAAGAGCAATGGAATCATAAAAAATGAAGAAACAATACATGGATGAGAATAGATGATTGGTTGGGGATGTGGGAGAAAAAGCGAAGAAGTGTGGGAGGTGGCAGTTCGAGTCGAGGATGGAGGAAGATCTGATGGTCATTGGTTCTCAACCTAAAGGGCTAAAAAAGATGAAGACAATGGAGAACTATTTAGAAATGCATGTATGCTACGACTAATCTACAAATGAATTATACCGGACATACACCACGAGTGCTAAACTCGATGGAGCCTAGGAGTCTTGACCTCTATTGTCAAGGGTGATTGAATGCTCAACACTGGTTAAAGGGTTACTACTACATGGTTTAAACACCACGTACACTAGGGCTCCGTTTGGTTGCAGGGTTGAGCAGGGTTGGGTTGGCCCAACCCGAGGTACCCGTCCTTCCAACCCTCTCGATCCTCCTCACAGTTTACTATTCACATGGGTACCCCAATCCAACCCAACCCTGTCCAACCCTGCAACCAAACGAACCATAGAAGAGGGTTTATCACGTGGCAGTGGGGTTAAAAAAAGGAAGAATATGTTTTTACTTGGAGGTAGGCTCGAGGTGGAGGATGGTATGATCATCAAAGGTGGTCTGCATGCAAAGAGGGATGGAGTGGATGCTATAATCTAGGTACTCGATGGGGAGGAATGAGGCGAGGTTGGTTCAGAATGGGTTTTTGCATGGAAGAGGAGGGCTCAACTGAAGATGGTGCAATTAACTTGGAGTCAACTTATCCGAGAAGGAGGGTTGTTGAGTTGCCGTGGGTAGCATCCAATTTAAAGGTGGGCTGGGGTGGAGCGTGGGTAGTCAAATGGGAGGAGATTATGCCACATGACTTAATTACGGAAAATGAGAAGTATAAAATGGAGAATAATACAAAAGAAAACTCCCAAAATGAAAAACCCGAAACACACGACTTTCAAAAAAATATATCAAAAAGATTGCATAGAAAAGATCCCCGAAAAATATAAATCAAGATAATTTTTTTATATGTATAATGCCTATTTTAGCATGTTGTAATTATTAATTTTATTTTCTTGATGATATTAATACCATATTATATTTTACAATAATGTTGGTTTGTATACTTTACTTGAACATATTTTTGTTGATCTTTAATTACACACGAGATACAAATTAGATAAAAATGTATGTATATATATATAATCATTTTTTATTGATTTTGTACTCTCTATTTGATTACATATTTTTAAAGATAATTGGAGTATAAAAGTAAAAAAATCGAAAGAAAATAAAAAGAGTTAAGATTAAATATATACAAATAAAAAAAAGTCTAACACTATGCATAAATTTGTTTTTTAAATTTGTTTTTAGATCTAAATACTTTAAGTGACGAACTTTAAAATAATATATATGTGAATTGGAGTTCATACATAACATGTATAAAATATGAAATGCAAACATATTGGAAAAATGAATCCATTTTATTTACCATCCATGCATGGATGATATTTTGTGATATTTCTACACTTTTCTATACATTTTTATTGAATTTATGCAAATAAAGTCGACTCGAGGCGTAAAAAAACAGATGAAATGCTCGAAGATTGTGTATATTTGTAATTCTATTATTTTATTCATAAAATTGTATTTTTTTTCTTATTCCCCTATTTGTCTTACTTCTTAGTGAGTTGTCCGAGGTCTATGACCTCGATTTCTATGTGTGTGTCGAAAATAGACCTTACAAGTATACATACTTGGGTTTCTTGGACAATATGTACTCACATACATCATGTCCCTCTTCATTATTTTTGTTTACCTTTCACTTTTATATTTTTTTATGATTTTTGAAGTGATAAAAAGGGATTGTTATTTACATATGCAGAATTTTAAAAATATTTTGTTAATGCATGAAAATAAATGTATTTGGTAATGAATTTAGTTCAATTTTCAACTCAAAGGTAGATGAAACTTAGTTTCATCAATACATCACCGTGATGAAGGATACACTTAGGTGCATTGTTGCATTGCACATTTTATAATTTTTTTTGGTTATTCTACCTTCCTTGAAAGCAATTATAAGGTGTTAGTAAGCGAGACTCGAATCGTAACACCTTAGTCCCAATCAAACGACATAAAAGGGAGGGGTAGCTAGTCCAGAAAAACTCAAGATATTATTCCCTAAAATAATACCCTGTTTATTCTATCATCCTTTATGTAAATTACGAAAAATATGCCCAACCTATTATTCAATTCCTAATTAGGGACTCTTTTTTTAAATGCAACGAATATAGGCATGCACTTTCAATTACAGGGTTTACGTGGACATAAAAGGATCAAATAAGTTTACTGAAGCTTGTATTTGAGGAAAAGTTAAAGTCATGCCCCCTCTCTGTTACATTTGTAAAAAAAGATACCCCTATTGGGAATTTACTAATGAGTATATACATATATTTTTTTACTGTTTTGAAAACCTTAAATACTCGCTTTCTTTCTATTGTTATTTTAATAAGGGATACGACAAAAAGTTGCATATCATTTTTCTCAACATTTATCTATTGAAAGCATATGCACATAAAGCTATATAGAGATCACAACTTCACGTTTAACAAAATGAATAATGCTTACATATTACAAAGAAATTGTTGGGAGACGGGCAACAAGCTGCGCCGCCAATCCCTTTTGGATGGCAAATCCAATTCTTCGGAACACAACATCCATAGACCTGGAGACCATAACATTACTATGCATAATTTTCTGGACCCTCTTAAGGAGCTCTACAGCTTCAGATGCCAAGAACCCAACGGTATCAAACCCAAAAGGCATAATTTTCTGTACCCTCTTAAGGAGCTCTACGGCTTCAGATGCCAAGAACCCAAAGGTATCAAACCCGAAAGGGATGAAGACATGTTGATTGTCAATACAAGCCTTCTCATGTTTAGCAACTTTGGCTGAGGCAGCTTTTTGTGCAGCGTATCCCGCAGTAAAATCACTTTTTATCAGACCAACTAATGGAGACACTCCAGTTAGATCAACACATGCATGTTTTCCTCCAGCCCAACAAAAAATTAAAACATCCGCTGGTCTGATTGTGGATCTCCCCTCATGTGGATCAGACAAAAAATTCACAGGTGCTTCTTTCTTTGACGCAACCCCAGCCTTCTTGAGAACATCATAGAGGACATCTCTGACAAGATCATGTCTATATTTAAAACCTGGGAGTTCACGACAATGAACGACATGCTCCCCAAAGGAGTCTAGACAAGATTTGTGACATACTGGGCATGCCTCATCTGCTGGGAATAGAGGAATCATAAGGCAATATCTGAGAATAGTACGATACTCAATAGGTGACATATGCATTCCAAGACCATCAATAGGAATAGCTAGAAGAAAATCTTGAGCATGGTCAGATTGCAAACATCGAAAAATTGCCTTTTGTCTAGCCGTCATGTCAAATTCAACCGTTTCTTTGACAATTTTGCTACAAAGGGAACTCGCCAAAGCATTCTGGGCTTTAGGGGGGACGGTATCCTTGTTAGCAAAACATGTAAGATCTAAGGATGGGAGTTTGACAGGTAGACCCTCCAAGGCATCCAAAAAAACAGAATCAATATCGCACACCCTACTGTTTCGTAAAATGTGATCTTGAAGCACCCAAGATTGAGCTCTAGAGGCCACAAAAGCATATGAAGAAGCCTCAATAGCGGAGTGCAGTCGTAAGCCACCGAGCTTGATTGGTAGGGATGCCACCCGCCATTGAAGGTCGCCAAAGAAAGGACCTCCACAAACCACAATGTCCTCAATAGCTTCACATAGCCCTCTGTCAAAAAAAGCAGCAGCTTGGTCCATGCATGTGGGTTGACATATCCTTAAGCCAAACATGAGCTTGGTTGAACCCATACAAGATCGTAGTAAAAGAAGTTCACTCTGTGGGTCATCCAACTGGGGGAGTAATTTCATTAATTCAACAGCTTTGGTGGCTCTCCTCATAGCCAAGTCTTCAACAAATCCTTTGTCCATGCTCACTGCACCTCCAAGCAGTTTCACTCCTACCACGGGCCTTCCAATATCAGTGGGAATTAGTCCTTTGCGGACCTTTTGTCCATCACACGAAGGCCAAAAATTCTCAGTTTTATTGATATTCAGAATAAGTCTCCAACTCAGGGCCTCTACGTTGTATAATCTCAAGCACCTTGGCGACCTCTAATGTGTCCCCGATGATAGTCCCATCATCAAGATACCAAGCATGGAGAAGGAGTTTAGAATTGTCTCTGATCTCATGAATTAGTGGGTGCAATGCAAGAGAAAATAGAAGTGGATCGAGGGGATCACCTTGCTGCACTCCGGTGGGCGACCAAATATGATTGTCTCCAATATATAGTCTGGCAGCCTTAGCATACAAAAACTCCACCCATGAAGAAATAGATGGACATCACCTTCGAACTTCACAGAGCATCGAAGATCTATCTATCATGTTGAAAGCATTGGAAAAATCCACATTAAGCATAGAGATAGATCTATCACCATGAAACTTGCTCAAAAGTCGATTGGTGTTGTGTAAAATGACTTATGCTCCTCCAGATACACCAACTCCAAATTGAAAATCATTGAGATACTTAGACATCTCTTTTCCAAACCTTTCATAGCAACCTTGGATACTGGACGTCTCTAGAGAGTGCCCACTGCAATAGGGCATATGCCATTGTCAGGTTTGAGTAGTGGAGTAAGAGGTGCAGAGGCTACAAACTCAGCCAAACTCAAAGGACATTTCTCGCATAGCCATAAGTTAGCCACCATGGCAATCGCCCGTAAGAGATCAGTGGCAATGGCAGACCCCTCCCCACAAAGGGCGTCTAAAAGGTATTGAGCCCTCAAACCATCTCTACCACGTGATGTCCCTTTTGGAAAGGATTTGATAGAATGTAAGATAACATCTGTATCAGCTGTAAGAGGAGTCTCTGAAATCAAGATACCTGGCAAGGAAGGAAGCGGCTTATAAGGATGTTTAGCCTCTAAATCTTTCATTGTATCTTCATTATAAGGAGCCACTCCAGAAGAGCATAAAACCCTTAAGGCTGCTGAAAAGTGTCCATCTGACACTTTACGGAGGCATTGCCTAATGTTGGAGTGTTGATTCTCTTCCAAGGAATAGTCCTGATTAAGGTCAGATGTCCCTGGTGTACCACCTTTCAAAATATCATCCACTAGTTTGGTGAAACCATCTGCACTGCCCCATGTAGTCAGTGAGCTCAGAATAAGTCGTCGTTGCAAAGACCTTCTGTTGCTAGATCTTCTATCCCGCCTATTCATAGGCCTGAAAACCTGTAGTGTGCAACGAGGAAGAAGTAACAATCTCACCCAAGCAGATATGCATCCCGACCCTGCGATAACTTGGTGTAGAGCTATCTTCAGAGCTTGGGAGAAAGCAAGACGACAACTGGGAGGGATACTCTTGATTGTGGTGATAGGAACTTTGAAAATACGATCAAGCAATAAAGCATCGACAACTAACCCGTCAGTGACAGTAGGTACGACAGGTATATGAGGTTTCAAGGTAACAATGATGTGTCCTTGAGTCTCTCCAGTGTCATCTGTAACCCGAATAAGACCATCATCATGGTGACAAGCCCGAGTCACCGCTTGAATCTTCATGCACCTCCCGCACATCCACTGATCCAGGGTCCTCAAGGTCTCTTCTAAAGCAAGATATAGATCAAGATCATTCTTGATGGTATCTCGTAGAACAGAAGCACGCTCATCACTGGAGAGATGTACCCTTTTGATATGGGAGATTAAGCATGTAAAACCTTTACTTCCTTCTCTACCATCCGGGCAACAATGAAAATTCCAAAAGGGACACATCAAGCCATTGGTAGTCATCTCAAGAGGAGAAGGAGGCATCGTCAATGAGACATCGTTATTCGTCAGGTTCGTTAGGCTATGTGGCGTGGAGGGAGGGCGGGGGCGGAGGTGGGGATGGGAGGGCTGTGGGATGGGGTGTAAGGGCTCGGAGGGTTGTGGGATGGGGCGTAACCGCGTAAGGGATCGGAGGGCTATGAGAGGGCTGTGGGCTGTGGGGTGCAGGAGGGCTGTGGGACGGGACGCTGTGGGATGGTGCGGGGGCACTGTGGGCTGTGGCGGGGGCGAGGGTCGGGAGCACAAGGGGTCGGGGGCGCTGGGGGCTGCAGGTGGTCGGGGCGGAGGTGATTCAGGCCCTCAGGGGCGCAGGGGGCAGGGGGTCGGGGCAGAGGGGGCCGAGGGGCGAGGGGTTCCGGCCGCAGGGGGGCAGGGCGGAAGGGGGTCGGGGCGGAGGGGGCGTAGGGGGTCGGGACCGAGGGGGCGCAGGGGGTCGGGCGGATGGGGCGGAGGGGGTCGGGGGTGGGGGCGGATGAGGCGGAGGGGGTCGGGACTTCAAAATTTTATGAACAAATAATTATTATTAATTTATTCATCTAACGTGAAGTAGCTAAATTAGTCATCAAATAATAATATCAAATAAATTCTAACCGAAGGTGCCTCATTACTATATTGAAATCATAAGATTTGGTCGGTCTCCACTAGTTCTTAAGGGACCAGAAGCCTAAGGGAGCATTCAGTTTAGGAATAATCGGGAATAAGGATGTGGAATAAGGAGAATGATGGTTTATTCTCTGTTTGGCTGGAAAAATATGAATAGTGAAATTATGTGGAATAAGGGTATATAAGGTGTAAAAAAGATATAAATAATTGTCGAATAAGATGAAATAATGGGACGTGAACATGAATAACCGTACTATCGATAATCGTGCTGAACGGAGAATTAACCCCTTATTTCAGTACTTATTTTCTATCCGAAGATGACCTAAATGAAAATTCTGTCCAAACACTTTATTTTTTTATATTTTATTTGTAACGGCATAAGCATGGAAGCACATGGGTTTATACTAATTTCCCCCCTAAATCTTACCCTCTAATTTATAGTAAGTTTACGAGAACACTAATTAAATTAAATTAAATGGGAATTTAATTACCTTCACGAAAATATAAAGCCTTTAATAAAGAAGAGATAGAGAGAGTGAGTGTTTTCCCACCTCGACAGCACACAAAATCGCCGGCCTCCGGCCGAAGTCCTTCCTCCTCCTACCGGATCCGCCATGGATCCGCCTCCGCAACCTGAACCCGTCTCCGAGCTCCGCCGCGGCCGCCTCTGGCGCCGCTCCGCTCCCTCCTCCTCCGCTAAACGCCCGTCCTCCTCCTCCGCCGCCGCGCTTTCCTCCTCCGTCGCCCCCTCTTCCTCCCCCCAAAACCCTAGCCCTAGCCCCAACCCTAACCCTAGCCCTAACCCTAATCCCTTCTTCTCGTGCAACATCTGCCTCGACGCCGCAAAGGAGCCCGTGGTGACCCACTGCGGGCACCTCTTCTGCTGGCGCTGCCTCTACCGCTGGGTCTACTTCCACTCCCCCGCCCGCGACTGTCCCCTCTGCAAGGCCCCCGTCGAGGTGCCCCCTGGCTCCCTCGCCGTCGTCCCCATCTACGGCCCCGACTCCTACGACACACCCGCCACCGCTGACGGCGTGCCCCCGCGCCCCGCCGGACGCCGTGCCAGCACGTCACCGGTGAGAGAGATGATCGAGGAGGTCCGCCAGACCGCCGAGATGATCGGCGCGCACGTGCAGCTGCAGGCGCTGCGGCGGACAACGTCGGCGATCGACCGGGTGCTTGTGAGCCTCCAGGCGATCGAGGAGCTTGTGGAGAGGCTGCGTGGGATCCACCGCGAGGCCCGGCAGGAAGTGGGCAGGGAGGCGGAGGATGGCGTGTACCGGAGGACGAGGAGGAGGTTGGCGGAAGATCGGTGAGTTCTCCTTTCTCCTCTCTGGACATCAATGTGATGCTTTCTTAAGTTTAAGTTATGTATTTAGTTGTAGACAGCTCTTCTCCGTGGGTTATCTTTAGTGTAGTATTTTTGATGTTTTTCTAGGAGAGGACTAACGGTTGGAGATGTGGGGGCTATGTTTACAAGTCACTTATTGTTTTATAATTTGCAGTTAGTTACTTTCAGAAATCTCAGATCAAATTAGTTGCTCGGCATATCGATCCACGAATGCTTGTATCATTCTTGTTTGTGATGACTACTTAAATCACCCATGTGTAATGCTTATTTGATGGTGACGATATACCATAGGCGTCGATCTTGACTCAGGGTACACTACTTATCCATTACCCACGAGAGCATTTTGCTTGTTACAAAAGATCAATGGACATTATTTGATTGTAGTAGTCATCATCATCTGTTGGGTGCTGCCACTTTCATGCGCATGTGTTGATATAGCTCATGCATCATTCATCTGTCGTATGGTGATGGATGCTGGATCTGTATGTTGTAATGACTCATCGCATCTTTCTTGAATATTTTTGAGCAATGTTGAAGGTACATGTGCATGTGATCTCCAGGGTAGATGTTGAAATTCTTTTGTTGGGACACCCTTTTTTTGTAAGTTATTTAGATCATAAACTCTAAAATCTGGTTTCCTCTTAAGATTGAGGGCCTCCATTTGAACAATGAGCTTTAACCCATTTGTGTGCATGGGGATTTTGCAATTGTGTAGAGGAGGGTAGCATGCATTCTCCTCTATCCAGCATGCCAGATTAACGGTGAAACATGTATGCCATAACTAGTCGAAACCTTGAATGTATATGATGAAGTTGGATCCAATCCATCAACTATGATCCGTCTCCACATGAGTGCACCAAAAAATCTTGCATTTGATGAAGAAGACACGACTCATAATATGTTTTTGGTTTATATATTAACAAACATTTAAAGCACTATATTTCCGAGAAATCTATCGATGATATTGGTTTGCAATGCTCCATGTCAGATCCACAACTAAGAATGCTAAGGCTGTAGCAGTTTAATCATCAGGCTAGAATTATGCATTCCTGACAGTTTAAATCCGCACCACTATCTGGCATTCATGGATTTTTATGAGATCATCATTTGCAATACCTTCTAAAATATCCTTCATATAGTTTCTAAGTAGGAAAAATGTCTTTTTTCTCTTTGTAGAAATTATACTCAATGCGTGTAATTTATACTTAATTCAACCTGATTTGATTGTTGCTTCTTATACAGATGGTGATGCAGCATGATAGCAACTTAATTTTAGTAGACATTTATTTGGTCCAATTAGTATTTATTTTGTTTTATTTATTTCCCATGTAAAAGGCTCATTATAAAAGGCCTCTTTTATAATTTTTCCTTTGATTTCTTCTTCCCTAATTTTAGGGATTTGTTGCTCCTTTTGTGGGGGAGTAGCCTCTATAAAAGGGCTCCCTTTGTATTAGTTTGGAATGAAGTTAATTTGAGATTACACTTTCCCCATCCCTAATCTCTCTCTCTCTCTCTCTCCAAACCCGCGCCTCCCCTCTCCCGATCCCTCTCTTTCCCCGTGTTTTCCCTAACGCCCAACCCTAACCCTCTCCCCACGCCGCCGCCTTCTCCTCTCCTCCTTCCCCTCTCTTTCTCGCCGTCCTCCCCAAACCTCCCTCTCCCCTTCTCCCCTCCGATTCCAGTCGCCTACCCCCTTTCTTCTCCCACGCCGCTCGCGCGCAACCCCAACCCCGCCGCCCTCTGCAGCGTCACCTCCTCACCAGCCTCATCGCTCAGCGCGCCTCTCCCCACCCGTCTCCTCCGCGCCGCCTCGTATCCCCTACCGCGCCGCCTCGCCCTGTGCCACCATCCCACTCAACACCCGAACCCCTCGACCAACCAAACTCGGCCAGCGTCAACCCCGATACCCCCACTTGCGCCACAAGCTCCACCTTCAGCCACGGCTGGAGTTTCATCCTGTGAAGACCCGCTGCCAGCAACGCAGCCCTGCGCCCTCGGCTTTCGCCTCCCAGCAAGCTGCGCAAGCTTCGAACAGCAACTACCGACCAGATCTGGGCGCGACTACCAATCCCTCGCGGGTTGTGGTATGAGAGTTTTTACCGCATATTATTCCACCGTATAACTTAGTATTGTGGACTGTGATATTGTTGATTTGGTTTGGTGAATCGTTGAGACCCCTAGTAATTGCAATATCGTGATAACTTTCCTAATATTCTTAACTCGTCTATTTGCCCTAACTTTTGTGGATCGAAATCTGTGCTATAACGCGAATAACGTGGCTATTTTGTTGCTGATTTTGGCATGTCGTGCATTATTTATCTCGTTCGTCGTTTTATTTTCAACAGTTCCCTTTGCTTGAATTGTCATTTAGGTTTTTGAACACGTAGTTTGCATCAATTTGGTATCAGAGCATCACGATTCTGCATTTCGTCTGCATCTCATTCATTTGTTGCATATAAAAAAAAAAACCACAACACAAAACCACAAAAAAAAAACCCACAATACAAAACGCTAGGATATCCATGGCCGACAAACCTAGTGGCTCAAAAAACCCCCACACCCCACCCCCTGAACTATCACTGGAATCCCTAGCCGCTCACATGCAACACATGCAAAAAATGATTGACCAGATGTGTGGACAAATTGCTACCTTGAATAGTCATATGATAGGCAACAATTTTGCTGATGAAACTCCCAACAAAGGTCGACGCACTCACCGGAAATCACACTCCCGGAATAGCACTTCCCGAGACTATAGCTCTTCTACTTCGGACGAACGTGTCAGCGAGTATCATTCTCAGGAGAGTGAACAAGAAGAACCCAAAGAATACACTCCTTTCCTCCCCAAGACTCCAGATCCGTACACCTTTGGCTATACTCCGCAAACTAATGGTGAACGTCAATTTCCACCACGAAATGGACCCAAGGCCGACGATGGATGGGATCGAGGTATCCGTCTTGATGTCCCAGAATTTGACGGCGGACGAGATCCTGACGTCTTTTTAGACTGGCTCCAAGCCGTCGAACACTTCTTTGTGTGGAAGTCCATGCCTAGCGAACGTAAAGTCCAATTCGTCGCGATAAAATTAAAGGGACATGCGCTATTATGGTGGGACCGTTTGCAGTCTGAACGCAAACGAAAAGGAAAAAGTAAAATCCGCAACTGGAGCAAAATGAAAGATAAATTGAAGACAAAATTCGTGCCGGAAGATTACAGACGCGATCTGTACGCGCGACTGCAATCATGGAGGCAAGGTACCATGAGTGTGAGAGAATACACCGAAGGGTTCCAATCCCTAGTCCATCGCAACCGCTTGCAGGAGACTCCTATTCAGGAAGTCACCCGCTACATGCAAGGCCTCCGCCAAGTCATCCAGGATGAACTATACCTCCACAATTGCCGCGATGTCGACGAAGCCTACAAGCAGGCTGAACGAGCTGAGATCAAACTTGCTAAAGCCCAGACGAGGAGGATGCCTTTTTCTGTGAACTCTGCCCCTCGTACCAGTACCCCGACGTCCTACTCCAAACCCATGGGTTCCTCAGCTGTCATGTCGGGTAAAATCCAAGCCAAACCAACAACTCCTGCCGTCGCCCGACCACCTACTGGAAACCCCGGCCAAGGCATCTTGGGAAGCCGACCTACTGTCGGGCCTGATACTTGCTTCCGATGCTATCAAAAGGGCCATCGTGCCGCCGAATGCCCAAACCCTAAGGCTAGGCCTGTCCATCTATGCACCGCTGACGACCCTGAATACCCTGACCCTGACCAACAAGAATGCCCTGAAGAGGATCCGCCTGCGTTGACCGCCGACACCATGGGAGCCGATGACTATGAACCTCTAGGAGTGGATGGAGACGACTCCGGTCCGTTCCTGGTGATTGAACACGAAGACTTTCTCGCTCCCGACAGCGCACCCACAAACATTCTGCTCACCCCCGCTGTCCACGATGCTGATAGTTGGCTGCGACGCAGCATCTTCCGAACCACCTGCACCTCAGGAGGACGACGCTGTTCTCTAATCATTGACGGAGGAAGCGTTGAGAACTTCGTCTCCCAAGAAATGGTGGATAAGTTGGGTCTGCCAACGCAACCTCTCGAAAAACCGTACAGCGTGGCATGGTTTCGAGGTGGTACCCAAATTCCGATCCACCGCCAAAGCCTCGTTAGCTTCTCCATTGGTCCCACATATAAGGACGAGGTGTGGTGCCATGTAGCCCCTATGGATGTCTGTCACATACTTCTAGGGAGACCATGGCAATTCGATCGAGACACCGAACACCGAGGGAAACCGAACACGTACACCTTTCTCATCGACAAGGTTCGTGTAACCCTCAGACCGCAACGTGAAGCCCTTAGCCCTCGCCAAGTGGCCACACTTCGAGCTGCGACCAACCAAACCGGTAACAAGACCCCACCGGCAAAGACTGCGACCGCGGGCTCCGTGTTGTTGATGGAAGCCCAAACATTCCAACGTGAAATTCAGGAGAACTCCACCATCTATGCCCTGATGGGACGTGAAGTGGACAACCAAGAGTCAACTCCACCTGAAGTCCCACCTGAGATAAAGCCCATCATCCAAGAGTTCGTGGACATCATGCCTGAAGAGTTGCCTGAAGGACTACCCCCGTTGCGAGACATTCAACATCACATTGACCTAGTCCTTGGAGCCAGCCTTCCTCACTTACCCCACTACCGAATGAGCCCAAGCGAGCATGAAGAGATGAACCGGCAGGTTACTGATCTGCTGCGACGTGGGTATGTTCGAGAGAGTATGAGCCCCGTGGCGGTTCCTGCTCTGCTCACTCCAAAGAAAGACGGCACCTGGAGAATGTGCGTGGACAGTCGAGCTATCAACAAGATAACGATTAAATATCGTTTTCCCATTCCACGCCTTGATGACATGCTTGATATGTTATCAGGTGCCAAACTGTTCTCCAAAATGGATCTCCGCAGCGGTTACCATCAGATCCGCCTCCGACCTGGAGACGAATGGAAGACAGCTTTTAAAACCAAAGAGGGTCTGTACGAATGGACGGTCATGCCCTTCGGCTTGTCTAATGCCCCAAGCACCTTCATGCGGACAATGAATCATGTTTTGCGACCCTTTATTGGAAAGTTTGTGGTCGTGTACTTCGATGATATCCTGATCTACAGTTTGACCAAAGAAGACCATCTGTCTCACTTAAGACAAGTCCTGGAAACCCTGAGAGACCAAAAATTGTACGTCCATCTCAAGAAATGCTCCTTCATGAGTGACACGGTCCTCTTTCTAGGATACATTGTCACCGCTGATGGACTCAAGGTCGACCCCTCCAAAATCCAGGCCATCCAGAGCTGGCCCGTACCCAAAACCCTCACCGAAATTCGCAGCTTCCTGGGATTAGCTTCCTTCTACCGACGTTTCATTCGGAACTTCAGCACTTGTGCAGCACCGTTGGTAGACTGTACGCGGAAAGGCGCACCCGCCTGGACTCTCGAAGCAGAAACGAGCTTTCAAAACCTAAAACATCAATTGACGCATGCTCCTGTTTTGGCACTCCCCGACTTCACCAAGATTTTCGTGGTCGATTGTGACGCCTCACATGTCGGGATTGGCGCTGTCCTCAGTCAAGAAGGGCGACCTGTCGCCTTCTACAACGAGAAACTGAACGATGCCAGATCACGGTATTCCACTTATGATGTTGAATTTTATGCCGTGGTCCAAGCTCTCAAGCATTGGAGACATTACCTGATCCAGCGTGAATTCATCCTTAACTCTGATCATGAAGCCCTGAGATATTTGAACTCCCAGAAAACTCTTAACAAGCGTCATGCCAAATGGGTTAATTTCCTCCAAGAATACACCTTCCATCTCAAACACAAAGCCGGAACCTTGAACCGTGTGGCCGATGCTTTGAGCCGGCGAGCACATGCCCTGACCACGATGACCGTCAACACGACAGGATTTGAAACTCTCAAGGACCTATACCCCACTGATCCTGATTTCGGTCAAATTCATGCCGACTGTGTTGGTACTGGGCAGGACCCAACAGCCACTTTTGTTCTTCATGAGGGTTTCCTATTCAGAGGCCACCAACTATGCATCCCGGCCACGTCCCTCCGAGAGAACTTAATTTCAGAACTACACAATGGAGGTTTAGCTGGGCATTTTGGACGAGACAAAACCTTGATCCTTCTCCAAGAACGTTTTTACTGGCCGCAGTTGCGAAAGGATGTGACAAAATTTGTGCAGAAATGCCAAACATGTCAAAGATTCAAGGGCCACCGACAGAACACTGGACTATACACACCCCTGCCCATTCCTCTGCGACCCTGGGAAGACATCACCATGGATTTTGTGCTAGGGCTACCCCTCACTGTGCGAAAAGTTGACTCCATTTTTGTGGTTGTGGATCGATTCTCTAAAATGGCGCATTTCATTGCATGTAGGAAAACTTCAGATGCATCTCATGTCGCCGATTTGTTTTTTCGTGATGTCGTCCGTTTGCATGGTGTCCCTCGTTCTTTTACCTCAGATCGCGATACTCGGTTTTTGAGTCATTTTTGGCGCACTCTTTGGTCCCGTCTTGGTACTCGTTTGCAGTATAGCACCGCTTATCATCCACAAACAGATGGTGATGCAGCACAAAATTAAAATATAGGGCTTGATGTTTTTATTTACGTTTATTCGAATCGTCGCATTTTTATTTAAATAAAGAGATCGTATGTGATCTCGAAATTAATTAGTCAGTTTAAATTTGATTTTCGAATTTTGAATTAGAGTCAAATTAGGATAGAGTCGATTTGAATTTTAATTCAAATCAATTAGAGCCAATTAGGATCGAGTGGGATTTTAAATTTGTTTTGCTTTCTATTTTTGTAATTCCACCTCTACTATATAAAGAGGTTGGTAGTCTATTGTAAAGATTAGTTCAGTTGATATGAAAATTTGAGATTTTATTCTCTATCTCTCTCTCCTCTCTCTCTCTCCCCCCACGTGGTCTTCACGTTTCTTTTCTCCATCCCTCGTGTTCCTGACGAGCTTCTCCTCTCAACCCCTCCATTTTCTTCTCTCTCTCCCCCCTCACGTGGTCTTCACGTTTCTTTTCTCCATCCCCTCGTATTCCTGACGAGCTTCTTCTCTCAACCCCTCCATTCTCTTCTCAATCCCTCCATTTTCTTCTCCACCAAAATCCTCCATCAAATATTTTATTTTCCGCCGTCGCCGAAAATCAATCCGCATCAATTGGTATCAGAGTATGGCCTACAGATCGTCCTCACGATCTGACGATCCATCCAGACATTCGCGCCGACACGCGACGAAACACCATCGTTCGTCGGAGCGAAATTGGGAGATTCGACCAACAAGCCATGAGGAAATTCTCCATCAACAACCTGAAGATCAAGCAATTCGTCGGGAGACGAATTTTTTTAAGCGGAGGAGAGTTGATGCAGCACAAAATTTAAATATAGGGCTTGATGTTTTTATTTACGTTTATTCGAATCGTCGCATTTTTATTTAAATAAAGAGATCGTATGTGATCTCGAAATTAATTAGTCAGTTTAAATTTGATTTTCGAATTTTGAATTAGAGTCAAATTAGGATAGAGTCGATTTGAATTTTAATTCAAATCAATTAGAGCCAATTAGGATCGAGTGGGATTTTAAATTTGTTTTGCTTTCTATTTTTGTAATTCCACCTCTACTATATAAAGAGGTTGGTAGCCTATTGTAAAGATTAGTTCAGTTGATATGAAAATTTGAGATTTTATTCTCTATCTCTCTCTCCTCTCTCTCTCTCCCCCCACGTGGTCTTCACGTTTCTTTTCTCCATCCCTCGTGTTCCTGACGAGCTTCTCCTCTCAACCCCTCCATTTTCTTCTCTCTCTCCCCCCTCTCTCTCCCCCCTCACGTGGTCTTCACGTTTCTTTTCTCCATCCCCTCGTATTCCTGACGAGCTTCTTCTCTCAACCCCTCCATTCTCTTCTCAATCCCTCCATTTTCTTCTCCACCAAAATCCTCCATCAAATATTTTATTTTCCGCCGTCGCCGAAAATCAATCCGCATCAGATGGCCATGTAACTTCAATCCCATAGGTGGAGACTGTTTTCACAAATCTTATTACAATATTCAATAGTGTTAAATTATTTGATTGTGACCACATGTAAATTAGTCCATCCGTGTGAGCCTACATAATGATACATCAAGCAAAACTAATTTTGAGCGGAAAAGGAATGCAATATAATGGGAGTGTGAATCAATGAATCAATGAAGAGTTTGTAACCTTGTTTCTAGACTTTTCTTGACATTTTTTGAGATTGACAAGCTGGTGTATGGATGGTAGGAGGGTTGGATTGAGGCTACCAATAAGACAAATTATTTTTTGTTAAAAGCTGGAGGAATACGACCCTATAAGTTTAACACATGTCCCATTATATATGTCACCCTCATCGCCACTTAGGCACCCCATGAACAAGAACATGCACATAATGCATTTTTAACAGAATGGTGAGGTTGCCATTTTTTACATTCCTCCTTATTCCTTATTCCTTTTAAGGTAACATGTGGTGAAGGTTCTCATTATCACCACCGTTCCTAAAATTTTTGGCTAGAGAGGAGTGAATTCTGATAGACATGCACCATCCTCCTCCTTTTGGTACCCCTATGCTCGAGTGACTTTTGGTAATTCATGCCAAAATTCGACAAGTGATGGAATACTTCTCCCAAAATGACTTTATTAGACCAATTGTTCAACTAGATTTCAAAAGCGCTCTGTTTACCTCACAAGGCCTCTTTCGAATAGTGTTATCTTAGGGTCTATTTGGTAACTAGGTTGGATTGGGTTGGGTTATCCTCTCTTGAATAGTTGCTGTTTGGATGGTTGGGAGGGTTTGAGAGGGTTGGTTTGATAAATGTGATCCGACATTGATTATGTGCTTTATTAATTTTGTAATGGTTATAATATTTTTTTTATATTATTTTTTATTTTAACGTGGTTAAAAATATAATAACAAAGAAATTGTACGATCCATACAACTAATTCCAACCCAGAAATGCAGAGATAGAATAAGGGGTATGCTAGGTTACCTTGGGATAACCTGGCAACCAAACATTCCTTTTGGTTAACTTTCCCTACAAGAAAAGGTTCCGCTATATGATGAAAAGAGGGTCGCATAGAGGAAGCCCCCCCCTCAAACACTCATAACTCACTTTGAAAGTTTTTGATTGGGTTTGGGCGTCTCCTTGGCACATCGTCTTATTTCCCCTAAAAAATCGCTCTGAAAGCGAAGTTGCACTCAAAGTATGATGCTCATGAATATCCATGTCATCCTTGCTGATCAATACATAGGTCTTATTGTCAACTTCATCTTATTGTCAACTTCATCGGGACACGTTCAGAGGAACCTCCTCAACAACCTCTTATCCACCTTCATTGGAATCTTGAAATTTGATTTAACATAGATTAATAATGAGGCCATTATTGTCAACTTCATCTTATTGTCAACTTCATCGGGACACGTTCAGAGGAACCTCCTCAACAACCTCTTATCCACCTTCATTGGAATCTTGAAATTTGATTTAACATAGATTAATAATGAGGCCACTATTGAGTTTGACAAAATCACTTGAACCATTCATATCAAGATCTTGGAGGTTAGCTTACATGACGTTTTATCTACCCTATCGAGCAATGAACTATAGTTAGTGGCTCATATGCAAGTGCCATTGAAATAGAGGCTGGGATGCATAAGAAGAAGGGTCCTATATACCTGATATAATTTTCATACATGTGGATTTGATTTGTATCCTGGGAAAAGGATGATAGTGGACTTATATTTCACCGAGGGTGTCTCCTTATCCATCTTATTTGAAAAATTCTGATATCATCTACATACTACAATAAGGTATCCAACATATATGGACTACAAGGTGAAAATTGGTCATCAATTATGCCTACAAGCTGCAAATGCAACCACAAAGGCAATTGCATTTAGATAAAAATAAGTGAGCTAACAAACATTCTCATCTCACCCATTTTGAGCTTGGGGCCTAATACATTTGAGCATCTCATTTACTGAAATGGAGAAGGAGCTTTTGATGAACCATTGCTCAATTTACGAGACCGACATGTTTGAAGCCTCTACCTTAAAAGATCTATAGTTATGACCAATCCAAGGTGTTATAGGTTTTTGTTAATTTTTCCCTCTATAAAAAAGCATGTGCGCGAGCATGGTATGGAAAGGTTTTCCTCAAGGCGTACGCCTCGAGGTGATTGCCTCAGATGGTTTTAATGACATGCACGCTTCAAAATGATGACACGATGAGGTGAGATGAGGCATGAGCCTCAGATGCAGAATTGTTGTCATTTTTTTTTCTTTTCCACCCACGACCTTGCTATTACCTTTTTACTTTTTTTTCATTTTAAAGGAAGAATATATATATATTTATCGATTGGAGATATTTTCAAATTCAATAAAGAGGTTGCTTGATGTACTTAGACCAAAGATATAAATGCAAGAGTTAATTTTTTTTAGAGAAGTTTTTTTACCCATCATTTAATAATTTTTTTGAAGGAAAAAAGGGCGAGATGTGGTATCAAAATAAGGTTGAAACAAGTTTTCAAAAAGAAAATCAATTCGGATTCGTATCAAGTCGCTCAACTATTGAAGCCATCCACTTGCTGAGGAGAACAATGGAGATCTATAGAACTAAAAGGATGAACCTCCATATGATTTTTATTGGTTCAAAGAATGCTCATGTTCTGTCCACGAGAGATATTACGGAGAGTATTGGAGATGAGACACTTACCCGGCCTATACATTAACCTCATAAAGGGTATGCATTATAGGACTTCATCTTGTGTAAGGATTCGGTCTGGGAAGACTGATTATTTTGATATCAACATTGGTATGCATCAAGGTTTTGCTTTGAGTCCATTCCGTTTTACTTTGATTATGGACGAATTGACAAGTCGCATTCAGGATGAGATAGCTTCGTGATGATATTGTGTTGATTGATGAGACTAGAGATGTGGTAAATGATAATCTTGAGCTCTGAAGACATGCATTGGAGACTAAAGGATTTCGTATACGCATGACTAAGACTGAATATGTGGAGTGTACTTTTGA
This sequence comes from Ottelia alismoides, assembly GCA_037367405.1. Lineage (NCBI taxonomy): Eukaryota > Viridiplantae > Streptophyta > Magnoliopsida > Alismatales > Hydrocharitaceae > Ottelia > Ottelia alismoides. The sequence goes on from JAZKJV010001505.1 coordinate 256,821, forward strand.
TGGAAGCAATGATGAAGGAATCAATGTGAAGATTGGTGACGATATTATTTAGAAGAGAAATTCTTTTAGAAACTTGGGATCTATTTTGCAGCATGATGGGGAAATTGATGGAGATGTTACTAATAGAATAAATGCAGGTTGGCTAAAGTGGAGAGGAGCCTCTATTGTTTAAAAAATCGAAGGAAAGTTTTACTAAGCGACCATGAGACATGCTATGCTTTATGGATCTGAATGTTGGTTTGTGAACCATAGACATGTGCAGAGAATGGTAGTAATAGAAATGAAAATGCTAAGATGGATGTGTGGACGCATACATAAAGATCAGATTCGGAATGATGTAATCAGAAAGAAAGTTGGTGTAGCTCCGACCGATGATAAGATGCGCGGAAATCGCTTAAGGTGGTTTGGACATTCACAAAGGAGGTCGACTGATGCTCCAGTTAGTAGATGCAAGTTTTGGGATGTTGAGTAAGCTAAGAGAGGGCGAGGAAGGCCCAAGAAGTGTTGGAATGAGATTATATGATGGGAACTTAGTTTTTTGGATCTAAGTCCGAGATTGACCCAAGATAGATAGGATGGAGGCAAAGAATCCAGGTAGCCAATCCTACTTAATGTGGGAAAAGGCTTTGTTATTGTTGAAAAAAAGGACGAGACGTCGAGGAGACGTCCACCTAAATATGTAACAATAAATATATTTCTTACATTATCTTAGCACAATATAGTTGAGTGATGATGAGAAAGGAGATATCTTGGATTGCATTTTGATGGGAAGTAAAGGCGATAAAGAAAATGCATTGATGCAGCTTACTTGTGTAAAACTTTGCTTGAATTTTGAGTTGAACCAACACTTGGAGGTTATTTTAAAGGATATATTTGAATTTCAACTTAATAGCTTCCTGAGAGTATCAAATTTGATATAAAAGATGATAATGGAAGATTTGATTGCTGGAAAATAGACTTCATGAATTCTACTCGGCCACATTGTGGACCATACAAGTATATTTTAAAGATTTTGAGAAAAGAAGATACTTACATGAGAGAATTTAAAGGTCTTAAAAATCTCAAAGCACAATGTATCCTACCCTTTATTCCTCTGGCATTGAAGAATTATATTAAAAACCATTTATTTACTTAAAATGTACGCGGGTTGTATATCGTAATTTTCTTAATATTATACAATATTTTTTAGTTGAATTGGTTTTTTGGGAAGAAAGCTAAGGCTTACGCCTCGACCGTCTCGAGGGCTACGCTATGCCTTGATTCCACGGAAACCTCCTTGGTCCACCTTTCATTTTTTAAAATCTTGGGTGTAAGCAGATTTCACCACCGCCTAAGGTGCCATTGTAAACTCTCCAGATTACAACATATGAGAACATCAAGAGTTTTTCCATAAAAAACAAATAAACGTTGCAATTATATCTATAAACATTGCATGAGTTTGTTGACCAAGATCATGAACTTATATGCAACTACATTTTAAACATTATTTCGATTCTGTTTGTTGGGATCTTGACCTTATACATGCATACCGACACACATGAAAGAGGATCACATGGATTGGAGAGCGACAATCAGGAGAAAGAGTGGTGGTGGCTAAAGGTTTATAAGAATTTATCATGGAGAAGGGAGTTGGAGAGGTGACCACATGGGGATTTGAGGGGGTACTGGTTAAGTTGGTCACAATTTGTTTTTAGTTGTAGCGAGGAGTGTTCATTTTGCAAAGGAATGCCAAGATATGGTAGTTTGCCTCTCATGCTAAGACAATCATTATTAGCTTGGCTCTTGCCGTTTTAGGGCTCATGACTCATAAGGGCCTCATGTTAGCGTTCAAATACTGTGGTAGAGTTCTCAACAGGTGTTAGATGCTTGGAGTAGTGGAATCAACTATTGTTTCACGACGGGTTAACTTTTACGACATGTCCCGAAGGTGTCATTTGTTGTGTTTTCATATGGTTGCACCAAACAAAGTGGTTTCGAGATTTCTCAACATGTATGTCTTACCTTTCTTAAAAAGTGTACGCATCTGATGTCAATAGCAAGTCCTTCATGTAGAAGGGTGAGGGGGATGTTTTCATTATCTCGGTAGCTCTTCTGAGGAAACTTACTTCATTGTTGACCTCTAACTTGGGCATGATCGATAATTATGCTCCAACTTGAGGGGTTATTGACATTCTCTATATTAGACATTGTGCTTGTCTATTTTTAGTAATCCAGTTGAAGACTTATTTATATTTTCCTATTTTGGGTGATTAACATTTTAGTGTTTAACTGTATATGTGAAATCCTATCCATTGAATAAAATAATCGTATTTCATCCCATTGTTTTCCACAGACTTGATGTGGCTAAAGTTTTTGTGTTTCAATTTAGGACACATGGGTTACATAATGGCAAGATAAAGGGTCGACGAGTGTTCTTGACATAAGAAGATGTGCATGGTCTGAGGGAAGGAGGTTGCTTCGCGAAGCAATGATTGAGCGAGAGGTGGTTGTGGGAATGATAATAAAATGGAGGCCAATGAATGTTTTGATTTCTGATGATGAGAGCCTCAAGGGTGGGAGGGAGGTTGCTCCTTGCTATGGGGTTACAAGTTCGGCGAATTCATTCATTGTGATGACTTGTATGTTAAAGCCCTTGGTCTAGACTCTATAAAGGCCTTTTGTATCGTGTCTCTAGTGTAGTAACAATCCACCTCGATGTGTGTGGTCCTCTCAGGGAATGCTCAGTTGTTGGTAATGAAAAATACAACCTCATTGTCAACTTAGTAGCTGCATGGGAAGAGGTGCATCAATAGCAAGGTCAATCAGAACAGACCCGACCCACATCATCTCGTTGCTTCCTTGCACCATGACTCATGAATTCAGTTTCAACATTGGATTTAGCAACAACTGTTTATTTCTTACTTTTCCATGAGATCAATGAGCTCTCGATAATCAATGCAAATCCGGAGGTTGACTTCCTATCTTCTGGATGTCTTGCATAGTCAGCATATGCATGAGCCATGATCGCAAGAAATATCCCTTCATTGAATAGTAACCATATACCTGACAAATACTTCAGGTACTTTAGGATCATGGAGACAATGTCCATATCAGCATGACATGGATACTTCATAAATATGCTGATTTTGCTTACTATAAAGGAGATGTTTAGCTTGGTGATCGTCACATAGGAGCTTCCCAACGAGCTCTTTGTAGCTCCTTTTGTCCACCTTGTCTGTATCTTCGCCATCATCATAATAGAGCTTTATGCTGGGATCTACGGGAGTAGTGACATGTTTATATCTTCGCCACCATCATCATAGAGATTTATGCTGGTCTCTAGAAGGAGATTAGTGATGTACTCCTCCGAGTCATCACATCCTTTTTGATTTTTGGTAAATTCAAGCCCAAGAAAGTACGCAGTTCACCAAGATCCTTGGTGCTAAATTATTATCCTAGAAACACCTTTACCTCATCAATCCTTTATAAATCATCTCCTGTAAAAATGACATCGTCAACATAGACCAGAACGACAACAATACTTCTTGATATCATGTATACAAAGAGCGAGTGATTTGTATTTTGTTGTCTTGAAGCACCGCTGCTCGATCAGATCCAAGATCTTATGGAACCATGCTGTAGAAACTCTGCTTAAGGCTATAAATAGCCTTATGAAATCTGGGGCGTGGTGTATGATGGGGAAGGCACTAGAGCTGAGGTTCTGGTTGTGAATGGTTTGTGAACATATAACCAAGCTGAAGTCTAGACTAAAGGATGTATGGTAGGAGCAAGAGGTGAAGGAGGAGGTGGAATGTAAACCTCATTGTCAGATGCAGAAGGTGTCTCCTTGTCACTTGTGGGAGAAAAATACATAATATGCTCAAAGAAAGTGATGCCATCACTGACACAATACTTCCTCTTGATAGGATCAAAGCACTAGTATCCCTTTTGGGTCCGGGTGTAGCCAACAAAGGAGCATTTGACATATCCGGGGAAGAGCTTGTCATGGCCAAGAGTCAGGTAATGGAGAAAGGCCAAACAACCATAAATGCCATGTATTACAGAGAATAGGTTCTTTTATGGAAACATAATCGAAAAAAATAACCTTTTCTACTAACACGAGAGACCTCATATGATTGACGAGGTAGTAAGTGGTAAGGGAAACATCTCCCCAGTAAAAGTGAGAGGTATAACTCTATATCAGGAGAGTCCTGTAAGTTGGTAACATCTAAAAGATGTTGGTGTTTGCGCTCATCAACATCGTTCTGTTGGGAAATGCATGCGTACGAAGTTTGATGGATAATGCAATAGACTTGAAGAGCTGAGATAATTGACCAGTATAAAATTCCAAAGCATTGTCAGAACAGACATACTTAATAGTAGCTGAAAAGAGATTCTTTACTTCAACGATAAAAGTTTGCATAATAGAACCCTCCTTAGACTTATTTTTTTAAAAGAAAACCTTAGAAAGTCTGGAAAAATAATCCGAAGCAACAAGATAGAACATGTAGCCCATTGTGATCAGTAACACGACTAAGACCCCGGATATCAAATGCGGATATATAATTACAGTTGAACTTCCTTTCACCTCGTTGCGTATGAGTCTAACTACCTCAACTAAAGAATTACTCCTATGACTCTAAGGACTGGGAAAACTGGTACGATGATGCTTCCCAAGCTGGCAAGCTACCACTGAAAACTGAATTGAGAGGAGATCTGAGGTTAGACTTTACACATCTTCTACACAGGGAAAATGACAAAATCAAGGTTCTACAAGTATGGTAAGATCGATCCAGTAGGAAAGGAAGATCTGCTTGCATATGGAGACCAGAGCTATCCGTAGAGACCAGATTGGCCATAGTCAATCTTGATAATCTAACTTGAATATTTAGGCGTATGTAGCACAATATGTAGACACTTGGAAGGTATCAACTGAATCTGTTCCTACCATGTAGCAGGACATCTTCTATCAGCAGTGACTAGAGAGTGGCCATGATGGACAATACTTTAGTAGGTGAACAATTCTCTGTCATCGCAAAGATAATGGATGATCTAGAGTTCATGATCCATTCTTAAATATCTACAATGTAACATATAGTAAGAGCATAATCTGTACCCGAGGTACTAGCCGAGGCAACAATGTCATATGTGGCCTTAGGAGTACTGATAGAATCAACGAAGGTGCCATATGCCCATAATCTCCCTTAAACACTGAGACGAGATCATCATACTTATGGTCAACAATATTGGTGGTGGGATCAAATTGCTATGCAGCGCGAACAACTGCAGGACGATCATACTTTTGATAGCATGTATCTTCAGAGTGCCCTACTATGTTGCGATTTGTGCATTGTGGGCGAGGACGACCACTGCATATGCCATGTCCTCTGAATTGTGCTGAACGTCCTTTGCTACGAGATGCAACCATAACAGAGGATGTTTGAGTAGTAGCTGCAGTAGACAGTGTGATCCTGCTCAGTTTGCTGTATGCCTCCTCCATGGGAAGTATAGAAGCTCTTGTAAGGAGCTACCTCGGGGCGACATCTAGGGATGATATTGAATACAAGTATCCATGTTTGTCAAATAGAGGACACTGATTCAATTTTCTTATCTCTAGTACGAATGCAAGTATGAGTACAAATATTAAACATCGGTGAGTATGAATACGAATACGAATTTGATATCCTTAATTTTGATGAATACGTTTGTTCAACTTTTAGAGGATATGAATACGAATATTCTTTTTTAGAATATACGAATACAGATATGAATGCAAATATGAATATGAATGTTCAAATTTGGAAGGATACTTATAGCAATACGTACACATATAAATAAGTATTGTAAGCTTTCTTTTGTTATCTAGTTTTTTTGTAGATCCATATTCATTATTATAATATTTATTGTACTTTTAAATTGGATATTGTTGTAAATATAAACCGCTTGTAACTTCTAAATGAATTTGGACATGTTTAATATTTGTAAGTTAATTCACATTCGTTTGTCAAATATTCGAATTATCTTTATTAATTTTGCATTTGCATTTGCATTTGCATTTTGAGGATATGATTCTTTATTTTACATATTCATATGATATTCGTATTAATATTCATGTTTGTATTTTAAAAAGGGCAAGGATATCATAGCACCTATGTTCATATCCAAACAATTCATCTTTAAAAAGAAAAAGAGCCTCTGTCGTATAGGTGTATGCTAAAAAATTTCACCATTAATCACCAAAAAGTAGTTACAAGCCTATTACAAGAACAATATACCACACATTTATACACTCCAACTGTCGTCTAACACCCTACCATGTGCCACCACAGTCCACACGCTCCTTTTCCATGTTGTGCTACTCCTCATACATGAATGCACATTAAAAAAATCATTTCATCTCGAACGACATCATCTTGGGGATCAATAGCTGCAAGAAACACACCCACCATTGTGGCATGTGTATGCCATAAGCTAATCAATACTTGCATTCAGAGGCATGAAGCTATGGAACTTTTCATACATACCACTCAACCGAGAGTAGATGCATGGGGAGATCGACCATCTTGCGTCACGCAAGATGGTCGATCTCCCCATGCATCTACTCTCGGTTGAGTGGTATAGTTGCGTCATCGTGAAGATGTTCTATTGAAGGTGGAAGATCTTCGTGTCAATTTTTTCCCAGAGAAATTGTGGTTGCGAGAATGTCCATCACCTTGGCCGTGGGCTAATGTAGAATATCTATGTCTATCTCTATTGTAAGAGTATGGGAGAGCCAATCACGCCTTTGCATTGTCTTACTTTCATGAAGTGTTCATCCCAGTTTTGTCAGTCGGCTCAGGTTCCATCAAGATATATTCTTTGTTGTTGCTCTATATGGTACCCATGAACTACATTGCACCCAGTGCATAGTTGGTCCCATCCATCTTGGCAATGGGCGTTGGGCCTTTGAATGCCCCATAGGAAGATATCTTCAACCTTGTTCTCTGTCATGACGAACCAAGGAGATCGGGAAGGATGCAACCCAAGGGTAGAACTATCCTATTTTGTCTACATATTTATGCAGGGAGTAGGTTATGTGTGCAAGCTTAGAGCACAATCTTTCTCATCATCTCTGACTCTCTAAGGTACTTGGGTTGAATTTAGGGGCTGAAAATAGTCTGAACTGCCCCAAAAACAGTAGAAACGGGCGTCGGGAGGAGCCTTTAGGGACTTGATTGGGCACACATTAATCATTGGGGTCTGGCTCGGTTCTCAAGATGAGGTAGCACCCTCACGCGATGAACCTAGGCTGACATGTGATGTCGTTTGGGCACCTTTAAGTGCGACTGCAGTGCGTGACAATGTTGGAGGGCCACCGCGATGGCCTGGAGCACCACATTGGGTCTTGCAAATGGTGCGACATCCCTCAGAGAGAGGCGAGCGATGGCCTAGGGTGTCACTATGTCGGGAAGAGAGGAGGTCCACCGCGCACGCATTGATACTGAGGTGGAGAGGCTACATGCAGGGTTTCACGGTGTCAAGGGGATTCAAGGCTTCAGTTTTAGGATCATCACGCTGATATCATGTGGATAGAAATGAATGACTTGTTTACTTTGTGATCATAGGGCTTTTTATATGGAGGAGAAACCCTAGATGCCAAATAACTAATGGGATAATTATATAAAAAGACAAATACTATTTCTTATAACATGATGGGCACATTTAAAGGGATACAAGGGTTTCCAATTTGGAGACCTTCACCATTATTGAGTCAAGGTGGATAGTTGGTGGGAAAATTGTGGTATGGAAGGAGGATGCCTTCATCTTGGTTATGAACTGGGTTTGAACTAGGAGGTGGGCTGTTGCGATTACCTTGAGATGCCTGGCAGATGATTTATCATATATGATGGCCTCTGTCTGCGAGCCAATGTTTGTTGAAAGAAGGGAGCAATTGTGATGCACACGTAGACATGTTTCGTTGGTGGACAATTTTTCATACTTGATCGGTGGAAACTTCACTGTGGTATTGGGTCGTAAGAGCAAATGATCAGACGTGTGGTGTAGGGCAAACATATTGGACATTCTGCATATGGTTTAAATGAACTTGATCAGGTTGATTTTCCTTTATCGAATTGCTATTTCACTTGGAGAGATTGAAATATTGGTTCAATTAGATCTCAGTTAGATAGATTCCTATGCTTCATATCTTCGGTTGAGTTGTATCCCGTAGTGATAATTAGTGCATTTTGGAGGCCTTTCTTGGATCATATTCCTCTGCTTTGGACATATAGTGAGGGTCAACTGTGTCGAGCATGCTTCAAGTTCGATAGGTCGCGAACACAAAGGATGTTTTTGAGACTTAATTGCAAAGCATTGGGGGATCATCATGTCCTGGCTCACAATCAATGACAAATACCAAAATTCCTAAGCCTACTGGATAGTCTTTAACGAAGTATTTTAGACCACGACCATATGGAAGTATAGACCCGCTAACTTGCTTTTCCCTCTGAAAATTTCAGCTTTAGATCCCAACACTGCTTAGAATTTTCCGATTAAAAAACACTGCTTAGAATTTTCTTGAGTTATACTTTATATCTCATTTACTCCAGCAAAAGCTAGTCAATTTTTTCTTGCAGATTTTTTCTTTTTTTTGCAGGTGACATGCTGTTGTAATGCAAAATCGATATCCTGTTCCTGAAATCGGAACATCTGCGTAATGAAGCCATACATTTTAGGGTTTCTCTTGCACTGGACCTAGCGATGTGCATTAGCTTGGTCCCGTGGTCCATTTTCCATGATTCATCTGACGTTTTTTGGCCTCCACTTCTCTGGAGTTGATGCGCTGAGGCGTACTGCTAGGTTTGTGTCCACTGTCCAGAGTTGTCCTATATTTCCCCCCTTACTGTCCCAAGTCTCTCTGTTTCCCATCATGACTGCTGCTTGGGGAGATGATTAAGTAGGTCATACGGTCCTCTTTCCGCACGTGTTAAAACACGCACTACTTTTCTTCCCATTGTCTCTCATTTTGTCCACTGCTTGGGTGTGCTCCTCTCTCTTGCACCCCTGGGATCTGTTACATGTGATTCCTGAAACTATTATAAAAATCTTCAAGTGATTGTGTTCAAGGGAACAGCTTCCATCTGACCATCATGTTGTCCTCTCTCTGTTCTTTAATGGTTGTTTGAACGGGTTGCCATCGACCGGATTCGGTGGGAATCTGATCACTTTCGGAAGAGGACCCTCTTCCCTAATCAACATATTCTGCGAAAGAACGAGTATGTTCTGGATGCGCTTTATTTGCAGGACTGATTGCAAATTGGCTTCAAGTCGAGCATCCTCTATATGTTTCTGGATCTGATATCTGAGAATGGTTTGCGCATTACGTCGGAAAGTGAGTTGAATCGTGACCCGACTCCTAGTTTTCTGAATATTTAGCTGTCTATATCCAGTTTTCTGAATATCAAGTCAGTCTTCATTTTGGCACGCGACCTTGCATGATGATTATTTGAATTCGATTAATGGAGCAGTGGCATGATTGTATGAGAGATACAAGGTGTTGATTATATCTTAGGAGAGATTAAATTACAGGTGCTGGTGTCTCAAGTTATCAACCGTGATGTTTTCTGTGCATTTTATTATATTTTCTATCGTGGTCTGAATTCATGTCCTGATTTTATCCTATATTATTAATCGAGTAAATGGAGCATTGGGTGGTCTTTGGAATAGGTCTTGTAAGTTTGAAGAAGCATAAACAGTTGTCCGAGTGGTTGTTTATCTCCAGTATTTTTTTACTCATCCAATTTCTCTGACATAATATTATTCACTTCATAGAAGGTGTGGTTGCCTATCTCACACTTATTATAAACACTTTCTCAAGTTGTTTTGATTTTTACAGGTCTATTTGTATTGATTTTTTTTTCCAAAAATGCTTCAAACTTCTAAAATGTTCATGAGATAATCTGTCTTTACTTTGGAGAGATGACGTTCATGAAAGAAAAAAAAATCAAAATGAAATCATTAGGATGAATTATTTCAAAAAATGCTGCACGAAGGAGTTATAGAACTTGTCTTTATACAAGAGATTTGCACACCCATGAATATTTCTTACTTATATGAAAATCTTAGTAATTATTAAAAGGGGATGGGGAGTATGCACCAAGGTGTATATTATATTGGTTCTGTGCACCGGCTTTCCTAACAAAACGAGTGTGAGCCCTTGGATGTTAGGAACTTAGGAAAGCTGATGCACATAACCAATATACACCTTGGTACATGCTCCCCATCCCCGTATTAAAATTACATTAAAGGGGCGCTCAGTTTGTGAATAAAGAGGAATAAAGAGAATAAAGGTCTATTATTTGTTCAGTTGGTAAGGTAGGAATATGAATAATAAGACAAAAATAAGGGTAAGTAAAGTGGAATGAAGATCTGAATAAAAGTGGAATAAGGTGAAACAATGGTATGTGGATGGGAATAATCGTACTCTTGGGAACCGCATAGGGCGGGGAAGTGATCTCATTCCACTGCTTATTCTTTAAACGAATAGTAGGTCTTGTTCTATTTGCACTATGTTACCCTACAATTAAAGTATGATTCTCAAGGTCTAATAAGTTTTTTTTAAAAAGGAGCCTTCATATGTATCACGACATTCGATCCTTGTCGAGCTCTTTCCCTTATTATGGTTTCGTGCAAGGAAGAAGAAAGAAATTAGGGGGACGATGAGGTAAATGGTAATGATAATGGTAAAGGTGCAATGGAAAGTTGAAAAGTATAAAACAAGAATAAAAGCATGTTCCTCATTGTCTAGTCCTTGTATTGTATATTCATTTAGATATGTATGCATACAACTAATCAATTTGCGACAATATTTAGGGAAAGACTGTTGCGCCATGATATTTCACTTATAGGGTTAAGTTAACGGTCTTATGCTTGGTCGACTGATAGCTTTTGCCAGTTGATTTTGACCTAGTTGTGCATAGCTTAGTCGATCGACTTGATCCCTCTAAGATGTCAACCAAGGACAATATCATGTTCATATTTCTTGATTTCGAACATGGTTTGTAAATATCATATGACCATTCAATCAACTAAGATGACGATTAGTTGATTGGAGTGCACCATATAGATGAGTTCAAAAAATTGATGGTAGAGGTGTGGGCAGCAGACTCTGCAGTAGAGGCGCGGGCTGCTCGATCTTGATCAAGCCGTTCCCACGAATTCACACTTTTTTGTGAGTCTTACCGTGCGAATTTGTGGGAACCACTCAATCAAGATCGAACGGGTCACGCCTCTACTGCAGAGTCTGCTGCAACGGACACCCTGCAACAGAGGATCCATTTCCACCCCAAAACTAGTGATTTTGCCTTTTTATTGTCCATCTTGCTAACTTCTTCCTGGGTGGTTAGAACTTGGATTGCATCGAGTCATGAGACTCGAGACTATGAAAAATACCAGTAATCATGACCGTTGATTCCAGGTACTAAACGGTCGAGATCGATTGTGATTGCCTCTGTACATATAATATTGGTAATTTGCAATAAACTACGTGAACAATTGAGATCCTATATGATGATCAAATACATATACAAATATAAACATCGAACCCTTGTTCATTTTTTATATTGGGTAAGTGTACAAAGACAATTTAGATGAATATACAGATGGATATATAGATGGAATAATCATAGGCAAAACAAATATTTACAATTCGGATATGGATATTTGGGGAAAAACAACACAAAATATCATTGGTAGCTCGAATCATTTCTTAGTAATTTCTAACTTTATATATTACATAAAATGATTGACTGCTAAAAACACAAATTTGTAAAATGAGCTCATAAAATACTTTGACAGCTATATATTAAATCTATCAAGGTACGAATTTGGTGAGAAAAGCAAAGCAAATAGTTGCAATGTGCATTCTGAATAAGCAGGAAGGAATAAATTAGAAAAGAGATAATTACACCCATAACACTGAGTAATTCCTCAATCTCAATCATAACCCTGCATAATCGCGAATTACATGAGAAACCCTGAGTAATGCTTAACTCTTACATGACATAACCCTGTGTCAAGTTCCGTTTGAGATGGTCGTTATGTCTGACGGTTTCCATTAGAAAAATACCAAACTGCCCTTAAGATATACTCTTATTTGCAAAACATGCCACAGCACTTCCCTCTTCCCATCCCGTGCTTCCCATCCCTTAATATACTCTTATTTGCAAAATATGTTATGATATTTGCATTTTTAATGCCCATAGGAATGGTTTAAGAATACAGGCGAACCCGTTGTCCCAATTACCATACAGCCGTATGATTTCAGATGTCTGATTAATTTAAAGTGTATTAAACCAGAATTTGCTCTCTTCAGTTCTAAACCGTGGTGGATACGAAGTTTAGCATCCTAACGGCAGGGGAGGACATCACGGAGGAGGAGGTGGTGGCAGCGGAGACCATAGAGGACGAGGAGGTGCCGGGGGATTCCACGGAGAATATGAAATCGATCCCCCCGTCTGAAGGCACCACGGAGGAGGAGGTGGTAGCACCCCTAATCCGCGAGCTGCAGCACACTCCCCTCGGTCGATCCCCCCGTCTGAAGGCTGCCCACCCCCGTCGGCAGAACCCCTCCCTCCTCCGCCCGCCCCACCTCTCCTCACCTCTCTCCCTCGCGTTAAACGACCTGCCCGAATCCCCTCCCCCCGCCTCGGTGCAAACCGATCGTTGACCTCTTCAACCTCTCGCCCCCCCCCCCCCCCCCCCCCCCCAACTCGCATCTCTGCAACCCCACCCTCCGTAACCTCGTCGCCCCCCACCTGCCCAGAACCATCTAGCTCTGCAGCCCCCCCTCCCCACCCCCTGCAACTCCCCTCATCCCCCTACCTCCGGAACTCAACACTCCCCATCGCCGTTGAAGTCCCCCGCACCTCTGCAACCCCCTCCCCTCCGGAACCCAACTTGCAAGGCTTGTGGGTTGACCTCTGCAAGGGGCCTCCACCCGCTATGGAAATGCCGAACCTCACCTCTGACAAACCTCCTCCCCCGACCTTTGGACACAACCCCCCCAAACTCTGTAGCCCTCCTCTTCAAGCAAGTTTCCCCCTCCGACTTTGCATGCAACCCCCCTCGTCGACCTCCCATGAAACTGTCATAGCTCCCATTCTATACCTCTGTTTTGTTGCAGGTGCTAGCTCAAAAGAGAAAAAGTTGTGATTTTTTATTTAGATTAATCGCAGCCGTTGGATCATTCATTGGTTAGATTAACTCAATCATTCGGTTGAGTTAATGAAATAAAGTAACGGAAGGTTATGGATGTAAGACGGCACACTTACTCAGGGTCGTAAGTGTAATTCGCGATTATGCAGGGTTATGATTGAGATTGAGGAATTACTCAGGGTTATGGGTGTAATTATCCCATTAGAAAAAGGTGCCATTCATTATCGATCAGAAGGATAGGAATAAGGTGGAATAGAGATGATAATAATAAGGCTAGGATAAGATAGAATATAGGTAAAGAGGATGGAAAATAGCCGTATGAGGAAGGAGAAGGGTGGAGGAGAGGGGAATAGTGCCTTTATTCTTGGGGCTATTTCCCAAACAAAAACACCCAAAGTGGGAGAACTTTTTTGATAGAGCTTTCTTCTTTGACGCATATAAATTAACAAATAATTCGTTTATCACTTAACTAAATTAAAAAGACTCGTGAAAATATATATAAGTATTTGTATGTATATATATGTATTTATTTTTATCAAAACAATGAGACGTGCTATGTTATGTGAATATGAATGTTAGCATGTGAACCATACACATGCAAAGAATTGCAGTAGTAGAAATGAAAAAAGGTAAGGTGGATGTGTGGAAATACAAATAAAGATCGGATTCAGAATGATGCTGTTAGAATGAAAGTTGGTATAGCTCCGATCGAGGATAAAATACAAGAAAAATGCTTAAGGTGATTTAACCATTTGCAAAGGAGCTCAGTTGATGCACCGATTAGGAGATGCGAGTTTTGGGATGTTGAACCGGCTAAGAGCGGGCGATGAAGGCCTAAGAAGTATTGGAATGTGACTATATGAAGGGATCTTAGTTTTTTAGATCCGAGAATGATCCCAGATAGATCTGAATGGAGGCAAAGAATCCATGTAGCCGACCCTACTTAATGTGGGAAAAGGTTTTGTTGTTGTTGAAACTATCAAATATGGCATCAACCTTCATCTTCACGTTTGTTAGATGCCAAATTTGATTATCCATGTCCATATCTACCAAACCGAGGATATCCATATCCTCTTTAAAACAAATATAAAGGAGTACAAAAGTATCCACATTCATTCTCAGCCTAACAAGAAGTCATCATAAACTATCCAAACATTATATTCAGGTAAAAATCCGAAGTACTAGCTGCATTCATCTTATTATATGACAAACATCTCTGAATATTCCATGTAATCACGAAGATTGATGAAAAGAATGATGTGATATAAATCAATATCTTCAGTACTACCACAAGGACCAGTCGCAAAGAAAAGGAGCGGAATTCGTTCTTGCTTATCAGATTATGCAGCTAATAATGAAAGTACAGAGCAATCTCAACACGCATGCACATAAATGGGCACATGTGCACGCACACATGCGAGCATTAACACACATGCACACACACTCACGAGCATGGAAAAGGAGAAAACCAACGATGGCAAACCTAACAGTACCTGAAACAAAGCATGAGAAAAAAAACAGAAATATAACGTAAGCAAGTTTCTCAATACAAGACAGTACCTGCGTAAGTTACGAAAAGAACGACAAAGAATGTACAGATGAATGCAAAACCAGCCAGCACTTGGAAAAAAACTGGAGATATGCGAGGTGGAGTGGCGACAGACTACAAATATGTAGAAAGAGCAAACGATATGCATGCGAACGTAAAAAAAGTGGTGTTTAGTCTCTGTAACTTATCAAAGCGGTGTTCATGCACGCTGTATGTGGTTTATCAGCATATACCAAAACCCTAAAAAGCGGTTCTCGTGTTACCCTACAAGCCAGGCTAACCGGACGGGGAGATACGTCACCTACTCACCAGCATAGCAAGTACAGGACCTTCCATGGTGTCATGGGTGTGCTTTGAAGGGAAGTAACCAAAAGCCCTGGCTGCAAAAGATTAAGAACGCCCAACAGCCAAAAATATCTCCACTCTTGATATGTGCAGATCCTATTATATTTGGGGTTACTCAAACATGGACATTAGTTAAACATACCCAAAGATGGATAGCAATGCAGAAAGCTGGTTGACAACGATGACGAATTCGATGCCAACAGATCTGCTCAGCACTTCATCACCATTGCATCCACATGGAATACTCCATGTTTCAGCAGCTTCCTTACACGGTGATAACACATGCCTCGCATACCAGCAAGTCCATTTCAACAGAAAGACATGGTTAGTAGTTCAAACCTCTCGTGTACGAAAATCATGATGGTATTGGGTTTAACATGACCATGTCAAGGCATCTGGTTAATCTACTTAGAGCAAAATGTTGGCACTTCTATGCCAATAGTGCACCTTGAAGGAAGTTCCAACAATGCCCATAAGGTTATGTAGGTGAATGATGACACTAGCAAGGTTCCAATATAAAATGCCAGTTTGTTGCAATTACCAGGCATTGTACCTTTCTAAATCCTAAGCAAGAACATATATCTGTGACAACATCAGCGAAGAATCAATAATGGTACCTCCAAGTCCCATGTCCAGTTTTGTATAAGATATTGCTGACATATCTGGAATACAACGAAAATATGTGACTAGATCAGCAGAATACAATACAATCAGAACTAGAAATCATTTTCATAGGTACTTGCAAACAAATATACTGCGCAGATTATCATATCAATCAGTTCTACCACTGTAAAATAAAATTTCAATTCTAACAGACAATAGTAAGAGAAACAGTTTCAAGTATCTAAACTAGCTTCACCTCAGCACAGAGAGGATAGGCATATAACAATATAACATTAACCAAATCCAACATCATTATTCAGGTCCGACTTAGTTATTAACATGGTTCACAGCTAGGATTAGTAAGTAGTAAAATACAATATCATTCAGCTTAGTTTAGTTCTATGTAACATATACGCTTACCTAGGTATCAATGAACACACATTAGCTGACATTACTACCTATATGCCCCATTTGATTAGTCATTTCGTCATCGAATCCTTTAGATTTCCTTTTGTTGGTACATATAAGAAGAGAAATAGAATTAAAGATGTTGTGACACAATTACATCATATGTAAAACTACTGCATAATGAAGAGACTTTTTAGGTGAGCCCATTCCATTTGTCAATTAATCAACTAGAAGTGATGAGTGCAACTTTAACACATGATCCTTACAAAGATGAAGAATTTTAAAATTGACCTCCAAATACACTTAAAAAATCAAACATTAACCAACTTCGGCATCAAACATACAAGGCAGTGGACAAAATTGCCAAAATGTATATCAGCATATATAAAATCATCCGGTCATCCTAAACAGTGCCTCCAGAACTGGCAATCATTGAACATGTAAGGTTTTAATTTTACACAGGACAGGAAGAGGAAGGTTAGTATACAATTTCACTTTCTACTGAACTTTACTGATGATACCTCCTTCGCAAATAAGGGGCTCTTGATATGGAACCCGACGAGCAAGAAAGAATTCAAAACACAAAAAAAAGGAAAATAGAACATACCATTTCTCATTCAGATGCAAATCAGACAGAATTATGAGCTCCAAAAACAATATCTAACTCATCTTATACATTTTATAAGATTTACTTTATACTATTAGAATGCAAATCAGACAGAATTAAGAGCTTTTGCTACTGTGCATATGGTTACTACTGATGAAATTTATCTCCTTGTCTAACTAGGCATTTTTGGGATTCATGGTCTTAATGCATTTTATAAGATTTACTTTATACTATTAGAATGCAAATCAGACAGAATTATGAGCTTTTACTACTGTGCATATGGCTACTACTGATGAAATTTATCTCCTTGTCTAACTATGCATTTTTGGGATTCATGGTCTTAACTTCACAAAGCTCGACAGTGGCACCAGTTCAATCCTTAAGCTCGAAGATCAGAGCTCAGTCTACCTCCCTTTCCTTGTAGACGAAAAAACAACTACCACTACATAATTATTTCTTTTCAAAAGCAAATTTATGAAAATATGACTTGAGGTTAAAAGCCACCAAATTACTGTTGTCTCAGCTTTCATATCTAGTTTGCTGCTTTAGTTCTTTTGAATAATTTGGATGATTACTAGCCTCTAGTGGTCATCATTTGAAAGTCACCCCCTGGTAATATGGTAGTGGGCCTGCACATTCTTTGACCAGTTATTTACTCAATTCTCAGAGGGCAGCGGCACCTCAGCATTGGCACCCAATTACCACCTGCTTTCCTACATCCACCACCATGGTCGCTCGTTCATGTACAAAAATATATCATCAATTCACCACCAATTACTATCATTTGATAGCTCATCCACTTACCATGCTCTCTTACATTCTATGTTCCACACCGTTTATTTCATTTGCCTGCAAAAACTGCATTACAATGTCTAATGCGATGGGTCTCTTGTATGCCACGTGAAGCCTGTACATAGAAGACGAACAATGTGCACTCCAAGTGGAGGATACATTTTCCTAGCAAATATTTCATCATGGCTAACGGCACCTGCATAAATTCTGTTTTCAAGGCAAACCTTGACACTGGAATGTTTTTTTTATGAAAGGACGACACTGAAGTGTATGTAGTCTGCTTTAACTTGGAGGACCAAAATGGTCAACAAATGGCACAAAAAACCAGGACCAAAGTGGTAAACAGAAGACCAAAAAAAAAACGATTAACCTTCAGCAAAATTTGCAATTTCACAGTTTTACTGGGTTATATATTGTTGAAGTTGCAACATAGAAATGCTAACAAAATGCGTAGAACTTGATCAGAGACGTATTAAAGGTTAACAATACTTTAAAAACATTCTACAATAGTTTTTTCTTTTAAAAATTACACATCCACTACTTACAAAAGTGACATGCAAGAGATTCCTTACACATTTACAAGGAACTGAAACGACATCTGAGAATATGGAAATCCCGATTCAGGTCATGTGTTCCCCACCCAAAAAACTACAAGAAATTTAACATGCATACTTGTTTGCATGCCTATTTGTGTTTCTACCTCTTTCTTGTCAATTATTATACATACCCTCGGAGAGCTAGAAAATTAAATATAGAAGTTGTACTCGTACCCACAACATTAATCTCTAATCCGACTATTTTTCACGGTGTTGTTAGACATCTGTTCAGAAACTTGTACCTGTCAAGTAAGAGATAAAGGAGAGGTGATCTGTCCTTTCATCGATGTTTTATTGTTTCCGAAGTCAGCTAAAAGGATGTAGGCGTGTCTGAAGGAGGAACTGTATGTCAGTGCTGAAAAGGTGTATAGGAAGATGATGTCTACTGCACCTACCTTTGTCTACCAATATTTTGTCGTGTTGTGTCAGATCTGGAGACATGCATTGGGAACTGAAAGATATCCTATAAGTAGGGCTAAGACTGAATATATGGAGTATATTTTTTATGGAATCAATGATGAAGAAATCGAGGTGAAGAATGGTGATGATAACATTCAGAAGAGATATTCTTTTAGATACATGGGATCTATTTTACAACATGATGGGGAAATTGATGGAGATGTTACTGTTAGAAAATATAAATGCGGAAGCGGAATGATAAACAGAGTAGAAGAACATAAAGATAAACATGAAGAATACAAGATTTTTTATGTGGAACCCTACTCCCTAAGGAGCGGGATGAAACCATGAGAGAAGGCCTCAAAGAGCCATATGCTTCATTGAACTTTCTCTCGTTGGATAGAGGAGGTCTGGGGCTCCTTATAAAGCCTCCACAGAGCCCCCAAGTCCCACCACTGGTAGATGTGGGACTAAACACTGGGATGTGGTAAATGGATCCTAAAGTGATCCATTTACCCATATACAACTCAAGTAGCGCACAACCAAATACTCCAATACTCCCACTCAAGCTGGAGCATGCAATGCTAAGCCTGGACAAACGGAAAAAACTCAACTCACGCTACATGACACTACAGACAATATCAACTCAACGCGCATAACTGTTGGCTGTTGTCGAGGATGTTGCTTCTCATGCCGTGCAGGTGAGGAGGATGAACGAGATGGAGTGTGAGTCAAATAGAAGACTCGGAATCTGACCATCGAGTCTGAAACTGCGCTTGGAGAAGTCTCCTCGTTGGAGGACCGGGTCTCTCCTATATGGCATACAAAATGATACTCTACTCTGGAGTCCCTATGATTTTACATGAAAACCCTAGCCAACATGACATAGGGAATGATCCTCTACTCTGGAGTCCCTATGACTCACATGAAAACTCTGGATGGAACAACATGAATGATGGGGACCACGAAGCTGAAGATCGCATACTCGTGCGTCTTGAACTAAAGACTCGGAAGACATCTGAGCGTCGAGTCTGAACATCTGAAACTGTAGAGTCTGAACAACTGATTGGTCTTGGAATGTCCGAATTTGACCTGGAATTTGAGGAAGACATGCGACCCTACATATACTCTCCCTTTCTCATACTTGTCAGAATACAAAGACATCGACAAAGTTAGGTTAAGACAACAAAGATGGGTAGAGAAAAAAAAATAAGCCATCATTTATTTTTGTTTTTTCAGCTTTTCTTCTCACATTTTTTTGAATTTTTTTGAGTCGTTTCTTTTTTTACAGCTCTCTCAAACTGCGTACGACTTTTCTCAAATATATATATATATATTTTTTGTACGCACCTTTTCAAAAGTTTTTTCCAAAAAAAGTTTTTTTAAACATTTCACAGCTCACTTGTGCCCAACTCTCTGCCAATCCCTTGCTTTCCTTTTCTTTCTTTCTCTCTAACTTTTTTTTCTTTTTTCTGACATGACCCAACCTCCTTTTGGCCGTAGCCCACTTGGGCTCTCCCTATTTCTTTTGGTAATACAACCGCCAACTGGGCTAAAAAAACTATTTTAAAACATCGAGCCCATCTTAGGGTTCCCATGATGGGAACCCTCTTCATGCAATAGCTGTCCCCCCCAATGGGGGTTTCACGCCGCCGTTGTGGAGCCGTGTCGAAGGAGAGAGGCGACACGTGCGGCTCACGCGGAGGAGGACGCGGGCTGATCGATAGAAGATCGCCTCCTGGAGGCGATGGCTTTGCCTGAAAAGGAGAGGAGGGCAGAGCGCCGCCGCGTGAGGGAAGACTGTTGTGTGACTGTTGTACGTCGCTCAGGATGCCGCCTGGAGCGCAAGGCACACCGCCAAAAAAGATGGGATTCGCCTGCTAGGGCTGCGCGCTGCCAACAAGGAGGTCACCTTGCCGTTGAAGCCATGGATGCGGGGTGTGATGCTGCCGCCACGACTTGGGATTGCCTCCTGCGGGCTGGAGTTGGAGGAAGCAATAAAGAACGCCTGATGGTACCGCCTCCCTCCTAGAGGTTTCACGTGAGGT
This sequence comes from Ottelia alismoides, assembly GCA_037367405.1. Taxonomy (NCBI): domain Eukaryota; kingdom Viridiplantae; phylum Streptophyta; class Magnoliopsida; order Alismatales; family Hydrocharitaceae; genus Ottelia; species Ottelia alismoides. The sequence goes on from JAZKJV010001505.1 coordinate 277,341, forward strand.
GATCTTTTTTGTAAAACTAGAGCATCGACGTGGAGCCCCACATCGATTGCTGCGCGGAGAGGCAATGGCATGCGTCTGTGAGGAGGAGAACCTCCAGGCTGCATTGAAGCGGAGGGGGCACACGGAAGAGGCTCCACCTGGAGTCATTTCCACCTGAGCCGATTGCCTGAGCGCCACCTACGAGCGATTGGGAGGAGTTGCAGCGCCTGGAGAGCACCGTGGAGAGCGCCGCCTGCAATGAATCGAGCGCTGCCGCATGGATGAAGCTGTGATGGGACATGAACATAGATTAGGGTTCCAGATGGGAACTCTAGAACTTGGATCTTGAACTTGATAAAAACTCTTCTCGAACAATCTTCAAGAAACAACCAAATCTCGAAAAAAATAATGAACATAAAAATCCTGGAATATCGACCTGCTCTAATACCATGTTAGAAAATAGAAATGCGGAAGCGGAATGATAAACAACGCATAAGAACATAAAGATAAACATGAAGAACACAAGAATTTTTACGTGGAATCCTACTCCCTAAGGAACGGGATGAAACCACGGGAAGTATGGTCTTTATAAGCACCAGACGCTCGCCACGAGACAACGTAGCCATTTTCCAACCAGACAACTTCCTCTCCAACTTCTCAACCAGTGGAAGCCAATTGATAATTTGTAATCTCCCGCAAGATAGAGGTAACCCGAGGTAGAGGATTGGTAGAGAACCACATGTCGTGCCCAACTCATTCCCATACCCCATTGCTTCCTCTTATGCAAGACCAAACAGAGCTGTAGTTGACTTGTCTTGATTAAGTACTAGTCCCGATAGTTTGCCAAACACCTCCATGGTTGCAACCATCCCTCTCACAACCTTCCTCCCCCTTTAATGAAAAAATGGTGCCATCGGCATATTAAAGAAGTAAAAATATCTCCCAAAGAATAACTGCTCGTCACAGCCCGAGGGGTCACCTGCTCAACCATACATGCCAGAACATCAACGATAATAAAAAGCATGGGTGCTTGGGGACAACCCTATAGGGCTCCTTGTTACGGCTGAAAGAAGTCCCATTCGAGTCATGTTTCTTGTCTTCATCGGCTATGGTCTTCTGTGCTAGCACACACACTCTCTCTCTCTTAGCTCCTCAATTGTAGATCCCTGACATCGTCAATCAAATCTAATCTGTAAATTCACGTCTCCATCGATGCTCTAGTGGTTATTCTAGCCTCCCAAATCTCCTTATACAAACAAAATCGAGAGCGCAAAGAGGTCAACTTTTTGCTAGGCGGGTGATAGCAATGCTTGCACATTCAGTTGATGACCAATGAGTGGAGACTATCTCTATAAAATTTGGCTCAAATAAACAAACTCGCTCAAACCTAAGGGTTCGTTTGGTTGCAAGGTGGGGCAGGGTTGGGTTGGGTTGGGGTACCCCTGTGAATAGTAAACTGTGAGGAGGATTGGGATGTTTGGAAGGAGGGGTACCCTGGGTAGGGCCAACCCAACCCTGCAAGAGAACCTCAGGGAGCCGCCTCATCTCTGGAGTTCCAATTCATAGTGGTGTGATCCGATCTGGTTCGCAATTTAAAAGACTAGAAGACACCGAGTACATTGGGAAAGATTCAAGGAGTTTAGTCGATGCCCTGTCCAGTCGAGAACGAGAGCCAGAGTTTCTCCAAGTTTATGTTTCCTCTACTCATTTACACAATATTTACTTTAAATCATAATATTTACTATCATTTCCTCTACTCGTGCAGATATATGTACGTTGGTTGTTGTCTAGTTATGATGGGCATGGAACCGTTCAAGATTTACTTCTCAAGTTTCTCTCTGCCTTGTCATATTGTGTAAGCTTTATGCGATATTTTAAAAGTTTGATTTCATGTAAAGGTTTTTGCAATCCTCGATCTTGTGCTCCCACCCTCTGAGGAACTTTTTTTTTGAAATCAAAGCTTTTCGGGGGAAGCACGTCGTGGTGATCGCCCCAAATATTATTAGAATCAAAAGTAACGAGAAGGGGGGGAGAAAGAAGAGAGATACAGACACAACGGATCGAGAGGATCCAACAGCACACGCAACAACAACTACAACAACATCCAGTTACCCAGAAGACAACCAATTTGTGTTAGAACATTCTCCCTATAAAATCTTTGACCCCTGAAAATCTTAGCATTCCTAGCGAGCCACAGTGCCCAGATGCAAGCGAACGGGCAAAGCAATTCCCGTCTAGGTCGATCGGCACCCGAGCGCATGGAGGCCCAAAAAGAGTCAGCCGAGGAAGCATTCAGCCAAGAAACATTGAGGTCGGCCCAAACAGCAGTAGTTGACGGACAAAGGAAGAATAAGTGCTCCAGAGTCTCCTCAAAGGCTCCTTTATCCTCTGTAGCACTCACAGTATTGTTCGCTCTGAAGCTCCTTTATACGTGGAAGTCTTCTCATCTCATGAATACCACCACCCGTGAAAACTTCTGCATATATGTGGTATTGATTTTCTTTTAGGGATATTTACCCAGCAGACCCTGAAATCTTTCGAAATTACCTCTACGACCTTTGAAACATCCTAATTCCTCCCACGACCCCGTAATCTTGCTAACCCTTACCCTACAGACCCTGTGGTTAAGCTCCATCCATTTACCCGTTAAAACTAACCGAATTCCGTTATAGGATTTTACATTATACCCATTTTATTTGTCAAATTTACATTCAATGCCATTCTTCCTCTCCCTCCTGGTATCTGTTTCCCACCCCTCGCCCTCGGCCCTCGCCCTCCTCGCCGTCCTCCTCGAAGCCCCAACCCCCGCTGCATCACCCGAAGCTCCAGCTGCGCCGCCTGTAGCACCTCCTCTGCCCGTGGCCTCCCCTTCTTGAGCTCCCCTCCCACTGCTCGAAGCACCCCCGGCCACTGACTCCCCCGGTTCCGGCTCCGGCCGCCTTCCGCCCTATTCGGGCACCCCTCCTTCCTGGACGCCCGTCCGCACAACCTCCACCCACCTCCCACCGCCGCTGCCCCCCGCCCTACTGACGGCAACGCAACCGCCCCCGCTCCCCCTTCCTACGTAACGCCCACCCGACGACTCAACCTGCGGCTGTGGCCGAGGCGGGAAGATGAAGACGAGGAGGAGCCGAGGAGGACGTGGAAGGGGAATTGGGTGATGAAGATCCTGCAAGTGAGGTCGATATGGGAGAGGAAGAAGAGAGGTGACGAGGAGGAGGAGGAGGAAAAGGAGGCTGTGAATGGGTTGCTGGACGAAGGGGACAGGTGCGTTAGATGCTGCGAGGAGGAGGATGAGTGCTGCGTGGTGGGGGACATGGCCGAGGAGATCGATAGGGAGTCGTTCTCGAGGCTACTCAGGAGGGCTTCCTTGCAGGAGACTGAATTCTACGCCAAGATGTCCTATCTCGGAAGCCTCCTTCCCCGGCCGCACGAACCCCCAAACCCCTTCCCCGCCCGAAGCCCCTCCTCTACCCTCCGATCTGAGCTCGAAGCCCCCCGTTCCCCAGCCTTGCGAAGCCTCCCCTCCCTGCGTGCGCGCTCGGAGCCACTGCCCACCGCCTCCACAATCTCGAATCCAACCCCCCCCCCCCCCCCAGCGAGTGCTCGGAGCCCCGTTCCCTGGCCACCGCCCAAGCTGGAAGCCCTGTCCCCACTGACCGCACGAGCCCCCCCGCCCCCCCTCTCGGAGCCGCCTCACCTGGTTGAAGAAGCCTCCCACCCGATGCCTCCCCTGCTGATTCGACCCCCCTCCCCTCCGGTCGCTGCCTGAAGCCCCTCCCCCTTCTCCATCCCCGACAACCTCCTCCCCTCCAGCCCCGACAACCTCCTCCCCTCCAGCCCTCGGTGGAACCCGACCCCGCCCACCTCCAACCTCCTCCCCTCAGCCCGAGGAAGATGTTAGAGGAGCGAGGACTTCTCTTGGTTAATTCTAACCGCCCGATCTTGGATTGGTTAGATTAACTCGTTTTTAACCAAGGAAGTTAACTCCAGATGTGTCAGTTTAACGGTAGGGTTCGTGGGGTAAGACGGTGCAAGTTTACGGGGTCGTGGGAGGAATTAGGATGTTTCAAAGGTCGTACAGGTAATTTCGAAAGATTTCAGGGTCTGCTGGGTAAATATCCCTTTCTTTTATTGAAGAAAAAAGGGTGGATGATCCTTGACACATTCACCCGATAACTCCAGATATTTCGTTAATATTTACAAGTGTTGCATAGATGGAGTTCTCGAGAATGGCCCAAAATAGATATGAAAGATGGCAAAAAATCCATGTAGCCAACCCTACTTGATTGTGGGAAAAACTTTGTTGTTGTATTTACAAGTGTGGCATATTAAATAAACGAAGTGTATGAGCTAGTACATTCTCTGCATAATGCCCCTCTATTTTAAAAATCAAAGTGTTCTTGGCTAACCAAATGTCCTAACACAAAGCAAAGACTTGTAGTCAACTCTGACCTAAAGAAATATCTAGAGGCACAACAGATTGTGGCTTGAGACGTCCATCCAACCTAATTTTTCGCCAGACCCCTAAAATATTAGTACACTTGAAGAAGAGACACTCAATTTCCTCTGTCTCTCTCCCACGTATAGGGCAAGACGCTAGCGACCCCAGAAGACAACGCGTCCTGCAGACTCTCATCACCAACTTCTTCCTTCGAAACATCCACAAAAGGCACTCACTTTCCAAATCAATCTGCAAACTTTGGACAAGTCTATACCTATCAAGGTAATACAAGATAACAATTCGTATGTTTTGCAAACATCTTTTTTCCGGTGTACGAGGACTTCAGGTATTTGGCAAGAGTTGTGGATTACATGGCTAAACTGTAACACTTTTGTGGGCCTTTGGGACTCTCTTTATTAGCGAGGCATAGACCAAAAGAAGACATTCTCCTCCCTATGGCGATTGTCTGCGCGTTATAGCTAGCTAGAAATGGTGTATTTTTAGCACGCAAACATTTCTACTTTGAAAAATGTAATATCACATGACAAACTCAACTCGAGTCTTGGCTCATGTAAGTATTTTCATCCTTTTAATATAATTGGGGCAGACACCTTCGTGCGTTTCTCCCTTTTTGGGGCTTAAAAAAATCATATGTTTGATTCATTGAGAATTCCATATCCAAAACCAATGGTCAAGCCCCTTGTTCTGGACCTACTCTATCATGAGTTAGATATCACTTGACCAAACTCCAATGCGACCAAACTCCAATGCACACACATCCTAAAGATTTTTTTTGAATCCAAAAAAGGGGAAACGCGCTAAGGTATCTGCCCCAGATAATTTAATAAAAGGAAAAGAGGTTACAAAGCTTACAAGATCCATGACTCAAAAGGGACATGGAGTGAAAGATTACATTTTCGTAATAGAAACGTTGAGAAGAGAAGAATACATCATTTCTACCCAGCCAAATAGCCCAAATTAATGACATTGGACGATGGACTTCCTCTCTAGCGTGATGCCTACCGAGGAACAAGGCTTCCCACAAGATGTTGAGGTCATGTGTCGGAGCCAGCTAGAATCCAAGCCAATCCAGATCAGGGCGGTCTTTGCACATTGGAAGAATAGGTGATCCGCAATTTCAATTTGTGTTTCACAGAGTGGACAATGATTGGAGATGTCTAGAAAGAGTCTTGAGCGGCAGTCCCTTGTCATAATGCATCCTCTTCTCAAAAACACATAAAAAATCAATTCTACTCAGCAGACACAACTCCCAAATGAAGTAGCAATCATGGATCAGAGAATCCGTCCTAGGTGGAGAAGGTCTGGAGATTGCACGATAGGTCCTTTTAATAGAGGAGTTGTCTTTCCAAATCCATTGATCTTTGCCTAAATTCAGTCTATCAATATGTTTGAGAGACTCCAAAAAGGTAAGGAAATCTTCGAGGCATTGATGTGAGAAATCATCTAAAAAATAAGGCATCCAGTTACCATCAATCCAGAAATGCGAAACATGTGCATCTCGATTTCCAGTCAGAGCAAAAAGTTGTGGATCTCCAAGATTATAAATCATGTGAATCAAGCTGCAACAAATGTCATCGTCTCTCACCCACAATCTGCTAATCCATTTTAGCAGGAGTGCCTTATTCATGGCCATTAAGTTCTTAATTCCAAGGCCAACCTCCGTCTTTGACAAGGTAACGATCTCCTAGTCCACCAAATGAATACCGAGGCCATCATGCCCTAATTTGCCCCAAAGAAACGTACACATGATCTTTTCAAGTCTCTTCCTTATTCCCACAGGCAGTAGGCGGGAAGACATAAAGGAAATCGGAACAACAGAAAGAATCGCCTTAACAAGTACCAGTTGACCACCTCTGGATAACATAGCAGCCTTCCACCCTGCCAATTTTTTCTCCATTTTCTCAATTATTAGAAGCCAATCCGAGATCTTCAGCTTACCGCAAGTAAGGGGAAAGCCAAGGTAGCAGATCGGGAGAGTAACAAGGTAGCAGATCGGAAGAGTCCCAAAGATTAGAAGCGAAGATCGGGAGCTATGTATCGCCCTTGTCAATTGAGGGGGGCAATAGTCTACAATCAAGGCCCTAAATGTCAGTTTCGGTCACCATTTCGGTATTGACCAAAACAGAATTTCGGTGGAATTTCGACCGAAATTTCGGTCATTTCGGTCATTTTTTATACTAGGACCCCCATATTTTGGTCATTTAGGTCATTTCGGCCGAATTTCGATTTCGGCTGGATATCGATATTCGATAGAAATTCAACCAAATTTCGTTAAAATTTGAGGCCATGTCTACAATCGATGCCTCTTTGCTTGCAGCTTATGCAAAGAGCCGAAGAGCCTCAGATGTTTGTTATTAAGTATCCCACCTTAGTCCAGCATCCATCCTGAAATGGAAAGATTTTCCACCTTCTAATGTCGAACGCAACTGCTGCATTGTGGCGCATGCGCCTCTCCAGAAATTCAAATTTGCTTTCCCTAAGCTGCCCATCATAACCAAATCAATGTATAAACCATGGATGTTTAGCATCAAGTGAGGTAATCAAATATAATGCTATTACCATCGACAACACAATTTCAAGTAAAAGACCGAAAGCCCACCTTTCCATTGAGCATCTCGCTATTCACCACGTCAACTAACATTCCATCTTTGGTAGGGATGGAGCCTATTAGGATTTGGGTTGTAGACATCTTATGGGTCTTGTGGTTGGCTAAAAATGGGATCAGTTTCCATGGAGAGAGGTTTAATGTAGAAAATGTAATAGAGCATGCTAAGATACTAGGGGATTCTTGATCTTTGTAATACTCAATTGCTAACTTATGAATACATATTTTTTGGGTGGGCCTTTCTTGGCGCATCACCCTATTTCCTTTCCAAAAAACTAGCATTCAATCTTCTCTATTAACGGAATCCAAGCTTCGAGATGAAGCCTCCCCACAACCATGGGCATACCCAAGTATTACATCAGCAGATGTCATTTGGAAATTCTCAGGAGTTCCAATAGAATTTTTTTAACAAGAAGAGGGTGAGCTTTCGAGATGGGACTCACCACAAAATTTGCATTAAATACTTAATACCCAGTGGTCATACATGGATCCAGGCAGAAACAAGGGACCTATATCATGCAAATAATATTAAAAACGTTGACCCGAAAGATCATTTCGTTCCTTGCACTCAAAATAGCCCAAAGTAGTACGAAAGCACAAGAAGCGTCCTACGAATTTCCACAGAACGATTTAAGCGAGCTTCAAAAGGTTGTGTCATTGTTAGTCTTGAGCCAGCGTATGTTTGCCCCTTCCCAAACTGACACGGAGGTTGTACACTTAAAAAATAAGTGCCGTGTCTTCTTGTTATTCACCTCATCTATCGCATATCAACTCTCATGTATGCAGAATTCTATCCATTTACACCTTGGTAACCAAACAACCATGCCTAGCAAGCCATAAAAATACTTTGATCCTCTATGGGATTTTACAACTTCAAATAATGTTGCAATCACGCATGAGATCATCCTGGATTGTGTTCTGATAGCAGGTGGAATAACGGTATGTCTTTTTAACGGAGAAATTGCCAACACTCCACATGAAATGGTCTCTGCCATCCTCTAGTTCCCCAACATTCTTTAATTCACAAGAATAGTAATGTACTCATTTAAAGCAAGGGCTCCAATATCCATTCGACCATACCTGGCACAACTGAGCATTCTGATTGTTAGCAAGAGAAAAAGGATGATGGTGTCGATCTCCCAATGTGCCCAATCCCATCTAGTTATCCAACCAGAAACGAAAAGAGTCCCCACTACCCATAGTCAAGCGAAGAACCTCCCCTGACTGCAGGATGACATGTGTGATCCCATGCAAAAGCGAGGAGTTGAACCCTATAGAAGTCACCACCAAAGAGTCACAGATGCAGTAAATGCTTCGCAGCAACTTCAAACAAGATAATCTCATTTACACGTAAACATGAGAAGCCTCCAAAAGTCTCCACCAACACCGCAATCACCCCAACCTCGATGTACCCACCCCCACCCCCTCCATAAAGAAATTGATGGCATCCAAATATTGTAACATAGGAATAGATCACTCACCAATGTAAACCCCTCCGACCATACTGTTATGCATTGCTAACTCTTTAGTAATATTTAAGGCATCTGCTGCAATCACGAAAAGTAGACATGTTAAAGGACATCCATGCCCGAACCCCTTAAGTGGCTTAATGCATCTATCTTGGGGTCGACGACGAGAATCTAATAACTCGACTAATCCTTGTCCATTGATCAACACAACGAAAGAAGAGGTAGTTAAGCATCTCTATTCCATGCTTTTATAAATATAAAAATAACTCCTAAGCAACGGCCTCCATAGGAAGTTCCAATCAACAGTCATACATTTTCATGAAGTCCACTCTTTGACGTAGCTTGACCCCTCTTATACAGATACTATCATAGGCCAGGTATCCAAGGCTAAACGTTGCCAGAGTAGATGGGGTCATGGATGCCTTCTTTACCAAAAAAAATCCATCATACACAACCAGTAGTCACACTTAACAGAAAGGCACTCCACCCTCTCAAGGAGGTTAGTCCATCTCATGAAATCATTCTTCCTTTACTTCGAGAAACCAATAGAAAATTAAGGAGCATGTGTCCCCTCTGAATAAGCCTCCTCCACAGACACAACATAGTCAATTGCTAGAGCAAAGAGCCTCAAAAACCAATAAGTCAATAACATAGAGAGATCCACGTTCATCAGTCTAAAAAATGAACAAGCCACCACTACCCAACATCGGTCTCAAGAAGGGCACGACCTTAGAAATAGTAGAGGAAATCGCATGCTAGAAGCTAAAAGAAGTCAAGATCCTACCAATTCAATGGTGAAGCTTTCTCTAACACCATTTGAACCTGAAGACCGACCAGGTCATCGCTCTTCCCAAAAGGGCCTCGTTCATTTTCTTGAGTCTCAACACGACCAAGCCCACATCCTAAAATAGTTGAGTCACCATCTCCCAATCAATTAGGTGTAGGCCATAGGGGTGCTAATTGAATTGAATCATTCGAGTTTGACAAGATTCATTCGATAAAAAATCAAAAAATGTTCAATTCGAAATAAAACAAACTGAATTTGAATTTGACTTATGGATTCGATTCTCAGATGACTCGAATTTTAATTAACTTCAATTAGTTTCAATAATTATTTGATTTGATATGTATTTACATACATTTACACATATATATCCATATATTCATATTTAAATACATATAGGTAACAACCTACCTTGTGCTGATCCAAATTATGTTAGAATATTCCCATGTAGGGAATTGTAACATAATAGCATCAAAGGGTTGACATGCATTTAATCCAAATTCATTTGCAAGCAAGGGATGCAAAAAAGCGATATGAACGCTATTTAATTCACATTGAAAGATTTAGTATTTGTATTGTATTACTCAATATAACATGTCAAAGTATGTAAACATAATTAAACAATTTTTTGTTTTTATTTTGACTTCTAAATTCGCAATGTTATTCATTACACTTTGACCGCCAAGTACAAGAGAAGAAGTGGCACATGATTCTTGTTCCAGCAAGGATCTAAAGATACTCTCAAATCACCTCATTATGTAAGGTTAAGTGGTTGCTCTTAAACTTATTTTCATACCTAGACTTCATTGGTATGATTTATCACGTTCAGACCTCACCGACATGATTTCCTTATTTCCATGCTACGTGGTATCACTTGTCAATGCATGATGTTCGGGTGCACACAAATCGGATAAAATCTGTGATCCGATCCAATATGATGTATGGGATTGGATTGGTTTAGCTATATCACTCTAATGGTTTGGATCAAATTGGATTTTCTCTTTTGAAAAGCAAATGATAAATCTCCAAAATAATAAAGTATGACTATACCTTGTAAAATTGTAATCCAGTTCCCACTCTCTTTCATTTCACTATTGATCGCCAATATTCTCTCAATTCCCTCTCAGTCCATTTCGATGATTCCCCCTCCTGCATAATGTTATTCCCCTCCAGCACAATGCCACTACATCCTTCCTCGTGATGTCGCCACCCATCTCAAATAACATAATCCCCCTCCCATGCAATACCATTTGGTATGATGCCATTCTTTTGATCCTAATTGAAAGAAAATAGACTTAGAATAATTGATGGGTACATTTGTTAGATATTTTTAACCTTTTGCTTCTTTTTTTACTTGTTCTAGCTTGCAACCTTATTTTAAGGATGAAATTGGATTAATTACATAATCAAATGTGGCACACCCACCTAAGAAGAAATAAATATTACATACAAATAAATATTACATAAATTCCTTTCATTTTTAATTTTATATACATTTTTTGTTCATATTTTTAATAGATTTTGCATATTTTGACTATAGATATATCTTACAAATAAATTCCATCGCAAGACCAGTTTAAATTAGAGCCATGATGCCTAACTTGTGGGCTAAATTTAAGTTAATTTTGTCTTGCTCAATCGAGTATGAATGTTATGTGATTCTCTTCTTTTAATGATAGAGCCTTGAAGGATGTTCTTGTGAGTGGTTGGGCTTTGACATAGCTTAACATTCTAAGTTAATCACGGACTTCATCAATATCTGATCATAGAGATCACATTTTTAATTTATCGAACTTATCTTTATATCCTTGTTTGCTAACTTGTATTTTTCTTATTTGAATCATTTGGTGGAAATCATTAATAAAAAAACAAGCTAATGCATTATTTAATAAAGACACTTAAATTTCAAATCTAATATGATCTTTTATTTTGATTATATGCCCTTCAACTTTTTATAATGGATTAATGGAATTCAACTTTCATTTGATTATATGTTTTTTCTTTTCTTACGTCTATTCATATTATCAGTTTTTATGACATTATTCAAATGTGCTATAAAGTATAAGCGTGAGAGAGTAGACTATTAAGCGAAAAAATGTAAGTGTAAAATTCCATCCAATTCGATTCAATCCATGATCTGATGGACTGGATCCAATAGAATATAGATATTTGATGAATTGGATTGGATTCAAAAAACAAAAATCCGTTAAGGTTGGATTGGACACGGATTAAGCTAAACCCGATCCAATCTGATCCATGTGCACCATTATGTGACGTAAATATGTAATGTGACCTAATCTCTATCCTTATATCATTACAAGATCGTGTCACCTTTAAACTCTGAAGGTTCTCGCATCATAGATGCACAACCTCCATGAATATTCGTCGTTGCCAAGGTTTCACCCAAGCACCATTATGAGTAGGAGGCCTTCGCCACATCATCACTCAAGGCATTGAAGATGCAATGTTACAAAGCAATTTCAAAACAACATCCTTTGAAAAAGCCATGCACATAAAAAAGAGGGCCATACATTGGCACTACATTGCTCAGGCCAAGAATTGATCCAATCGACAAAGTTGCCTATTTCAAACATCAACATTACAAGCATTCTCTATCAGAACTTCACCAACCAATATACAAGCTTCAGAGCCAAGCATACAAGCATGCCAAACACACCATACTAGACATGAGCTTTGACGATGAACATGCATCATATATCAGAAGCACATCACGAGGTCACGACGAGATTAAGCAAGATAACACAACCCTTTAAATGGAATCAACCGACCAGACCTCGTCTCAAGCTAGGAAACCCAACCAGAGAACCTAAACTCGATGACGGAAACCATGTTTTTATCGCAACACCTCTACTAGATGCCATATCTCCACCCAACCTCCTCCTACATTAGACCTCCATCATTGCTTATTATCCACGTCTTGCCTATGGAAAGCCTCCAGTCCTACATCCATCTCCTTGACCACTTCCTTTCCCTTATCCCCCTTGGTTGGCCTTCTACAACACAAACCTTCGCTCGCACCATTACACCTCTCCCATGTTCTCAAACTTCATCCGCAAGTCCGCCATTACTTTATCGCTATTTTTTGCCCATCAATTGGAGGAACATTTTATTTTGTTTAAAGAAAGATCCATTATAAAAGGGCTGCTAAAGAAAAGGAAGGTTCCTAAGATCACTAGAACTAGATGGTGGAATTTGCCACTGAAGCAATCAAGCTTCAGCCAGGTTTAAAAAGACTTATCTTGGGATTGTAGCGGAAGTGCAAACGAGATGCGGGAGGCAGTAACATCTTGTATCAAAAAGGTAGCCAAAGAGATGCCAGGCGAGTCGAAGGGAGGAGCTCCAGGTCAAAAGAAGGCTTGGTGATGGAGTGAAGGGGTGCAAAAGAAGTTAAAAATTAAAACAGCATGCTTTAAATATATGTCTAAGGAATAAGGATAGGACAGAGGAAACTGTCACAAACTACAAAATAGCGAAGAAGGAAGCAAAGAAGGTTGTAAACGAAGCTAAGTCAAAAGCTTATGAAATTTTATATAAAAATCTTGACTCTAAGGAGGGCCAGAGGATATATTCAGGTTGGCCAAAGCAATAGAAGGAAAGACCAAAGATCTTTCTCAAGTGAGATGCATTAAGGATGAGGAAGGCCACGTGCTTGTTACTCAGAAAGATATAGAGACTAGATGGGAGCAGTACTTCCATAAACTTTTCATTGGGGAAGGAAATAGAGAGATCACTTTAGGTGATCTAGCTAGTAGTGAAAGGTACTTGAATCGTGCAAGCTATAGGCGAATACAAAGAAAGGAAGTAGAGGAGGTTTTGAAGGTTATGAGACCTGAGAAAGGTGTAGGACCGGATGACATTCCTGTAGAAGTATGAAGAGTTTTAGGTGAGCATGATTTGACTTGGCTTACGAATCTATTCAATGTTATTTGACGAAGCAAGAAAATTCCTGAAGATTGGAGGAAGGAGTATCGTGGTGCCTCTTTATAACAATAAAGGAGACATTCAAAATTGTTCAAATTATAGAGATATCAAGCTGATGAGTCACGCTGTGAAAATTTGGGAACATGTGATCGAAAGAAGGTTAAGGCAAGTTTCCAAAGTAAAAGAAAATCAATTCGAATTCATGCCATATCGCTCAACTATTGAAGCCATCCATTTGCTGAGGACATCAAAGGAGATTTATACAGTTAAAAGGAAAAATCTCCATATGATCTTTATTGATTTGGAGAAGGCTAATGATTCTGTCCCACGAGAGATATTGTAGAGAGTTTTGGAGAAGAGACAAGTACATGTCATATACATTAGCATCATAAAGGATATGTATGATAGGGCTTTATCTTGTGTAAGGACACCGTTTGGGAAGACTGACTATTTTGACATCAACATTGATTTATATCAATGTTGAGCTTTGAGTACATCTCTTTTTATTTGATTATAGACGAGTTGACAAGTCACATTCAGGATGAGTTACTTTGGTGTATGTTATTTGCTGATGATATTTTGTTGATAGACGAGACTAGAGATAGTGTAAATGAGAAGCTTGAGATCTGGAGACATGCATTAGAGACTAAATGATTTCGTATAAATAGGGCTAAGATAAAATATATGGAGTGCACCTTTGATGGAAGCGATGATGAAGGAATCGGGGTGAAGATTGGTGACAATAACATTCGAAAGAGAGATTCTTTTAGATATCTGGGATCTATTTTGCGACGTGATGGGAAAATCGAAGGAAATGTTACTAATAGAATAATGCAGCCTGACTAAAGCAAAAAGGAGCCTCTGTTGTTCTCTGTGATAATAAAATCCTTTAAAAATTAAAGGAAAGTTTTACAAAGCAACCATGAGACCTGTTATGCTCTATGGATCTGAATGTTGGCCTATGAACCATAGACATGTGCAGAGAATGGTTGTAGCAGAAATGAAAATGCTAAGGTAGATGTGTGGGCACACATGTAAAGATCGGATTCGGAATGATGCAATCGGAAAAAAAGTCATTGTAGCTCCGATCGAGGATAAGATGCGAGAAAAACGCTTAAGATGATTTAGTCATTTGCAAAGAAGGTCAATTGATGGACCAGTTAGGATATGCAAGTGTTGGGATGTTGAGCTGGCTAAGAGAGGGCGAGGACGACCCAAGAAGTGTTGGAAAGAGACTATACGAAGGGATCTTAATTTTCTGGATATAAGTCCAAGATTGACCCAATATAGATCTGAATGGAGGCGAAGAATCCATGTAGTCAACCCTACTTAATTGTGGAAAAAGGCTTTGTTGTTGTAAAGAAAGATCCATTACGGATCTCGAATTTCGCTTCTAGATCTAGTTAGATTTAAGAGTCAGTAGGTTAGTTCCTATGCATGTCCATACCTTTTTATATAAAGCTGTCGGTATGATTTTTATATAGAACATGTTATGAGTTACAAATAGTTGTGTTTGATGATGATATCTTTCTTTCTTATATTTTCTTGGATATCTGACCCCCTCCTCAATCTTGCTCCCTCAACCTGTAAGGCTAGCCGTGTTCTTCTCTCTTCTCCTACCATCAACAAATCCCAATAGCATCAATTAAATCAATACAATAATATGTATATGATGTCATATCCCCTGACCTGTCTCGCTAATTGTCATACTTCCCCTCCTCTTCCATCTTCTTGTCTCACTAATTGACATACTTCCCCTCGTCATCTTAAAGTTTACATAATGATGAGAGGACTTTCCAAGTTGATGGTTATAATGGGAACCGTCGGTCATAATAATTATAGTAGAGGAGATCATGGAAGGACATATCGATATCGATATCGTTTCGATATTATGTCGATATCAATATATCGGCGATATATCGCCGATATATCGCTATATCTAGGAATCTTTCTGAAGAAAATGACTGAAATCGGATATATCGATATATCGATTTCGATATCGGTCCCATGTCGATATGGATATATCGGCGATATATCGCCGATATATCGGGATACGGCCTTCCATGGAGGAGATCATAGTGGTGATAGGAGCTAGATGGGAAGAGCCGGTGAAGAATTTAAATAAAATGAAAAAAACTCCACTTGACTATCCAAGGGCAAAGATGGCAATCCAAGTGTTCTCTCTGAAAATACTCCACCTACAGAACCAAGGAAAAAGATGGCAATCAGCATGTTCAATCTTAGGATGTTATGGAGGCGGCATATTGAGGATTTGATACTACCCATCATCACATAGCGAAAAAGCTTCAATTTGTAAACTGACAAGATAAATACATAAGTAGTGTCCACTTCCTCTAGAGGATAAGAGGCAATTCGCACAAAACCTCCAAACTTAAAATGTAGTAGAACAATTCAAAATGAATATGTTTATCATGGACATCTCCGTGTGCCAGAACTGTCAAATTTCTGGGAGGGAAATCAGATAACATAATATACAGCTATGCACAGTTAAAAGTCAAATTAAGTCGGCATTGTTAAATGGGACAGATTATCAAATGTAGGATCATACAATAATGCGGGTCATGAAAGACCGACATCTCTTCTAAGACCAGTTTTGACGTAGGATTGAAGTGCAAGAGCACTTGCTTTGTGTAATGTACAGATTAGATTTAAGTTATTCAAGATGGCCAGCTAATGACGGCGTTATGACAAATTCCTGCAGAACACAAACAAAAAACAGAATTAGCAAGAACAATATTTGATGTTGAAAGCTAGTATGAAATGCTTTAGAAGATGGGAGAGTCCATACTGTCCATTACAGATAGATGGCAAAAGTTAACAGAGAGAGACCTTTACAATGAACTGTTGCACTTTTAAATGCGGTAGTCAATGTCAAACAAATTGAATAAACAAAAGTAAGTGGTGGGCATCCTTTCCAGCAAACAACCGTTCGATGTTGGTAAACTATAAACAAAATTCTATTGGTTTTGTGTTGTTTAAACCACAAACCAAACTAATCTTTTTTTCCCAAAACTAGTAGAACATAAATTCACCACAGCCAAACGAATCTGTTTTAAGTCAGACATGAATTTATTACAAGTCAAGCGAGCCAAATTGTTCTTCCCTTTGTGCCTTTGTCTTCTTACGCCCCTCATAAAAGGCTTGGGAACCGATTTTCTCAAGATTTTGAACTAGGGCATCAATCGACCTTCTTTGAAAATGTCCGAACCACCATAAACAAGATCTCTTATTTTAACTTATATTGGAGTCTCATTGACTTTCTCTCGGGCGCCCTCATTATAGTCCGGTCTCTCCTTGTGTCTGCATATAAAGTTAGCATCCTCGATTCTATTGCAGGAATCGTCTACATATATTTATAACTGACAAGCCAAAAGTTCAGGGCATAGAAAATGGCTGACCACACCATTGTGATTGACGCCTGAAGCTGACATTGCCAAGAGCCTCCACCCACTGTGGATGTTGGCAAACCTGACTATCATCACTATCAAGAGCAGTTGCAAAATCACAATTGTCAACCGCCACCAAAGACGCATGCAACTATTATTGTAATCAAATCAACTATTACCCATACCACCACCATCTGCTCATCCCATCTCTAAGCAACACCCTTTCTTGCAACCATCAGTATCGTGACTACAATCAAACCCACTCAGGGAAGAAAAACGATATGGATATTTCCAGTATCCAGACCACTGCCACGTCCATCTTATACAAATTTTGATATCGGTATGTCTATTTGCTGTAAAATATATATGGATATCACTTTTGTTTCACAAAAATATATGTATCTCTAGTCTCTACCACTATAACCATTTCAATTTATAAATAGGGATATTTACCCAGCAGACCCTGAAATCTTTCGAAATTACCTCTACGACCTTTGAAACATCGTAATTCCTCCCACGACCCCGTAATCTTGCTAACCCTTACCCAATAAACCCTGTGGTTAACCCCCATCCATTTACCCGTTAAAACTAACCAGATTCCGTTAAATTCGTTTATCTTATGCCTATTTTATTTGTCGAATTTACCTTCACTGCCACTCCCTCTACTCTCCTCCTTTTCCCCACCACCCAACACCTCCTCCCTCCATGGCCCTCCTCCCCGACCTCCGCCTCCTCCTCCTCCTCGTTCCCCTCAAAGCCGATCTCGCCATCTCCTTCCCCCCCGACCTTCGAGCCGTCCTCTCCCTCGGCGTCCCCTCCGCCCCAGGGTTCCCCGATTGGCGTTCCCCCTCCGCCCTCCCCCACCTCCTCCGCCTTCCCTCCGCTGCCCCGCTCCGCCCTCCGCCGCGCGCCTCGCCTCCTCCCGGTCTTCGACCGCTGCTACCTCCCCACCGGCCCTTCACTCGCCGGAAACCCCGTCTTCCTCGTCGATGATTCTCGGAACACCGTCTGCGCTCTAGACCTCGCTGACTTCTTCGCCCGATCAAGCTGCGGACTCCGTCGCAGCCTCGATTCTGCCACGCGCACCCCGCGTTGGGTGGAGTTCTGGAGCGACGCCGCTGTGTGCGATCGCCGTCGCCGCAGAAGCTCTGCTTCCTCCTCTTGAACTGCAGAGGTCAAAATGTGATGATGGGACTCGTGAGGATAGAGTTGAGGGTATTCTGCCGATTGAACTGTCTATCTGTCAATTGTGATCTGTGTTTATTTTACAAATCATGTCGCAAATTAATCCAAAGGTTCCCCCGGCGACTGCAGGGAGGTGCTGCGAATTTTCTACCTTAAGTTTACTCGTTGGGAGATGCTGCGAAGCGGGGGCTGGCCAGATGAGGAGGTGAAGGAGATGGTAAACGTTCCCCCGGCGACTGCAGCGGTGGATGGGCCTCCGCCTCTCCGACCTCCGCCTCTCCGACCTCCTCCCCGACCTCCGTCTCTCCTTCTCGAAGCCCCCCACCTCCCTCCAGGATGTCGCCAACCTCCTCCCTTCCATGAACTTCCTCCAGCCCAGCCCCAGCTCAGGTCGAGCCGAAGTGCCACGCCCCCTCGCGCACACCTCCTCCGGCCAGGAAAATGCCCTCGATGAGGGAGGAGAGATGGAAGAGGCTTTTGGTTGATTCTAGCCGTCCGATCACGGATTGGTTAGATTAACTCGTTTTTAACTCAATGAAGTTAACTCAAGATGTGTCAATTTAACGGCAGGGTTCGTGGGGTAAGACGGAGCAAGATTACGGGGTCGTGGGAGGAATTACGATGTTTCAAAGGTCGTAGAGGTAATTTCGAAAGATTTCAAGGTCTGCTGGGTAAATATCCCTTATAAATATAGTTGTAGATTTAATCATAACTATACGTCACAATACCTTACACTTTTTTTCATCATATTTGATACAAGAAATAAAATTAATAAATATAGTTAATATATTTGTTTCAAATATAAGCTATTTAATTCATGTATATTTAAGATCAACTATAAAATATTTTTTATTAACCATATCCGAATCGTCTCGATTTTATATCTAAAAATGTTTTAAGAGATATGATAATACATTTTTCATATCTATCAATATTTATATCCACATTGTACTCATTTTAAAATAGATAAGATAATGGTCAACACCTATGCTTTGTGTCCATAAATTGCCACCACATATAAAAGGATCCGCCTTCACCAGGAGCTACCGATGCATTCCAGCATCAGAAATCCACATGCATCAATGTCTCCAAGTGGTACATCCCTGGAACCAACCTCCCTTAAAACCTCCACCAAAAGCCACAGCGATCACTAATGTTACCACCAAGCCACTGTCACCTCTCTTCCTCCTCGTCATGTCACGTTGCTCTCCCCTTAGCAACATCACATGTCATCATCCCCTCTTGCTAGCGAAGCCATCACGGTAGGCACCTTCCCTTTTTCTTCGCAAGGTTGATCCATCTTCCCTTCCCCCTTTCAGCACAATTTATTCAACCAAATAGGATTGCAAGTCTTCCGGAGATATTGACATTAGCAGGTCCGCTTTAAGACAGGTATTGATATTGCCCAACATGTACCCAATTATCAAAGCTCTACCCAAAGCCAATTCATTAAATGGGTGGTTCCTAGTGGGTACACATTTACCCAATATGTAGTCAAGCACCTAATGGTTATCCTTGTATGACGTATCCAACATAGACGATGGTTAGACAAGTCATATAAGATAGGATAAACGCATAGCTTATAATCATCAACACTACTTTATGAGGCCATAACAATAAGTAATAATACAAAAAATTAGTACAATTTAATATTTGACGATTAAGCTTGGGCTATTTGGCTAGCCATAGATGGTGTGATCTTTGCCTCGTAGCAGTTTTGTGCAGCAAATGTAATTTTTCATGCCAAAACTCTTCTCGAATCTTGGTTGTTGTAAGTTCTTCTATTTGTTTTAATATATCTGGGGAGGACACCATAGCATGTTCCCCCTTTTTTGATCACAAAAAAAATTGATGATTAACTTCCTGAATAACAATCTAATTCTCACATGTTGTATACTCTAATAAAATGACTATTATTATAACAATCTATTTGATGATTGTTATAAAAATATTTGATGATTAACTTCTTGAATAACAATCTATTTCTCACATGGTGTATATTCTAATATAATAAGACTATTATTTTTTAATAGAGCTAAGATTAATATATATATAATAAGATTACTAATTACTTAATATTCCAAGAAACTTGTAACGAATACAAATGTGACTAGGAAGACATGACATGCAAAATGAGTGGACAGTAAGGAATGTAGCACACATCCACATCAAGGAGGTGCACAGCACTTGCAATGTCAAGGATATACAACGTGTTGAGATGTCGAGGTGCACAAAGCATGGGAACAAGGATAATGCATAATACATAAGGACATCAAAGATGTACCGACACATGCGTGGTAAGGGGATGATGTAGTGTTCTTGCGATGTTACAAATGCATGTGCGGTGCATGGTGCTATCGACAATCCACTTTACATGAGGATATCAGAGATGTGCAACGCGTATATGCAACATAGTTAGATGTGCTCCTCTGCTCCTCTTCCACACATCTTCATGCATCCTCCTCCCAAAGTCTCATGCAACCATCATGTGCTCACGCCCCATTAGTTCCTCTCACACCTAAATTTCTTCTCCCCAAAATTCAAAGTGTGCCCATAATTCAAATTATGTGCAACTATATCTTGTGTTTCATGCACTGCAATAATGCCTCTTCAAACAACATGCACTAAGGTATCTCCCCTCAAGTATGCTTTATTATATCCATAACAAGAGTAACAAGTGAAGGATTGGGGAGTTGTCCTAGATGCATATTGATAAATCATTTTTATACACATATCTTATATTTTTCTATAGTTTTGGACGTTCTCACATGGTACCCTTACAAAGTAAATGCAACAACTGAATCCCAGCCAAACATTAAGCATCTTTCTTTTAGTTTACATTTTAAAAAATAAGATAAATATTGACCGGGAAGACTAATAAACCGACCAAACAGAGGGCAACTATTGACCAATTTGGAACACCCCCCCCCCCAACCCACCCACCACGATTAGTTTATCACAGCAACTAATCAACTTACCTCTACTATCTCGATAAAAAGATTTATTTCTAAGATCTTATCCAAACTCTGCTCCATGAACATCTTTAAAAAAGGTGTATACGACCTTCCAAATATAGTTCAATCAACCGCCTTAAAAAGTGCATGACCTTGTTTACAGATCTGCAATACATAAAGCTAGACTAGTTTCATTCTTTCTCCTACATTCTTGCAACTTTACAATATAATTCAACATCTTGATGCCCTAGATTTATACAATTTGTTAAAACTTATTTCATCTTGTCTAAGATATAACTTTTTGTATTCATTTATCAATTCTTTGCTACGTCAAATAACATTTGAAAGGTTTTTTGAGCCAAGTGATACACTCCAAATAAATTCCAAGTATCCACAAAATGCTAGTAGGTCCTACTATCTTCGTAGATTACATCGTTCTTAAAATCCCTAGTCATTTCGGAGTTATGATTTCTTCATTAACAAGCATGATTGTAGAAGTTCCTGGACCAACCAACACTCAATAGAAAGAATAGCCACCCCCTTCTAACCCAATAATCAAGGATAAGAGAGCCTGAAAACTTGCTGAATAGTGGCAACCCTGTTCCTAAGCTCGTGCTATGCAAAGTCCGAGGAAAGCATCAAACTTCGGTTTTGTTGTATGCAGCCCTACCTTGCATTATTATTTACAAGAGGTTGTTTCGATGAATCAAGGCCATATTTTGCAAGTTACATAGTGGTAACTCCTACTGTTATGCCAAGGCACGCAAGAGAAAAATAAATATAGACCAAAAAGAATGCAATCTATTCATTCCCCAGACTCACAAAAGTTATTAAAGATTTTGCAAAGATCACAACGTTTTTCTGGGTTCAAATAGAATAACTTGGGGATGATCAGAAGCCTAGATGAACCCGAATTTACCCCAGATGTATTGGCTTGGAACCTTAAAAACATATACTGTATTTTCAGATTAAAATATTATATTAGTCAAAAAATATGGAGCTATCATCCACTGTCTCAAAATGTTCACGAACCACCCCTCTCTACTACAAAAAAAAACACATGTAATTAGGTAAAAACCGAGTACATGAGAGTCAAGTTAAATAGCTTTTAATAAGAAATATCAAAGATCATGAAAATTATAATTAAAATTTATAAGCAGCCAGCCAGAAAATTGCAAGGACGTTGTAAGAGATGACTCGTCCCTCATCACGCGGCAGTAACATATTAAAATTTGACATGCTATAGCAGTCTCCCAGTGTTCACCACTTCCTCATGAATCCACTGTGGCAACCTGAGCAGTCCAAATCCAGGTCTTCCAAATGCTACGGTTGTAGTTCCCCTCCCTCAAGTTCCAACCTCGATAATCACTCCTTAATTAAATATTTTAACGCGACTTTATCCCCATCATTGCACTTTTTGCAGCCGAACGATTCATAACAGCATGCACATCTTTTCCGTATCTGTTCGAGCATTTTAAACCGCGTAACATTCTAGTCGGACAGATCATCCTCAAACAAAACCCTAGCGCAATCACAACAACAGGTAAACTATCTCAGAACGGCAAGATCATACCTAAATCGGGGGCGATTCCGGCGACGATCAGCCGAGGAGGCCCCGGTCGTCATCGCGGGCGACGCGGGAGAGGAGGTGGGCGAGATCGGGGAGGTCGTGGGGGATGGGGGAGCGGCATACGGGGCAGGAGTTGCGGAGGGAGAGCCAGGGGGAGATGCAGAGGGGGTGGTAGAGGTGGGAGCAGGGGAGCCGCTTGGCCTCGTCGCCGGGGGAGAGGTCGTCGGTGCAGATGGCGCAGGGGAGGCCGGAGGAGGAGACGCGGACGGTGGGGATGGCGTCTATGGAGGGCTTGGGAACGGGGGGGCTGAGGAGGAGGAGGTGGTGGTCGAGGGTCGGGGGGTGGGGGTCGAGGCCCGGGAGGTTGAGGGTGTGGCGCGTGCGGCGCAGGGAGTGGCGCGTGCGGACGAGGGGTTGGGTGTGGAGGTACTCCTCGCTCATGTTCTCCCTTCCCCACCACAACACGGAGGTCAGGTGAGATGAGGAGTGTGATGGGAGAGGAGGGGAGGGAGATGCCCCCATAGTTGCGAAGCGAAATGGTGAATTGTCAATTTTATGTTTACAATTAATTGAACCAGCTACGGATCAACAGTCGCTTTGGCCGAGTGGTTAAGGCGTGTGCCTGCTAAGTACATGGGGTTTCCCCGCGAGAGTTCGAATCTCTCAGGCGACGATATGTTTTTGTTTTGATGTAAATTGCGAAATATTGAAGGGAGTCCTTAATTTAAAAAAAAGGATTTTATCATTTGTATCTTTCTTAACTTCTGTAATATCTGTTATGCCGTTTTCTTTTTTATAATATCGTTTGTACCCCTGATCTTTTACAAAAGTCACAATTCTGATCTTTTGTAATGTTAGTTATGTCCCTACTTTATCGTAAAGGAAGGGTAGAATTGTGAATTTTTTAACAGATCAAAGACACGACCGATATTACAATAAAGAAGGGATATAGTCATATAACTGATATTGCATAAGTTAAGAAACTTACAAAGTGATATAAAGACCTAAAATATGGTATGTTTGGAGTTTATTCCGATTAGTTCCAACATGGAGGGTAGAGATTGAGATGAGTTTAGGGGTTATGGTGTAAAAATTCATTTTATTTTTTTTGCATTGGTAAAGGTTATAGACAGAAAGAGATGCGGATGTGAAAACTACGAGAGTACCAGATAAACACATCATCTATATAACCGATGGAGATGTAAAAGTAGTAGTAGTAGTAGGATTCTGATTGAAAGAATTCCTTTCAAAAAAGAATATATTTCTTTGAGTAACTGAAATGTGTTTGCTTAGTTGTAGATCTATAGTCTAATAGTTATATTTTCATTAATCGACATTAAATATTATTACCGCTTTTTTGGATTTCCAAAAAAAGCTTATCAAGTAAGAGCACGGTTCAGTTTACCTAAATTATTATTTCCTCATTAAAGGAAAAGTCCACAACCAGAGTTGGGAGAGTTGAGGAAGATGATGAGCTGCAGCATGCATATTCTTATGATGACCTTTCCTCGTGGAATGTTGTGCAGCTGGGCTATAGCATGGAATGGATCGTCGGAAAGGGGCAGTGGGGAGGACCCTATAGTCTTAATCAGAGGAGGTGGAGCCAAAGATTCACCAGGTGTGAAATCTCATTGTATTCAGGGGAGGATTATTATAGAAGTCTCTCCGTACCATAGATGATTATTATAAAAGTAATAAAGAAGATTTGAGAGTGTATATTTTGTCTAAGACATCCCAAATATTTGAAAGATCTCATGGGAGAACCCTTAGTATTGATATAGTTCGATGAGTGAAGGGTGTCAAAAAAAGATCCATGACCATGGAATGTTTCAAATATAGAGGCAAAGCAATTAAATATGGGATGGTCTCCAAAGATTGTGCATTGATTTTGGGGTAGAAGCAGTGATTCTGTCACGACCCCGATTCCCGGTTCGTCGGATCCTCCCATATCCGGATCTGTTACTCAGCAATAATTCATTCAGCAATCACAACTAACATTCAGAAACAACTGCAAATAAAAATACTCAGAAGGAAGTATTTCAACACTTTACCATTCACAAAATAAAGTTCAGATGATACACTGTCCCACTATAACCATTTACATGTACATCAGCTTGAAAGGAAAAATACAAAAGATTACTAACTACCTTACAAAGTAAAGCTACTGTGGCTGGCTGGATGTCTACTAATGTCCTTGCGATGGCTCACCGATACCTGTTGGGTTTTCCATAAATCATAGGATAAAAATTAGCGAATGCTAAATAACAAAGAAAAGCAAACAAATTGTGTAATTTTCCAAAACTTGATATCACAAAAATTTTATTCCTTCTCATTAATTTAAGTCCTATTCCTTTCTATTCCACATCAGGGATTAGTCTATGGGAACGCCACCATTCTTGGACTCCGAAGCTGTGGACCCTTCGAGATTGGAGATTGTGTTGATCTAGGTAAGCTTATGCCGCCGCACGTCGCCTCAACCAATCCTCCAATACTACGTTGACAATTTCCTTTTCTTTTATTAAACAAGGTCTCAAACCCTAGGCCTGGAAAACAAAGGAGCACACCGTCCTCGAGGACTCGGCTGCTTAAAATCTCAGGCTAATATTTAGTCATATAACCTAGCGGCTTTAAATACATATTATCGTGACCCAGCCGCAATTGAACCACCCGTGCCTCCACATGGCACGACCACATCTTCCGTCGTTCAACCCGACGATATTGGCTCCCGGTACCACGCATTGCAAAACATTCATTTTGTGCGCACTTAACATAACAGGGCAACCGTGTACCACCTAGGTAGGGAAACGCCAATACGGGTTCCTTCCGACAAACCTACAGGTTGCATGCCCGACCTTTAGTACTACTCCTAGTCATCCTTAACGTGACACACAATGCTTTTCAGGATCCAACTCAAACCACATCAATTTCCATGATGTAATTCTTTTGTTAAGTCTTCGACTTGCATAATCAACAACACTTAGTATAAACTCACATATATATTATTCATAACCATATATACTCGTATTTGTGCCTATTTTAACTCCCAAACCCTAACTTTCAAAGCCAATGCATCAATTTGATGCTTAAACCTTATTTTAGTGGGAATCACAAAGCAATTCTTCAGTCTTTTTTCAAAAATAATCAAAATTAGGGTTCTTCATAGCAAAGAACACAAAATCAAGAATTTCAATAATTTCGTATGAAAACCCAACAACAAAAGGAAGGATTTCGTTACCTAGTCGAGCTCTCTCTCGTGTATGCAAGGCTTTATCGTGTTTTATTTTTAGAAAGGCTATTTCAAGGCTCCTTAAAAGATCGAATTTCATTTTCGTATCAAAACGTTAAGAACGTGTCAAGAACGTGAAGAACGAACGAAGAACGCGAAGAACGCGAAGAACATATTTTCTCTTAAAATTTCGGCAGAGTTTCCCCTTATATCGGGACACATTTCTCGGAAAATTTCGGCAGAGTTTCTCCTTATATCGGGACATATTTCTCGAAAAAATTCGGCAGAGTTTCCCCTTATATTGGGACATATTTCAAAATAAAAATAAAAAGAGTTTCCTCTATAAAATCAATCGTGAGGAAAACAACAACAAAAGTGAAAGAATATACTCAAACAACAAGAGATGGAGAATCGGTAGACACCACACGTCTTAGATGAGTGAACGTGTGATGAATCACAGGGTCACTGATGTGCATAGCCGCCCACACCTAAGTAGGGTGTTACACAGATTTCTCCTCGAACCACAACAGGAAAACAAATCGGAAAGAAAGATGAATCAAGAACAAAACTTGGAAGAACAAGATGATGAATTGAAAGCCTAGCTTACGAAGCAAACTAAGAGAGGATCGTACCTTTCTCCTCAGGAGAACCAGAAACAGAGAGCTCTCCCCCTTTTTCCGCACCCTCAGCTGCCGTTCTCACCCGATTCTCCCGGCAGCGCTTCGCTAGCGCTCCTCCCTCGCCTCCCACTCCTCCTACCGACCTCTCGACCCTAGCCCTTGGGGTGGTGGTGGTAGTGGAAGTCGTAGAGAATGAATGGGTGGGGGTCTATTTATAGGCCCCGGAAAACCACTAACCATGGTTAGAAAACCATGGTTTAGCAGCCTTTTTATGGTTTTGGCCCATGGTTTTGGCCAAAACCTATCCCAAACTTGGGGCTTAAATTAGAACATTCCAGAGAATTCTAGATTCGCTAATGACGCTTAATTAACACTAATCGTTATTAACTCTCACTAATCGCGATTTAACTTTCGCGCTTTACGCTTATCTTTTGCTAACTATTGATTAGTGTTTACTAATGATCATTAGCGGTTTTCAATCCGTCATTAATTTGTTTAATCATGTTTAATTAGTCTTAATGACAGTCATTATGGGTTAATGACATCTTAGCCTTCCTTACTTCTCTTTCTTCCGAAAATCATAACAAATCGAAACGAAGTCCGATTCATACGAAACAAATTTCGTTGGTTTTCTCTTGACGAGCCGTATCTTATTATATAGGATCTGAGATATGCCAAGTTCAAGGCTTTACAGATTCCCACTTAAAAAGGATTACGAATCCCCTCCACCTAAGGTGTGCATGGTTATCAGGTCGAACGGATACCTGACCCGATTCACAAAGTTGATCCTAAAACCATTCGCTCATATATACCATTACATGTCGGGTAATCCGTTGATGTAACCCGTCCCATTCAGGGCACCGACCAGATTGAGATCGAATACCCACGGGGTGACCTGTTCAGTCGAAACCCAATGCCAATAGCTACTACCTCCCTGCCCTCAACCCATCTAGAACTAGCGAGCCCTCGCTGATGCCTCCAGCACCACAGATTCATCGAGCACCATCAATCCCATGTCGTTGACTCCCTTGATCACCGATCCCCTCGTCGCCTCCATCACCACCTAACCCTCACCGCCTCCTCCCTGATCTTCAATCCCCATGCTGCCTCCACCACCTCCTAACCCTCATCGTCGCCTCCCCCGATCCCTCATCCTCTCGTCGCCTCCACCACCACCTGACCCTCACCGTCGCCTCCCCAGTTCCTCCATCCCCTCGCCACCTCCACCTCCACTGAATCCTCACTGTGGCTTCTTCCTCCACTTCTCGATACCTCGGATTTCGTGATTCGATTGATATAAGCAGGAGTTCCTGATCTTGGAAGTAAAGATTGCTTCTTTTTATTTCATTTTTTTTGTGATATCATTAGTTCATTAGAGTTTTATGTAAAGTATAGACTGTTTTCTATGCCACATCGAATCTGTTTTTCTTAATTTAGGATGGATGATAACATGATCGTTTTACTTGCATTAGTCATGTTTTCGTTAGATAATATGATAATTTTACTTATATGCATAGATGATTTTTAGAAGATTTATTTGGATGAGGATTACATTTCTTAATATAGTGGGAGCAGATTTGGATTTGTTGCACCTCGTTGTTTTTTAGAACACCTTGTTGTTAGTTGTTGTAGGCTGGCATTCTACGGAGCTGTAAAATTAGACTAAAGTTACAAAGTCTCATTCTCAGTCTCACTTCTACTATAAGGATCTCCATCTACAATTTGAAAGCCGTTGTATTTGGGATGGAAGCAATTATCCATTAAATGGACATGGGACTGAAGATAGGCTCTGAATGAAATATCCATATGATTTGCTTTCTTAAAAGAAATCCCAGCATACATTTCAGTAACAAGTACACATTCCACTTGTTCCCAGCTAATTTTATTGGAAGGTGGAATTCTAATTAATTTAAAATTTAAGAATATATAAAGATTGCACATATGCATTTTTATCTGATGTCGATTCCATGAGTGCAAAATTTTATGTTAGTAATTCGTGGGTACCCGCAGGTACCAGTAACCCATTCAAATAATTCGAGTACACGTTAGTACGAGTACTCGTTGGAATAGGTTGGGTTGACCCGTTGACTTAGTAATAATGAAGCAAGGCAGATCATTGTTGAACAGGTCGGGTACCCGCTCCACGCACACCCCTACCTCCACCCCCTCCCCCCTTCTACTAGTAAAAGAAGAATGCGCATTGATTTTGGAGTAATCATTTTCATCAAAGTGATGAGTAAACTAAATGATTTTGTAATTTAAGAGATTAGTCAAGTTTTCTATTTTGAAATGAAGGAGATTAAGATTTTATTTATGTGATATAAGGAGTGACGAGTGGACTTGTCGTGAATAAAGAGTTAAAAACATAAAAATAGCATATTTTATACAATGCCAACCATTTTTAATATCTGAGAGAAAACTATTAGGTTGTCATTGGGAAGGGAAATTATGACTTTTATGTTTATCAAATTATGAGAAAAGGGATAGTGAGGTTCGAAAGTTTAATGAAATTTGGGAATAATATATGTCGAAATAGATCATCTAAGGTGGTAGGGAACTTGTTGGTACTGTAATTGTGTGGTAAATGTATTTTTTTATAATGACGACAAATTTTGTGAATATAGACAGTATTGCGGATTTCATGACAACGTCACTCCAAGTATAAAGCACAAAGAACAACTTTATGGGGAATGAATGACAAAAACAAAGCCGTTTAGCTATTAAAGCATGTGATTCAATAAGAATGGAAAAGCAAGACAAGATAGGAGTTGTGAACACTATAGAAAAGAAGAAAGAAAACTTTTGTAATATGCATACGATAAAAAGTCTCAATATATGTGCATGCGTATCATATATGCATATTAGTTCTAAACCACTTTGATCAATCAACCTTCCCAAACTGATCAATCAACAACCATTTATAGATCACCTATTGATTTGATCGATCAACAATACATTTTTTATCGATCAAGTCTTGATCAACCATTTTCTAGACATGAAAGATCAAGTTTCAAATTCTTACAATAGCTATTTAACAACCACTTGTGATCGATCCGTAATCTTCTTATCGATAAACTTAGCACTATCTTTTTGATTTGTTTCCATTCTTGAACCGATTTTTTAATGGATGCCCCCCAACAATGTAAATATAAACCTTGTTCGTTGTTAAAGTCACTCATCCCAGTACATTCTATACGCAAGAGAAGAATCCCTCTAGCCTCTCTCAAAGCTCCAGTTGAAGCGATTTTCTCACTCAATGCTTCAAGCTTACATCTTCATGGCAATTCGTTCTACACGCTTTAGTTCCAATATTTATTGTAGTATGCATTTACTAGCAGCATTATTTATTGCATTTTATCTTCGAGGTTTTATAGATTAATGTACTTTTATTTACATTACGGGTGCCCTATAATGCATGGTGTTTGATTCTAGATATACAAAAAAACTTGGTGTATGATCAAGTTGTAGAAAAAACTTTAGTATGTGATCCAAAGCACCTATAAGCGGTTGAGTTATCTACGGAGAAATAACTTGACGAGTGGAAAAGTTGATTGAATCGATGAATTGGAAATCCTGAGTCAGGAGACTTAGGTCATGACTTTTACCCAGTAGGACTGTCACATTAAATTATTTCTCTTGTGATTGCATTTGTTTTGTAGATTACTTTATATATATATGTGCGAAGATTATTATTATTATACACAATAATTGTTTATTGGCAATATCATTATTTTTAAAGTTCTAGGAAGTACCTTACATT
The DNA here is from genome assembly GCA_037367405.1 of Ottelia alismoides. Classification (NCBI taxonomy): domain Eukaryota; kingdom Viridiplantae; phylum Streptophyta; class Magnoliopsida; order Alismatales; family Hydrocharitaceae; genus Ottelia; species Ottelia alismoides. The sequence continues at coordinate 307,307 of JAZKJV010001505.1, forward strand.
TCTTAACAGAGGGAAAAATATACTATCATTTGGTATCAGAACTTTGTTCGAGCAGAGAATGTAACTGAAATCCACACATGTAATCGCCATCACTAACATTGTCAAAGGACAATCCACTGTAAGACCTCCATTTTTTATTGTATCAGCTTTTATCATTGGAAGATCATAAGCAGATTCATTTATAAAACACGGAATACGAGATATGAGATATCATCAAAAGCAAGTACGAAAAGCCAGAAAAAAATGAGCTGCACTCGCTAACAAACAAATGAAAATGCGACAAGCAACTCGAAGTTGATGAATACTTTATTCTACTTACTTGACTATAGTAAAGAATTCAACCGCTTGCAAATCGGCCAACAAGGGATGGCCAATGTCCCAAAACTCCAGAAGGCTTCCCAACAAGGCGTATAATGTAGGAGTGAAGATTGGTGGACTTCGACCCTGAAGCAAAGATTTTGCACAGATAGCGAACATCACCCCAATCTTTAATGGCAGACAACTCAGTGAACTCACTCTCTATTTTGATCTGCAAATATGCAACCTTCTTATCGGGACAAGAGCTAAGTGGTTGCCTCCAACTTGTCGACCCTTTGGACATGTTTGGTTGCTGGGTTGGATTGGGTTGGGTTGAGTTACCCCTGTGAATAGTAAACTGTGAGAAGGATTGGGAGGGTTGGAAGGAAGGGTACACCGGTGTACCCCAACCCAATCCACCAACCAAACAGGCCCTTTGGGAAGCTTCCCACCCTTCCTAACAAAGAACCTTCAGCACTGCATCTGCATCTTATAATACCCAAGCAATGCCCACTACCCTCCGCATAGCATCAATGACTTCAGAAGAATCAGACCATAGACTGGTAGGCCAAAGTGACTTTGGCCTCATCAATTACTCGTGCACCCTGTGCTCGAATCAATAACCCATGGTCATCAAGATTGATCAAGCGACCATATCTATCTTTTATAAGGACACCTGCTAATTTAGTCACTGAGCATTTACAATGTGGTTAGGGGAGTGGGACTGCTTGAGTTCTTGGTAGCATATACACAATGAAAAGAGATACTCTGCGTTCACTACATATGACATTTGACAATGAAGAGGGACTCCCATCTCATTTGAGACTTCGACCACTTAACAATGCTGCTTGTTTGGCCTCTTTCGAGGGTTGTCCGAAACTACCTTCTCCATCTTTCGGGGTTGTTTGACATCTAGAGCATCATACCAGACGCCTTTCTCTATAATATGAGCCTGAGAACCCTCACTATCACATTAATGGCATCCTCTATATCCAGCTTGCACCTGAGTACATCCTAGTCAAGCATGATCCAACTTATGACATTTTAAGTGTGAAGAGTGATCTCCATCTTGCAGGGTACCAACTAGTTGAAGTGTCTAAACACGAGACGAAGATATATGTGGGTCACTGGTACCACCCAGGAGAAAGCATGAGCCAAAACAGGAAGATGTGTATGCAGTATTTCAAGGTTAACCAGATGGATATGATATTGTGTGAACCCCAGAGGATTCGGGTACCCGTTAATCACACATTTCGCGTTACAACATTCATTACTATCGCATTAAGTAACTGAAAGTACGGGGAAAATTTTTCGCGAATGAAATAATTGCATCAGACATTCACGTTAACATTCATAACCACAAGCTCATAGAACAATTATCACCCAATCTTATTTCATTAACTTCCATATATTTTACAACATGTACCAATTTCTGACAGTACATACAATATCCCAAAATCTGACTGAAGAGAAAGAAACATAATACATTATAAATTGAACAAAAACTGAGACAAAGTAAATCATACCGTCTATGTATACTTTATCTCCAGGAAGCATGTATAGCTACTGAACTGTTACTAAACTGCTACTAAACTGCAGGCTGTTTGCCTGCCAAACACGTTAGGAAAGAAGAGGCGTCAGCGGTTGCTGGTACCTCCCAAAAACTTATATAAAAATAACAGGCATTTTATTGTGACCAAAAGCAATCAAGAAGAGAGGCATGAATATTTCTAATTTCAAAGTTATTTCTACTTGCAAATATAAAAGGTTTCCAAATTTCTAGCAAGCACTTCTCATGATCAGACAATATCCCACATTTCCCACATAAATATATTTCTATGGTGACTAATTGATCATAAGTATGTATATTTTATTCTCATATTACACAGAGATCATATTTTTTTATTTTGATGATGGGAAAGATAAGATGGAGAAGATATAATAATTTATTTAATTTTTAAGTCTAATGGATAGTTTGTGGTCTTGGTTCTTGTGAAACCTCACACTATGACTCTAAGACTTGGGAATGTCTTAGGGTTGGGGTGCCTCCGTAGGCATGCGGTGTTGTATAATGCATCCTAACTAAGTTCCCAACACGTCCACTAGCTTATTAAGATTTCGAATTCAACTTATAGTCACTTCCATTTACTCAACTTAAACTGTGATCTTTATAGGGAATTCAAAACTGATTATAGTCACTTCTAATTATCTCAATTTAAATTGTGATTTCCTCCAAACCATGACTATAACTCTCTTTCTGATGTAACTCCCGATGATGTAGATATAGATATAGATATGGATGATTTGGATGTAGAATCGCCAAGTCTGTTGGCGAAAGAAAACTCAAGCGGTGAAGAAGCCAACACAAGGGCTCTTCCGTCTCGCCCTCTAATTGGAAAGACGGTCCAATAGAGGGATAGGTCTACTCCCAAACTACGCCACTGAGACGGGTGAGAGGGACTTCCCGGAAAAGTCGCTCTAGAAACTGCCCGACCGGTAATGGGTAACCGAGATCGTACGTGAAACTGAAAACCAAGGATCCCCCGCCTGGGTATCCTAAAACAGGGTCAGCGTAACTGGTCTAAAGTCGGGATCCCAACGAGGCGTAAAAACACTGCAAGCTTGCATAAAAACGGAAAAGGGACAGGGATCCTAGACCCGCGCATTAAGCGGTCGCTGCCCTAACTGGGCTTCCTATTCTCCCACCCAGTTGAGGGTCACCGCACCCTCGCACGGTCAGATGCAAAGGTCACCATGACCGGTATAATTAATTGATATCCTGATTCACCATCATGCATGCTTGATTCCTCAATCTCTCCTTAATATTCTATGATCAATTTTACAGATCTGGTTATCTTGTCAATGATTCCAATTGTAATGATTTAAGGTTAGCAGGTCTCATATAAAAGATTGTCTTATGAAAATGATTAGACCTTGGATCATTTAATGTAAAGTATATAGTGGCTATATTTGAAATTAAGAGAAAACGTGTCAGAAATTAAGCCAGGATAGAGCTCTAGCACTGGTTAATATGTAGATCTAGATTTCTTGTTCAACGATCTTATTGATATCACTTTATGGTTGACTGAACAAGTTTAGGTCTCTTGTCATGATGATGGAGTAATTGATGATGATCATTTGGCATATTTGATAGCTTCCTAAGAGAATGATGTTAATATTGTAATATTTTGTATTTCTAAAATTCTTGTATGAGGTCATGAGAATTTTAAGTAGATATTGGTGTGATTCGTAATAATGGCATATAATTGGTTCCATTAAATGGAATTGAACTATTCTTTCCTGGGTAGTTTTTCATATCCAGATCATCAATCTTACTGCCTATCCTTTAACTACAATGGAGATTTAAAGATCTCAATAGTTTCTCAGTCGTACTTCTCACATCAGTATAACAACCAATAATATAACTATCATCTTTTTCTTCAATAATTACCACTATAAATGCACTAAAGGCTCGCGAATCATTATAGAAAATTTTGATTCATAATATAAGATTAGAGTGGCTCTACGGCACCCAACTTTATTCCATCAATGATTCAGACCCTTTTTTTTCAAGTATATATACTCATGAATCCATAGAAATTCTGTTATAGTTACAACAGACAACAGATCATACTAATTATAAACATTCGGTATGTACAAACCCATGCATCTGTTGATCAGAGCCCATGTAAGAGTTCTTATGTGTCTATATTTTAATAGTCGTGAGAACACAGTAACTATTTCTTCACTTCCCTTTTGTATCATGAAACATAACCACTAAAAAGAATTTGAAATCCATGTTAGAATATCATGTATATATATATATACATTTTAAATTTTGGAATTTTATTCCCAGTAACTACAGTCAACAACAACAGATGTAAACTATTTTTTTTTTATGATTTATGGAATTTGAGCTAAATTTGCTATTATATATATATATATCTCCAGTATACAGTAAGGTTTAAAATATTCTCTTTATTGTATATATTTTACAATCAAGGAGCAGTTACAGTCAGATAAACGTAAATTTCAGAAATTCAACATTTCCATCTCATATTATAATCCCTGGAAACGTCAAATTTGAATTAAATATCTGGAAACTCCAGTTTTTCAGATTTTGAGAGACTATAAGGCATATAATGACACAAAACCAATTCCATTTCACAGCTAGATCTGAAATTACAGATTAGGGATCTGATTCATGCTCAAATTTCCAACTTATATCCTCAAAATTTTTGTGAATATGCAACCCATATATCCTAACCTCCAAAACATGAATTTGATGGAATATGCAAATATGGCAGCAAATGGAGAGGGGGTTTGTACATGAATGGCAGCAAATAGGAGGTATGGGAGGTACCTATTTCTTCAAACTTGAAGAAAAACCTTGCATGCAAGAGCTTGAAAGGACTGAAGCTTCCAGTGGCTGAAATCCTAGCATTTACAGCAGCAATATGGCTGAAATTTCTGCCAAGAAGGTGGAAAAGAATGGAGAAGGAACATGCAGCAGCTTCAAGGTGAGGGATTGGACCTTGATCTCCAAGTTTGGAGATCACAATTTGGGCTTCAATTAGTAACGTGCAGGGGCAGGAGAAAGGTTGTAACTCCAATTGTTTGTTGGAAGGAGTAGCAGCAGCTGTATGTTGAGAAGCAACAGCAAGTAGCAGCATCAACTGCTGAGAGGCAACTCCTTCTTGGAGCTGAAAACATCAATTTGTCTGAGAGCAGCAGAATAAGGAGCTGTAGCTCCTTCGATTTGCAAGGGAACCTTGGGGTTTATGAGAGAAGAAATAGGGAAAGATTTCTTACGATGAAGGGAAAGGTGTGAGAGGAAAGTAGATGGGATTTAGGTGATATTTATAAGAAGAGAAGAAGCTTTGCTATTTGCCACATGGAGGAAAACAAAGAGCCAAGTGGGCTGTCCTGGAAAGCCAACGGCAGTATCCCCACTGTTGCTGCTACAGTAAATTTTTTTTTAATTAATTTTTTTCATTTTTAAGAAAAGTTAAATTATGACCGTATTCGTACCTCGAACACCGGATCTCGATGCAAAGCATCTCATTTTGATCGGCTCCGGACGATGATCAATATGAGTACAATATTGATATATTTTAGATCGGGTTTGAATGCCCGAATAATTCGAGATACGGTTTCGGTTTGGGTTTAAATTTTGTGAATTTAAAATGCCAAACGACCTCCGATTGATGAACGGTCGATTCCGTTGGTCTTGTTTCGTCGAATCAGATCTAATGATGGTCTCGGTTCATTTCACGGTTTCCGAATTTGCGTCGCGACTTTTTCGCGGCACGCATTACGAAGCAACCGATTTTTGATCGTTTTCGCCTGAACGACTTTTGATTCACAATCAATTGATCGTTTTAAGTTGTTTGGTATTGACTAACCACTTTATTTGGTTATTCGGACCCAAATCAGGTCAGGTTCGAGTTCGATTGGAAACCGGGTGTTACATATTGTAACACAAGCACATGGTAGCGAGAAAGGACAGAGAGGAACTCTCTATATAAAATCCAAAGCATGAAAATGGAAGAGACGCACACTAGGAGGAGGAGAAAAACGTGCATTAAAAGCTTTGGTTGATGATACCATACTAGACTTGACAAGGGCATCCTCCAACTTTTATATCTTGCGACAAAAACACACATGTGGATAAGCTAGGGAAGGAAGGAGGCTCCTAAACACCCTTTCATTGTAAGCACTAAAATCGACACCATCGTACTGTAAAAGCAACACCAATATGAGGAAGAAAGGTGAGTCGGGAAGGCGAAGACAAATAAACCTTCTCAAAAGTTGTTTCTCCGCTTACAAACTCCCAATGAAGGGCCAAGACATGGCATGACCCAATGTGACATAAAAGCCATATCTCGAGAATGAATTGTCTCAACCTATTTAAAAACCTAAGTCACTCGCTATGGACAAGCAACTGGCAAGATAGAAGCGAGCAACATTAGTAATGACACCACAAACACAAGTGGAGGCCCACAATCAATGACATCATTGCAAGGATAGCCTTGATAAAGAAACTTCGCAAAATGGAGTTGCAACCCTAAGCACTAGCTCAAAAGATAAATGCTTATTGATCTATCAGACAGGGTCATCCAAAGAGGGGTTATCAAACCTACTACTCAATGCTTAATTCTCCAAAAGATCCATTGTTAAGAGTCAAAACTGTATTCCCAAGCACAAGCTCGAAATACGAACAATTGCTAGTCTGCCAAACACAAAAAATGTCGATGTCAAACCTGTCGCCCAGTGCTCGCAATCCTACAAAATGATAAATTACAGGGATGTAGAACTCCATCCATGTGCACCAGCTCAAAATACATACCATTGTTGGTCTACCGCAGATCCGTCGCCAAAAGGAGAGTTGTCAAAAATACCTTTCAGTCTTCGATCCTACAGACGACCAGTTGTTCCATTAATTATGTCAAACAATAAGATTGCAAGCTCTAACCATGACAACAGGATTATGTCAATAGCTACATAGCATTTCTAGGGTTGGTAGAATGGGCATGCGTTCATCCTAACAAATCTGCAACTGGAGAACATGCTAGATAAACATCTGCAAAGAAAGATGCATCAAAAAAATCGTATGTATATCCTTAATGTAAATCCAAATAAGTAGAGCACTTTCAGTTTGATGTTATCATGTAACATGTTACAAGGGTATTGCCGTAGAACCGACAAGTTGGGAAGGGATGTATAGGAGACGCATACAAATCATGTACAAAAATAAGCTGAAACACAGTATACGCAGTTGATTTCTTAATTACAGGACCTAAGAGCACATGATCACAGTTGTTTCAACGTGTTCTTCGGAGCACTTATCCAGGGACTATCAGCAATTGCAAATCTCCATGGTGCAGCAACATGCTCTGGAGATGCATAGTTGATTCCAACTCGAGGACCTGCCAGGATCTTCTCTGGCCGTGGACCATCTAATATCTCCAAACCTCCTGATTCAAGCCATTATTAAGTTTCTCCACATTTCTGCCTGGAAGACTGTGAATGCACTTTTCAGGAGAATAAAAAGAATGCACAAAATTTGTGGGGGCTCACCAGGAGTGAAGAGGGGATGGTTTGACCATGCTGTTGAGAGTCCTAGCGCCTGGCCAACCTGCTAGAATATAACAGTGACATAAATCTCGATACCAGTGGCATCTCTGCACACATCTAGTGCTGACATCTTGAGTTTTACAAAGAACCATATTTGAGAAGAAATAAGGTAAGAGAGGACAAGATAACATCTTTGTGCTTCGGCATAATCTCGTCTCACAATGCATTATCACCTTAAAAGCTTGCATCCCTGATAAATTGGTACATTTTTTTCTCGTTAATGGGATAGAGAGTGACCTGGTTTGATGTTTGTCTCCCATTATTATGATGATCGTATATCAACAATAGGTTAGATATGTTCTATTATTATGATTCTCCGGCACTTTCAGGCTGTCTAAACAAATCAAATTAAACCCCCTTAGTCTTACCTGAGTAATGTACAGATGTTGGGCGAAATTGCCACAATTGAAATGGCACTGAAAAATACCCCACCTTCTGGGGAAAATATGGAAACTGCTTGATGCCATATAACCAAATTGTTGGTAAAATAGAAAAAGTTGTTTATTCCTTGAGCTTTAGGCTATCTTATATAGGGAAAGATCCATGGGTAAATTACATAAAGTAGACAGAGAAAAAGAAAAATAGATAAAAAGATACATAAACATAAAATATATCTCTACACTCCCCCTCAAGATGGAGCATAGATGTTTATCATGCTCAGCTTGGATGAACACTTCTGGAAGGACCTTCTAAGTAGGGCTTTGGTGAAAATGTTAGTTGTCTGATCCCCTAAGCTGACATGGGGTGTAGAAATGAAGCCCTCGCGAAAAAAATAAGAAAATAGTTTTTTTACGCTATCTCTGAAATCATCGAAATTCCCAAAACTTCGACGAAATTTCCATTTCCATGGTGATTGAAACGAAATCAAAATCGAGATTTCGAACCATGTTGCAAAATAAATCCCAAGTATCTACAAGAATCTTTCTTCAGAATAGTATCATCTCCAATCTTCACCTTGAGTCATTCACCTTTGTTTCCATCAAATGTGGACTCCATATATTCAGTCTTAGCCCTACTTATATGAAATCCTTTATGCTCTAAGGCATGTCTTCAAACCTCCAGCTTCTCGTTTACTCTATCTCCCATCTCATCAAATAACACAATATCATCGAGGAAAACCATGCACTAAGGTATCTCATCCTGAATGTGACCAGTCAACTCATCAATAATCAAAGTAAAAAGTAATGGACTCAAAGTTGAAGCTCGATGCAAAGCGATGCTGATGTTAAAATAATAAGTCTTTCTGAATGGGATCCTTACACAAGATGGAGGGTAATCATGCATATCCTTTACATGGTTAATGTAAAGGATAACTACTTGTCTCTTCTCCAAAACTCTCCATAATATCTCCCGTATAACTGAATTAAGCCTTCTCAAAATCAATAAAAATCATATGCATATTCTTTTTTTAGAACTATAAATCTCCATTGTTCTACTCAAAAAGTGGATAACTTCAATAGTTAAACGACCTAGCATGAATCTAAAATGATTTTAAGTTACTTTGAAAACTTGCCTCAACCTTATTTCGATCACACATTCCCAAATTTCCATAGTGTGTCTCGTCAATTTGATACCTCTGTGATTTGAACACTTTTAAATGTCTCATTTATTCTTATAAGAAGGCACCACAACGCTTCTCCATTCTTTAGGTATTTTCGTGCTTCACAAAATAACATTGAATAAATTTGTGAGTCAAGTCCAACCTTGTTCACCTAAACTCTCCAAACTTTTATAGGAATGTCATCAAGTCCTACCCCTTTCCCATGTTTCATAACCTTTAAGGCCTCCTATACTTCCTTTTGTATATGTCTATAGCTTGCACAATTCAAGTAACATTCACTACCAAATGAATCTCCCAAAGTAATTGTTATAAAATAGAATATGCGGAAGCGGAAGATAAAACAGAGCTAAGAACAAGAAATATAGACATGGAAGACCATGATTTTACGTGGAACCCTACTCCGTGAGGAGCGGGATGAAACCACGGGAGAAGCCCTCAAAGGGACGTATTTTTCTATTACTTTTCTCAATGGATACAGGAGGTCTGTGACTCCTTATATAGCCTCTCCAGAGCCTCCAAGTCCCACCACTGGACGATGTGGGACTAAACACTGGATGAGGTAAATGGATCTCCTCCAGGATCCATTTACCCTGCTACAACACAATGGGCGCATACAACGCATGCTCCAACACTCCCCCTCAAGCTGGAGCATGCAATGTTCAGCTGGGACAAGCAGAAAATAAACTCAACTCAACGCTACAGGACACTACGGACAATATCAACCCAACGCGCGCATTGCTGCAGTCGAGGACATTGCTTCTCATGCCATGCAGGTGAGGAGGACGAACGGGCTGGAGTGTGAGTCTTCTGAATCTCCTCGTCGGAGGGCATGTGCTCTGAACTGCGCCTGTCAGAGTCACTGCAACTGAAATGTGCCTCCTCGTCGGAGTACTCTGGCCCGCCACCATAATGTGAACAACTGCTCCATCTCTGAAAAGGGCCGAACTGAAAAGGCCGTGGCTGTGCAATCCTCGTCGGAGTCCAAGGTCGCTGGAGAATGGAGTCTGAAAATAGTCTCCTCGTCGGAGAACTGGGTCTCTCCCATCTGGCTCAGAGAATGGTGCACTACTCTGGTGTACCTGTGATACCACATGAAAACCCTTGCCCTCAATGGCATAGGGAATGGTCCTCTACTCTGGAGTCCCTATGGCTCAAATGAAGACTCTGGTCGAACAACAAGTATGATGGGGACCACGAACTGATGATGGCAACATATGGTCATCTGAAAATGACCGCACACTCGTGCGTGTCTGAAACTGGAGACTCGGAAACAATGATCGTCGAGTCTGAAATCGAACTGTAGAGTCTGATCAACTGGCTGGTATGGAGATTGGTATCTAAATCTGGATCTGGAATACAAGACCTGTGACTCTACATATACTCCCCCTTTCTCCCATACTTGTCGGAAAACATGGACGTCGACAAGTTTGGAGAAGACAAACATGAATATTCTCGAAAAAAATCTTGCGGCTTTTTCATTTTTTTAAGCCGTCCCATTTTTTTAAGCCGTTGCAATTAAATTTTTTTTACGGCTTTCACAAAATAATTTTTTTTACTTGCGTACGGCTCTACATCTTGTACGCGCCTTTTTTTTAAATGCGTACGGTTTTTTTTTGTGTATGCGTTTTTTTTGACAAAGAACTCTAGGCCCAAAGTGGGCTCAAATATGCATCAGATTTTTTTACAACATAGCCCAATAGAATGGCCTTTCTTTCTCTCCTCCCATTTTGTTCTTTTTTTTTCAACGGCTCATTTGAGCCCAATCTTGAAGCCCAACAAAACCCTTTTTTTCGTGGCCGCATGCCTTTGGGCCAACAAAAAAGTTTTTTTAAGTCGATCGGGTCTAGCCCCTTTATTTTTGATGCCCGCCACACAGAGGGCTTCTTCTCCAATGCGCCGTCGCCCTTGGGATTTCTCTGCACGGGTGAGGGAGGCGCGAAACTCGCCGCTCGCGCTTGCTATCTGAAAGTTTGCGCCGCTCGGGCCTTTGCCGCCTGCAGGGAAGGAGAGCGGCGCCGTGAGGGGGCCTCGCTGCGGTCACCTGCAGATGGGCTCCAGCGCCACGCGCCTGCCGCCTGGGGTTTCACGCGACTAGGAAGCGGGGAGGAGGAGTGCCGCCTGTTGCGCCGTCAAGATGCGGTGCCGAGATGTTGGGGTGCACCGCGATGGGAACCTCCGCCTGGAGGTTTGGAACGGCGGGGTTTGGACAACGATGGGGCCACCCTGGAGATTTGACGTGATTGGGCGTGCGGGGCTGCGCCGCTTGCTGCAGGAGATTCGTGGGGGAGTATCGCCTGTGCGAGGCGTGCGTGGGGCTGTGTGTCGACGCCAGCCCGAGGTGCGACTCGGCCTGATGCTGGACGCCATAGTGCATCCTGGATCCTGGAGGCCGTGCCGTGGAAGAGAACTGCATCCTGGAGATGGCTCGTGCGAAAACTCACGATTTAGGGTTTCACGAGAAACACCCTAGAAGTCTTTAGACAAACATGAACAGATCTTGAACCAAAACTGGAATCGAAACCAATGTAGCAAAATCTCCAAGAACAAAATTGAATCTCTAACAATAATGAAATAACTCCTCAAGAAACGAACCCGCTCTGATACCATGTTATAAAATAGAATATGCGGAAGCGGAAGCGGAAGATAAAACAGAGCTAAGAACAAGAAATATAGACATGGAAGACCATGATTTTACATGGAACCATACTCCGTGAGGAGCGGGATGAAACCAAGGGAGAAGCCCTCAAAGGGGCGTGTTTTTCTATTACTTTTCTCAATGGATACAGGAGGTCTGGGGCTCCTTATATAGCCTCTCCAAAGCCTCCAAGTCCCACCACTGGACGATGTGGGACTAAACACTGGATGGGGTAAATGGATCTCCTCCAGGATCCATTTACCCTGCTACAACACAATGGGCGCATACAACGAATGCTCCAACAGTAATCTATATATCCCCTTCCCTAATGAAAAGCTTATGAAAATATCGCTTCCATCTAGTCTATATATCCTTCTGAGTAACAAGCGCATATCCTTCCTCATCCTTGATTCATCTCACTTGAGAAAGATCTTTGGTCTTTTTTTCTCTTGCTTTGGCCAATCTAATATATATCCTTCTGACCATCCTTCTAGTCTAGTTTTTGTACAAAACTATAAACTTTCAACTCAGATTCACTTGCAGCCTTATTTGCTTCCTTCTTCGATATTTTGTAGTTTGTGACAGTTTCCTCTACTCTATCTTTATGCATAGCTTTAAAGCAAACTCTTTTGATTTTAAGCTTCTCTTGCACCCCTTCACTCTATCATTAAGCCTCCTTTTGGCCTAGAACTCATCCCTTAAACCAGCCTAGCATCTCTTTGGCTACCCTTCGGATACAACTTCCCACATGTTATAAACCCAAGATAAATATTCTAAAACCTTCTCATTGAAACTTGATTGCTTCAATTAAAGATTCCGCCATTTAGTTCTAATGATCTTGGGAACCACCCTCTTCTTTTCCAACTCTTTTGTTTACACACCCATGACTAGCAAGAGATGTTCAAATGTCAAGCTCTCTCTTGCGATTACTTTGTAGTCTTTGCAAGACAACTGGTCTCTTCTCCTCATCGCAAAGTAATCTATTTGTGTTTTAGTCGGACCACTCTTTTTTCAAACATGATGGGATGAACCCCCTATAGAGGCCCGTCCAAGAGACTTGAACCTTGATATCCCTTATGGTTCCATAAAAACCCAACGCTACCAACAAACCCTTTACTCTATTGTAGAACAAATTCTCATCCTGGGTGTTCCTTACGGGATTCGAACCCTGATCTTTTAGGTGGTAGATGCATTGTGCTACCATTAAACCATTGAGAGGGTGCAGTCGAGCCACTTTTATAAGTAATTAAATGATCCTCACTCTTCTTGAAGAGAGTGTTTGCTACGAAAAGGTTATAGGCCGTTACAAAATCCAGCATGACTTTTTCCTCTTCATTTCTATCCCCAAAGCCATAGCCTTCATGAACACTAGCCTGAAGTAGCCTTTCCCACATGTCCACTAAGATCTTTACCTAGGAAAATCATTACTCTTTGTTGGATACCTTGCATGATCTTATTCAAATACTCCCAAAAAGCTTGTTTAATCCTTTCCTTTAAACCAACTTGCAGCACATAAATTGAGATCGTATTTATAACTTCTTCTAGCACCAATTTTAGCAAAATAATATGATCCTCAAATCTTTGCACCTCAACCACAGTATACTTCAAATCCTTTGGAACACACACTCCAACACCATTTCTACCCCTCTTTATCTGAATACCATAATTTAAATCATGTCTTCTCGATCTCCCATGTTTCTCTCCAACCCATTTTGTCTCCTGGAGATATAGTATCCGAATCTTCCGTCCTTCCATCGCATCGATTTACCAGTCAAAGTGCCAACATTCCAACAATCTATCCTCAACTTCTTTTGCAACCACTTTCGGACTAACTTCTTTACTCACATGCATCCATTTTTGGGCTACAAAATAAACTTTTATTATTATTATTATTATATTTTTTTTAGAAATATTATTTTTAAATTATTCACCACATTGACTTATTCTGCCAACTAACCCTATTTAGAGGCAAAATATCCCCCGACTAACATGTGAAAATGCTAGAAATTTTGTATTGCTTCATTTTCCAAATAACTAGACACGAAAAAGAGGGATGTCGCAGGTTTAACACACATTTGTTGATGCAAATATTCAAATTTCATATATATGTGATATTGAACTTCTGCGCGTACTGGTATTTTTTAAATACTAGAAATAGCACATGTAACAACATTACAAATGAGTAATGTTGAAATATAAAGAACGTGGGAGCAAATAATTAGAATAAGAATGAGAAAAATAAATATCTTATTTTATGTGGAATCCTACTCCTTAAGGAGCGTGATGAAACCACGAGAAAAGACCTCAAAGAGACGGAATTTCTATTAGAATTCCTTAAAATGATATAGGGGTGTGAGACTCCTTATATAACCTCACAGACAAAAATCAAAGTCCCACTAATAGCAGATGTGGAACTAAACACTCAACATACTCAAATACTCCCCCTCAAGCTGGAGGTGAGAAAGCATTAGTTTGCAATAAAAGAAAATATACAACACATCTTTACTCGATATAACTGAAGGAGATGGGGATAGACACCTACTCGAAGTAGTCGATGCCGGTAGAAGACCTCGTATAGGGACAGGTCTACAACGATCATGTCGTATCTGTAGAAGAGGCTCTGCAACAACTAAATCGTGCATGGAGTAGCATCGTTGTAGAAGAAGTCCAGTGTGGAGTAGAAGTCAAGGAAGACATCCAACAAAGTAGTCGATGCTCGATGAAAATAGTTGATAGCAATAATAGTCTGGAGTGTCGATCTATCATATTGTGGATAGACATCAGAAGTCTGAGACGGTCCCAAGTAAAGAAGTACATGTTGATGTCGGGGATAGACACCTGACGATCGGAAAAAGACACCCGATGCAATGGTTGACCCCTATGCAGATCTCGAAGTAGTGGAGGGTTAGACACCTCCAGTTGGGCCTCACCTAAACTTGAAACCAAGATGGCATCTCCTATTTTATACGGGGACCTGGAGTCGGTTCGCTTATATAGGGACCGAATGATCCAGGAAAGACATTTGATGCAGAGATTGCTTTTGTTCGGATGCCACGAGTAGAAGATGATGGGCGCATATAGAAGTCTTGTAAAAACATTTTAAGCAAAAAAAAGTTGTCATGTCGTCACTCCTCATTTCTCTCATACTTGATAGAATGAGGAATATAGATCTCAAGTTGGAGAAACAAAATAAAACATGATTTTTTTGCTTTTGTGAAGGGCCTCCTGTTTTAAGACTATCCTTTTCTAAAACAAACTCCTTTTTTCATGTTGCGCCCTCCTTTTTGTCAGATCTTCTTCCCTTTTTCAAGTCACGACCCACATGGGCCCATAACAATAGCCGCCTTTTCTTTTTTTTTCAAATACATTTGTAACAGCATCCCATTAGGCCTAAAAAATGATAAGGGGGCCTATTAAGGAGACTCGTGCCACCTTCGTTTCCTATGCACGTCCCATTACGATTCCCCCAAGGGAGAACCCACCACATGAAATCCCCGGAAAGAGATCACTGCCGCCTCTTTTCTTCATGTGAGATCTCCCTCTGTTGTGATACCGATCGTGCCCCGACGGTGGTGGCAATAGATGCTTGAAGAAGGCAGTTAATGCCGGGATTCTTTTTACTTTGGATTCGCGCCAACCTCGGATTATCGAGAGTTGATTAGCTTCCATGAATTGTTGTGAATCTTATATCCTGTGTTGATGGCCAGAGAAGAGGTGCATCACATCGGAAATGGCACTACCTAAAGCGATTGCGCCATGGCCTCGAATTTCGGTGAAATTCGGTCGATTCGCTCGAATTTCGATATCATGTCGAAATCGACATTCGAACGAAATGGCTGAAATGACTGAAATATGATGGCCCTAGTAAAAAATGATTGAAATGATCGAAATTTCTATTGAAGTTCGATCAAAATTCCGATTCGGACGATCACTGAAATGGTGAATGAAACCGACATTGAGGCCTTGGATGGTGTGAGAGAGATGCAAGCGAAATGAGGCATGGAGGGTCCATCGCCTGGAGAGGGACGGCTAGCCTCTTGTTATGTTTTTCAAGAATGATGGCCCTTGTAAGCAGCTAGGAGGTGGGAACTTC
Organism: Ottelia alismoides; assembly: GCA_037367405.1. Lineage (NCBI taxonomy): Eukaryota > Viridiplantae > Streptophyta > Magnoliopsida > Alismatales > Hydrocharitaceae > Ottelia > Ottelia alismoides. The sequence goes on from JAZKJV010001505.1 coordinate 323,030, forward strand.
GTCGAAGGGTTGAAGGCGACAGTGCCTCTTCCTGGAGTAGAGAGGAGAGGCCCCTTCGCGCGTGCTTGAGAACTTCCTAGAAGTGTAGACGGTGCAGTCAGGGCACGAGAGATCCCTATGATCTGGTAGGGAGGCGCGACCAATAAGAGGAAGCCTGATGTGGCTCTCTCCTGGAGAGTGTCGCTTAGAGATCTGGGTGCGATCTGGGTGCGATCTAGGTTGAAGGTGTTGAACATAATAGATCAGAGCATCGCGCATATGTGATTTCCTCGTACTCCTGAGCTGCGACAAATTGAGATGACCTAGCTGATGAAACTCGATTTCATCATCACAATTGCCCATCATTAACCCCCTTGCTTAAAATTGTGTCAATAAAACCCAGCTAATGTCATGTAATTAACAGAGTCTCGAATAAATTAAAACCACCAAAAAAATCACAAAATTAAAATCTGTGGTATTTTTAGCCTTAAAAATACCCTTAAAAATATTTCGAGGCTACAGTTGATCTCATCTCCAGTTTTGGTCAACATGAAACTTGTAGATCTCGTCAAGATCTACAACTTTCATGTTTTGAGTTTTCTCAAATTCGGCCATCTAGCCCTTCAAATATCAACTGGAAGATCAGAATAAATTGATTGGGCCACGTGGCCCGTTCTGGGAGAGCCACGTGGCCTGCTGTTCTTGTCTTATCCGCCGTCAACCACAAGCGTAATATCCCTTCTTGGATCCAACGGCTGCGCTCTTTCCACGTTGCTCTTTATCCACTACCATCAGATCAAACTCTTCTTCTCATCTAAGTCGTCCGCCAACGCCGCGTCTGCAACTCGCCACGTGGCGCAACGGGTGCCTTCCGATCGCGCCCCCGATCTTCCATCTCCGCCGTTATCCCCTGGGCCATTTTCCATCCCTTCGATCAGTCCCTCCGTTACATCATGTCTGTCCGCTCCCGCCTACTTACGAGCGCAACACGTGGCAACTTCATAACTCTCCGATCGTGCAGCCCCCCGACCTAATCTCAGCCGTCCCTTCGTGCATAGCTCCCTACCGTTGGATCTCCAGATCCAACGGCCCACGTGTCTTCATCAACCTCCAGCTTCCTCCTCTTTCACACGATCTCACATCGCACGACCTCTCCCCCTTCCCTTTTTCTCCGTCACTCCAGTGACCACCTCCTCTCGCCAACCGCTCCACGGTCTTCTCCACTCTTCCATCCACCTCGCGAGACCTTCGTAACCCACTAACTCTCTTCCAGTCGTCCCACGATCCCCAGTCAAACCCTCACCATCATCACCTGGAACTGCCGGTTTTCTTCTTCAAATACACCACCACAGCCTTCGATTCGCCCGGATCCATCTTTATGTGAGGAGAGCCTAGTTCCTAGAGTTGAATCGGTGACAGCGACGCAACCGCGGTCGAGCGACGACGACGCTCTCTCCGGTGAGATCCGTTGGCTTTTTGGCCAACATCGCAGCCGCAACAGCGCGCTGTTCGAACTCATCGCTCGCCGGCGATACGAGCGAAGACCGTGCTCTTGTGAGTACATCATAGGCGATCGTCCATCTTAGGTAATTCTTCATCTCATTTTATCATATTGTAATTTTTGCAATTTTTTTAGCACATCATACCACCACCATCCCCTATTTGTTCTACTCCACATATTATCACCATATCATTTTTTCCCCTTCATTGTCAATTCCATTTGCATTCCTTGTTTAACAAAATTAAAATATATATATATATATATAATTAAAACAAAAAAATCATTTCTTTGACATCAGTAAAAAAAATAAAAAAAATTAAAAAAACAACGCAACGGTGGGGAGAAACCACCGCCGTCCGCCACACCCCACCGCCACTTGCAGAACAGCCGCGGCCACGCGCGGCGCCGCGCCGTCGCTGGCCACCCTCTCCAGTCGCAAGGACCGCCAGGAGCCCCGCCCGCCTCTTCTCCGCCTCGCGTGCGGCGGAGCGCCGCCCCCGCGCAGCCGTGCGCGGCCCCGCATCCTTCCTCCGTCCAGAGTCCTGTCGCTTCCCCACGACCCCCTCGCGCCTCTCCGACCCGCCCAGCCGCCCCCACTCTCCATCGCCACCTGCGCGCGGTGCGCGCCGCCTTCTCGCGGCCGCGCGTGGCCTCCGGCCGCCGTCCACCCCGTTCCCTTGTTGGGTTCGTCCAGAAGAAGAAGGTGATTTCTCTTTTTTTATTGTAAAAATTGTGGAAATGTTTTGTATAGTTTCCGTAATTACAAAATAATCCATGTGCACAAGTTTGAGTTTTCTTTTTAATTTCTGTATTGCACAACGACCCCTATGTTTGTGTGTTGATTTGGACCTTGTTTTGGCGTCCTTTTATTTAAAGAAAATAGCATTGTGTGGAGCAACTTATTCTCCGTCATCTGAGTATTTATTTGTATTTTTGTGAGTTATGGGTAATTAATTGAAATTGTCTAACTGAAATATTGGATATTTTACCCATTTTGAGCACTTAAATTCATATCTAAGTCACGGTTTTTCTAAAAATTGCATAAAAATTAGGAATGATGCCTTGATATGTGATTAACTTATTGTCCAAATTTCATCTAAAATGGAGATGTCCTGTGCCTGAAATAATTTGTAGAGTGAATTTAGTATTTGATTTTTAATTAAATCCACGTATATCCTTTTTGCGAAATTTCAAGTCTTCTTTATGCCCCATGAAAATATCTACTTGAGATAATTTGCACTTTGATTAATTTGATAATGTGAATTTATTAGAAATTATTTACTTACTGTCACTCTGATTTCATTAAAAAATCCATAAAAAAATTTATACTTTGTCAAAAAATCCAAAAATTTTACTGTAGCTTCCTTGCATCATGTTTTAATTCCATTAATTTTTTCAAGATTTTTGCTTACTGTTTGTGTGAGAAATTACGAAAAACCCATAAAAAGTGTGCATTTTTCCTTGTTGCATTTTAACCCCTAAAATTACAAAAAAATGTGTTTTGTTTTCATCTCTGGATTAGTATTCTAGGAAAAAATATAATTTGGCTGAATTGAACTGATTTGGCATTAAACTTAATTTGGCTAAGTTGTTTGCTTTCTTAGTATATTAGTTCACTTGCATTGTGCATTTTGGCATCCTATTTGCATTAAAAAAATAAAAAAATCCGACTAATATGAGAGAGGCTCATGTCCCTGAGTTCGACCTTGGTTTCTTGCCAAGTAAAATAAAAATCAGGACCATCTCATTTTTGATTTATATATACATATTTAAATGAGGTGATCTTTTGATTACCCGAATTGGCCCTACTGCTACGACTATTCCAAGTGCTAATTGTGCACTTTTAAAGGGGTTATTTTGCGGTTTGTCACTAGCTAGAGATGCAATAAATACCTCAGTGACTTAAGGTTTGATTGCCATCTACAGGTTGCCGCCACGAGCTGGTCTCGTCGTCTTGAGATTGGCGATTCACATGCTTCACAGAATTAGGGTTCCATGTAACCCTAAACTCTGGAACAAATCTCCAACATAAAACTTTAAGAACAAAAATCCAAGAGTCGAAACTTCAGAAAATCGATCCGCACAACCAACTTCCTCCCATGCAATGTTGAAATATAAAGAACGCGGAAGCAAATAATCTAAACAAGAACGAGAAACATAAACATTGTGTTTTACATGGAACCCTACTCCCTAAGGAACGAGATAAAACAATGGGAGAATACCTCAAAGGTTCGCATCTTCTATTAGAATTTCTCGATGAGTACAGGAGATGTGGGGCTCATTATATAACCCCATGACAGACTGGAGTCCCGTTGATAGTAGACGTGGGACATAAGTGGGGGATAATTGGATCTCAAAGAGATCCAATTACTCAACTATTACATACTCCAACAAATAAAAAAAGATGATGGGTTAATTTAGATCACATAAAATAAATCTCTCCTGTCAACAATTTTGTAATTTCTGGATACTGTCGAAGATTTTAGGCGGTACGGATATAATCAATTCCTTCAAAAAAAGAAGACAACTGTACTTGCTAATACTTTGTCGAAATGTGGTATCCATTCAAGAACCGTCAAAAATGAGAAAAATGTTCTGAACATTTATTGGCCAAATAAAGTTTATTACATATTTGATGAGAGGACCCACTTAAATGGTCCGGTAGTAGTGCAATGTGTCTACCACCCAAAAATCGAGGGTTCAAATCCCCCTTATGGGGGTTGCATTATGTAGTCGACAACCAACGTAAAAAATGGTTGAATCTTTCAACATGGATTTGCGCAAGAATACATGTAGCCAACCCTACTTATAGTGGGAGAAGGGTTCGCCATTTTTACATACTTGATGAGGGACGAATTTTCCGACCTAGGTCAGATTTAAACATAGACAAATATTCAATGACATATTTGTTAAATTTAAATCTTATAACCGTTGTGGCTTTAATACCATATACAAGGATGCATCTTTTTGTTTTGAAACCAAGAAGAAGGGGGATACACTCAGTGGTGTTCACCCCAATATATTAGAAAGAAAGAGGGTCAAAGATACAAAAAGAACAAACGAGAAACCCACAAAAGGAAGCGATATAGCCTCCAGATCTGGGCAAGGAAAAAACCAAAAAACAAAATCAGCTATTACACCAGTCGTCCACCAATCCAGCCGCGCGAATGAGCACATTCTCCTTGTAGAATCGTTGCGCTGAGAAAATGGCCTCGTTACGACTAAACCATATCGACCATAATCTTGCCACCGGTGTCAAGGACGCATCTAAGGACGATCCCACGAAAAATGGATACAAGACACTTCACAATTTTCGCAAATTATGGATGGGGAATTGTTCATTCAGCAGAGTCAGCCTCTCAAAATTCCTGGCTGCTGAAGTAGTAGGAGAGTTTGTATCCAGGCACATAATTAGTGGAAAACATCCATTCACAAATTATTGGAGTATAAAATTGCACTACTAGAAGAAACGTCAGCACCTAATAAAGATGGCCATATTATCATACCTTTCCAGGCCCAGCGAGAAGGATAGGTTTGTCGGTCTTCTGCCCTCTGCGCTCTTGAATGATATCCAATCCTGCAATAAGGCTGTCTAAAAATGCCTTTCACACTAACGAGCATATTGAATCTTTATAAAAATTCATTGAAAATGCATGAAATGATAAGGGAAGTGATTATTGTAAAAATGAGCAGTGCCTGATAGTGTAAGATAAAACTAAAAGATAAATCGCGAGGGTGCATGTCTGCCTAAGACAAATCACAGGCATGCATGTTTGTTGATACAGAAAATCATAAGCATGCATGTATATAACCAAGAATTAACATTACATAAAACATAAAAGAAACAAGTCATACAAAATATAAAGTATCATCCGTAACAAATTTTAAATATATAATGAAATTGTTATTGATTTTGGCTCGAGGATTTAATGTCAAGTATTATGCCCGTCAAGGTAAAAGAATCAAAATGAAAAGATGCTTCATCAGACTAAAGAAATGGAACATGTAAGCAAGTTGTAGAGCAAAGCAGCTCTCCGCTTCTAAAATAAATTCCGTTTCACAACCCGCTATGACCGTAGCATTTGGGTGAAAAGAGGCACAAAAAGTTTGTATATTAGAATCTCGAAGATGACAATCGAAATATGAAAAAACACTATGCAAAAGAAGGATATTTTACGATCCACGTTCCTCTGAAGCTTTATCTATCCCAAGATGTCCAGCATATAAAGTGCCCAAAACCAGCTCCTAATTTTGTCAACATCCCACCCCTCTTCATCATTACTAAGTCATCTTACTAATTCCATTGTTCTAAAGTGCAACTAAGATGATAAACTAAGATGATATTATCTCATCGGAGGAATGAAGAAATCAATGGGAAAATGAGTTGATGATTAGGAAACTCACAATTCCCCTCAAGATCTTCTATAAAAGAAAAATTCACTACTTGAATTACAGTATGCCATTTATAAGTCTTAAACTCCCTCATTGATCAATGAAATTATATCACCCACTAACTTGAAGATCCTTCCATCCTATCCGAATTCAACGTAAACACTATTAGCACATAAAACACATCAATTACATGCCACGATAGACAGCGCAGTTTACCCTGCCATGAAGTGAAAAGTGCTCAAATCTCTAAATTCCTAGACCGATCAGGCTATGCATCCAAAACATCATCATTTTTTTAAAGAAACGTCCAAAACACCATTTAATCCACAGAATATGGGTTCCACATGAGAACCCGGTAGTCCTTAAAAAGAGGACTCTAACCTCGGAAATAAATGGCAATATGTGCCATAGTTTGGTCATTTAGTTGGCCTGGTAATCCGATTTCCGATACCGCTTGGTCTGCAACTGCACGTTTGAGCTGAACATTTTGAGCGGTTGTGGATTAAATCTGATTGTTTGGAAGTTTGAACACTAGTGCTGAATCCTAAAACACCGTTTAGAAACCGCACGGCAGGAGTGCTAAAATAAACACGCAATGCACCGTATGAACTATCAAACAAACCATGGTCAATCTGCTCAAACAAACGGGAAACCCAATAAAACAGAGAAATGCATACCTCCGACAGGCGCACACGACCGTATCAGCACTGCCGCGCCCACCCCCTCCTCATCTGCAACCACATTAAGCATCGAATGCAACCCGTAGCACAGGTAGACATACGCATATCCTCCGGGTCCAAACTACTCTCGAACACAAACCAGAAACCAAAATCACACGCATCATTACCGATGTCGATTTATATAAAACAAAGGCGACCCCTTTAGAAGTACCCATCTCATAAAATCGATAGCGAAAGCCATGCGAAATTTTTGGGAAAAAAACTGCTCACAAGCGCCGCCGTGCGCGCAGTGACCCCGAAGCGGCCGTGGCACGCGGTGTCGCCGGGCCTGTACGCTTCCACCTACGCCAACAAAAAACCCACAAACCCTGAGTCGCATATCTGCGAGTGGAACCCAACGATCGCGAGAAAGGAGAGGGCGATTGCCTCGGTGATCCGGAGCACGACGGCGTCCCTGCGAAGGAGCTTGCCGAGGAGGCGAGGCGCGAGGTCGAGGGCGTCCGCGAGGAAGAATTCGCGTGGGAGGAGGTGCGGCGGCGGTGTCGAGGTGGGAAGAGGGAGCGGAGGGCGGAGAACGGTGGCGATCTTCTTGGTGGACTTTCGGAGACGAGTGGAGCGTTTGAAGCGCGGTGGGTTGGCGGGGAGCATTGGAGGAGCGGCCGAGCAGGAGACGATGGGTCTTTGCATTACGCCTCACGCGTTTTTCTTTGGTTGGTTAACTTGTTGCCAAAAATAAATTGAATAAATCCCTCTAAACTGTTTGAATGGATTTATGAACTGAGATATTTACACTCGTAATCTTGAATAATTTCATAATTACTTCAAGAATTTTTTATAATCACGGATTACATAAAAGATCTTGAATAACCGCTCCGCTTTACATCCATAACCTTCTATTAGTTTAGTTCATTAACTCAACCAGATGATTGAGTAAATATAACCCAATCTGTGATCTAACGGTTGAGATTAATAATAAAAAAAGAAATAAAGCAAAGAGAGGAGGATGTGGTTTCGATCCTAGAGCTTGGGGGGATACTGGGCGGCAGCTCGACTTGGGCTTGCAAGCGGACGCGCGGGACCAGGCGGAGGCACAGGCGGGGGTGGGTGATGAAACCCGATTTCATCATCTTAATTCTCTATTTTTAACCCCCTTGCTTAAATATGTGTCAATAAAAACCAGATAAAGTCATGTAATTATCAGAGTCTGGAATAAAATAAAAATCACAAAAAATTGTCAAAATTAAAATTCGTGGTAGTTTTAGCCTTAAAAATACTCTCAAAAATATTTGTGTATCCAAATGACCTCATATCCATTTTTGGTCAATCATGTTTTCAGTTTTCTCAAATTCGGTCATTTGACCCCTCATATTTCATTATTTCTCTCAGAATAATTTGATTGGGCCACATGTCCCTTTCTGGTTGAGCCACGTGGCCCGTCGCCCTTTGACTTATCCGCCCACGCCCCTAGTCGTTGGATCTCCTTCTGATCCAACGACTCCACTCTCTCCACGCATATTCTTTTTCCCTGTCGTCCGATCTCCACTCATGCCTTGATCACCACCGTCCGCGAGCACCTCACCCAGAACACGCCACGTGTCACTTCGGGCGTCGTCTGATCATCGTCTGGAGCTCAAATCTCTACCACTTACTCCCACAACTGTCGTTGACCCTCCGATCGTTCTCCAGAAGCAATCTCCACCGCCCGCTAGCGCTGTGTCTACAGCACGACACGTGGCGCCTTGTACGCCATCCGATCGAGCAGCCCAGGATCAAATCGCAACCACTTTTAAGCGCTTGACCCTCAGCCGTTGGATTTCGATATCCAACGGCCTGAGCTTCGTCGTCTACCTCGCAACTGCCCTTCCGCCCACGTTCTCCACCTCGTGCGGCGACTTCCCCCTTCTTATTTTCTCGACCACCCTCGCCACCTTCTCCGCTCATCGATCACCCCACGACTTTCCCCTATCGTCCCTCTTCCTCGCGGGCACGTCCATCATCCACGATGTCCTCTCTTTTGCTCCACGACCCCCATGCAATCCTTGGTGGCCACCATCCGAAACCGCCACATTCGACCTTCAAATATCCCCACTCCACCGCCTGCCACTCCCGTCCACCTTCACTAGGGGAAGGATCCAGCCCTCCTCCTCCTCCCTGTGACAAGGGGAGGAGTCAGGATCGAGCGACGATGACCCCAACTCCCCTGGTGAGACCCGCGGCTGATCAGCTGCGTCGCGATGGCTCAAGCCCCGCCCGAGCTCACTGGAACGACCGGCCAGCATGTACGACAACCCCGAGGTCCTCCAAGGACCTCGAGCCCGGGCCTCCGCTCCGCCCGACCTCATGAAAGCTCTCCAACCTCAGTTATATTTTTCTTTACTTTTAGCTTAATTTCTTAGGTCGCTATACCCCTTCCCACCTTCCATTGATAGCTCCTTGAGCTCCGCCTCACTCCCGTCATTCACGCGCATCGTCCCGATCACCTCACCCCTTTATCCACTACCTAAATACCTCCTCCACCTTCATCCTCCTTCGTTGGAGATGAAGAGCATCAGGGCTCCATCTCCTTTCGCTCACAAGCCCTCCATCCCACTCATGCACACATGCCCTATGCTTCGGCTGTGTACCTAACTATGCAGGTAATCAAAACCATCAATGGACGGATCTTCACCGGAGCGAACTTCATCAACTCCGTCGCCGACACCTGAGCCCCGACGACCGTAGTCCGAAGCCTTGGCGGCTTCTCCGAGCTCCCAGCTACCTCGACGTACTTCCAGGGAGCTCAGGGGAGGTCCACAATGCTTGAGCAGCGGCGGCGGAGCTCAACCCTCATCGCCGGAGGTTTGTCATCTCCGCCCGCCACAGATGATGAAGACGATACATCGGTCGTTGGATGGTCCTCTCCAGGAGACCATCTGACGGCCCAGATGAAACCACGTCACGCCAGCATACACGTACAGCAGCCATCTGATCGCCATGATCGGGTGGTTCACATTCGACCACGTGGCAGTAGCTTCTCCGAGCTTCAGCGTCCGACTCTTCAGGCTCGGAGCTCCCGAGCCTACACCGAGCCTTCCTGGAGCTTCGAGTCAATCCGAACCTACATCAAGCCTGAGCCATCGCCCGAGCCTAGCCAAAGCAACGCCGAGCCTCCCCCGAACCTCAGAAGCCTCCGAGCCTGATTGCACGTGTTAGTCACGTGCGACCTGGGCTAATTGCAGGGAGACCTCGCCGACTTCTTCAATTTGCATACAGGTCCTGGATCACGTGCAGACCACGTGCATATGGGTATTTTGCATTTAGGCCCTCGTGGGTTTTCATAAGTGCAAAAATGCTCCTATGCGTGTGGATATTTTACAGGGAAGGTCCCAACGTTCTTTTATTTGCATTTTAATCCCTCCCGGGGACCTGTTTGTAGTTATCTTTCATGTTTTCTTTCAGTTATGCCCTTCTCTTCTTTATTGCATATCTTGAGCATCGTATTTCAGTTTCAGTTGATTTCAGTCTCATTTCAAAGCTTGCTTGATGTACTTTTTAGTGGCATATTTAATTTCTTATTTTGGATACATTAATTTTGATGTATTATTTTGTTAGCCATGCGTCTCTTATTACTCAACTTATGCCTTGTCCAATTTGTCAATCAAGTTTGTCACCTAAATTAAACCTGAAATTGACTCGTGTTAAATTTTCTCATCATTTTTATTCTGAACTGGGGTATATTGTTTGCATTACATTTCATAATATTTATTTGCATGATTAAAAAATAAAATAAAAAATGCATGTTTTATATTCGATTGATGCATTGTCTTATTCTTTTGCATTAGTTGACCTAATGTTCTCTAACTCAACACTTAATTAATGAGTAGAAGTCTAGATAATCCGAGAGAGGCTCGTGTCCCTGAGTTCGACCTTGGTTTCTTACCAAGTAAAATAAAACATGACTCTCTGATTTCATATACATATCCAACTTAGATGGTTTTTGATAGACCTAGTTCAGCCCGACTGCAATGACATCTTACGTGTTAATTCAACATTATTAAAGGGCCGGATTTGCGGTCTATTAGTGGGGCGGCAGCTCGACCTGGGCTTGTTGGCGGAGGGGGGGCTTGGACCTGAGCTGAGCGTGGGAGAGGAAGGGGAGGGCCCTCGACCTGGGGTTGCAGCGGGAGGAGGGGGTGGGGATAGGGATGAGCATTGGGCTGGGCCGGCCCAGCCCGGCACGCATAGCCCGGCCCAGCCCGAACCCGAATTATTTATGGGACGGGCTTGGGCCAAAGATTTAAGCCCATTTAATAATTGGGTCGGGCTCGGGCCTAGACCGGCCCAGCCCGTTAGGCCCGTTAGCCCGGCCCACATAGCAGCCCAAATATAGGCTCGTTAGCCCGACCCACATAGCCCACTGAGAAGCCCATAATTAGGCCCGAAATACCCTATGGCGGGCCTTAGTCAGGGTTTTTTGACACTTAGCCACTAGAGGCCTAGGGCACCCAACACCCTCCCATTCCAGAAACCCTCCCCCGCGGCCCCACTCCCTTCGTTCCCTCCCTGCCGCCCTGCAAAAACCCTGCCCTCCCCGCACAACCTCCCCCGCTCCGCTCAGCCTCACCTCCTCCCTGCTCCGCTCAGCCTCGCCTCCCCCCCGCTCCGCTCAACCTCCCGGTCCTCCCCCACTCAGCCTCGCACCACCTCCTCCCCGCTCAAGCGACCCCTCCTCCCCGCTCAAGCCGCCCTCTCAGCGACTCAGCCCCTACGGTTGTCTCCCTCAGTTGTATGTCCCTTGCGGGCCCGCGGCCTCGCCTCCCCCCGGTCTCCGCACACCTGCGGGCCTGTTGGCTGCGGCTAGGCGCTCAGGCCGCGCCTCCCCCCATGCGGCTGGCCGAGGCTCCCCCAGGCAGTGCAGGAACACCCGCGTCTCCCCCAGGTGCACCCACGGCTCAACCCTCGAGAGAACCTCCTCGCGACCCGCAACTCTCATTCCTCGCCGCTCAGCCCATTGTAAGGATATTCCCAAGTTCTCAACTCAAGCTTTATGTTCATAATAGTATGATTTATTTTACATTCATTTGTTGTAAGTTACATTGGATATTGGCATTGGTGTTAAGTTTTTAATAAGGATGACAATTGCGAAAAAAGTTCTTAGAAATCAATTTGAAAAGTATAATCTAACATGGTATTTAACTTTAGATGTCGGACACTAATCAAGATATGCAAGATCTAGTGGAAGAGAATCCTCCAATGACACATTCGGGGGAACCTTCAGAACTTAATGAGGTTATGACAAAAAAGAAACGTGGAAGACAGTTAAAATCATGGGTTTGGAAGCATGTCACAAAAATCAGGATGGTAAATGGACGAGAGATGTGCGCGTGTAATTATTGTAAGGCACAATTATCTTGCGGGGCAAAAGGTGGGACAAGTCACATCGATCGTCATTTGAACCTTGTTTGTCCATATTATAACAAACGATTAAAGTCCCAGGCTCTTTTGAACTTTGCCAATTCTGATCAAGGAAGCGCCACCATCTCTGCATGGAAGTTTGAACTAGATAAAAGTAGGGATGATTTCACGAGGTGGATTATATCTAGTGAATTGCCCTTTACGGTTATTGATAACCCAAAGTTTCAAACTTTTGTATCCAATCTTCAGCCCAAGTACAAGTTTATGTTCAGATTTACTCTTCAAAGAGATTGCATAAAATTGTACGAGAGTGAAAAACTGAAATTGAAGACGATATTGAAATCAGTTGGCAGAATTTCTCTCACAACTGACACGTGGACATCAATTCAGAATTTAGGTTACATGGTTGTTACTGCACATTTTGTTGACAACAATTGGAAGCTACAAAAGAAGATTCTGTGCTTTTGTGTCATTTACACATGTCATACAGGGGAGAATATTGCAGATATGATTGTGAATCGTCTGAGAGATTGGAATATGCTGAATTTGTGTACCATCACAGTTGACAATGCGTCAACTAATGATATTGTTGTACGGAATTTAGTTGACCAGTTATCTTAGAAGGAAACACTACTCATGGGTGGACGTCAAAGATTGAGTTGTATTTGTAGGCATTAGCCTTGTAGGTACCCGACAGAAAGGAGCAGGAAGATCAAGATGTTTACTTCTCAAGGTATCTATTTTTCAGGTCATTATAATGATATATTCACATTAGTTCATCTCGGTAATACACATATTGATTGGAAATTATTTCTTCATTGCAGAAATTGGATTCGACATAGGTGTCTAGACTTTGATCTCTCACTTTGATATATACATCTGGATTTAATGAGGGAGTTGACGGTAGATTAATCCACTTGAGCCTTGAGGTACATTTTTCAATATGTTTGTTTACTATTGTTGCATGCCAGCAGCCTTGTTGATTGCTTCTACTTTATTATTTGGATATGTTTATATAATATCTTTATGAAACTCTTTCCATTAGATATTATAGAATCATAGATATGACCAAATCCATCAAAAAAATAGGATAACTATGAAACTCTCTATTATTTGGACATGTTCATAATGAAGATTACAATAAAAATAACCAAATGAGGGTGCGCCAAGTATATGGGCCCGTCAAGTCTAGCCTCATAAGTTTTGGGTCAGTATAAGACCTATTTATTTTTGAGATATTATGGCCCATGGGCCGGTCCGGCCCAGACCCGACCCATAACAATTGGGCTGGGCTTGAGCTTGGGCCTTCAAAAAAATTAGTGGGCCCAGGCCCGGCCCAAAGCCCATAATTATAAATGGGCCTGGGCTTGAGCCCTGTATGGCCCGGCCCAGGCTCGGCCCATGCTCATCCCAAGGTGGGAGGCAGGGGAGGCAGGGCGGGCGGCGGGGATGCTGCTTGGAGGACGAATGGGGGAAGTAGGAGGAAGGGGATATTGGTCTTATTTGTAAATAATTGAAAGTTAAAGGGTATGAAATATAAAATACTTGACGGATACCCTCGTAGTTAACGGGAATTTGGATGGAAATTAACATGGGGCTATGAGTGTAAGAGTTAAGCATTACTCGAGGTCTTGTATGTAATTCATGATTATCGATGATTTCTGGGCTAATTACGAAATTACTCAAGATTATGGATATAAATATCCCTTTGGAATTTCTTATAACAAATATGCCATGATTATGGTGGCATGATTTGGATGCTAACTATTATATAAGGTGGGAATATATAATAAAGATGGCACTCCTTCGAACAAAAGACCTTTCATGAATCCTTTCATGGAAATATGTTTTTGTGGTATTCCCTTGACCATCATGTTCCTTTAACTCCTTGGATATTTAAAGTCATTGCTTTCCTTTTGCGGCGAATTTGAAAGCAATGAAGAAAAATATGGTTGCTATGCACAAGTATGTGTAAGATATATATGATGCTTTCGTTAAATAAATTGGATGGGCACTTGATGTATCTATTTATCTTTTTCTACATATGTCCTCGCTTACGAAGTAAAAGCAATAGTTTTTATTCGACAACGTAAAAACTTTTGACAACACACATTTACAAAAAGTATCCTCTTGCCTTCACTTGCATAATATTATCAAAAAAAATAAAATAAGATATGAAGTTGCAACAAAAAGAAATATGATGATTATTGTTTGATATATCTTATATATATAGGAGAAACTTCAAATGAGGCGGGATCTCACCATATATATGGTGAGTCACTCTCAATTTAGGCATCTTTCCAATATCTTTTACAATGTATTGTTTCATACATATAACAATAAATATTAACAAAACATGTATAGTGAAATAAAATTACGAATTCTATTGGATGGAAATGTTAATTTAAATTTGGATGCTATATTTTACAAAATTCAATTTTTTACAATATACAATTTATACTTTTACAAAACTGTTACAGAGTTTTTACTAAATTCACAACAACCTTTACAATTTCAGAAAAGCCCCCACCTCATTTGAAAGGTCTCATATGTGTGTGTGTGTGTCAAGCGAGACCGATTTTATCCTTCACTGTTGATTCATTTTGCAACATGTATCTTATCATTGTTCAACTTCGAGTTGACATGGCTATTGGGCTAAGGGCACACCCGCTTGTTGGACACGCAAGTCCACAGTGAGCAATTATGTAATAAATGGTATTGCAAATATCATTCCCTGATCCGAAATGAAGAATAATGATTTGCATAATAAGTCCCTCAGTACAATTAGGGTTATGTATCATGACCATCTTTATGAGCATACAACTAGGGATGAAAACGAATGTTAATATATTCGCATCCGATTTGTTATCGTATTCTTTTTATACATATTTTGACGTCTATATTCGTATTCATTTTAATATGGATATGGATATGGATATCACTTTGACATTCGCTAATATACGCACTCGTATTCGTATATTTGTTTTCGTACATAAGTATAGTAATAGATTTAGTTATAATTGTGCATAATAAAATTTTGTGATTACACTCTACATTATTGATATAAGGGGTTGATGGGGCTGCCCCCTGGGGGCAGCCAACCTGGATGCCCCGCCCCATTTTTGAGCAAAATTTTTTATTTTTTTTGAAAAATATCGTCATGTATATTCATCCCTATATCCCTCCTATATGCCATTCGAATTTCGTTAGAAACAGAGACTCCTACGGCCTCCATCCAGACATGGTCGATTTAAAAAATCCTGCGACCGTTAAAAAATGACGCTTGGATGGAGGCCGTAGGAGTCTCTGTTTCTGACGAAATTCGAATGACATATAGGAGGGATATAGGGATGAATATACATGGTGATATTTTTCCAAAAAAATAAAAAAAATGTGAAAAATGGGGTGAGGGCAGCCATGTTGGCTACCCCTAGGGGATAGAGAGAGATATGGGGCTGCTCTCTGGGAGGAGCCAACGGGGTTGCTCCCACTCCTATTCCCCCCCCCCCCCCCCTTTTTTTTTTAAAAAATAAAAATTTGTATATTCATCACTATATTCCTCTAACATTCTATTAAAATTTCGTCAGAAACAGAAACTCCTACGCCTTCCATCCAGCTTGGTTTACACCCTCTTGGCGCTATCACTGTGGCGGTTTACACCATCGTGAACTGGTCCAGCTTGGTTTTGGAAAATGCAGGTGACTAGATTTCACTTACCAAGATTTTTTGTATCACTGTTGCATCACATATGTTATGGGTTCAGCATCCAAAAATCATATACCACACCACATCGAGAATCACAGGAAGTAAGTTCATGCTTATGGCTATTAGTACTTACTCATCAACAACATGGATGCGAATCTGAGAAAGAGCCTCGATCCTTTTTTAACTTGTACAAGAGACTTAGGATTATAGCTAAGCAGGTTATTCTCCTGGTAAGCAGTGCTTTTGTAAGGAAATCATGGCGATTAATAGACCGGCTAATATACTCTAGAAGCATATGCTATATGCTTTTTGAGTTTTATTTAGAATCCATCTTACACTTAAATTATTTATTTTAAAGTTGGTATATATTCTTTGTATCATCTTATGCAACTTTTTCTGATCATAATTTAATAGGTAAACCTTGCACCTATAGGTGTCATGGTTAATATGCGCTTGAAAAGAATTTGGGGAATATTTGCAGTCACCTTCACTCTTTATGTGGATAAATTGGCTTTTCAGCCACTTGAATTAGTCACATTTTGTAACACCCCAACCCCAAACATAGTGTCATACCTAAAACTCACAAAGTGTGGGTGTGGTATATAAGTGGTGGGGATTACTACTTGACAACTTGGGCTTAAGCATTTTGGGTGGTTGTCAACGGGTCCATTTGAACCCGAACCCAACAAGTTGTCATGGCCAGTTTTCTTCGATAACGGACCGGGGACCTAAGCCCGGGACGTTACAAATGGTATCAGAGCGGGTTCCCTCTGATAGTGGAAAGGGCTACCCGAAGGGACCTAAGCCGGGAGCGTGCAGCCGCCACTGTCACTGGGAATAAGTGAATGGGCCATGTCGCAACGAGGACGTTGCGAATATAAGTGGGGGAGGTTGTAACACCCCAACCCCAAATATAGTACCATACCTAAACTCACGAAGTGTGAGTGTGGTTTATAAGTGACGGGGATTACTACTTGTCAACTTGGGCTTAAGCATTTTGGGTGGTTGTCAACGGGTCCAATTGGGCCTGAACCCAACAAGTTGTCAGGGCCAGTTTTCCTCAATAACGGACCGGGGACCTAAGCTCGGGACGTTATACATTTTCTATCATTCTATTGTTTTTCAATGTTGTCTGATTTATATTTTTGGCACAGTTTCTCTCCTTATTTTTGGCACAGTTTCTCTCCTTGGGCAATCTGCGCCTCCTGAAATGTTAAGAAAGCTCGCATATCTTGTCCTAAGGCATCACCCTCAGATCAAGCACATTGATACTATTCGAGCTTATACATTTGGTGCCCTTTATTCTGTGGAGGTATGTTTATCCTTAATTATCTCTTAACTTTTCAGTTCGAGTAAATTGTCTGTAAAAACCCAGTTTCCAAAGTTTGCATATCAGTATGTTCAATATCATCTGCATATTATAAAGTCTGTATCGGGCACCTTATGTATGAATTTATAGTGTTTACATCAAAGGAAAGAACAAGACATAGTTTGCAGTAGGTTTTCTGTCAGATGCTATTAAGACAAGTTTGAGTTGTTTTGTTCCTAATCTTTTGAAAATATATAGTAATTTTGATTTTCCTCTTACTACAAACTCAACTCTGTAAAGTTTCAGTATGTAACATGTTGATATCTCTTAAACTGGCATTACAAAGGACGTAACCACTTGAATTACAATCATTTGGTCTATCCTTCTTTGCCAAGAAGCTCTTAATTTCCACACTTCTAACTTCTAACTGGTGTTTTGCAAATTGTACAGGTCGATATTCAACTCCCTGAAGATTTGACCTGAAGGAAGAGCACACAATCGGGGAGACACTGCAAAATAAGATCGAGGAACTTCCTGAGGTCGAGAGGGCCTTCGTGCATCTCGACTTTGAGTGCGAGCATAAGCCTGAACACACGATTCTGAGTGAGCTTCCCGAGCTCAACTGAAACATGTAGGAAACATGTGCTGGGAGTGGTGTTTGGAGTGGAAGGATGGATGCGTTTTTAAATTCTAGAGTAGCTCTGCTTATTATTTCTTGTAATGGGATTTAGCATACTTATTTGGGCAATCCATTTTTGCCTGATCTGATATCTGTCATGAGATTTGAAGCAAATAAATTCCACGAGCTTGTTTGTGTGGTTCATGGGACTTACTTCAGGAAACTGCAGTAGTTTGAGTTAAGAATCCCAATGCTTTCTTTCTGAAATCGATTGGATCTTCCATGGAAAAGCTGTTATCGATTCTTTTAAGACGGTCAAGAACTAAACAATGACTTACGGAGCGTGGATTCTATTTTTTTAATGAAACTTGGGTTGGGGGTGAATCTGGAGAAAAATGATGCTGAGATGAAGAATTCTGAAAGCTGCTTTGTCAGATTTGATTGAACAAGAAATTTTGGATCAGAAGTTGCAGGAGATGTAAGTAGAGCAGGATTAATCAACCTAAACGTTCTGGTGGTTGATCAACCAGACCCCCTCACAATGCTCGTTTTTGTATCGTACTCTTATGGGAAGCAATCAGCTTTGCCCTCGTGCATCTAAATAGGTTGTATAGGGTGGTTATGCATGGACCTAGTCTATGATTATCAAAATCAGCTTGTGAAGATAATGTAAATAGCAAATGCCAATTGGCAACCATTCAAACCCTAAATATAACCATACAACTAATATTTAAATATTAGAATTACAAAGTTCTCGCTGGTTCGTGTTTGGTCTTGTGGTTTCATTGGCAAAATGAGATAATACTTTCCTCCACAACTACTGAGTTTGGTCTTCATTTTGGTTGCGGGATTACCTCAGGTCTGACCAAACTTTAGCAACTACTAGTTTACTTAATAGAGCATATACTATAATTTCATATACATTTTTTTCTAAATTCAAGTTTAATGGTCTAGTGGTAGTACAGTGTGTCTACCACACAAAAGATCAGGGTTCAAATCCCATTCTAGCAGTGGTTGCGTTAGGTAGTCGACGGCCAACGTAAAAATAATCGAATCTTTCAACATGGATTTGAGCAAGAATCCATGTAACCGACCCTACTTATAGTGGAAGAAGGCTCAGTGCATTATTTGAGTTTAATCAATATCACTTCTAACAATGAAACATGAGTTACGATTAAGAGAAAATGCTTGGCGATCTCACCTTTTAGAGATGACACTCTTGATAACAAGACATGAGAATATTGTGCTCTCCACAATTCAAGTTGATGCATCTTTTGTGGTCTTAAAAATAGTCTTATCGAGCATAAAGAATGACAAAAATGAGAATTTGATAGCAATGGATATACTTCAACAGCAGAAAACACCGCAGAAAAGATTAGGAACTAAAAACCATACAGAAGACATTATTTATCTCAACAAGGTCCCAGCATCCTGCAGAGTTTAAAGCTTACAGAGTCAGCAGCAATCCATACATTCTCCAAATAGTAGCAATTCGAAACTTGCAGACAGTGTCTCATTTCTGCGAGAAACGGAATCTTGGATCGATTATGCAGCATTGAGTTTTGCAGAACGTAAAACACCACAATCACACAAAGAAACATTGCCAGGAGTCATCACAGCGCTCCTGAGCACATATTTCTTGGATAACATATGGTACAACCTCATTGGGAGGTTATAACAAAAGCCAAGGATGAATTGCCCAGGAAGTTCACCATCCGCCCGGTTCGCAGATCAGCAGTGTCTGCATGAGAGCCATGCTGGACCTGCACAGCGGACAAGTGAATTCCATGTAGTTGCTCACCTGATAACAGGCACGCACGGGCGAGACCTGTTATACAGCATGTTGATACCAACTGCTGAGCTCCCAAGGAATTCAGCAAAACCGAGATGGTCTGGAAGCTCGAACACATCGCCAGGATTCGACAAGTTTGTAACCTCAGAGCTAGACGAATCACCAGAGGCAACTCCATTGTTATTCATTAGCTTAAGGTTGGTACCCCAGACCGCCAGGGAAGGAAAAGTGGATGCATTGCTGTCATTTGCTGAAATATAAGATTTTGTCTGCAGATGTTGCAATCCCTGGTGTTCCTCTTGCTTCTTTAACTGATTTGTGTTGAGGAATCGGCCGCCTGGACCTCGTATCCTTCGCATTGCATGGCGGTGTCGAGATTCATGCATGTAAGGCTGCAGAGTACAGTGACATGTTGTAAGAGGTACGGGGTAAAATAAACACAAACTACAATGCGCTAGAGATCCATATTTGAGGTTTGATTCCATTAGCAACAATGGTACTGAGTGTCTGGAATATTTCCAAACAGGAGCAGATCTTCCCTACAACTTCCATGTCGGAAATCCATACAACAAATTCCCGTCCATGTGATTTTGCATTTCCTCCACCCAAGTCAAGCTGATTTGGAGTTGAATGTGCTCGATATAGACTTGAGTATGGCAGTATGAGTAAATCAAAATAAAACCAAGCATTTTCTCATGTTAAAACGAGAGAGTGGGCAAGCTTAATTATTATTATAGATCATGTCATAAATTCCTGTGAACCATATGTCGAGACCTGCTATGCTTTATGGATCTGAATGTTGGCCTGTGAACCATAGACATGTGCAGAGAATGAATGTAGCAGAAATGAAAATGCTAAGATGGATGTGTGGACACACACGTAAAGATCGGATTCGGAATGATGCAATCAGAAAGAAAGTTGGTGTAGCTCCGATCGAGGATAAGATGCGAGAAAATTGCTTAAGATGGTTTGGACATTTGCAAAGAAGATGCTGATGCACCAGTTAGGAGATGCGAGTGTTGGGATGTTGAGCCGGCTAAGAGAGGGCGAGGACGGCCCAAGAAGTGTTGGAAAGAGACAATACGAAGGGATCTTAGTTTTGCGGATATAAGCCCGGGATTGGCCCAAGATAGATCTGAATGGAGGCGAAGAATCCATGTAGCCGACCCTACTTAATTGTGGGAAAAGGCTTTGTTATTGTTGTTGTTGTATCATGTCATAAATTCCATATTTTCAGCTGCTGGCAGTTTTAGTTATACATACTTTCACGTGTGGCCTTCTTTGTTGACATGGAGGAATGAACGGGAGATACAGATAATACATTTCAGAAGTAAAATCGTGGTAGTTTTTCAAAAGCTAACAAAAATTGGCTTGAGTGGAGCAGCCCAATATCTGCCATTAATCAATTCCAAGTATTTCCAACAAACTGGCTCGAGTAAAATCGTGAGACTTTTCTCAACATATCGAGCACCGTAAATGGCAAGCTCAAGATACTGGAGGAAGATGCATACCTTGCGAACTTTAGCAAGCTTATTCAGAGCCTCTAATTTGGCACGTTGCTTCCGCCTCCGCAGAATTCCATGATATTGCTTTGCATTGACGTAGATCGGGCCATCATCAGTCAACTGAATTGGAAGTGGAAGTCGACCAGTTGGAGCATTGCTCGTCATCTGGGGATGAATCTGCTCGAATTCTCATGCATTAAAATGTCGAAGGGAAACATAAAAAACATTCACATTGCTAGTTAGAAAGCCTAGGATATCCATTATGGCATGCCAAGGCAGGATCTATGAACTAATCTACACAGCAGTAAACTCCCATATCGTTTCTACCAATTTGCAGCCTCTGTGTAGCTTTGCAGGGCTTCAAACAACGTTAAGTAATGACCAGTAGACTAGTATGTCTTGACATTTACATACGAAGTAAATGATCTACATCTAGGAAATTGTGACTTCAACAGAAGTTTGTAAAATCAAGATTGAATACTTTATATCTATTCTGAAGTTAAGAGCATCAGTTGGCTCATCTAGGCATTAATGGACATGACAAATACTTATAATTAATGGAAAAAAAGAGAAGAAAGGGGTCATCTTGCAGCAACTTTTTAAGATCATCATGCATGATATTTGTCGAAAAACATGGAAGATGACTAGCAGCATCAAATACAAAGACATGATTTATGTGGTTCCTGAAGCCATAGTGTCTTACTCCAAGGAAGAAGGATTTCATTTGGTGTGATTTTTTATCATATCTTCTCAAAGAAAGCAAGCAGTAGAAGGGTCCTTACATTGGCAGTGCAAGGGTCTTTATTTGGGCCCACACACGCGCCCAAATCCAAGTGCTAAGCAATATCGAATTACGCAAGAAATCATTTATAAATTGAATCTACAGAGAGATCTAACTACCCATCAAATGTAACACAACTCTCAGCACTCCGCCTCAAGATAAAGCTTTATAACTTCAGCGTGTTTTTAAGGAAAATGAATGAACTCCCCCTCCTCGCATCTTGAAGTAGAAGAATAGAACAATACGTGTCACATGGGTAATTGGATCCCTCTAGGGTCATATCACCACATACGCATGTTTGGTCCCCCATCTATTGTTAGTGGAACTCTGTTCCGTTTGTAGGGCTATATAAGAAGCCATGCAACCATTGTATCAGTTGAGAAAATGAATAGAAGAACCAACCTTCAGTGGTGTTCTCATGTGGTTTCATCCCGCTCCTTACGGAGTAGAGTTCCGCGTAAAATCCCGTTGTTCTTAATGGTTATTTATCTATTTATCTCGGATTACGCTTCTGCATTCTTGTTCTCTACATGTTCCTTGGACAAGAACTGATCATCAAGGACCGTGGGGAGCTGCGATACTTGGCTTAGAGTTTGTTAGAAATTACAAAGGACTAACAATGAGAAAGAAAATACGTGATGGGTCTTCTCCTAGAGAATGGAACAGGAGATTGCAGACCTACCATTCTACCTATGGATCCCAGTATGAAGTTTATGACAGTGATGTAGAAGAGGTCGACAAGAGAATATACATGGAGCTTGTTGGGAAGCTTCTTTATGTGGCCATCACCATACCAGATATTTCTTTTGTTGTGAGAAAAGTCAGCGAATTCATAGAATGACCATGACGGGCGTGCACGGATGTTGATACAATGATTCTCAGGTATCTGAATTCCCACTAGATACACGGTTGCATTTCAATTAGGAGAGTTCCCTTGGAATAACAGGCTATGCAGATGCATATTATGCAAAATGATCTAAAGACAAAAAGTCAACCACGGGTTTTGTTGTGGTCATCAGTAGCTCTCTTGTTTCATGAAGAAGCAAGAAGCAGATTGTAGTGGTCATATCGAGCACTGAGTCGAGCGTTGTATCTCTTCCTATAATTTTTTGTGTGACAACCATGCAACATTATTCATTGCCAATAATTATGTATTCCATAAGCGAACTAATCACATTGATGTGGATTGTCACTACAACAAAGATATGATGCAAAAGAGCTTCATTTATACGTCACATGTTAGTTAACAACGGACAACATACATATTCACCAACACACTCACTTAAGGACAACTCCATAAATGTTCATTTAAGTTGAGCATGATAATATTTATGCTCCAACGTAAGGGGGAGTTTTATGATAATTAGTTTTTTTAGTATTATACAATATGGAAATTTTCTTAGTATTATACAGTAAGGAAATTTTCTTCTTTTCCTTTTCTACGTGTAGTCAAATAGGGAAATCTCTTTTGGCTCTAGGGTTTCCTTTTTGTATAAAGATAAACATATGGCCCATAATAAACAAGTTATCAATTTCCTTATGCAACTTCATATCCACAAATCTGATTTTAAAAGTGTTACAACGAGGTGATCATATGTGCAAAAAAAGATTTTAACATAACAATCATGCTTGGGAGACTTTGCAATAATCTTTTAAGCCTATTTTTATTTACACTACATGAACAAGCGGGGTTCAGCTTCGAGTCCACTCCTTTTTACTTTGATTCTGGATGAGTTGACTAATCACGTTCAGGATGAGATACCATGGTGCATGTTATTCGCCGATGATATTGTGTTGATTGATGAGACAGGAGATGGAGTAAATGAGAAGCTAAAGATTTGGAGACATGCCTTAGAAACTAAAGGATATTGCATAATTAGGGCTAAGATTGAATACATGGAGTGTACATTTGATGGAAACAATGGTGAAGGACTCGAGGTTAAGATTGGAGATGATAGCATTCAGAAGAAAGATTCTTTTAGATACTTGGGATCTATTTTATAACAGTATGAAGGAATTGATGGAGATGTTACTCATATAATAAATGCAGGTTGGCTAAAGTGGAAAGGAACCTCTACGTTCATTGTGATAAGAAAATCCCTTTGAAAGTAAAACGAAAGTATTAGAAAGCAACCATGAGACTTGCTATACTCTATGGATCAGAATGTTGGCCTTTGAACCATAGACATGTGTTGAGAATGACAGTAGCAGAAATGAAAATACTAAGGTAGATGTGTGATCATACATAAAAGATCTGAAATGATGCAATCAGAAGGAAAGTTGGTATAGCTCCGATAGAGGATAAAATGAGAGAAAACCGCTTAAAATGATCTGGCCATTTGCAAAGGATCGGTTGATGCACCAGTTAGAAGATGCGAGATTTGAGATGTTGAGTCAGTTAAGAGAGAGGGAGAAAGGCCCCAGAAGTGTTGGAATGAGACTATTCGAAGGGATGTAAGTTATTTGGATATTTAATCCCAAGAATGGCCCTCCATGTATCCCACCCTACTTAGTTGTGAAAAAAGGTTGTGTTATTGTTGTTTTATTGTCGTGTCTTTACTGATAAACAAGCTAGTCAAAGTGTTAAGTGTGATGGTAAATGACTAAAAAATGAAAATATTTACATATGGACATTAATAAAATTAACTAGCCTTAGATCCCTTCCCCTCTTCACCTCTTCCTATCTCTCCTCATTTGACCCCCTCCATTATCTAAGGGCCTACCTCCACCCCTATCTAGCACATCAGTTTTCCCATCACTGTTGGTGTGGCGTACATACTAGTGGTTGTCAGGAAGATGGGTAGGGTGGAGGATGTGAAGGAAAAGAAGGTAGCGGAGGTAAGTGATGATGAAATGAGTTAGTGAAGATCTAGAAGATATTAAATGATGCAAATGAGGGCTAACCAAGGAAACCTCATTAGAACTTGTGACTATTGCCAACATACAGCAATGACAAGGGTGCAAGGAGAGATGTGATATGAAGAGGACCTTAACGTAAATAAATTATTTATTAGGTGTAGTGTAAATATTTTGTAGTCATTAGCATTGAACCTGATGATACATATAAAAGTTGGGTAGGGATTGCAGTGAAAATTTGAACAAGGTAGAGGTTAAATAGTTATGAACGTTTCCATAGGGGAACAACTACGAAATCAACCAAAATAGAGAAGACTGAAAATTGATATTTCAAAGCCATACGAGACATGATTTCCGTAGTATCATATCGTACTTGTATTGACTTGAATTTCATGGTATCAGTAACGAATTGCTCTTGGAAAAATGTGACTCATACAAGGAACAAAAATAATGATCATGATTAATGCGATGGACAATATTTTTTAATTGGAAGCCTTTGGAAGATTCATCGTATGCAAAAGATCACAAGCAAACCTGTGCATGGTCTCTAAAATACCCTTGCACAATCAATGCTATGGCCATTGATATATGAATTTTGATATTAAAACCTTGAGTCTCTACAACGTATAGAAAGCATAAGATCTCCCAAATCCGAGAAGCATAAACATCAGCAAACCAAAAAGCCTAAATTCATACAAACAATGGCATGCAAAACCATTTAGAGTCTTGAAGATCACAAGACAATTTTCTGCTTCCATACCATGCTACATATAGTGGAAGATGACTACAACAACAATATTATCAAAACACCATATTTATGTGGTTTGTGACAACATGTTGACTGCAATGGCGAAGGGACCCTATGGTATTTAAATCTTCTCCTGTTCCTTCAAAAAAAGGTAGTACATGTATCCTTATATAGGCTCACACACTCATAAGCCGTAACACTAACATGAAATTAAACAAGAGACCAGGTACTAACTAGATAGGTCTTATGTAAAAAGAGACCATGTACATTACTCTTAAAAATATGTATAAAGAGCTGCTATAAAGACGACTCCAACGATCCCCTCATCCTGACATGGTCAGTAATTTTAGTCTGGTGTTCTTGCTCTTTCAAAACTAATAACCACACCTTTAAAAGGCGTCTTCCCTGTAGTGCATTTCTTTGCAAAAACAAACATAAAACTGGAAAGTTATTTTAGCTGTATCGAAGTCTAACTTAGCAGAAAAGAAAAGAAAAAACCCAAAGAATAGAACTCCAAAACTGAGCGCATTGTCACGCAAATTCTATCCATTCCAACAGCCATAATGAACGGCAAAAATGAAGTGCTACTTGATGCTCAGCTTAGATGAGGAGTATACAGGTAATGGTAATCAGCACAGATTGCTCATCACATCCTCTTTCGATCCAACAGAGTAACTTCTTTGAGGTCATTTAACACGTAGAAAACCTCAAACATATTACCAAGAAGATTGAGATCACATAATTCATAACGGCATGATAACTACCATACTAAAATCGAGACAGAACCCAATATAAGCATATATCCAACGATTCTTCTCAAGTAACACGCTTAGTAAACAGGGTCCTTATATGTGCCTATTCATTCACATATACTAATCCTAAGCAATGCAAGACTAAACTAGAGCACAAAGGTAAATATAAACATACATATATCACTCGGTTTTGGAACTAGAGAGGGAGCAAATATCCTATCTAAGTTATTTTCATTAAGGTGAGTTGTTTTATAAGAAAGTTGAATCACCATTTTTCATCATCAAAAGATCAATGCCCAACAGAAGATGCTCTTTGGTAGAGACAGCATCAAAGTGATGTAGCATGACAACAGAACACTACTAGAAGTAAACAGAGTAAGTATTATCTGATTTTCTGGAGCTAGAGGCCGATTATGTAACCGATAATGCTCCATCCATCAAAAACTCAAGTTTCAACACCACTCAATCACTAAAGAAATTCACAAGTAAATTTAACAATGCATAGAACCAATCAGTTGCAAAAGAAAGGAAATATAAGTGATTTGGACGAAGATACCGATGCCAGCCTAATGCTCAAGAAGCATCACATTTCCTTGGTCACTGGTTGTTAAACAAAAAGATAAATTCCAAGCAATAAATGATCCAGACCCATGAAAGGAAATTTTGGTTCTCACTCTTCCATTGTCCCATATATTATATTATAAACGTAAAAAGTTCGACATTTGTTTCCTACCTTTCATGTTATCATACAGCGGTGCACAGAAACCATAACAAAAGCAAGAAAAATGATTTATATTCTCACCATTCCATGTGGTTCATACGCAGCCATATAACCGCCAAGACATGGGTCCATGTACGTGTATGGAACTCCATCCTATGAGAGAAAATAATTAGTCATGCCTGAAATATGGGAAAATATATGATCAAATTAGAGGGGCTTAAATAAAATGTGCATTTTTAAATTTCACTCTCGATTTAATATATACATTTCATGTCGCTTCGTTCAGAAACCTGGCACTGTCTACGAGATCTCTCGTTACCATATTCTTGAAGTACTAATTTGTAGAGCTTGCACCCACGCTTCAGGGTGTCATATTGTCACGAAGCTCCAGAGCGGCAGCCTTCTACATCTTAAGCTTTAAGGTTCACTGATGTTAGTTGCCTTGAGGGCTTGCATGAGTCATCTCCAAGGCTTGTCAATTGTCCCTACGGCATGAGTCGCCTCTAACTAGGGAACTCGGAAACCCACTTGATTGTACCCTCAGGGGGTCGACTAAGAGGAGAGTATGGGGAGACCTTCTATCCTTAGGCTTCGTGCTTGGTTGAGAAGGCTTTATATTTATTTACCTCTCAAATCCCAAAAGCCGTACTATCTGGAGAGTAGTTCGTGCTTGCTTTCTCAGTATCAAAGTCTTAGCTCGCAACGACAACTACTCAAATATAATCAAGCTCCTTGAACGCGTTACGTGCTCTTTCTCTTAGATCGAACTCTTTCATCTTCTTGTTGGCCTCGAGGATAGTGCCCTCTTTCCGCATTGATGGGAGGATTGAGCGGGGAAACTGAGCTTTGAACCTACGATTTCTAACGTGACAAACCAACACTCTAACCAACTGAGCTATTTCTCCAAAGGACTAGGTCTGCTAGCCCCAACTTTAATGAGGATTTTCACCATTATATACCTGAGGAATATAAGTACCCTCGTGTGTGGAGAGAAATGAATGAATCGATCATTCATGAGGTCCTAGAGTTCTCTTACATGGGCGGAGAACCATTTTAGGCAAACTACATAATAGAGACGGAAAGAAAAGAGAATACATCAAAATCTGAAAAGATAAATAATATCTCAACACTCTCCCTCAAGATGGAGCATAGATATCAATGATGTTCAGCTTGAAACATCATCTCTGAAATGGCCAAGCTATGCCCTTGGTGAACACATCCGTTGTCTGTTCCTCTGAGCTGACATGAGAGGTGGGGATAAAGCCCTTCTGAATCATATCACGAGTGTACTGATAATTGACCTCGATATGCTTGGTCCTCTCATTGAAGGCAAGGTTGTTGGCAATGAAAAGAGCAACCTGATTGTCACATTGGAGATGCAATGGAAGAGGCACATCAATAGTTAGGACAGTTATAATGGATCTGACCATCATCTCTGTACTCCTATGTATCATGGCCATGGCCTCAAATTTCAGCGAAATTCGGTCGAAATTCTGTCGAATATCGATATCCAGTCGAAATCGAAATTCGATCGAAATGACCGAAATATGGGGGTCCTAGTACAAAAAATGATCGAAATTCCAGTTGAATTCCACCAAAATTCTACCGAAATTATGTTTTGGTCGATACCGAAATGGTGACCGAAACCGACATTTAGGGCCTTGGTCATGGCTATGTACTCTGACTTTGCACTCGATTTGGCGACCACTACCTGCTTGTTGCTCTTTCATGACACCAAGAAGCTCCTTATGGACACTGCGAAACCTGAGGTCGACTTCCAGTCCTTGAGACATCTCGTATAATCTACATCCATGCATGTTGTAACAACAAAGGATATTCCTTTACTAAAACAAAGTCCAGTACCAAGAGAGGTCTCTAGGTACCTCAGAATCATATAGATTGCATCCATATATGCATGTCTAGGTTGCTTCATGGACTAGCTCACTTTGCTCACTGCAAAGGATATGTCCGGCATGGTGATGGTCACATATAGGAACTTCCTAATGAGCTCTATGCACCACCTCTTGTCTACTTCCTCGGTGTCATCATCATATAAATTCATGCTCGAGTAAATAGAAGTAGTAACAAGTCTACAATTTGCCATGTCTATCTCCGAGAAAAGATCTATAATGTACTTCCTTTGGGTCATAACAAGACCCAGCTTTTTCATGGCGAACTCGAGTCCAATGAAGTAACGTAAATTGC
Source organism: Ottelia alismoides (assembly GCA_037367405.1). Classification (NCBI taxonomy): domain Eukaryota; kingdom Viridiplantae; phylum Streptophyta; class Magnoliopsida; order Alismatales; family Hydrocharitaceae; genus Ottelia; species Ottelia alismoides. The sequence continues at coordinate 351,969 of JAZKJV010001505.1, forward strand.
CAAGGTCCTTGGTTACAAAATTGTTGACCAAGGAAATCCTTAAATGCATGAATGACATGCATGTCATGTCTTGTAACAATGATATCATCAACGCATACCAGTATAGCAACTACACCTCTTTGAGGCCTCTGAATGAACAATGAGTGATTGCAATCGATCTCATGAATCTATGTTGCTCTATCAAGCCAAAGAGCTTCTGAAACCATGCTCTTGGACTCTGCTTAAGTCCACAGATAGCCTTATGAAGTCTACACATCATATGACACTTCCCCTCACAGTGAACCCTGGCGGAGGCTACATGTAGACTTCCTCATGCATGTCATCATAAAAAACACATTCTTCGCATCGAGCTGACATAATAGCCATTCCTGTGTCACTGCAACAGAGAGACAGATTTGCAGTGTATAATGCCAAACCATAGGAGAAAAAGTATCCTGAAAGTCCACCTCATATGTCTTGATAAACCCACGAGCCACAAGTATCATCTTTTAATGATCCACGCAACCATCTACTACGTGCTTTAGTGTAAACACCCACTTGCACTCACGACAGATGCTCATGTAGGAGTTGTAACAATGCTCCATGTTCCATGTGATTATAACACGACCATCTCCTCCTCCATGGCAAGACGACACTGATTGTCATGCATCGTCTCCTGGTATGTCTATGGTATCTCCATGGCTGACAATCCCACGATAAATCTTCTAAAATCCTCTAAAAGATGTCTCAGTGAGACATGGGTTGTAAGAGGATAAGTAGCGCATATATGCCTCCACTTCCGCGGAGCAATAGCCATATCAAGATCACATACATCCTCAACTTGTAAACTAGCCTTCCTGAAAGGGCACATGCTCATATTGTAAAGTAGCATGTTACATGGATAAATCACTAGTGCCATCAGTAGAAACAATATGCTCAGAACATACTTGAGACGTGTGGGATGATGGGGAAGACCCACGAGTAGGGAGAACCATAGGAGGCATGCGAATGTAGAAATGAGGCAACAAGTGAGCTAGGGTATTAGGCGGCGATGGTGGAGGAGCCATAGCAGCAGATGGTATTGGTGGAGATGGTGGTGGTCGTAGAGGTGGTGAGAGTGATGGAGATGCTGATGGGATTGGATGTGGTGGTGTCATAGGAGGAAGAGGCACATATACCTCCTTTGCTAAGTCAGACGGAGTCAACATGTCACGTGTAGGAGAGAAATATATGTCCGACTCAAAAAAGGTGACATCAACACCGATATAGTACTTTCGTCTAACAGGGTCGAAGCAATGGTACCCCTTCTGGGTACGAGAGTAGCATACAAAGATACACTTGACAACTCTAGGGGAGAGATTGTTACGACCAAGAGTCAGGTGGTGTGTACATGTCACAGAGACAAACACGAGTTGTAAGGGAGAACATGTTATTCTCGGGAAATGTAGAGGACGACATACAGTTCACCAAGTAATGTGCAGTGAGAACCGCGTCACCCCAAAAACAATGTAGAACACGACTCTGAATCAAAAGTGTCCTGGTCACATCAAGTAAGTGAGTCAGTGATAGTGTTTGCGTTCAGAAACACCGTTTCACTGAGAAGTGTAAGCGTACGAGATCTGATGTATGATACCAAGATACTTGAAGAACTCATAAATTTGCAATGTGCAAAACTCTAAGGGCATGTTTGGTTGCTGGGTTGGATTAGGTTGGGTTGGGTTGGGTTACCCTTGTGAATAGGAAACTGTGAGGAGGGTTGGAAGGAGGGGTACACCGGTGTACCCCAACCCAACCCATCAACCAAACAGGCCCTAAGGAATTATCATTGGAACAAACTTAACATTAGCAGAGAAAATATTCTTTATTTCAATAAGAAAGATTTAATGACATACCTCGCCTCGGATTAGTTTTTCAAAAGAAAAACCCTAGATAGTCTAGAAAAGGCATCCATAGGACCACAAATACAAGATAAAACATGTGCCCCTAGTGATCAGGAACACGACTGGGACCCTAAATGCTAAAATGGATTAGCTCAAATAAATGACTGCTACTATGACTATGACAACCAGGAAAAGGGCACTGATGCTTCCCAAGTTGGTAAGCCTCACACTGGAAGGTTGAACGCGTGGATATCTGGGAAAGGATATGATACATCTTTTGTAGAGGAAGGTGATCAAACCGAAGATGCCACAGGTATGCTAAGACCGATCCAATAGGAACGGAAGAGGCAACATCGTATGAAGACCGGACCAGTATGTAGAGACCCTTTTACTCATAGTCATATCCAATCCCTCTGCTCATGAGTATATCTTGAAACATAAGAGAAGAGGGGTGAAAAATGACATGGCAATGCAAGTCCTTAGTGATTTGACTAATAGAAAGTAAATTCATCTCTAAATCCGGTGCATGTGGCACATTCCGCAGGCGTATAGATGGCGTCAAACGGACATCCTCCTGTCTTGTAAGAGGTAAATGAGTCTCATTCGTAATGACATTTGCTTGAGGTTACAGATCTGTATAAAGTAAAGTGTGCTCTGTCTCTGCAAAATGATGGGAAGTACTAGAATCCATGATCTACTCTGTCATATCCACCCAGCTACAACTGCTTAATGCATAGGCTATACCTGAAGAGCTCGGAGATGCTCTGATAGAGACTGCAACATCTAAAGGACATGTAGTAGTACCGACAATAGGAGCCATTATCTCCCTTAGATAGGAGAAAAAACATCTAATCGCGGATTAGTAGTAGGGGTCGAACTGGCAGGGGCTCTGATTGCTCGGCTACACGAGTAGATGCGGGATACACATGCTTGAGATAGCATGTCTCCTCTGAATGACCAGGATGATGACAATAGGTGCATAAACCATGTTGTCGTCCCTTTAAATTGTGTAGTATCTCCCCTGCCGCGAGATGCATCCATCCCTGAGGAGGTCTGTATGGTGGTTAGGGGTTAGACAATGATCTTGCTGAGACGACGGTATACCTACTCCATGGGAGGGATAGCCGCACTGATAGAAGCCAGGTGCATGATGCATGTACTCAAGATCTAAAGCTACCATGAACACTCCAATCATAGTGTCATAACATTCCTCTACAACATCTGTTGTTCAGTAGACGTAATTACTGGCATGAAGCTATGAAGCTTCTCGAACATGCCATAGAGCAAAGAGTAGAAGCCGTATAGGAAACAATCATCTTGCTTGACCGTGAAGATGTCAAACTGCAACTGAAGAATGTTGGCCTCGTTTTTCGCTTAACCATATGTGGTTGACAGGATATCCCACATTGCATTGGCATTGGGTTGATTCACGGTATCATTGGCTATATCCATGATTAGAACCCCAAAGATCCACATATGTGTGTACGCGTCATCTTGCTTCCACGAAACATTCTCCCTAGTCGTATCCGTCAGTTCCAGCTTTGTCAGAATGTGCTCCTTGTTATTGCACTATGTAAGGGTTAAGAACTACATGGACCACAACTCATAATTGACCACATCTATCTTAATGATGGGAGTTGGGCCCTTGAAGACATCGGACGAAGAGAAGGCACGACCCTTACTTTCCGACATGATGAAGAATAAGGCTGAAACGGAACTCGACTGGGGTAGTATCGATCTGAATGAGTCTACATGAGCATATAAAGGATTAGTTGTACGTGTTTACTCATACAGCCATCATCTTCAATTTGGGCTCAGCGTGAGGACCTGAGAGATATTCTAGAAGTCTGAAATCACCCTTCTCTAGTCAAAATCAGAACAAAAAAGGGCCCTAGAACATGAAAAACGCGATGAAGGGGATCACAATGGATCCCTGGATCATGTCGGGGGCCCTAGATGGCCTTGACAATGGGCTGCCATGACGAAGAAGGCCCAACGGGAGCTGGGAGGCGGTGTAGGAGTCCCAGATGGGGCTGGAATGAGGCGAGGATGCCCGAGGGGGGCACTGGTGGGGTGCCGGTGACACGAGGAGCCAATGGCGGTGCTGTTGGGGCCCTAAGGGGGCCTTGCAGCAGCACTAGAAGGCCCCTCGGGGCTGCCTGGCAACACTCCATCCTCCTTCGAGGCCTGGCAGTGCTCCTTTTGGTGTGCAGGAGAAGAAGAAGAGGGGGAGGTGGGTGGGGTAGGGCACGAGATACTAGAACTATAGTCTATGACTGTCACTCTGATACATTGTCGAGAGATACGAATGAATTGATCATGAGGCCTTAGGATTCTCTTGTATAAGAGGAGAATTTTATCTGGGCAAACTACATAACAGAGACAGAAAGAAAAGAGAGCATGTAGCAATATGAAAAGATAAATAATATCTCAACATCCTGCTTTAGGGTGTTTGGGATTGCACATGGTTTATGATTGCAGCACGCCAGACTGAGAGTTCTGGGATTTCTGCAATGACTATCCTTTAGTGTGATTTAAAATGCAGCTTCTACTGTCGCAAATCGTTTTGTGGGTCAACTAGTGTAACCCATCTTTGGTATATTGAGGCATTTGTCCTCTGTGAAGATGTACCATTCCATAGCATGTATTCTTGTCTAACCAAACATTTACAATAACAACAACCAAGCCTTTTCTCATTTAGCATAGGTAGCTAAATGGATTCCGAATTAAAATCATACATCCTTCTAAATAGTTTCCTTCCAACATTCTTTTATCTTCCCTACCCCCTCTTGCAAGGCTCTTCTTCCAACTTCTCATACATTCGAATCAAGGAACCATACGACCATCTGTGCAATAAAACACACCTTTAACGGTTTCCCATCATCTTATCTTCTAATTGTGTGACACCAACTTTTGTTCGATACCTTTATTGAGAGTCTGATTCTTTCTTGTATGACTACATGCATTGGAGCATTGTATCTCAACTAGAAATGTTCTATAATCAATTTAAACGTCAGCGGTCCAGTACCTAATGTTATAGAGCAATGTAGATCACACTACAAGATTTCACCATTTACCTTTTGCTTTGAAGGTATCTTCTTATCATAGATACACTTGAAGGTCCTCTCCACTTGCATGCCTTACTCAGTGTTGTGTATCACTCTGTGTGATTATGATGTAAATATTATACAAAATTTATATTTAGACCTATATTTTAGCAGATTAGTATATTTCTATCTTAATTATTATTTATAGAACATTGAAAACATTAATTTTCAGAAAAATCAACTTTGATAGGCATTTTCCACGTATTTTTACGATTATGACGACATGTCAAATTTCATGGTTGCGAAATGACACTACAATCAATATTTAAGGCCATGATAAAAATATGGTGTCTCATATCATCAACACCGACGAAATTTGAAGTATTTGTGTAAAGAATTCCACCATTTCGACCAATATCGTCGATATTGTGCCGGTATCGACGCTTATTGTCAATATCACCCTTGTTGCTTGATTCTGCTACTTGTTTTTTGGGAGAGAAAACTTGGTAGGTAATTTTCTATTTTTAAAATTTTAAAGGTTGATTTGTTCAGTGGTTTGGTTGTAATGCAGTGTGCATACCACCTAAAAGACCAGGGTTCAAACCCCCCCTTGTAGGGGTTGTGTTAGGTAACTGACAACCAGCGTAAAAAAATAGTAGGATCTTTCAACATGGATTTAAGCAAGAATCCATGTAGCTGACCCTATTTAAAGTAGGAGAATGTTTCCCCATTTTTTTAAAGGTAGATTTGTTCGGGATTTTGTATGGCAAGACCCAAGTTTTTGAACGGGGGGCTTCGTCCCCTTTTGGCAATGGAGATCAAACAACTCTAAAACTGTCAAGGAAAAGATACACACATCTATTGTACATGTTTCTAGATTAGTATTTAATTGTTAGCAAGTATAAGTAATCAAGTGATATTTATCCAAGATATCCAGTTGGTATTGGCTAATTTAACTCAAGTAATAAGTTTAGTTTCTGACCTATTTATTCATCTTCTTCTTTATTATTTGTGGTGCATATTTTCTTGAAAGGAAAAAAAGGTGTTCATCTCTAAGGTGCACACCTAAAAATTTTTTCATATAATCACAAGATTAAGATACAGATCTACAAAATATACAACAGTCAGATATTACGTAAACCAGGAGTAGTCACTCAGAAACAATGATTTTCTTTATAGTCTATATGTTATTGTCCCTTTTCTTTATTTGATTTCCCATATATCTCTTTCTTGACCTACCGATACAACATCAATATTTCAAACCTCAGTTGTCGCAAAATATCATATGAATTTTTTTAGAAGACTTAAACGTACTGCACCTTTGCATGTTGCAATCTCTTGTGACAAAAAGGCAATTGCCTTAATGCCAGCATCCCAGCTTTCATAAATGCACCAAGGGCATAAAAGTTGTTGTCGCTTGGTTAAAGATGTCCTTTCCGAGAAGATTCACACCCTAAATATCTACTTACTTGCAGTTTATACACAAATTCAACCATATTAGGAGTCTTCTATAATCCTTCCAACCTCCACATGTGTGATAAATAGACTCTAGGTTAAGGAAGAGTATTACTGTGTAGGGTGTTCCATACTTTTACTGGATTCATCTTATATGTTACGGAAGAGTGTTACTGTATAGGGTGTTCCATACTCTTTACAAAGAGACTGAAGTCTCTCTTTGATTTATCTCGATTGATTCTTTCATCAATACTCACACTCAATGAAAAGCTTAGCAAGCTTTCGGTTAATTATTTGCATGCCCTCTAATAATGGCAGACTAAACAAAGTGGAGAAACCTACTCAGGAAGGTAAATTGGGTTCTTTGCTTTCATAAGGTCACCAAAGTATATTAATGTTTTGGAGAGATGCATGGTGAGAATAACTGGGAAGATGTCTTTCTCCATCCTTCTCCTCAAGACCCACATCCAAAGCCTCTAAAAGGTCCTTCCCAACGACATTGGCATCCTCCATCAGGGAGTCAAATCCACCCTCCACATCAGAAGATCTAACCACCCTTCAAGCATCTTGCGTGACGGTTAGAGACCCACCACACCGTTACCGGTGTACAACAACAACAACAACCGGTGCGAGGGAGTATTATCCTAGAAGCTTCCTCGCCTCCTGCAAGAATCAAGACGCCTCCCTCTAGAAGCTTTCACCCATTTCCACCCCCAGTGAAGGACGCAGCACTAGGTGCAAGCCCCCTGACTTGTCCTAAGCCATCTGCACGAAGATATACCCCCAAGCAACTCGCCATCTGATCGAGGGCCAGCGAGTGTGCCCTAGCGCCACCTTTCCCTTTGCACGAGAGCGAAAGGGAGCGCTCATGCCCGAACACATGTATTGGATTAAATCACTTCACATATCCAATAATCTAATTAAAACATCTATTGATTTAGAGGTGAATACCAAGACAATTTGTGTCATTTATTTCTAATCAGTTATGACTGAATTACACATACATATGACTCACTGAAGTTAATCTTCACATATCCAAGAATCAAATTATAACATCTATTGATTTAGAGGTGAATAGTAAGATAATGTGTCATTTATTTCTAATCAGTTATGACTGAAATACACATACATATGACTCACTGAAGTTGATCTTCATAGCCGGATATGCTGTTTTATGAGTTCCCAGAGACGAAATTGATTTTACATTGCAATCAGTTTCCTTCCTTGCATCTACATCTCCACTTCCTGGAGATAAGGAAACATGTCAGCCTCATGCATTACGATTTTGAATCTTTATGTTCAAAACTTTGGGCAAGGAAAATCAATATAAGCATGAAACTATGCAGACATAATCCAACTCCAAGTATCTCTCAGATCATTATATTATTTATCCACTGGTAAGGAAAATCTAGCAAGTTGGATTCATACTTCCAGTAAAAGTATTTCCATTGACTTTATATTATTGTTGTCAAGTATAAGCAGCTAAGTTTTGTTTATATACAGTAAATGCACTGTGCACACGACAAAAAACCGCAATCAAGGTCATCAAAAACTCCCCCGATACTCTGACAAAGGTGAGAACTGATAACTCCATCCTATTCAGGATAAATTACATGGCAGCTGTTGGAAATCTATGAAATAAAAAAAACATTTGCAATTTTAAGAAAATGTCTGCAAATTAACTAAGAACTAAAAAATTACTCAGAAATATAAGCCCAAAGGTTATGATTTCATTTCATGGTACTGGAAGATATTGCTAAATACATAAGAACGAATCCTGGAGTAATGCTTGAGCACTTTGAACAGATAATGTATTATTGTCAGCATAAGTTTATCTTAGGCCTAGCTGTTGAAAAAATGGATCTCCGGTGTCGCAGAAATGACAATGAAACAAAATTAGACATGCCAATTCTACAAATTTTGAAGCAAAAACAAGATTCGAAGAAAGGAGTTGCAGACGAAAGCTTTGCCCATTCATGAATGCTACACCAGGGTGAGACTGACTGATAGATTGATTTGAGGAAGAATTCTGATCATGAAATGGCCAGCCAAGCTGCTTCATCATATCACAACCTTGTGTTGGAGAATCCATGTTCAGATTCAAGTTCTTGGGAATGGAAGTTGATGAAATATGAGAAGCACTTGTATTCAACCACACAGGATAAGTAATGCCAGGACCTGATGCCGAATAAGAAGATCCATGATCCACATTGATACAATTGTTTCTCAACATCTTTGATGGCCAAAAAGATAGGACCTTCACTCCAATGTTTACCTCACCTAAAAAACATAGAATTTCCAAGATATATCGATGTTACTTATCTTTGATCAATGAGAAACTGCAAACAAAAAAAATCTTGACAACAAGCAAGATACATATCATTGACCACAAAGGAATCGCATGCAATCATGCATGCATGACCACTTATGTGAAAACCCAGGAGCCCCCAACCCCTGCACCTAAAAATTATATTCTGAACCCACTTATGGGTTGACCATTTGAGTTTCCATCTTAAAGATCAGAGTTCAAAATTTACTAATTGCCATTTTAGAAAAGGTATTCTACCACAAATCCTTTCATGTAGGAACATTTCTAAGCACATGGCGATATTCAACCCTATTTGTTCCATCATATAGGGATTTGCTATTATTAAATCCGTGCCCTCTACGGGTAATTTTGATGCTGCTAAAAGAGAATGTAGGTGTAATTGACTTGAAACTTGAGTAGCTTCTTGCTCTTATTGGGCATTTTTAATCCCAAAATTCAGCATCAAATAAAATATTTAGCCAATGACCACACATAATTTGAAAAATGTATCATTGTACCCTGTGTATGTGTTCACAAGTGTGTACCGGGAAAGTGTGACAAAACAAATTGTCCAGAATAGTCATTTTTACGACAGAATACTAATACAGACAGAGCACAATAACTTGATCACCTAACAAACAAACGGAAACTCCCCATTGGTAGCAGCTATGACTTGGACGATGTTTCAAACAAATTAGTAGATAGATAAAGCATAAGTAGAATTATGAAAAAGCAAGATGACTATAACTAGAAGGATAAACAAAATGCTGACATTGATGAGTGCAAAAGGCAATTATTATTGTAAGCACGAACAGGAGGCAGAGGTGAACAAAGCCAAGGTAAATATACCTAAACAGAGTTATAGTTCTATACTCTGAATTTTCGTAGAAATTAAGCAAAATGTATAGTTTGGCATGCACAGCATCAGCTTTGCTGTGTTCCTACTTCCTATGACTTCCAAGTCCTCCAGATCCCACTATCCCCAAGTTCTCCTACCGACCCTACCCATTCTTAAACGACCAAAACTAAGATTTATAATAAAGCAAAACACACGTGTATACACACATACACTTGCACACAAACATAGGCACACACATGAGCATACATATCTATATATACATGTTTTTTACATATGTATAGGGTTGGTGGGGAAGGATCAGATGGGGTTACATGCATTGTGTAGCCAACCAGCTACCCCAGCTGGTTTTAGATACACAGAAATTGTACTTCCACTTGAGATTGCAGATGTCTATCGATTAATATGGAAAATAAGTGTTTCAAATGTCATTCAAATTGGACTTCCCTAATATGTCCATCCAGACATGGTAGATTTCAGCATTACTTGGATTGTTGAAGATTGATACCCTTGATAAAGGAGATGGGGTCTAAGATTAAGATGAAATTTGAATGACTACATGCTTATATTATGTGGTATTAAACCCCAAAGTTCCATTTCAAGATAACTTTTCTAGACTAAGCTAAAATAGTTGGGGTAGCTACTTGACTACCCCTGGCTGTGGTCATCACCATAGCTATTCAGTATTTATACTAGTTGTTAAAAAATAATTTGATTTTTTAATGTAAAAAATAAAAAACGATTAAAAAAATACTTGCAGTGTTTTTAATAAAAAAATATTTGCAACGATATAAAAACATTCTGCAGTTTGATGCTGAAGAGACACATCCTATGCTAATACAATGTAACAGTTTAATAGCCAAGCCCAACAGTGTAATACATGTCCTAGTATTGCAGTGCTAAATCATAAATCTGTCAAAAAATGCCTATAATATAAAGGCAGATGCAAAGGAGGATATGTGCCACTACCAAAAAACAGTTAAAAAGGGGACTAAAGATGATGTGGTGCCTTCAGAAGAAAAAGCAAGAGGTGCATGTTCAAAGTGACATCACCATTCATGAAAATGAACATATGCTCGTCTTACAAGAGAATTCAAGAAAGACGCTGACAAGAAATCGTCCAGAACAAGCCAATAATTTAGTGATAAATTCATAGAATCCAAGTAGCCAATATCACTAAATCTGCAAGAAGCTAAGGCCCTGTACAAGGCATGACTCATGATCTCATAGAATCCAAGTAGCTAATATCAATAATCATGCGTTCAATCTGCCTTCTTGTTGAGTTCATCACCATCCCTGACTTTATCCTTTCAGGAGAAAATATAATAAATCCATAAAAAACCACACACAAGCTGCAGTTTAAACGGGCTGTAAACACCACCACTCTCATCTCTTGCAGTCACCAGCCTCTAAAAAGTCCAAAGGCAAACACAAACCACAACTTCTTTCCACCATCATGTAATTTAATCACATACATTCCAAACAATCCACCTAAAAACATCCCATCACCCCTAAATCCCAAAAAAGGAACAACTTTATTTATATAGAGTGGACCAATTCGAGAAAAAAACACAAGAAAACAAAGAAAACAGACCAAAATAATTTGTGGGTAACTCGCAAATTGGGTAAAAAACAAAGATTAGATCTCCAAAACATAAACAGGAAATTACCCACAAAGGAGAAACACGAGGAAAAGTGTACGGATGGAGGACCTGTGCGGTCTCCACGACCCTCTTCGTTCTTCCCTGGAGATGCAGCGGCTCCCACTCTCCGTCTACCTCCGATGAATCGATCAAACACATCCGCCCATCTCCCTAAAGTAAACTCCCACTCATCGCCCCCTCCACCCACAAATAGTCGATTTTTTGTATTATTATCGTTCCTCCGCCTTTTTCTTTTTGTCTACTTGTAAATTTAATACTCTCTCCCTCTCTCCTTCTCCTCCTCAACTCGCGTTCTCTCTCCTTTGGTCCTCCTCAACTCAGTCCCCACAAAACCCATCGCCATAATTCCTGTGCTGAGGTCCGCCTCCATGTCTTCCTTCCTCTCTTTTTTCTTATCGGAAACTTTACAAAAATGTCCGTGTAGTCTTTCAAAATTATGTGATAATACGTATAGTTCTCCAGAGTTACGTTGCGGTCCCTGAAATCTTAATCCATTCTACACATATGGCAGATGCGGTTAGTTCAACTGTTGTAGTTGACAGTAAGGGCCTGTTCGTTTGGAGAATAGGCCCCGGAATAAGGGGTCTATTCTTCTTCCGACACGGTTTTCCGTAGTACGGTTATTCCTCTTTATTCTATATTATTTCACTCTTATTCTTATCTTTATCACACCTTACCTACCTTTATTTTACCTTATTCTCCTTATTCCTATCCTCCAGTCGAACAAAAAATAGACCCTTATTCTCCTTATTCCTCATCCTTATTCCTGCTTATTCTCGAACCGAACGGGCCCGGCGTGTTTGGTTGCTGGGTTGGGTTGGGTTACTCTTGTGAATAGTAAACTGTGAGAAGGATTGAGAGGGTTGGAAGGAGGGGTACATCGGTGTACCCCAACCCAACCCACCAACCAAACAGGCCCTAAAGGGTACACATCAGAAGTTCCTGATTTGATCCTATTATTTGTATTCTTTAGGCGGGAGAGGCCGATGATGAAGGGATAACGAGAGAAATATTATTCCTCATATTCACTACAGGATCAAAATGTTGATTGTCTATGAAGGGATAAGAAAATGGAGGAATAAGGAGGTATATCCCTCCTTATTCCTTAAACGATCACCCACTTAGATTTGTCCGTTTGAAATATTCGATAGGTATATGACATGAAGCCGCTCCACTCAAAAGATACAACATCATGACCTATTTACTCTTGGATTCATATAGTTAATTTATAATGATCGCATATTTGGTATTATCAATCCCATCCCAAAACCAATCCGATGGCATCCCGACACATAGCTTACTCAACTACATGATGGCCAAGATACGCATGACTTCCTCAACCCATGAAAACCAAGATAGTCGTCAAGGAGCAATGCTATAATTCTCCGAGCTTATACCCAAGTTGTTATCAGGAAAATACTTGTCTTGACAAATTTGAGCCTAATTTGATTCATCGATCACCATCAAAAATACTTAAGTTTACGTTGTTAAGATGTAATCCTTCACTTTTATAACTCACGTTCACACATTGCAAAGTGTTGTAAGTGGGATTGTGCTTGGGGAGTTACAACCTACCTCAGTTATATTCACAATATCCTCGTCGTGATATAACCTTTCATTTATTCTCGATGTTAGAGGCGGTTGCACGCTCATGTTAGCATTTTTCTCCTATATTGTAAGGGTGGTTGAATTACCATTTCCATTATTAAAGATAATCATTATGATAGCATTTGTAATCTCTCAGGCCTACACCCAAGTTGTTGACAGGGAAGACTAGCATTGACAACTTATTGCATTCTGTGGTCACCTCCCAAAAAGCTTAAACTTGAACTGCCAAGTAATAATCCTCCACTTTACAACACACTCTCACATTTTGAAATTATTAAATGTGAGATTGTTATGGTCTTACTACCTCCCTCGCTTGTATTTGCAATGTCCTCATTGCAATATGGTACATCACTCATTTTCGATAGCAGTGACGGCTAAACACTCTGTGTAGCCTTTTCTTTCTATCTATTTGTATGAATGGTTCCACATCTCCGGTAACCCTTTCTACTATTGTAAGAATATCACTCGGATACCATTTTTACATTTAAGTGTAGATCCAGACTATTGTCGAAGAAAGTTGGGGATAACGTGTTAAGTTCAACCCCAAATTAGACAAGTTGATCACCATCTAAAATGCTTAAGCGCGAATCGATAAATAGTAGTCCTTACTGCATATGTTAACAATATCCTTGTCAAATTATGATTTATTTTCTCCATGTAGTCATTTCCCTATATCTCTTTATATGGGTGGTTCCACCTCTCGGATAATCCTTCGACTTCCAGTAACCCATTCAATATCATTGTAATATCTCGAACTTAGTCTCTAACCTTTATTGAGGAATGTTAGTTATGAAACTTATTGCCTTGGACCGAAATGAGCACGTTAACAACAATCCAATAGCTTAATCTTAAGGAGATCTACAAGTTCTATGAAGATATCAAAAGTAAAAGAGGTAATATAAATAGAGTTAAGTATGATTATATATATTTAATAAGTGTATATACATGGATTTTTATCCATATTGTTTTGTTTTATTCTCAATAATATGAGATTGTTATATTTTTATTAATATAATAATACTATGTATTATATATATATAGAGAGAGAGAGAGGGCATATCCAGAGAGCACTGTGCCCATTTGAGTTTTTTTGAGCATCAAACGTGGGTTCGCCACGTGTATTTTCATTTGAATGGTTTCCTATTTCGAGGGACACGGTTTTGGAAGGATATTAATATGTTTGAGCCTTTTCTATTTCCAATTATACCGAGTCCTTAAAAAAAGGAAGACGGTTTTGGAAAGATAAATTCAAATCCTTAATTTCGTTTCGAATAAATGGTCATTGTACATTTGATCAGTAATGTAAATATTGTATTTAAGTAATTATGTGTTGCGAGATCAGTAATATTGAAATGGTTGTCAGTAATTTACATCTGTAATATTACATTGTACTGAGATCAGTAATTCATTCATGTTACTCAAGTAATACATATTCAGTTCTCAAGTAATTATTGTTCTGAGATCAGTAATTAAGTATGTAAATTACTAATATTCATACAATAAGTACTTACAGTTATCCGTTTTACTGTACTCATTTTGATTGTTACTAATGTCCATCCCCACCTTCTTTACTGATGTAGTCTATTTAGTTACTTGCAATACATCAAGTGTTATTGATAGCTATGTATAAATTACTGATGTAGTCTATTTAGTTACTTGCAATATGTCAAGTGTTACTGATAGCTACGTATAAATTACTGATGTAGTCTATTTAGTTACTTGCAATACGTCAAGTGTTACTGATAGCTACGTATAAATTACTGATGTAAGTCTATTTAGTTACTTGCAGTATGTCAAGTGTTACCGATAGCTACGTATAAATTACTGATGTAGTCTATTTAGTTACTTACAATACTTCAAGTGTTACTGATAGCTATGTATAAAGTACTGATGTAAGTCTATTTAGTTACTTGCAATACGTCAAGTGTTACTGATAGCTACGTATAAATTACTGATGTAAGTCTATTTAGTTACTTGCAATATGTCAAGTGTTACTGATAGCTACGTATAAATTACTGATGTAGTCTATTTAGTTACTTGCAATACTTCAAGTGTTACTGATAGCTACGTATAAATTACTGATGTAAGCCTATTTAGTTACTTGCAATACGTCAAGTGTTACCGATAGCTACGTATAAATTACTTATGTAAGTCTATTTAGTTACTTGCAATATGTCAACTGTTACTGATAGCTACGTATAAATTACTTAACTTGTATTTGATAGAAAGAACTTGTATTTTCTTAATATACATAAGTAACTATGAATGGATTTTAATCAGTAAGAATGATAAAATAGAAAAGTAATACATGATATATTATCAGTAACATATGCAAATGTTATCAGTAACTTGGTATAATTTTTCTGAAATAATGATTTCGCTATTTAAATCCAATTGTAAGACATCCATCTTCTCTCCTTTTGATATGATCTTTTCACGATTCAAATCATCCACGAAGCATCGTTCATCATTGCTTCTTTGGAATCATGATCAGTTTCCATTCACTGATGATCCATCGCATTTGAAACTGAAAATGAGAACTAAAAAACAAACGATCAAATTCTACAAAAGAACAATAAATAAATGTCTAATAATCAACGAAAAAACTTACAAATCGAGGACTTGAAGACGATCTTCTTTCGTCGCTGGAGATCTTGAGATTTCGCAGGAAGACGAATCCATAGATGATTTTGAAAATTTCGAAAATAAATACAATGCAACGTCGGAGAGACTTAATTGCGAATCAAAAAAGGAAATCAGTCGCGAGGAGAATGCGGGGGGAGTTTGTTATGGTAAGGATTGACGCTAAAAAAAGGGAATGGATGAGATAAAATAGGATCATTAGATCATGATCTGAAGGATGAAAGCAAGGGCTCATTTGAACTCAAATGGGCACAGTGCTCTCTGGATAAATTCTCTCTCTCTCTCTCTCTCTCTATATATATATATATAGAGGGCTTATCCAGAGGGCCCTGTGCCCATTAGAGTCGGGTTGAGCCCGTCGTACTATCCGTTGGATGTTAATCCAGCCATCCAAATTAAAATTACGTTAAATACCATTGTTGGCACTAATTGATGTGTTACCATAACAGACTCCCGCATTATCGTCATAGTTTTGTTTCCTTTTTATCACATGCAATTACGTCTTCCCTCATTGCCGTTTTTTTTCAAAATGGCATTTTGAATCTCATTGTTCACGATCAAACAAAAACGGAATATATGACGACTTTGATTCGTAAGTTTTATTACAATCAATTTTTTATTTAGTCAATATATTGATTCAGTGGTGTTTAAAGTTATTGATTCTAATGGCACTTTTTCTTACAACTTGATCCTAATTGTTGATGCTTTCCTCGATCTTATTGATTATATTCAAAGTTTTGAATCATTATCAAACTACCAAATATTCTTTTAGTTACTTACGTATCCTAATAAATTAATGATACTTCAAAAGTTATTACTAATGTCCATAGTAAAGTATTTAGCATATATATTTTTTATTATAGCAAGTTACTGATGTCAGTTATCTATGTTACTAAAAATATTTTATGTGTTACTGGTCTTTCTCGTTCTTATACAAGTTATATGACTTTATTTACTGATGTATCTTAACAAGTTACTGATACTTAAAAAATTATTACCAAAGGTAATATTAAAGTTACTTGTCATATATGTTGCTTTATTATATCAAAGATACTGAGCAACTTGCCTATGTTACAAAAATATTTTATGTGTTACTTGTCTATCTCAGATTCTTACTGATAATTTAAATGAAAGAATTTGTTGGTGACTTATTAGTTTTTGCAGTTGTTGTTTCGACAACAAAAATAATGGTGTGATGACTCTTGAGTGAAGTCATGTTATCGTTGCATGTGCTTGTAATTTTATGCTTGTTCTAAAGTTGGCAAAACATTTATATTGCCTTAGTTACTTACGTATCCTAACAAATTACTGATACTTCAAAAAGTATTACTGATAGCAATAGTAAAGTTACTTGTCAAATATGCTCGTTTATTATATCAAATTTACTGATGCCGGTGCTTATGTTACAAGTAATTTTGTTAGGTATTACTGATCTTTCTCTAATAGTTACTGATACAAATTTATATTGTCTTACTTACGTATTCTAAACAAACTACTAATACTTTGAATAGTGTTACTGATGGCAACACTAAAAGTTACTTTTGCCACAATATGTTTTATTCAAGGAGGGGCTGCCGGTTCTAAGCTCAGCCATTAGATCGAGCCATTGTTACTTACGTATCCTTACAAATTATTGATACTTCAAATAGTGTTACTGATGGCAATAGTAAAGTTACTTATCAAATATGCTCGTTTATTATATCAAATTTACTGATGCCAATGCTTATGTTACAAGTAAATTTGTTAGGTGTTACTTGATCTTTCTCTAATAGTTATTGATACAGATTTATATTGTCTTACTTACGTATTCTAAACAAACTACTAATACTTTGAATAGTATTACTGATGGCAATACTAAAAGTTACTTTTGCCACAATATGTTTTATTCAAGGGGGATTTCCGGTTCTAAGCTCCGCCATTAGATTGAGTCATTGTTCAGCCATGTTAATGATGTGCAATCGATACACCTGTATTAAGAAAAAAATTGAGAATGATAAATCTTGATCCAAATGAAATGGAGAATGAGAGAAAACAAGGAAACTTACAGAACTTTTGAAAACTAAGGAACAATAATAACTAGTGATCGTCTTCATCATTTTTTAAGGATATGGTATTAAAAAACCTAAGAATAGATTGTATTAACCTGCAAATGATACACATGGATTAAGATATCATAAATCAAATGAAAAAAATAAAAAGAAGAAGAGTGAGTTAGAAGATAAAAATGAACTTACAGATTTTCTGGAAATTCTCATAGACGATATTGAGCGAGGATGGTAGCAAAATTTTTGAGAAGGCGATTACTGTCATGAAATCCGGCGATGATGAAACCGTTCTCACGAGATCGATAGCAAAGGATTCTATTGCTATTTACGGAAAGTAATTAATATTCAAAAATAAAGCAACTTGGCGTTACCATTATGGTTCCTAAAATCATGGGATCGAGTGATTTGATCTAACGGTGTATAAAATGGGCTCATTTTATCACAAATGGGCACAAGGCCCTCTGGATAAAAATCCTCTCTCTCTCTCTCTCTCTCTCTCTCTCTCTCTATATATATATATATATATATATATATACCACTCTGTTTTTTTAGATCTTTGGAATATGAGGAAAGCTCTCTAGAATACCATTTAAAGATAGCCGAGTCTTTTTGTGCCTTTTTTGAACTTTTCCTATTTTTTTGTATTTTTTTAGTTAGTTAGAGTACTTAGTATATCTACAAAAGCAACAAGAGTGAGACCAAAACAGTGAAATATGTACATGAAATGAGAGACGTCTTAAGTACCTCAAAATATAAGTTTCATATATGAATTTTGATTCCTTTGAAAGTAATCACGTTTTGAAGATAAATGAGAGTGCACTGCGTTAAATATTGGTATTATATAGATGCACGTATATAGGAGATATTCAGCTTCTTGTTCAGGTGTAGGTAGAACCATGGTTTGAGTTTTTGGTCTATAGACATGTTAGTATTTTTTTTATTTTTTATTGGTTAAGGTGATTATTATATACATAATAAAGAAAATATGCATCATCTAGAATTGATATGAATTTACTAAAAAATAGTGAATTTTTTGTACATCTGTACACATGTACATTCTTCTTTGTTGCTTGGTTTTTTGGTTTGTGATCTTTTTATATATTTTTGGGTTAATATGAGAGGCTTCATTCATGCAAAGATATTATATGGGAATTTTCAAAGTATTTACTGAGTAAGAAACTCGATATGAGGGTTTTGAGTCAATGAATATGTGATTCATCAATAGGTTGCGATGGTGGTTACATGTAGGGATCGGAGTCTGATTTGGGATTATGTTGCATAGCATGACACAGACTTCTCTTGAGAAAGATGGGATGCTATTCAATGATGTAAATGTATCATGTACACCTTATAACAGGAGAAGGTGATGAGGTTGTTGGTGATGAGAAGTTATGTACATAAAGTATGGGAATATATGAAAACGAGGGAGGTATAAGATTTTTTATCTACTTAGGCTTTGTTTTAAAGAAAGTGTATTTATTAGTTCTTTGTTACTATGTAAAGTTCATTTTTTTCACTTTTTATTTGTTTTGTTTACCGTATTTAGGTGAATATAAGTAATTAAGTAAGCCAACAAGCCAGAATTGTGTGTGTGTGTGTGTGTTTTATATGTGTATGTTGTAGGTATGTATGCACGCACGCATTTATGTATGCATCAAACTAAGGAGATAATTATTGTCAAACTTAATTATGTTAATTTCATTTTGAAATTTACTTTTAACGTTTTTTAACTTTTTTTGTGTTTAGTTCATCTAAAATGTGTCTATGTTCCTTTTTTGGTTGATTTCACATTCTTTATGTATTTTTTACTGATTCTATAATTTCTTTTTAATCTTTAGAAGTGTTTTATCTCTTAGACAAGTTATTTAATACACACATGATTTATTTTAAGTTAAAATTTTAAGATAAGTTTAATTAAAATTATATTTCCTTCTACGGAATATTTATTATTGTAATACTTTTATAATTATATTATATTATAATTTAATTAAATTCCAATTTTTATTTAAATATAAAAGCTTTTATGTGTTTAGAATTTAATGATAGTACTTTAGTAATTATGATATTATTTAAAGTTCACAATATTGATTTGTATTATATATAACATTCATGGTAATTTTCTTGGATTTTTATCCTTTGCATTTGATTTTATATTAATTTATTAATGTTATATATTTAAATAAATATTAAGAATTATATATATTATATATATAGTTATTTCATTTGAAAGTTTCCTCGGGTAGGTATTCATGTATAATACATAATTATAAAAACTTTAGTGTTTTTATAATTATGCTCCTCCAAATTCTACAATAATAGTTACACACGTAACTTTTTTGGAATAACCTTATACCACTTCAAAGGCATTAACAGTTATGCTTCGCAGGTTAGTTGTCACCCATGCCTTTCCCAAACTAACATTAACTTGTGGGCACTCGTGTAATTTGAAAGAGAAGATAAGGTACAAGTGTAATTTTGTTCTTTTTTCTTCATATTCATCCTCCTCCTCTTTAGACCATCACCACACCCCATTCGCCTCCCACAAGGCCGAATCTCCCCACTACCCATAACCCCTCTCCCTGAGCTTACTTCCCCACAACCCCCATGCTCACATCCCCCTTCTGCCTCAAGCTCTCGGACCCATTCTTCCTCGTCGTCATCCTCCTCCATACTCCCCCACTGACTCCTCCACCCCCCCCCCCCCCCAAAGTCTCCTCCGTCCTTTGGCCATCTCTACCTTGATCCCTCCTCCTCCTCCATTTCCCCACAACCTAACCCATCAGCACATATGCCTTTCCCTCCTCTTGAAGCCATGTGTGGTCAGATAGAACGTCGACTTAGAGGGTCCAGATACGATGAAGAGGAGGACGAGGAGAAGATTTTCCATTGAATTGGAGGGGTACACATATAATAAGATCTCTATTAACCATACATTGGTTTGTGTAAACCATGGTTTGACTCGATTAAATAGACGACCAAGCTGATGGAGGGGCATAACTATTAACGGTGTATAAATGTATGGCCATAAATGTTATTGCAAAAAACTTCAATCGTTGAATGTTTGAGGGGCACAAGAGTGTGAAACCTCTAACTTTTTATCTACTCTTACTTCTACTGTGTATTTATTAAATTATTATAGGTTGATATACATACAAGATATACTTACATAGCTATTACAAATTGTAGAGTACAATGGAAGAAGTATTTGCCGTAATTTTTATTTTTGAATATATCTTTGATAATTTAAAACCACTAAATGTAGTATTATAATTATTTAAGGTATAATGCATATTTTTTTTATTATTTCAGTACTTTGTGCGTGTTCACCATATTATCATTTTGATGAATACATATGGGTATTCCTTGAGTAACATACACAATAGATACGCATTAAGTACAAGCAATATTCCTCCGATCCTCTTTCTCTAATATTCATTTTAGGCTCGAATGTAATATTTTTTATTTTAGTTTCATTTAGTGTAAATAAGAATTATATGATTGTTAGTTCAAATATGATTTTTTTTGTTTTTTTAATAATTTTGAAATAATATGGATGATTTTGCAACCGTCGTGAATATAAGCTAAAATTGTTGACCAATACCCTTGAGAGAGAGATGTTTTTTCTTTTCTTCTCATATGTGTATCGGCTCGTCCTTTGAGAGAGCGCTCTCGAGCAACAATTCCACTGCTAACCAAGGTGGCTTGTTCCTGTGACGGGCGGTGCTTCTCTCTTCATAGTTACATGTAGCGATGTTCTTTTACCCTTCTTCACCCTTGTACTCCCTTTAATGGGAATTCAACCATCGAAAAAAATGCTAGGTCATTTTTTGAGGATCACCGAAGTAAGTTGCTTTTCATCGATTGTTTTTACTACCACCATAAATGACATCCAATTTAAATGTGTTTGGAACCGCCAACAATGTTAATATTTGTCGACAGTGGTTGCAGCAACCGACAATTATATTAATAAAAGGTTGTTCGTGAACCATCGATGATAATTACCATTTTAACCATCGATAATAGTTATCATTTTATGACCATGGGAACAAACCATAGAGCTATATTCAACAACCAATGGCAATGCTATTATCAACGATATTTACGACGACGGTTGCTTTGTATTGTCGAGCCTTCATTAGAGGTTCCCAACAGTGGACAAAGGTTTATGCAAGTGTAGCGTTGAGCAAGGTTTTAAAAATTGAACCAGACATGCATCAGTTTTGGGTTTCAATGGTCAAATCAATGGGATCTGATCGGTCTGACGGTGATGACAGCAACATCTCATAAAATAGAAAAAATCGAAACAATTTATTTTGGTTTAGTTTGCTATACTCTAACTAGGCCTAATCGAGTTAGACGGTATTTTACACAAATAAATATGAATACTACTACATCATATATTTAACATATTTTTATACTTGTTTCCTTCTAAGTTTTTCCAATAACATTTGTATCTTTATTTTTCACGATTACATATGTGTCCCTATATTTTTTCAAAATTCTTAATAGTGCCCTTTTATTAGTACACTTGAGCTTTTATATTACACCAACATAAGGACAATATTGTGATTTTTTAAAAATATAAGAGCACAAATATAATTATTAAAAAGTTAGGGATGTAAATGTTATTAGAAAATCCTGAAAAGGCATGGTAAATGTATTCTGTCATATTCATATGAATATATATGTGTGCGTGTGTGACGTCTAAATTCAAGAATTTTAAAATGGTTTGAAACTCTAAATGATAACAAGTGTTGTTAATATAATGCTCCTCGTAATGTGATTATGACAACTTCTTCTTTACGTGAAGGATCATTTGTTACTGTTAGAATTAGGCAATCTCTTGCACAACGTGGGAAGAAAGAGGTAGTGCATGTAAGGAAGGGAAGACATATTGGGCCATTGGCACATATGGGAGGCGTTTTTTTTGTTTTTTTTCTTTCAAAAATACCATAATATATTTTCACCAATATGTTCCTCTAACATGTCATTCCAATTTTATTAGAAACAAAGACTCATATACTGTGAAACCCTAAAACCCGAGCAGGGACTTATCTGCAAAATCCAGCTGCATCTGAGCTTAATTGCAAATCTGCTTTTATTCCAGTATCTAAAAAATTTATTTGAGTAGTCCATTGTGTAGAGCTCGTCGATAGCTTTCCAACGAGTCCAAGAACGTAAAAATCCGACTTCGGAAGCCCGAGTTATGTTCATTTTAGCGGAAGGGGGTCCAGACCATATTCGAACTCGGATCCGGATCCGAATCCGGGTCCCAACCCATATAGCCAACCCGACCCTCGTCCAAAATGCCCTAACTCCTTCCCCTTCATCCAGCAGCCCTCCCTCCTGCCTTCATCATCTCCTCCCCTCGCCGGAGCACCACCGAAGCTCGCTGGAACGTCTCGGATCGACGATCCGAGACCATCCCCGCGTGGAGAAGGATGAGGTCATCCTCGTGTGAGGCTTCGCATCGCGGATGGAACGACGAGCATGCGGTTCTTCACAGGTGAAGAAACCAAGGAAACTTACTTTTTTCGAGGTACGATACTCCCTCTTGCTGCGGATTTCACATGGTTTTTGATCTAAATACTTGCTCAATTAGAGCTCTTGGGATTCGGTGGCATGGGTACCACATGAAATGAGGTCCTGTTGTTCATCATACATCTGATCAAAGGCACCATATTTCTGTCACAGTTTCCACATAACAAAGACTTGGTCATGATCTTTTGCATGTTATTTCTCAATTTCTAGAGGGATAAATCGTAGGTCATCTTTGGGTCAAGTTGAGTTAGAGTGGAATGGGTTGAGCCGAAATTTCTCAATCTTATTTTAATCCAGATGATCTCTGTACTGCTATCTTTTTTACAGCATGCCATCAATGTTCCTATTAAAGGGCAGTCTTGCCCAATAAGTACGAAGGAATTTTTGTTGTATTAAGGACTGTTGCATGCTTACGGAAAAAAATCACTCCTCATTTGATAATGCCAAGTTGTATCCTGTGACAGTCACTGCTTATTGCATCGTTTGATTTTGATGACAATGTTTAACTTCCAATCTGGGCATACACTACATCTCTAGCATTTATGTAAGCATGACAGTGAACACAGGTTCCAACTTTAAAGGCCACGTTTGCATATAAAAAAATGAGAAAGGGATTAAGGCTAAGGTATCTTGATTTTGTTCATAGTTTTTGTCATTATTCTATGACCCAAGGTACCAATCAATTTCCTTCCAGATGTGGATCTTACCCAAATTTCAGGACCTATACAAATACCCTGGAGATTGATATTCGTGTAGTTGTCAGACAGTGAGTCAGATGATACAAGCTAATAGTTCATCTGAACTGGAGGAGAAGTTCCTGGAATTGAATAGGAACTTTTAATCCTGGGTATGTATAAAACAAAAAGAACTAGAATGTGAGCAATACCATAACATCAAGTCGGGCCACTTGATGATGACCAGTGGCCTTGATGAATCCACGTTTCATCATCTTTATTCTATCATTTTGGCCTTAAAAACCCTAGTAAATGCGTGTAAATAGGCCTAATTCATGCATTTTAGCATTCATGCATATGTGTGTAAATATTGTATAAATTGCGGTTTTTAAAGCCAAAATAATAGAATAAAGAAAAGAAAAGAAAAAGAATAAAATATTGTAAATATTTTATGACCCGAAACCCCGAGACCTAGGCATCTTGATGAATAGGTCGACAAGGAATAAAGTAGGGGGAGATAAGGTCAGAAACACAGGAAAAATACCTATACATTTTATTCATTCTTTATTCATTTTGGGACCTATTTTTGGTTTCACTTTTTATACATCAAATAAAGAAACTTTGTACATGAAAGTTGTAGATAAATTAATAAAGAAAAATACAAAATTGATTTCACAGAAAAATAATGTACAGATAAAAAGTTATGGTCTGAATAAAAATCCAGAATCCCAACTTCCCAGACCCGTATCTCACAAACGACAACTCCAAATGCAGCGTACTCACCTTTAATTGTATATAGAAGAAAATAATCTAATTAATGGTGGTGGTTTCGCATTTGGCGGAGCTACGGTTTGAAAGTTGGCTTTTGGACCCACATTGTATACGTGTACATATTAAAATATTCAATTTATTATTTCTTTATTATTTTAATAATTTTATATTTTTTATAATATTGTAAATAATACTTATAATAATTATGTGCATTAAAATCATAATGAAAACATCATTAAAACTCAAATAAAAATACTTGTATATATGTGATACATAGGTACTATACATACACCTATAAAATACACTTCTATTTTATTTAATATACAAAATAAATTAGAAAAATAAAATAAAAATATATTTATGTATATAAAAGTATTTTATAATTTTAGAAAATAAAAACCAAAATAAAATAAATTAAAAATACCTAAATAAAAATAAAATACTTAAATATATAGATATAGATAACTATAGGGGTATAAATGCAAACTTGTAAAAATACACTTCCTAAAAATAAATAAAAATCACTATAAAATACTTTATAAAAAAATAAACATTTTTTATTTTATAATAAAAAATCAATAAAATCGTTTTCTATTTTTATTTGATTTTACAAGTCTTTTTTCCTAGGTTTTTCCTGGTTGGTCCACGTGGACCAACCAGGGGGCTAGGAGAGTTGACCTCGGTCAACTCTCTGCCCAACACCTGGGCTATGTCAGAACTTGATTTTTTCTTGGACTTCGCGGATTTTTCCAGGCCAAGTCTTTCACCGTTTGGCCTCGGTCTCTTCACGACTTTTGAAGATCTATCATCCAGCTACCACGCCCTTGCATTATTTTGGCCTTTTGACCAAAGATCCGCCCGTGACACGCCCTTGAACATCGCGCCTCGACCATAGTTCAAAATGGACCCCTCTCCTTCCATTCCCATTTTGATCCCTCTTCCACCACCAAAACTCTAACCTAGGTCCTTGAAGATATTCCTGGTGACAGCAGGAGGTCGTCGGGCTTCTCGTTAGACCAAGGCGGCGTCGAATCGAGGCGAATCCCCTTGCCGAAGTGGTCGCCGGAGCACCGAGTCCGCGCGCATTGGTGAGGTATTTCTTCCCCTCTCTTTCCCTCTTTTCTTGCAACTTCAGTGTTAGGTAGCCACAGGGATCTTTCCCCCTTCAAAATCTTTGACTAGCGACCCTTTTCGCACCTCGATCCACCGCGGCCGGCAGCGAGTTCGCCGGCCGTTTCCACCTTTACATCTAGCTGCCCCTTGTGTGAATATCCACGAGGTTGGGGCACTTTGCCCCCAACCTCTTCACCATTTCTCTTTGCAGGGATCTAGCGTCAACGCGGCACCATCTGCGGGGCTCTTGGAGGCTCGCCGGAGGAGGCAGAGCTGCAGCTCGCGCCGCCGCCCGCGCTCCTGGGAAGCCCAGTCGCGCCTCCTGCGCTGGACAGAACGAAGGGGAAGGGGGGGGCTACAGGCACCGTCGATTTCCCCCCTCCCCCTTGTGATCTCGGCCGTCCAAGGGCCAAGGCTACATCCACCGTGGATCTCTTCTCAGCCGCGCCATCCGCGCCGCCACGTGTATAAGTGGTGATTTTTGCAAGTTTAGCCCCGCTCATTTTGATATTACTAGTTAGCACGCAAACATTCCTTGGTAGCTTAGTTAATTTTGTAATATTTGCGGATTGCACCCGTAACTTTTGCGTATCGACTTTTATGCCCCCGCCAGGACGCATGCGTGTCATGTGAGCCTAGGAAATTTTGTATTGTACCCCCTGCGGCTCTGGTTTTTGTTGTTCGGCCCAGAAACTTGTTGTCTCAGTTAAAATTTTGTGGGAAAATTGCTAGCATGTCCTCATAACTTTGCATATTTGCGTAAACGTCCCTGCCAGCTCCCTTAATTTGTGTTTGTTTGTCTATTTATTTGACGCATCATTGCAACTTCAAAAATTCTACAAATTTGGACTTAAGCATCTGAGGACTTGTACTTCCACGCCATCCAATTAGATTTTGATTTTATTTTATTTTTATAGTTATTAAAAATCAAAAACATCTCTTTTCAGCTCTGGTTGCATTAGAAAATCACTAAAAAATATAAAAACACTCCAGAAAAATTCCAAAAAAATATAGTTTGTGTCTTTTAGTTTGTTTTAACTCCCAGCCAAAAATCATTAAAAATCTCATAAGAAAAACACTAAAAATTTAAAAACACTCAAAAACTTCAAAAAAAATATATAAAATAGTAGAAAAACCCAAAAATAGCAAACTCAGTTCCTGTTTGTTCCTTATTTTGTCTTTTTTATTGGAAAAATAGTGTGAAAAATTTTGGTTGCTGTTTGTTAATTTTAACTTGCATTTTTGTCACAGCCAGCCCTATTTCCACTGTTTAGCCCTATTTCAGTAATTAAAAATACCAAAAACACCTAGAAAAATCCCCAAAAATCACAAAAACAGTAGAAAACCCTAAAAATACCAAAAACATTTTATTTCTGAATTTTTGAGTATTTTTGTGCATTTTTATAAATGTTTTAGTTTGTCTTTTATTACTTTGCCTTTACTTTCCAATATTGAAAAAGGATAAAAAAAATAATAATAATATCAAATATAAAATATAAAAATCAGAAAATTAAAAATCAAATACAAAAATTAAAAAAAAAAGAAATAAAAAAATATATATAAAAATCAAAAACCCACAAAAATTCTAGATTGGCTAAGTAGCTTGTTAGACCTAGGTTTGGATTTTTATCTGTGCTCTCCACCTTTGCTCCTTGTGTTCGACCCCTACTTGCTTGCCATTGTACATCATTAGTAGGGTATAATAAATTTTAATCCTTGCTATTCTTTCTCTGATTGATTGTGTGGGTTAATTGTTGAAGACCGAGGAAGTCTGAGCAGTCGCACCAGCGACAGTGAGTCTGACTTGTCAGACCGCTATTTAGCGGCTCTCGCTATCTCGCTTTTCAAATGGCGCCGTTGCCGGGGAGCATCGGCTTGTAGAGTATCTTTGGGTCTTTATAGTCACTTAGCCATTTTTGCTTACTTATATTTTGTATATTATTTATTGTGAACTGTCTGACATCTCTTTTGTTTTCCTGCGAGGGACCGCCGACCGAGGAGGATCGCCTAGGGGATCCTGAGCAGCCTTGGGAGGAGGAGTCGGCTATTCTACCCTAGCCGGCAGGAAAGAGCAGGAGAACTAGAGAGAGAGAGAGAGTTGTTTTTATTTTTGTGAGAGAGAGTATTTGATAATTTGTAATAATACAGGACTTGAACTCTTGGACACTTCGGGCCTAATTTCCGGGTGTTTGTTCACCCGGGGGCTCACCGCGGCTTTTTCGTGTTTTCTCGACCGTCATTTTCCGGTTTTGTTTTCTTTTTCATTTCTTTTGTGGAATGAGCTTCTAGAATTAGGTCCTGCTTGATTCGAGTAACCTAGGTCCAAACACCCTAATTATCTTTGCATGCTCCTATAGATTCGTACTTGGACTTAGATTAACTAAACAGTTAGCTAGTAGCTTCCAAATCCACGCGCCGCGAGCTCACACCCGAACAAGCGCTTTCTCCTACTCCAAATGTGTTGGGCAGAGGAGGGGTGAGCCAAGACCGGACACTCGGATTGGGAATTATTAGCTAGCTTGTGGTTCTTCACGCTAGCAGTTGCCTGTTCTAGGACGATTTCCGCATTGCATAACCGGCATATAGATTAGGTTTATAAATTTCTGCCTTGCATCCCGCATGGAGAGAGCTGGGATTCACTGTAAGTCTTCTTACTTTGCATTCATCATATAGGCACAAAGGTGAGATTTCCATCTTGGTGCCGACTTGCATTGGCTTTTCCCGACTCTTTTCTCCCTCTGATTTTGGATATATTAGGATAAAGAAAATACAAAATCGTTAGGCGCTTGTTTGAATCTACTCAAAAGAAGCGATAACACAAAAAAATTAAAAAAGGGACTGCTAAGAAAACTTTGACCTAAATAAAAATTGGTAATTGGACTCATTGATTGGGGAGAGTAACACCCTCATTTGTTTTCAGGTTGCATGGGAAGGTCTCCTTCCAAGTGAGTTGAGCGTTCGTAAGGATTAGAGCCCAAAACCCAACTTGTGGCTGCCTTGTGTATCGCCTGGATTTCCGAAGTATTGGCGCTACTATCGTACGTAGTCGAGTAGGGCTTGGTCGCCAGTGGTGACTCACTATTGTGTGAGCACCGACCTTGTCCGAAGTACCGAGCATAGGCCACGCCTTCACGGGGGTGTCTGTCTCACCGGCTGCGTCCGAGTAGGATCTTGCACGCTCACGGGTGATTCCGTTGCGAGCGAGACCCGAAGTATCGGTTTCGCCTATCGGCTTCCTCCCTCTATTTCTTTGGCTGAGTAGGGATCCAGGAAGGGTTACAAGGACCTTAAAAAGCGCAAGTTACAGGTTACACAGGAGGAGGACAAGTACGGGAATACTTTTCCGGCAGTACTCTCGCTCCTATAGGCGTAGCGCTCTAAGGACTCGTTGAAAGATAAATTCCTGAAAACAAGATAAAAATTACAAAGATAAAAGCCGAACCTTCACGGCTTCACGTGTTGAGTTGGTGAACTCCCTTGTCTTGTGTTTGATTGCTAATCATATTTAGGTCAAGATCAAAAAAAAAAAAAAACCCCGCGCCGTTGCGCAATTTTGTTTTCCCTCCAGTTGACCCTCGCTCATTGTGAGCCTTCTACTGTTTTGCAATCCTCTTTATTTCTTGTTACCCTCGTGCTCTTCATCCAACATCCATTCCTCTTGATCCTCGCAAGATGTCGCTACACGGATGGTTTAGTCGGGACCTTGCCGACACCCACATCGATTCCGTGCGATCGACGTCTCCAATAAAGAGGGGTGATCTCCGAAGAGTTAATTCGGATCTTGCGGATGTCTCTTTGGACTCCCCTATTCTCGCCTCTTTCAATACTTGCCTTTCTCCAATCAACCCACTATTCGGGATGGACTCGCAACCCGAACTAGCCCTTCCCCTTTCAATACACCGGGACTACTCTTATCCCCGAAACAACCCCTTGTGGATGGAGGTCGATTTCAGTCAATATCATATGCTCCGTTCACAACATTCTGGGATTGACCTTGGTCCCAGATTCATCTCAACAGTTGGTGCAGAGGAAGATACTGATCAGGGTTTACTCCGTCATGCAGATCTTCAACCTGATCAAGAGTCAGAGATCCAAGTACAGTCTGAGATGGCAGGAGGAAGAGGGAAAGGACCACAGCCTCAGCATGAGCCTGAAGACAATGCGGCAGAAGGACAATATACTACGCAGGGTGAGGTCAACAGTCAATTGCTGGCTTCCATTCAAGCCATTCAGCAGCAGTTGACCAATCAGGCTTTAGCCCAGAATGCCTTTCAGGACATGCTGAATGATCTGAGGAGGAGGGCCGATGCAAGAGACGGCCGACGGGAGGATGATCCCAATTTCGAGGAAGTCAATGATGAGTTCTCAGTGGGACCTGACTTTGACGCAGCAGAAGAGGATCCACCGCAGCCCAAGCCTACGCTCAAGCAGACATACAACCCAGGAGCAGGGCGCATCACTGAGTGGATTCAGATTCCACGTATGCATGCTCACTTTGAGCTGAAGCCACAGTTTCTGTCACTGCTTCCCACTTTTCATGGAAACACCACTGAGGAGCCATATATTTTCCTCAAGAAGTTCAACCGCATCTGCTCCACCGCTCACTACCCCGGGGTTCCCCTGGATGTGATCAAGATGATTGCATTCTCTTTCAGCCTTCAAGACAAGGCCCTTTACTGGGTCGATCATCTCGGGAAGGTCGTCACCACCTGGGAGGAACTAAAATCTGCTTTCCTCCACAAATTCTATCCTCTGGGGAGATTAAACCAGATGCGTGCCCGGATCTCCAGTTTCTGCCAGCAGCCCCACGAGACGATCCATGAAGCGTGGGAGAGATTCAAGGATCTCCAGGAGAAGTGCCCCCACCATGAAATACCCAAGACCAGTCTCGTGCAACACTTCTTTGGGGGGCTATCATTTGAGAGCCAAAAGCTCGTGGATGCAGCTTGCGGCGGTTCACATTTTAATAAGGACGAGGATGTCGTGTGGAATGTCTTTGAAGAAATGGCTGAGGGAGAAGCAGCCCAATCCTCGTCCCGAGCCTACATGAAGCCACCGACCGCCATCAGCAAGCCAGTTAACATGGCTTCTCACACTGAGGACAAAGATGAAAGCTCCAACCTGAGTATCATCGGGAGCCACTTGTCTAAAGTGGATATCATCGAGAAGAGGTCGCAGGACCTCGAAAAACTGGCAGTTATAGAGAAGAGGACCCAAGGTCTGGAGAAGCTCGACCAGATTTCCCAGCAGCTGGAGCAGCTCGTCCGCGCACTGAATGCAAACATGTGCAACGCTGTGTCTACCTCTGCCGAGCCGAACGCTGAGAAAAAGGAGCCTACAATGCAGCAAAATCCTCAGCCGACTCCCCCGCAGCCCCAGCCAGTCCAGCACGTATACTACGTGCAGGTCCCGGAGCAGCCACCGCAGCCTCAGACACAGATGGTTGCATATCAGCCAGAGCACCAGCCCGCTTGCTCCGAGCAGTTCTCTCCACCCCCGCCGCTGATCCAGGAGATCAATGGCGTCTGGAACAACGAAGCGCAGCTGACCCGTCCTCAGGGACATTCTCAGGGTCAGAACATGGGCAACAGGCCCTTCCAGCAGCAACACCAGGGTGGAAGACCATTCCAGCAGCCCTACCAGTACCAGCCTCCTTCACATGGGAACACGTGGAGGCAGAATTACCAACATGGGCCTCAGCAGTCCGGATATCATGGGCAGGGATATCACCAGCAACCGGCTGCACAATACAACCAACACCCGTCGCAGTACTCCTCCAATCCCCCTCCTCAACAATTCGCACAAGGATACCAGTCACAATCTCAACCGCCATATCAGCAGTCTAGACCCCAGCAGGGGGAATCTTCTGAGATTGTACCGGTCAATCCGGCCCTGGCCTGTTTGGAGCAGTTGATGAAGAACATGGCTGAGATGAACCAGAAAATCGACGACCTGACGGCAGCCAAAACCGTCATACCAGCCCAGGTCGAAGCTAATCCTAACAATTTCCGACGCAAGGAGCAGGTAGCCGGCAGTGTCCGACCCGAATCAGGTGAATTTAATTGTTTTTTATCTAACGCTGTTACTCTCAGGAGCGGTAGGACACTCCAGCCATCGGCGACGGCGAAAGGAAAGCAGATTGCATCTGACGGGGAATCGTCAGTCCAGCCAACACCAGGGCCAGCAAGCATTTTGGGAGCAGCACCAGCATCCAGAAAATCACAAAAAAATGAAGAAAACAGAAAAATACAAAAAGATAGCAGCAACCTCGGTGGAGACCAGCCAGCATTGGAGACGTCTGCACCCGCATCACAGTCAGCTCCTGACAGGAGGAGCACCGCACCTGCAGCGAGTCCAACGCCAGCACCCGAAGCCGAGCCTGTCGTTTTTTGTCCACAAATTGTAGATGAATCCATTCCTTTTTGTCATCTACCTGTAAACAACAACACGGACACTATTTTGAATGAAATTGGAGAAGAGTTTGTAAATATTCCTTTTCCTGAAGCAATGAAAAAACACAA
Source organism: Ottelia alismoides (assembly GCA_037367405.1). NCBI lineage: Eukaryota > Viridiplantae > Streptophyta > Magnoliopsida > Alismatales > Hydrocharitaceae > Ottelia > Ottelia alismoides. The sequence continues at coordinate 384,074 of JAZKJV010001505.1, forward strand.
AAAAATGAAAAATTTGAAAAGTGCTTTGTCTGATCCTGCTATCATAGAAATTATTCAGAATTTGGTGTTAAATATGCCATTAATGAAAGCTCTTGAGTACATGCCAGCTGTGAAGAAAGGACTTAAGGAGGCATGTACAACCAAGCGCAGGCCAACCCCACATAACTCCCGAAGCAAAGGTGGTAAATCTGAAAAGCATATCCTCACTATGGCCACCGTCAATGCCATCAGCAACCTCCCGGACAAAAAGCCTGATATGGGAGCACCTCTTGTACGTTGTCAGATGTTCGATCAAGAGTTCGAACGAACACTCCTCGACAGCGGGTCTTCTGTCAATCTGATGCCAGCCTCACTACTCACGGAGTTCAAGCTAGGACCGCTCAAACCTACAAAGATGATTCTGCAGTTCGCAGACAAGTCCGTCAAGCGGCCTAGGGGCTTGTTGGAGGACGTGATCGTCACGGTTCAAGGAAAGTCTTTCCCAGCCGATTTTGTGGTCTTAGATATGGACGTCCCCGCTCCGTTGCTCCTTACCCCGATCATACTTGGAAGGCCATTTCTGCGGACGTCAAACGCCGTAGTAAATTATGGGACAGGAGAAATCACTTTTGGAGCTGGTAATGAAATTATCCGAGTAGAGACCCTGTCTGAGGAAACGCCAGTGGAACCGACATCTGCGTCATGTGCAAGGGTGATCGAGAATGATGAAGATTGCGATTTTCTAGCAGAGATTCAAGATACCAACTTATTCCTGGAAGATAATGAGATCCACGGGCTCCTCCGATCCGAGGAGGAAGTGGAGACCGCAGTCGAATTCCCGTGTATCAATCAAGATGAGGAACTTGCTGATGCACTCCAAGACACTGATGTGGGGTTGATATGCCTTCAGAACCAAGAGCCGAATTGGGAAGCATCTTCGGACGAAGATGAAATTATTGAAGAATTCTGTCAGGATCTGAGAGAGGAGACAGAACAGATTATGGTGGACATCGCACAGTTGGAAGAATCACCACCTGCATTAATAGCTGAGGTCACCACTGAAGCAGCTCAGACACCGCCAGAGCTGAAACCCTTGCCCTCCAATATGAAGTATGCCTTCCTTGCAGGAGAACCGAATATGTACCCGGTCATCATTAATGCACATCTGACCGAAGATCAAGAATCTCGTCTGATGGAGGTTCTTGAACGTAACCGCAAGGCAATAGGCTGGCGAACCTCTGATCTCCACGGGATCAATCCATCACTCTGTTCGCATCGCATCTTTCTGGAAGAAGACAGCAGACCCTCTCGTGAACTGCAAAGAAGGTTGAATCCGAACCTGCGAGAGGTGGTTATGAAAGAAATCCAGAAATGGTGTGATGCGGGATTCATTTATCCCATCTCCGACAGTAAATGGGTGAGCCCTCTGCATGTTGTGCCCAAGAAATCAGGGATCACCATTGTGAAAAATGACAAAGGAGAGGAGATCGCCACCAGAGTACCGACTTCTTGGCGAGTGTGCGTAGACTACAGAAGACTTAACCTCGCCACCAAGAAGGATCATTTTCCGCTACCCTTCATCGACCAGATCTTGGAGAGATTGGCCGCAAAGGAATATTTCTGCTTCTTGGACGGTTACTCTGGGTATAATCAAGTTGCTATTGCTCCTGAAGACCAAGAGAAGACCACGTTCACCTGTCCTTTTGGCACATATGCCTTCAGACGAATGCCGTTCGGGCTTTGCAATGCCCCAGCTACATTTCAGAGGTGTATGCTTGCAGTTTTTGCCGATATGGTGGGTAGCTTTCTCGAGGTCTTTATGGACGATTTTTCGGTCTATGGGGATTCATTTGATCAATGTTTGGAGTATCTAGACCGAGTCTTACGGAGGTGCTGCGAAGTGAATCTTGTGCTCTCCTGGGAGAAGAGCAACTTCATGGTGACCGAAGGAATCGTGCTGGGACACGTTGTTTCTAAACGTGGCATGGAGGTCGACCCAGCCAAGGTGGATGTAATTTCTAAGCTAGAGCCACCTACAAATATCAAGCAAGTCCGGTCATTCTTGGGCCATGTCGGTTTTTACCGACGATTTATTAAAGATTTCAGTAAATTGGCCAGACCGCTGACTGAGTTGCTGGGCAAGGACAATGAGTTCATTGTAGACGACCGTGTGCTCCTTGCCTTTAATCAGTTGAAAGAGCTCATCACACAGGCCCCTGTCCTACAGCCGCCGATTTGGACTCAGCCTTTCGAGATTATGACCGACGCGTCAGATTATGCCATCGGAGCTGTACTGGGACAGAGAAAAGACAATGTACCGTTTGCAATTCACTACGCTAGCCGAACGCTCGATGAAGCCCAGAGGAATTACACTGTCACTGAAAAAGAGCTGCTAGCGGTAGTCTTTGCCTTGGAGAAGTTCAGATCTTACCTTCTTGGGTCCAAAGTTATCATTTACACTGATCACTCGGCCATTCGGTATTTACAGCAAAAGAAGGATGCCAAACCACGTCTCATCCGGTGGATCCTTCTCCTCCAGGAGTTTGACATGGAGATCAGAGATAAACCTGGGGTAAAGAATGTAGTGGCCGATCATCTGTCAAGACTTCCTGAACCGGAGTCTCCTGAGCTGAACTTGCAGCCTATCACAGAGACCTTTCCAGATGAATCGATTCTGTCTGTCGCCTCACTTCCTTGGTATGCGGACATTGTGAATTATCTAGTTGCCAAGGAAATCCCACAGGACTGGCCTAAGTTGAAAATAGACAGATTTTTGTCTAAAATCCATTTCTACCAGTGGGAAGACCCGCATCTGTTTCGTGAGGGAGCCGATTGCATCTGGAGAAGGTGTATTCCTCAGGAGGAAGTTCCAAGTGTCCTCGCTTTATGTCATGATCAAGATTCTGGAGGACATCATTCAGGAAAACGGACGGCAGCAAAAGTTCTTCAAAGTGGCCTCTGGTGGCCTTCATTGTTCAAAGATGCAGATGAATACGTCAAAGGTTGCACTGACTGTCAGAAGATGGGTGGAACCATAGGAATGAGGGATACGATGCCTCTGAAGTACATTCAGATCTCAGATGTCTTTGACGCATGGGGGATCGACTTTATGGGCCCGTTTCCTAACAGTCAGGGTTATGAGTATATTCTGCTTGCTGTCGATTATGTCAGTCGATGGGTGGAGGCTATCCCCGCCCGAGCCGCCGACAGTCGGACTGTCTGTCGATTCTTACGAGATCACATTATAGCACGGTTCGGGATTCCCAAGATCCTCATATCTGACGGGGGCAGTCATTTCATAAACAGAGAGGTGAAGAAGCTGACCCAAGAATTCTGCATCGAGCATCGTGTTGCTTCACCCTACCACCCGCAGTCCAATGGCTTAGCTGAATGCTCCAACAGGGAGATCAAGACAATTCTACAGAAACTTGTGCGTCCGGATCGCAAGAACTGGTCTCAGCTGCTTGATTCCGTTCTTTGGGCTTACAGAACAGCGTACAAGTCACCCTTGGGAATGTCTCCCTACCGCCTGGTGTATGGCAAGCCATGCCACTTGCCCGTGGAACTTATTCATAAATCTTTATGGGCTATTAACATCTGTAATTTGGACTCCAAGCAAGCAGGACAGAACCGGAAATTGGATCTGAACAGATTACTGGAATTCAGAGATTATGCATATGACAACAGCCTGATGTACAAGGAAAAGGTCAAAACATGGCATGACAAGCACATCCGCCACAAGTCCTTTGATCCAGGTCAGAAGGTATGGTTGTTCGATGCGAAATTAAAAATCTTTCCAGGCAAATTGAAGAGCAAATGGACTGGGCCGTTTGTAGTTAGGCAGGTGCGTGACAACGGAAGTGTATTGATATCCAATCTGTCAGCTGACGCACAGCCTTTTGTAGTCAATGGACAGCTTCTGAAGCCATACCTCGAACATGACACATTCATGGCCGTCGTTGACTCGATTCAAGTAATCTATGAGGATGAGCTTAATATCTCGAAGGAGACAGAGGAAGGCAAAGCACATCAAAACATTTTTGAATGATTTTCCCTTTCCGTCTTTTCTTCTTTTCTTCTTTTCTTCTTCTTTTATCTTATTCTACCGAATTGATGCCATCCCTTTCATCACTGCTACACTTAGGATGTACTCTATCCTAAGTATAGGGGGGATGTGCATCCCGAGTTGTTCATACCCAATCTCATCTCTTTTCTTCTTTTCTTCTTTTCTTCTTTTCTTCTTTTCTTCTTTTCTTCTTTTCCTCTTCTATCCTCTTCATCTATCAGAAAAGTGCTACCCCCTTGTAGACAGTCTTCCATACTTAGGACGTACTTTGTCCTAAGTATAGGGGGGTGTGCACCCCGAGTTTCTTCTATTCCTCTTGATCCTCTCCATTGTCTCCTCTTCTTGTCTATACTTAGGGATATCTTACCCTAAGTATAGGGGGAGACAATCTGGGTACGATCTGTTCATTCCCACCCTTGACCCTCCCCGCTTTGTGTACAGTCTGCTATACTTAGGGTTATTTAATCCTAAGTATAGGGGGGGACGGTCAACTTCTCATTCATTGATTCATTCATCCATTCCTTTATTTATTTATTCTTTAGATTTTTCTATACTCAGTACGAGTTATGTCTTCTCTTTTCTCTCCGATCTATGAGGACATAGCTCAAGCTAAGTATAGGGGGGTCGTATATACTGCGTATATACTTTAGCCATAACTCGTACTTTCGTATTTTCTTAATAATATGGCTAAAAATTCTTTAAAATTTATTAAAAATCCCTAATAAAAAGATGTGGTTATTCCTCAGATTCTTTTTCTATTTACTGATTAATAAATCAGGTGAAAATGTTTTTTGCAAAATGTTTGAAAAATAGTTTGAAAATCTTTGTGAACATTTATTGAAAACTATTTTGAAAATATTTTGTTTCGTGTTTTCAACCTGTGTGGTTTGTAAAATTTCTTTTCTTCGTGTGAAATAAAATGTTTGAAAAATGATTTGCAAATGGTTTGAAAAATGGTTGCAAAAATGATTTGAAAAACCTATATAGACCGTTTGGAAAACTTTTGCAAAATGATTTTCAAATGTGTGCAAAATGTTTGTAAAAACTATTTTGGACTACAGTTTTCAAAAATTGTGTGAAAATTGTTTTCAAATAAGTTTGAGGAATAGTCACATCACACCAAAAATCCACTATATATATGTATAAAATTGATCACTTACCCTTGTAAATTCTTAAAATTCACTTCTTGTATATACAAAGAAGCACTCCCGTGTACATATGTTTAACCTAGTTTTTAGCCAAAACTTTTTGTTTTCAAAAACTCCCAAAAACATTTGCAAAATTAAAATCCAAAAACATTTGAAAAAATCTTTGAAAAACACAAAAAAATGCATTTGCATCATCATCATCATCTTTTCAAAAAATCCATAAAAAGTTCAAAACATTTGAAAATTGCATCACAAAAATATTTTCTGCATTGCATAGCATTTGCATTTTTCGGATTGAGTTTGATAGTTGAAAGAGTCTAAGTAAAATCCGAAGATTGGAGCTTGATTGGACCTTATAATCTACCTAATAACAGGAACCTTATAGGAACTAGGTTTGAGGTACTTCAGGTCTAGTTGACTTAATTCTTTGAGGATCACGGGACTTGGTTTAATGGATTCTTGACTGCCTAAGTAGAGTATTTCGGAGCACACGTACGACTCTTGTTGATAATGACCTAACTTGGACACATGCACCTTTCACATGGCTCAACTCAGTTGGAGTGGTGAGGAGATTGGATTTGCCGGTATGAGACGCACACAAGTGGAAACATTTGTCCTCCTCTAGGGAGGGAAGTGCACCCCAACCCGTCCAGTGATTAGGAAGTCTAAAGACAGGAGGCTGTGGGTTGCGATAAAGCTTCAAAAGAGGGATAGTCTACTGGCTCAAGAGGAAAAACTCCTTATGTAAATGCTGCTGTATATAGTATTCAAAAAAAAAAAAAAGTTCAGGCATGTACAAAAATAAAAAGCCTGCAAAGTATGTGAATATGTTGTAAAGTCAATAAGCAAGCTTGAGTTCCAAAGTCATATCATGTGAGCCTGCAGCAGGATGACTTGACTACACTGGTCTTGCATCCAAGGATAGGTAGCTACACTGGCTACCGTCCATTCTTCTCTTCACCCCCTCCTCTTGAGCTGGTTGCCACTTGAACTTAGAAGGGAATACCCCGCTCCTCGAGGATGGAGTTGCTGGATTGGGGAATCACTGGGTTGTCATACTGGAGAAGTCAGTTTCTTTGTCATTCTAGTTGGGGAGAGCCACCATCACTTACACTGTACAAGTCAGATTCATAATCGTAAGAGTTTGCGTATGAGTTGAAGTATTTCTGACCTGGCTATTGAGGAGACTTGGACAGAGTTTTGGGATTCTCAAGGACTGTTGAATTTCAAACACGGTTCTCACTAAGGTTCCGCCCGCACTAAAATTCCAAAGGTCCTATTTAAGCTCCAAACTTTGATTTTGTGAAGACAAGTTTGATAGTTAAACTTAGTCCACCTTTCTTCTTTTTCTTTTCTTTGTTTTTCTTTTCTGCACTTATTGCATAAGTGTTTGCTAGGGACTAGCAAAGGCAAGTATAGGGGGATGATGAATCCACGTTTCATCATCTTTATTCTATCATTTTGGCCTTAAAAACCCTAGTAAATGCGTGTAAATAGGCCTAATTCATGCATTTTAGCATTCATGCATATGTGTGTAAATATTGTATAAATTGCGGTTTTTAAAGCCAAAATAATAGAATAAAGAAAAGAAAAGAAAAAGAATAAAATATTGTAAATATTTTATGACCCGAAACCCCGAGACCTAGGCATCTTGATGAATAGGTCGACAAGGAATAAAGTAGGGGGAGATAAGGTCAGAAACACAGGAAAAATACCTATACATTTTATTCATTCTTTATTCATTTTGGGACCTATTTTTGGTTTCACTTTTTATACATCAAATAAAGAAACTTTGTACATGAAAGTTGTAGATAAATTAATAAAGAAAAATACAAAATTGATTTCACAGAAAAATAATGTACAGATAAAAAGTTATGGTCTGAATAAAAATCCAGAATCCCAACTTCCCAGACCCGTATCTCACAAACGACAACTCCAAATGCAGCGTACTCACCTTTAATTGTATATAGAAGAAAATAATCTAATTAATGGTGGTGGTTTCGCATTTGGCGGAGCTACGGTTTGAAAGTTGGCTTTTGGACCCACATTGTATACGTGTACATATTAAAATATTCAATTTATTATTTCTTTATTATTTTAATAATTTTATATTTTTTATAATATTGTAAATAATACTTATAATAATTATGTGCATTAAAATCATAATGAAAACATCATTAAAACTCAAATAAAAATACTTGTATATATGTGATACATAGGTACTATACATACACCTATAAAATACACTTCTATTTTATTTAATATACAAAATAAATTAGAAAAATAAAATAAAAATATATTTATGTATATAAAAGTATTTTATAATTTTAGAAAATAAAAACCAAAATAAAATAAATTAAAAATACCTAAAATAAAAATAAAATACTTAAATATATAGATATAGATAACTATAGGGGTATAAATGCAAACTTGTAAAAATACACTTCCTAAAAATAAATAAAAATCACTATAAAATACTTTATAAAAAAATAAACATTTTTTATTTTATAATAAAAAATCAATAAAATCGTTTTCTATTTTTATTTGATTTTACAAGTCTTTTTTCCTAGGTTTTTCCTGGTTGGTCCACGTGGACCAACCAGGGGGCTAGGAGAGTTGACCTCGGTCAACTCTCTGCCCAAACACCTGGGCTATGTCAGAACTTGATTTTTTCTTGGACTTCGCGGATTTTAAGGCCAAGTCTTTCACCGTTTGGCCTCGGTCTCTTCACGACTTTTGAAGATCTATCATCCAGCTACCACGCCCTTGCATTATTTTGGCCTTTTGACCAAAGATCCGCCCGTGACACGCCCTTGAACATCGCGCCTCGACCATAGTTCAAAATGGACCCCTCTCCTTCCATTCCCATTTTGATCCCTCTTCCACCACCAAAACTCTAACCTAGGTCCTTGAAGATATTCCTGGTGACAGCAGGAGGTCGTCGGGCTTCTCGTTAGACCAAGGCGGCGTCGAATCGAGGCGAATCCCCTTGCCGAAGTGGTCGCCGGAGCACCGAGTCCGCGCGCATTGGTGAGGTATTTCTTCCCCTCTCTTTCCCTCTTTTCTTGCAACTTCAGTGTTAGGTAGCCACAGGGATCTTTCCCCCTTCAAAATCTTTGACTAGCGACCCTTTTCGCACCTCGATCCACCGCGGCCGGCAGCGAGTTCGCCGGCCGTTTCCACCTTTACATCTAGCTGCCCCTTGTGTGAATATCCACGAGGTTGGGGCACTTTGCCCCCAACCTCTTCACCATTTCTCTTTGCAGGGATCTAGCGTCAACGCGGCACCATCTGCGGGGCTCTTGGAGGCTCGCCGGAGGAGGCAGAGCTGCAGCTCGCGCCGCCGCCCGCGCTCCTGGGAAGCCCAGCCGCGCCTCCTGCGCTGGACAGAACGAAGGGGAAGGGGGGGGCTACAGGCACCGTCGATTTCCCCCCTCCCCCTTGTGATCTCGGCCGTCCAAGGGCCAAGGCTACATCCACCGTGGATCTCTTCTCAGCCGCGCCATCCGCTCCGCCACGTGTATAAGTGGTGATTTTTGCAAGTTTAGCCCCGCTCATTTTGATATTACTAGTTAGCACGCAAACATTCCTTGGTAGCTTAGTTAATTTTGTAATATTTGCGGATTGCACCCGTAACTTTTGCGTATCGACTTTTATGCCCCCGCCAGGACGCATGCGTGTCATGTGAGCCTAGGAAATTTTGTATTGTACCCCCTGCGGCTCTGGTTTTTGTTGTTCGGCCCAGAAACTTGTTGTCTCAGTTAAAATTTTGTGGGAAAATTGCTAGCATGTCCTCATAACTTTGCATATTTGCGTAAACGTCCCTGCCAGCTCCCTTAATTTGTGTTTGTTTGTCTATTTATTTGACGCATCATTGCAACTTCAAAAATTCTACAAATTTGGACTTAAGCATCTGAGGACTTGTACTTCCACGCCATCCAATTAGATTTTGATTTTATTTTATTTTTATAGTTATTAAAAATCAAAAACATCTCTTTTCAGCTCTGGTTGCATTAGAAAATCACTAAAAAATATAAAAACACTCCAGAAAAATTCCAAAAAAATATAGTTTGTGTCTTTTAGTTTGTTTTAACTCCCAGCCAAAAATCATTAAAAATCTCATAAGAAAAATACTAAAAATTTAAAAACACTCAAAAACTTCAAAAAAAATATATAAAATAGTAGAAAAACCCAAAAATAGCAAACTCAGTTCCTGTTTGTTCCTTATTTTTTCTTTTTTATTGGAAAAATAGTGTGAAAAATTTTGGTTGCTGTTTGTTAATTTTAACTTGCATTTTTGTCACAGCCAGCCCTATTTCCACTGTTTAGCCCTATTTCAGTAATTAAAAATACCAAAAACACCTAGAAAAATCCCCAAAAATCACAAAAACAGTAGAAAACCCTAAAAATACCAAAAACATTTTATTTCTGAATTTTTGAGTATTTTTGTGCATTTTTATAAATGTTTTAGTTTGTCTTTTATTACTTTGCCTTTACTTTCCAATATTGAAAAAGGATAAAAAAAATAATAATAATATCAAATATAAAATATAAAAATCAGAAAATTAAAAATCAAATACAAAAATTAAAAAAAAAAAAGAAATAAAAAAATATATATAAAAATAAAAAACCCACAAAAATTCTAGATTGGCTAAGTAGCTTGTTAGACCTAGGTTTGGATTTTTATCTGTGCTCTCCACCTTTGCTCCTTGTGTTCGACCCCTACTTGCTTGCCATTGTACATCATTAGTAGGGTATAATAAATTTTAATCCTTGCTATTCTTTCTCTGATTGATTGTGTGGGTTAATTGTTGAAGACCGAGGAAGTCTGAGCAGTCGCACCAGCGACAGTGAGTCTGACTTGTCAGACCGCTATTTAGCGGCTCTCGCTATCTCGCTTTTCAGGCCTGTAACTGTAGTAATGCATAAGTGTTCATGATCTGGTAAGGTGGAATTGTTCATGATTTAGACATTCAGAATATTCGCCATATTAGAATATAATTGTATCATGTTCCTGTCAACCCTTTTATCCGTTTCTCAGGTGCTTGATAAATTCTGTGCACATGCAAATACTCAGTTGTCCAATACTAAATAGAATGCTGTTCTATTCTTGGATCCTGTTCGATTAGAATCGAGATGAGACTCAATGATAGGATTTTGACATCTGTGAACATTCAGTAGCTCCTGTACATGCTACAATAATAATGAAAATTAAAAATTAAACAAGAAAGGAATGATAGATATCAAGAGACGTTGGGTTTTGTGCTATATTACGAAGGGTTTTCAACTCCAGCTTTTACATGAAGTGGTTGCAATAGACAAGCAACTATCTATGGTAAATATAATGAATTTAATTACTGAAGCCGATAGTTATCAACCCGATTGAATCTCACCAGAACAAGGATACCATCACCTCATTGAATTCTCCCCACTCACAGTCTGATGTCCTGTTAAGGCTGCTATTGACAATGTGCATGGCATTCTAAAAGTATCTCGTGCATAAAGCTATGAATGAAACACCGATGCCTTTACTAAATGTAGCACTGAAATATGAAAAGATGCGCCTATAACTAATGAATGTAGAAGGTTGCTAAAAAGTTTGTTGATGTTGAAAGTATACATCATATCTACTGTAAGTTGCTTCAAACTTCAAGCTTGTTTATGATATCCACATTCCTCAGTATATATAAAGGAGTGTAATGCTTCTACACGTCTTCCTTCCAAATCAGGAAGCATGATTCATGTTTATACTACATTTCTCCATCTATATATGATTTCTTGTTTTAGTTATTTTTATTTATGCTTCACATGTTCCATCTTATTTATTTAGAGATTTCATGATGTAAGGGTAGATGGAGTTAGGTGCCGCCAAGGGAGGGGCATGCACCCTTGGGGGCCCCGGGTAGAAGCCTAGATGACCGCGATCCCAACTGCTATTGTAGCTGCGATGGTTGGGGGACATGTTGCTTGGCACACCGAGGTGCTAATCTAACGGTGTTGGCCTCGCACTTGCGTGCTTTAGCCCGGTGCTCGAGCGCGGGCCAAGTAGTCATGGTTGGTCGGCTAGTGCTTCGCTTGTCACTTAGAGTTAACACTCGTGTACAGGCCAATGTAGGACACATTGGTCGGTATTCCGAGTGGGAGCGCTAAGAGGGGAGTTCCGGGAAATGTGGTTAATGAAGTTGGGAATGGGATGTGAATCTCCTGTGCATAAGGAGGATTGGGCTAGCCGCGAAGATTCGCGGGTTGGAATCTAGATCATGAATCGAAAGTATCAATTGTGAAGTGGAGCTAAGTGGACGTGTTGGGAACTTAGTTAGGATGCACTGTACCCCACCGCATGCCTACGGAGGCACCCCAACCCTAAGGTATTCTTTTTGCCTTAGAGTTATAGTGTGAGGTCTCACCCAGACCAAGACCACAGACTATCCACGAAGCTTGGTCACTCATATCCATATCTAATAACCATGATAAATATGTGATTCTTGTGAGATCTGGTTGCCTAATTTCTTTCTCTTTTGCACACATTTAAATTACATCTTGTTTGTTGTTATATAGTATTATCTAATTCGTATTGGGCAACTTTGCTCATAACGTACCTACGTGTGGATCCGCAGGTCCTCAGCAGTGAGCAGTTTGAAGACATCACTTTTAGTGCAGCTTCACTACACTTCTTGTAGCACAGTTGGGAGTAGTTTCTACTGTCTTCTTTACTTGTAGTTCTTTCTGAGAGACATGGCATGTAATGTATAATTGTGGACATCTATATTTATGCTTACATGTATTTTTTGTGGACATGAAAATGGATAGTAGAATGTAATGGAATTGGTGAATGGAAATACACGTGCTTGTGAACATGTTGAATGCAATGAGAAAAAAATATTTCCTTTGCTTGTTGCTATTTTCTCCTGCTTTTGTGAATGTCAAATATTCGAATGTGGAACGTATGTGCGTGGATTGGTTTGCCGAGTATCCGGATCCTAGGGGCGTTACATATACCCTCCATCTGAAACATGTAATTTTAATGATCTAAGAATTGTTGTAATCAACATGTGTTAGATGGTGGGTATAGGAGTATCTGTTTCTAACGAAACCAGAATGACATATTAGAGGGATATAGTGATAAAAATTCATGATGGTATTTTTGAAATGAAAAATGAAAAAATCGCTGAAAAATAAGACAAGGTCAGTAGGTCACCCATTACTACCCTAGCATTTTTCCCATATATAATTGGATACGTGGAAACAGGCAGGGTAAGCACAAAGATGTGATTCCTAGGGAGATGCAACTTGCCAATTTGGAGATATAGAAAGGGACAATACTATGATAAAGGGAAACATACGACAAATTTTTAATGGGAAAGTTTGCATAAACTAATGCCATATTGATGGCTGATAAAGATTCAATGGAGAACCTAAACGACATTGCAATTTGCTTTGGTTTCTTGGAATTAGTTGAGTACTCCAAAGCCATTCCCACGAAACCCTAACGACCAAACCCCTCCCATGAAAAGGACACACAAAAGTAGATTTCTCCCGTGAAACCTTAAACGAAGATGGCTTTTTTTTAATCGTCCTAGAATGCTTGGGATTCAAGCAACTTATACCTAGGACTTTTTTTTTAGATATTGCCTCCTTATTTTCAACACGTCACTTAGAAGCTAATATAAATAAGGACATATTACAAAGAAATTGTTGGGAGACGGTCAAGAAGCTGCGCCGTCAATCCCTTTTGGATGACAAATCTAACTCTTCGAAACACAATATCCATAGACATGTCACTGAAATTAAAATTAACAAGTTGATCCTTGGTCGTGTGCTGAAGCTCACTTGTTTTGGTGTCCCTGTATTTTTACTAGAGATTTTCCTCCCACTTTTATAATATCATGTGTCTGAATCTTAGTAGTTGTCAAGGAAAACTGACATGATGAATTTATTGGAGTTGGGTCAGATTTCACTCGATTGTCCCTCAAAATGCTCACATTCAAGTTGTCACGTGAACATCCTCCACTCTTATAACATACACCAATCGTTCATGTAGATCCCATGCATGATCCTTTTTTAGGGATTGTTCCCTTTAATCATTGTCACGTCCCAGGCCTCGAAATACGAGGAAAATTGTGGAAACGTCTTGAAATTATGATTTTTTTGTTTATGAGCGAGACAAAAGTTTCAATAATCCATTAACCATAATAAACGTGTCATATAATAATGGAAGAAATAAAAGAAATTTAATAATAATAAAGAAAATTAAATAATAACATAGAGACTAATCATGTCTGAACTAAAGAGCATGATTAAATAAATCTATCAAGAAGTTATGTCCATTAACTTAAGGGATTAAAATAAAGCAACAGGTCCTCAGTCCAACTAACCTTCAAACACCTCGCTCTTTGGTAGTGTTTAATATTAGTCAAATAAATTTGATTAAATATGCATTATTAAATTATGAAACATTCTATAATTATTCATACAATTGAACGCTAATCTATTGTGCAATACGATGCAATAATCAAGATATATCAATAGAAAAAGTGAAATATAGCGACCATTAAAATGCAAAATCATCGAGACGCAATAATAACAATACGATAAGCATTTCTTGTATAATCTCATATTCTAGAACCAATAACAATATCAATAATTATCAATGTCAACAGAAAAATCAATACTATCTGCTGACAACAGGCAACCTGATTTCAGATAGGAGCCATCTCATCCCCATAAATGAAACTTTTAAACCATGAACTATTTTTACATGAGGTCTTCTATCCTCACTCCAATATGATGGACTTCAGTACTGAGTCAACCGATGTAGCAGAAATTGTTTAGGAGTAGTGCAGATATACAGTTTGCAATGGTCAATTGACGAAATTAACCACCCATGCTGCACCCAGCCAGACCAAAGTCTCCAGTGAATCAATAATGAACAATGTCTACTCCTCCACAATGATGGTGTCAAAACAATGGTTTTTTTTCGGTAAAATATTTAAAATGATGATATAATAAAATTTCTATCTATATACCAAACAAAATCACCCGTAGTTGTTTGTATTGTGCAACAATATGATAAAATTAGTTTTAAAACAAATAAAGGAAAATCAAACGCAATAATTGAACACTGTGGATGTTTACATAGAAGTTTAGCACATTAAAAAATAAATTATGCATCACATCAGAAAATCAAATGCAATAAAGTTATAAAGGAAAAGTTACATAAAAATAATATGTCATATTAATGGCTAATCAATTCTAATTTGGCGAGTAAGTAACAATAGTATGTGACACAATTTCACGCACATATCTTAACAAAAAAATCAACACGGTTTGATTCATACGACTTTTCGTTCACGGAAATTAAGAGTTACCTAAACCAACAATATGTATCTTACTTTCATCATGCACAAGTCATAATGCATATTATTTTACTGCGTGGAAAATTATATGTTCCTATATATATAGAAAGTTTTATATTACGTAATTGTTTCCACCAATTTTTTTTTGTTTTTTCGTTTTTTACCATACTTTTTACGTATAAAAACTGATGCTGGCTAAACTAACTTACCTAACATAGTGCGGATTACAACTTTATTAATTTATTGAATTTTGATAAAAAAATATTTAATTAATCCGAAACAAGTATACTTCTATTTAAAAATCATCATAATTTCAATCTACCTCAACAAAAAAAACACATGTGAAGAGTACGAGATCTATTATTTATTCGATCCTTTTCGTAGTCTGTGACATGAAATCTTATTCGTTTATTTTGAAATCCTATTGAGAATGAGATTATGCATGTATATATTAGTTTCCATAATTTATATCTTGTGTGCGTAAGGGCCAAAATCTCATTGATATTAATATTCGTGGTCTCGGGATTTGTGATCGTTCAAGAAAAGTTTATAGTATTGTTATTTCGAATTTAGGTTCCCGGTCCGTTATTCGAGAAAACTAACCATGACAACTTGTTGGATCAGATCCTCACCACTTATAACCCCCACACACACTTTGTTAATTTTAAATGTGGGACTGTGTTTGATATTGTGGTGTTACAGCCTCCCCCGTTTATATTCTCAGCATCCTCATTTAGATATGGTCAATTACATATTCCCAATGACAGTGGCGATTGCACGTTCTAGGTGTATTTTCCCGCTATCTCTTTGTAGAAGTACTCCACCTCTCGTGTATCCCTTTCCACTATTAGAGGAAAATTATCTATGGTACCATTTGTAACGTCCCGAACTTCGATCTGTTCTCGAGGAAAATTGACCTTGATAACTTGTTGGTTTCACCCCCAATTGAATCCGTTGACAAACACCAAAAATGCTTAAATCTTGATTGTCAAATAGTAATCCATGCCACTTATAACTCATGTCTACGCTTCGTGAATTTTAGAAGTGGGACTATGTTTGAAAGTTGGGATATTACACCCGTGATTGCACACTTCGGATAGTCGTTTCCCCTGAATATTTACACGAACCTCTCCACCTTAGATAGTCCTTTACATGATAAAAGGAAATCTACTCTAATACCATTTTTAGTGTAGACAAAGACATCGAGCCGTCAGTCAGGAAGATCTGTTCCCAACATCCCACTGAGTTGGAACCCAATCAGATCGAACAACAACTCAAAATGCTCAGTCCTTCCCGACCCATATAAATCACGCCAACTTGTTTTCAACATTCTTTATCGGACTGTGTTTGGGATACAACTACTTCAGCTCAAGCATCAGTCGAACCACGATGTAAGCGACATTAAGGGTCTGTTTGGTTAGTGGGTTGGGGTAACCTGATATGAATAGTAGCTGTTTGGGAGGATTATGAGGGTTGGAGAGGGCTGGTATAAGAAATGTGATGTAATGTCACTATAATTTGTGATGGAATTCCAATCCAAGAATAGACATAGGTAAATCGGGTTACCACGAGGTATCCCGGTTATCAAACGGACCCTAAGAACTAATCAGGAAGTATAGTTATGATACCCGGATGCTCGGGAAAATCAATATGGATACTTGGGAGGGCTTACCTGCAAAAATCCCGGAGATCCGGATGGCTTGATCGTGGACACATGGACCGTACGATCGCCAGCCTTCACAACTACAATAATTGGGTTAGCACCGGGGAAGAGGATCCTCTGCTGTGGAGGGTATTGCAGCAGAGGTCCTGTAAATCCTAATAAATTTTTTTTTGTGATTCAGATTCTAAAATCCAACCTTATAGATTGAATCTTAGGTTAATGCTCTATATATCCTCTAAATTTCGCTTAAATCCAATATTATTTGCTATTTTATCTTAATGGTCAAAAATCGATCAAGATCTAAGCAACTTGAACTCCATTTCAAAAAGATCCGAATCTTAAACTATTAAGATAAAATAGCAAATAATGTCAGATTTAAGCAAAATTTGGAAGATATATAGAAAATTAACATGAGATTCAATCTATAAGGTTGGATTTTATAATCTGAATCACAAAAAAAAATTATTGAGGTTTACAACACCTCTGCTGCAATACCCTCTACAGCAGAGGATCCTCTTCCTAGCACCGGACGTCCTCCAACTGTCAATCAAGGCTTTATATTTTTGGGCCAATTGCCGACTCCTATTTTACTCGTCCACACGAATCTCAGAATCTGGTCCCATGAATCGGTTGGAATCTCAAAATCTAAAAGCGATCAGACGTCCGAACCCTAAAAAGACTCAAGTCAACCTTATTCTTCCAGCTTTTCGAGTACCCCCATCGCTGGTATGTACTTGTTTACCATTTTGTGCCCCCAGAGGGATTTGCTGCATGACGACTGCTCAAATAAAAATATTCGTAAAATATTACTTTTCTTCTCTCAAATAATTCTCAATCCGAGAGCAAGATAATGCTCTTTTAACTTATATATATATGGTTGATTCTCTGAGAGACAAAATTACGAGAGCATACGAGCAGTGATACTGGATCATTAGATTCTACTCATCTCTATCTCTCCCTCCAATCAATTAGCAGAGTCTAATGCTCCTAACTCATTGCTTTCATGCTCTCGCAGGATCAGCCCCCCTCCCCCCTCTCTCTATATATTATACAGAAAAGGGAGGTTGTTGCATGCAGCAGCCAACCTGGCTGCTGCATGTAGCATTCTCCCCCATTTTTTTATTTTTCTGAAATTTCACCATGTATATTCATCTATATATCCCTTATATATGTCATTCGAATTTCGTCAGAAACAAAGACACATATGCCCTCCATCCAGAACATGCAATTTTAATGGTCTTAAATTTGTTGTAATCGACATGTTCTGGTTGTAGGGCATCTGAGCATCTGTTTATGATGAAATTCGAATGACATATAGGAGAGATATATAGATGAATACACATGGTGAAATTTTGCCAAAAAAATAAAAAAAATTTAGGGGAGAATTCTACATGCAGCAGCCAACAGCCAGATTGGCCGGTACATTCAGCAACCTCCCGGTCCTCTCGTGTGTGTGTATATATATATATATATGTATGTATGTATGTATGTATATGTGTGTGTGTGTGTATATGTATATATATATATATATATATATATATATATAATATATATATATATATATATATATATGAGATTAATGGGGGTGCCCCCTTGGGGCAGCCAACATGGATGCCCCCGCGCCATTTTCGGCGCTTTTTTTTATTTTTTTCGAAAAATATTGCCATGTATATTCATCCCTATATCCCTCCTATATGTCATTCGAATTTCGTCAGAAACAGAGACTCCTACGACCTCCATCCAGACAATCAATTTTTTTTAACAGTAACAAATTTTTTTAAATCGACACCATCTAGATGGAGGCTGTAGGAGTCTATGTTTCTGACGAAATTTGAATGGCATATAGGCGGGATATAGGGATGAATATATATATAGGGCCTTTCAAATGAGACGTGGTCCTTCCATCTCTAAGGAAGGCCAACGATCTGGGCCATCGGATTCAAATCCAACGGCACCTTCAATTTTGATGCCCAAAAGGTCATTTTGGTCATCAATTTTTGCATTAATTATGCACACTAATTAATATTCCCAAATACTAAATTTAGCTACTTTTATTTTTGGTATTTTTCGCAATACCATATTTAGAAAATATCCAAATTTTTTCTGGACAATATTATCTGGGGCATATTTTGTATCCTCGCGCATGTTTTTGTAGAATTTAAGGTTCCTTTTGTAATGATTGCATGTTTTTTGTAAAATCCATTGTTCATTCAAAAAGGCATCCGTTATTTTTAAATTTTGCATGGTTCTTTGTAAAATACAACTCATACTAGACATTAATGTGTGGTTCTTTTTAACGACTGTATGATTTTTTGTATAATAAAATTCGTATAGTTTTTTGTAAAAATTGCGATAGTCGTTCACGCTTAATTGATACGAATATACAAACCATATTTGTATAAAACACATCTGAAATGTATATTGCACATCAAAATGTGTAATGCACATCAATATATACAGATCTATAAAAAAATACAATTTTCATTCGCAACCATTTGATTTGTAAAAATACATAATTGATTTGTATAATACATATCAAAATTGTATAATACAGACTAATATTGTATAGTACACATCAATATTGTATCAAACTGCGAATCGTTCTTAATTTAGTAAATATTAAAAATGTATAATACACATGAAATATGTGTATTTGGAGCCCCTCTGCCAACCGTCGCCTTTGCCCCATCGCATCAACACGCAAGGAACACTCGCCGGCACTGCCCAAATCTTACGCCCGCTTGGAGCTCCTCCAGATACACCGACATCGCCTTCTCGACTGCCCGCGAGCAACCGACCCCTTGGTGCATGCGCCCCCATGTGAAGCACCAGTGGCGCCTTCGCCTCCTCGCCATCGCACCGCGTGCAAACTATCCAACCCTTGCGTGAGCCGCGTCGTCGAAGAAGCTTCACCGTCGACTGCCGTTTTTCCGCCATAGAAGCCAGTCGTTCTCCTGATCTTCCTGCGCGTGTCGTTAGATCTTCCCCTCCGCCAACCTCGACGATCGCGGATCCCTACGCGAAGGAGCACCTTCACCCGCTCGATGACCACTGGCCACCCGGGCGTTTGCTGCTCACCCATCCGCACGTCGTTGCCGCCTCCTCCTCTTTGGCTACCACGACCGTTCACTTGAAGGCACCCCTGATCATTCGTCATTTAGTACCCGTGCTTGTTGCAGCACTTGCCAACTGGGCATTTCATCTTCTTTCCCACCTGCACACGGATCCCAATTTAGGAGGAAAAATTGATGAGTTGGGGTTATGAAATCAACACAGAGATTAACTACTATAGAAATTAATTAACCTGTGTGCCATGCCACACTCGTGGTTTGTTGCCATTGTAACATTGGCTCATGCAATCAGCCTGCAGTGGTAGTCGGTGGAGCAGAATGTTTGGTTGAAGGAGCAGCGATCGCCGAGGATGCAACCGCCATGGACGACGTCGTATTGCTTATGGTTGCTAGGGCACTGGGTTTCTAATTTTAAATAAGCAATTAATGTAACGTTAATGGAGGAGATAATTGAGGTATTTACATACTATATTTAGGTAATGTATAAAGATCAAAATAGGCTTTTGCTTAATTATAAATATTATTAACACGCCATTAATAACAACCACAAGATCATTTACGGATGGTTGAGATTGTTGGCATTCCTTATGTATGGAAGGACCAAGTCTCATTTGAAAGATATCCTATATATATATATATATATGTGTGACGATATTTTTCAAAAAAAAGAAAAAAATAACGCCGAAAACGGCGCGGGGCAACCATTCTCTCTCTCTCTCTCTATATATATATATAGAGAGAGAGAGGGGGGGAGGAGAGAGAGGAGTGATCCTATAAGAGCAAAAAAATGTGAGAGCATGAGAGGGGTGATTTTGAACCACATGATTCTGTTCTCTCTCTCATGATCTTCTCTCTCCTGGGTGAATCATGTGGTCCAGAATCATCACTCTGATGCTCTCACAACTTTTTGCTCTCATAGGATCAGTCCTCTCTCTCTGTATATCCACTTAGAAGTTAGTTGGATTTGAATTTAAGACCAATGGAACATGACACCTTTTTGTCTAAGTGCATGAATGAGGTGGTTCAAAGGAACGGGGGAAGGTCTTTGGAGAAGGTTAATCTGATATGAGGTGCATTGACAGATTCTAGAAGTATGGATCAACATCTAACAACTTGAGCTTGAGCATTTTGTTTAATTGTTAATAACGATCAATTGAATTGAAATTGACAGTTTAAGGATGTAAACGATTATATATATAGGGTGCACTTGAATTGAGGTGGCACCTTTCCTTGATTATGGAAAGGTGCCATCTTAAGCCGTTGGATGACGAATGTACACGTGAGATTGAAACCACTCGGTGGTTTTCATGCCAACTAACATTCGTAATATGTGGGTGGATTAAATTAGTAAAATACACGTCATTGATCATTCTTTATTTAGGAATAAATCGAGCGATTTATGAAATTTTCCAGAAATATCTTATGTAATAAATGTTCGCATTTTGAAATAACTGTTATTAATTTACCAACGTTTGAGATATTTTACAATTCTGTGTTATAAATTACAAAAGCGTAACCCCTTGTATTCGCAAAAAAGTCCAAACCCGATGAAAATTTGAATTTTTGTATAGACGTGTTTCCTAAAATATAGGGTGCTTTGATTATATGCTAATTAATTGATGTACAGGTGGAAAACATTCCTAAAATTATGGGATTTTTGTTACAACATTATTTCCTTATATATTAGATGAGGTAAATTGCGAACATGTTAAAAATGTTAAATGTCATATGCATATTAATTTTAAGAGGTATTAAACCTGCTTTGTAATGAATGAATCCATATTAAACAAATAATCCATATTTCACATTCATCGAGTTTATTTTACATTCCATGTACAAACTTTACGTCCATCCAATACCATGTTACAATGTCAAACATTCTAACAAAATGAAGACTTGTAATAAATGAATCCACCATTTTTATTAACATATGTTACAATTGTAATTCATATTTTACATTTCTCTCATTCTTTTTACATTCATCTCCTATTTTTCTGCAGTCAATTCCAAATTGATGACATCGGTAAGATATGGTTGTCTTGATCTTTACCCTTCTTCCTCTTATTGAAAGTTATCCAAGTGACCTACATAATATAAAAATAGAATAAGATATTGTAAACAGAACATGGAAGTATAAAATGACTGTAAGTAATATAAAAAAAACTGAAATGTTTTGTACAAGTAGTGCAGCAGTCGTTTGAATGTAAAATACATTCTGATATTGTAAAATGAGACAGAAAAATGTAAAATGATCAAATGCATTGTAATTTGGTGTAATGCATTGTAAAATGATGTGAAAAAAATCAACATCATTGAATTAAAACATAATGTGTATACATACGGATCATGGAATAAAAGCAATGAACCTGACATAAAAAAGTACATGAAAAAGGAATAGAACAGGAGTGCACGAAAATAAAATAAAATAGAATTTTATAAATTGAAAATGAACAGATGAAAATATAATGAAGATACAAACGATCTGATGTTAATATATAATCGAGAAATCATCAACATCATTTGAAATCCGATATGAAAAGGTATAAAAACATATAAAAGCTGCAATGAAAAAAAATTATGAGATTTTCAATAGGGAGACGAAGAATTGAATTAAGAAAAATGAAAAAAAATAAGAACATGCATCCTCCATGCGCAAAAAATACTTACCTGGAACATTTTTTAATGGAGATCTTGAATGCGTCGATGATATTATTGATGAAATCGAAGGAGAATAACTCAAAAACCATGAAGAACATAGATGGGAATCTCGAGTAAGGGAGAACGATATTTAAAAATATGCTACATTTAGTAATCAAATATGTGTAATCAATATTTAGCATGATAATCGGGATTGAAAGGGAAGGGAGTTTTTTTTCTAAAAATAGCATAGTGGTTTTTGTGCGGATTAGTGGTTTTATCGGGTGCCGTTGATTTATATTGAATGGATGGTAGGAGGTGTCTCACCAAGTGCATGGAAAGGTGGCACCTTAACTCAAGTTTTTCCTATATATATATATATATATATATATATATATATGAGAATAGGGAAGCTGCTGCAAGCAGCAGCCAACTTGGCTGCTCACCCGATCTAGACCGTTCATCGCGGTTCATATCAACGGTCCAGATCGGAGATGCAATCCTGGGTTTCCCCCTCCCACTCCCTATATCGCACCCTACCCTCTCCAGTCCCCACTTGACGCCCGCCCCCTCCCCCTCCCAATCTCCCACCCTACCCAACCCGACGCCCGCCCGCCCAACCTTCCCTCCCCATCTTGTCGTGCGTCCCTTCCCTCCCCATCTCGCGCCCTACTGCCGGCAGCTGCTCGCCCTCCGCGTGCACCTCTTCTCTCCCCGTGCGTGCTCCCTCTTCCGCCAACGTGTGCTCCCCATCACCGCACTTCCTCCTCCCAGCTCCATCCCCCTCAACGCCACCGGAATCCCTCTCCCACGACGCCCGTTACCTCCCAGCTTTTGATCGTAACCCTAATCTCGCCCTTCCACTCCTTCCCTATCTCACGCACCTCGCAACCCCTCCCTGTACGCGCCCTACAACGGCGTGCGTTGTGCAACATAATCGCCCAGTGCCACTACTTTCCTGTGCAAAGCCTTTGTCGATTCTCATTGAGTATGATTTTATCTTTTTTTTTGCAAATTATAATTATAATTTCTCTTTTTACCATTTACTGTTTACCTTAACTGTAGAGTAATTTTGTAATTGGAATATGAGTGATTCATTTTCATCGACATCCTTGAGGCAAACGATGGAATCCACATGTTATTGTGGTTTGAAGGCTGTAACGCACGTGTCAAAGAGAGAATGGAGCAAGGGTAGACGATTTATTCATTGTCCACGATGGAAGGTATAAGCTCATTAAGAGTGCACATTTGTTGATCAAATTTGAAAATTTTCTAATTTCTTTTTGTGAAGCAGGAGCAAAATTCGTGCAATTTCTTTGTTTGGATGGATGCCATTGATGATAGCAATAGGGATTCGGCGTACTTTCAAGCCGGCATGATACAACAGATGAAGCTTTTGCAAATGGAGTTTCGCAAACTGAAGCATATTGTTCTCGTTGCAGTTATATTTGCGATTAAGTTTCAAATATACTGCAATTGTCGGTAGTTTATGTAACATGTAATGTTATTATCTCTAGGTACCTTTCGTTCGACATCTATCGAGTGAGAAAATCTTGTACGTTTCATGCAATGTGGTATTTTGTATTGAATGTTGTTGCCAAATGTAATGTGCATGATATTTTGTAATGGATGTTGTTTCTTATGGCATGATGTATCTTTATCAAATGTGAGATCGCGCGATTCCTATCTTGTGAACAAACTAATCAGCTATTGCGGGTATGCTATTGTTCTCTCTAGTCAGCTCCGAGAAATTACCCTAGGAATTTGGTGATGATCATGGAATCAAACTAATCCAAATGAGAACAAACCAAATTGTTTCATGCGCATGATAAGATCAGGGTGGTGCTTTGCCACGCTTTATGTTGAAAGGAATGAATGAGATACTATTCCATTAACCCTAGAGCTCTCTTATATAGGAGAAAAGCTCTATGGGTAATTTACATAAACAAAACAAACAAAGACCACATAATAAAGTTATTCTAATATAATAAAGTTATTCTAACACTCCCCCTCAAGCTGGAGCATATATATCCAACATGCTCAGCTTGGAACAACAAAGATGAAATGGACCCCTAGCAAGGGCCTTGGTGAACATGTCTGCAACCTGCTCTCCTGATGATACATGAGACGTTGAAATAAATCCTTTTTGAATTAAGTCTCGTGTATAATGGCAATCCACTTCAATGTGCTTCGTCCTCTCATGGAAGGCTGGATTATTGGCTATGAACAAAGCTGCTTGATTATCACATTTTAGATTCATGGGAAGAGGGACATCAATAGTTAAATCAGTCAAAACGGATTTAACCCACATCATCTCAGTACTACCTTGGGCCATTGCCCTATATTCTGACTCTGCACTAGATCGAGCCACTACAGTTTGCTTCTTACTCTTCCAAGCTACTGGTGAGCTGCCAACAAATACAATAAAGCCTGAAGTTGACTTTCTATCATTAGGACACCCAGCATAGTCTGCATCAGCATAACCTGTGACGGATATCGAGGTATCTCTTCTAAACAGAAGACCAGTACCTGGAGACGACTTCAGATATCTCAAGATCATAAAAACAGCATTCATGTGAGCATGTCTGGGTTGCTCCATGAATTGGCTTACCCTATTAACCGCAAAGGCTATATCCGGTCGGGTAGTAGTGACATACAAGAGCTTTCCCACTAGCTCTCTATATCGTCTCTTGTCTACCTCCTCAGAGTCATCATCATAAAGTTTGACATTAGAATCCATAGAAGTAGCAGCTGGTCTACATCCTGCCATACCTGTCTCAGATAAGAGATCCGTAACATACTTCTTTTGTGTCATTACCATACCTTGCTTGTTTCGTGCAAACTCCAGCCCCAAAAAGTAGCAAAGTGTACCCAAATCCTTCATAACAAACTGCTCTCCAAGAAACTCCTTGGCTGCTTGAATGCCCTGCTCATTACTGCCTGTAATAACAATATCATCAACATACACTAAGATGATCACAGTACCTCGTTGGTCTCTCTTTACAAAGAGAGTATGATCTGCTGTAGATCTGACGAAGCCCTTCTGTTCAATCAACTCCGAGAGCTTCTGAAACCATGTCCGTGGACTCTGCTTCAGGCCATATATGGCCTTATGAAGACGGCACACCATACTGGACTCCCCCTCAGCAGCAAATCCTGGTGGCTGCTGCATATAGACCTCTTCCTGCAAGTCACCATACAAGAAGGCGTTCGTGACGTCAAGCTGAAATAGTGGCCAGTCGCGGACCACAGCAACTGCAATGAGAATCCGTAAGGTCGAATGACGGGCTACTGGAGAAAACGTCTCCTGATAGTCCACCCCATACGTTTGGGTGAACCCACGAGCAACCAACCTGGCTTTGTATCTATCAATCGTACCATCTGCCCGATGCTTGACAGTAAAAACCCATTTGCTTCCGACAGTGGACGCACCTGGTGGAGGATGCACAGTACTCCACGTTCCACGTGACTGCAACGCCGCCATTTCCTCTTCCATAGCTAAACGCCATGGGCTGCTCTGTAGGGCCTCCTGATAAGACCATGGGATGTGTACTGCCGATAACCCAACAACAAACTTGCGAAAGTCCGGGGACAAACGCTCCAACGATGCCTTAGAGCAAAAATCCATCCCATATTTGGGATTCATCGTCCAAGCTCGCTTCTGCCGTCTATGAGCAATAGGGATATGTAGATCATTGACTGGAGGAGCGGCAGTACCATCAGTACCCTGTACATCAGTACCCTGTACATCCATCTGCGCATTCAAATCACTTGTGCCATCAGTAGAACTCAAATGATCAGTACATACCTCGGGCGTGCTGGATGATGGAGGAGGCACATGAGCAGAGGGTCGTCGCTGATAAACCTGAGGGTAATGAACAGTAGCTGGTGGTGGCGGCGGTGGTGGTGGTGGTGTAGGCTGTGGTGGTGGTGAAGTAGACTGTGGTGGTAGATTAGAGCATGGAACAGATGGAGGTGGAGGCGGCACATAGATGTCGTCTCCTTCCTCTGAGTGAGTGAGTATGTCACCTGTAGGAGAATAATACATAATGGACTCAAAGAATGTGACATCTGCACTGACGTAGTACCTTCGTTTAACTGGATCAAAACACTGATATCCCTTCTGGGTTTTGGAATAACCCACAAAAACACATTTAACAGCTCTGGGAGAGAGCTTGTCAAGACCAGGAGAAAAACAATGAACAAATGCAATAGACCCAAAAACACGCGGTGTTAGGAAGAAAAGATCCTTCTCGGAAAATGCAGTCAAGAATGGAATCTTCTCCCCTAACACTGTCGAAGGCATACGATTCACTAAGTAACAAGCTGTTGGAACCCCATCTCCCCAATAGGAATGAGGAGCACGGCTCTGAATCAAGAGAGTCCTGGTGACATCCAATAAATGACGGTGTTTCCTCTCAGCCACCCCATTCTGTTGGGAGGTGTAAGGACACGATGTCTGATGCACAGTACCTTGAGTTTGAAGAAATCGAGAGAGCTAAGAAGTACAAAATTCTAGAGCATTGTCTGAGCGTATGTACTTAATTCTGGCAGAGAAAATGTTCTTAACTTCATTAATAAATGACTGAATAACCGGACCAGCATCAGACTTATTCTTGAGAAGAAACACCCAACATAACCTAGAAAACTCATCAACCGCAACAAGATAAAATCTGTGTCCTTGAATATCAGGGACACGACTGGGACCCCAAATATCAAAATGTAGCAGCTCAAATAGACCATGATGACTTGGACCTATACGACTCGGAAACGACGACCTGTGATGTTTGCCAAGTTGGCATGCTTCACACTGAAAATTAGACTTGGAAGAAATCTGTGGAAGAATATGGACCATCTTTTGCATCGGAAGATGGCCAAATCGAAGATGCCAAGTGTAGGGTGACACCGATCCAGCCCTCATAGAGGAGACACCAGCATAAGGAGATTGCACCAGTCTATAAAGACCCCCTTGCTCACGGCCAGTCCCAATCACTCTGCCCGTTAATATGTCCTGAAACACAAGAGTAGATGGGTGAAATATAGCACGGCAATGTAAATCTTTGGTGAGTTGACTAATAGACAGCAAATTCATCGAAAACTTCGGTGCATAGAGAACATTGGACAGTCTCAAGGTAGGAGTCAACTGCACCTCCCCCTGACCAATAATAGGAGAATATGTACCATCAGCTATCACCACCGATCGTTCAGATTGAGCAGGATGAAAAACACTAAACTGACCTCTGTCACCACATAGATGGTGTGATGCACCTGAATCCATGATCCATTCTGATAGATCCGCCTTGTAACACGTAGTTAAGGTAATGGGTGCGGAACCTTTGAAGGCACCACAGATGGAAAATCTACCTTGTTGTCTGACATGACAACAATAATAACCTGTAACTGGGGTTACACAATCTGACAACAACGTCTACTTATTCATAGACCCAGCGCGGTCACGCGCACAGAACAAGTGCATTCAAGGAAAGACGGCTAGGGCATAAGGTGCACACGCACATTACTTGCGCACAAAGGAAAGCACGTGCACACGAAATTACGTCACCAGGCGCACACCCTCGTAGATGAGGACTTGCGCGTTGATCGCACAAGCGCTTCACGTCGCAAGATGAGAACAGTAGACTACATGAGAGATCTATCAGGAGAGATCTACCTTAGATCGCCAGGAGAGATGGAGGCGATGTCGCGTTGCCAGGAGAGCTCGCCAGGCTTCACGTCGCCAGAACTTCACGTCGCCACCCCATTCTGTTGGGAGGTGTAAGGACACGATGTCTGATGCACAGTACCTTGAGTTTGAAGAAATCGAGAGAGCTAAGAAGTACAAAATTCTAGAGCATTGTCTGAGCGTATGTACTTAATTCTGGCAGAGAAAATGTTCTTAACTTCATTAATAAATGACTGAATAACCGGACCAGCATCAGACTTATTCTTGAGAAGAGACACCCAACATAACCTAGAAAACTCATCAACCGCAACAAGATAAAATCTGTGTCCTTGAATATCAGGGACACGACTGGGACCCCAAATATCAAAATGTAGCAGCTCAAATAGACCATGATGACTTGGACCTATACGACTCGGAAACGACGACCTGTGATGTTTGCCAAGTTGGCATGCTTCACACTGAAAATTAGACTTGGAAGAAATCTGTGGAAGAATATGGACCATCTTTTGCATCGGAAGATGGCCAAATCGAAGATGCCAAGTGTAGGGTGACACCGATCCAGCCCTCATAGAGGAGACACCAGCATAAGGAGATTGCACCAGTCTATAAAGACCCCCTTGCTCACGGCCAGTCCCAATCACTCTGCCCGTTAATATGTCCTGAAACACAAGAGTAGATGGGTGAAATATAGCACGGCAATGTAAATCTTTGGTGAGTTGACTAATAGACAGCAAATTCATCGAAAACTTCGGTGCATAGAGAACATTGGACAGTCTCAAGGTAGGAGTCAACTGCACCTCCCCCTGACCAATAATAGGGGAATATGTACCATCAGCTATCACCACCGATCGTTCAGATTGAGCAGGATGAAAAACACTAAACTGACCTCTGTCACCACATAGATGGTGTGATGCACCTGAATCCATGATCCATTCTGATAGATCCGCCTTGTAACACGTAGTTAAGGTAATGGGTGCGGAACCTTTGAAGGCACCACAGATGGAAAATCTACCTTGTTGTCTGACATGACAACAATAATAACCTGTAACTGGGGTTACACAATCTGACAACAACGTCTACTTATTCATAGACCCAGCGCGGTCACGCGCACAGAACAAGTGCATTCAAGGAAAGACGGCTAGGGCATAAGGTGCACACGCACATTACTTGCGCACAAAGGAAAGCACGTGCACACGAAATTACGTCACCAGGCGCACACCCTCGCAGATGAGGACTTGCGCGTTGATCGCACAAGCGCTTCACGTCGCAAGATGAGAACAGTAGACTACATGAGAGATCTATCAGGAGAGATCTACCTTAGATCGCCAGGAGAGATGGAGGCGATGTCGCGTTGCCAGGAGAGCTCGCCAGGCTTCACGTCGCCAGAACTTCACGTCGCCACCCCATTCTGTTGGGAGGTGTAAGGACACGATGTCTGATGCACAGTACCTTGAGTTTGAAGAAATCGAGAGAGCTAAGAAGTACAAAATTCTAGAGCATTGTCTGAGCGTATGTACTTAATTCTGGCAGAGAAAATGTTCTTAACTTCATTAATAAATGACTGAATAACCGGACCAGCATCAGACTTATTCTTGAGAAGAAACACCCAACATAACCTAGAAAACTCATCAACCGCAACAAGATAAAATCTGTGTCCTTGAATATCAGGGACACGACTGGGACCCCAAATATCAAAATGTAGCAGCTCAAATAGACCATGATGACTTGGACCTATACGACTCGGAAACTACGACCTGTGATGTTTGCCAAGTTGGCATGCTTCACACTGAAAATTAGACTTGGAAGAAATCTGTGGAAGAATATGGACCATCTTTTGCATCGGAAGATGGCCAAATCGAAGATGCCAAGTGTAGGGTGACACCGATCCAGCCCTCATAGAGGAGACACCAGCATAAGGAGATTGCACCAGTCTATAAAGACCCCCTTGCTCACGGCCAGTCCCAATCACTCTGCCCGTTAATATGTCCTGAAACACAAGAGTAGATGGGTGAAATATAGCACGGCAATGTAAATCTTTGGTGAGTTGACTAATAGACAGCAAATTCATCGAAAACTTCGGTGCATAGAGAACATTGGACAGTCTCAAGGTAGGAGTCAACTGCACCTCCCCCTGACCAATAATAGGGGAATATGTACCATCAGCTATCACCACCGATCGTTCAGATTGAGCAGGATGAAAAACACTAAACTGACCTCTGTCACCACATAGATGGTGTGATGCACCTGAATCCATGATCCATTCTGATAGATCCGCCTTGTAACACGTAGTTAAGGTAATGGGTGCGGAACCTTTGAAGGCACCACAGATGGAAAATCTACCTTGTTGTCTGACATGACAACAATAATAACCTGTAACTGGGGTTACACAATCTGACAACAACGTCTACTTATTCATAGACCCAGCGCGGTCACGCGCACAGAACAAGTGCATTCAAGGAAAGACGGCTAGGGCATAAGGTGCACACACACATTACTTGCGCACAAAGGAAAGCACGTGCACACGAAATTACGTCACCAGGCGCACACCCTCGCAGATGAGGACTTGCGCGTTGATCGCACAAGCGCTTCACGTCGCAAGATGAGAACAGTAGACTACATGAGAGATCTATCAGGAGAGATCTACCTTAGATCGCCAGGAGAGATGGAGGCGATGTCGCGTTGCCAGGAGAGCTCGCCAGGCTTCACGTCGCCAGAACTTCACGTCGCCACCCCATTCTGTTGGGAGGTGTAAGGACACGATGTCTGATGCACAGTACCTTGAGTTTGAAGAAATCGAGAGAGCTAAGAAGTACAAAATTCTAGAGCATTGTCTGAGCGTATGTACTTAATTCTGGCAGAGAAAATGTTCTTAACTTCATTAATAAATGACTGAATAACCGGACCAGCATCAGACTTATTCTTGAGAAGAAACACCCAACATAACCTAGAAAACTCATCAACCGCAACAAGATAAAATCTGTGTCCTTGAATATCAGGGACACGACTGGGACCCCAAATATCAAAATGTAGCAGCTCAAATAGACCATGATGACTTGGACCTATACGACTCGGAAACGACGACCTGTGATGTTTGCCAAGTTGGCATGCTTCACACTGAAAATTAGACTTGGAAGAAATCTGTGGAAGAATATGGACCATCTTTTGCATCGGAAGATGGCCAAATCGAAGATGCCAAGTGTAGGGTGACACCGATCCAGCCCTCATAGAGGAGACACCAGCATAAGGAGATTACACCAGTCTATAAAGACCCCCTTGCTCACGGCCAGTCCCAATCACTCTGCCCGTTAATATGTCCTGAAACACAAGAGTAGATGGGTGAAATATAGCACGGCAATGTAAATCTTTGGTGAGTTGACTAATAGACAGCAAATTCATCGAAAACTTCGGTGCATAGAGAACATTGGACAGTCTCAAGGTAGGAGTCAACTGCACCTCCCCCTGACCAATAATAGGGGAATATGTACCATCAGCTATCACCACCGATCGTTCAGATTGAGCAGGATGAAAAACACTAAACTGACCTCTGTCACCACATAGATGGTGTGATGCACCTGAATCCATGATCCATTCTGATAGATCCGCCTTGTAACACGTAGTTAAGGTAATGGGTGCGGAACCTTTGAAGGCACCACAGATGGAAAATCTACCTTGTTGTCTGACATGACAACAATAATAACCTGTAACTGGGGTTACACAATCTGACAACAACGTCTACTTATTCATAGACCCAGCGCGGTCACGCGCACAGAACAAGTGCATTCAAGGAAAGACGGCTAGGGCATAAGGTGCACACGCACATTACTTGCGCACAAAGGAAAGCACGTGCACACGAAATTACGTCACCAGGCGCACACCCTCGCAGATGAGGACTTGCGCGTTGATCGCACAAGCGCTTCACGTCGCAAGATGAGAACAGTAGACTACATGAGAGATCTATCAGGAGAGATCTACCTTAGATCGCCAGGAGAGATGGAGGCGATGTCGCGTTGCCAGGAGAGCTCGCCAGGCTTCACGTCGCCAGAACTTCACGTCGCCACCCCATTCTGTTGGGAGGTGTAAGGACACGATGTCTGATGCACAGTACCTTGAGTTTGAAGAAATCGAGAGAGCTAAGAAGTACAAAATTCTAGAGCATTGTCTGAGCGTATGTACTTAATTCTGGCAGAGAAAATGTTCTTAACTTCATTAATAAATGACTGAATAACCGGACCAGCATCAGACTTATTCTTGAGAAGAAACACCCAACATAACCTAGAAAACTCATCAACCGCAACAAGATAAAATCTGTGTCCTTGAATATCAGGGACACGACTGGGACCCCAAATATCAAAATGTAGCAGCTCAAATAGACCATGATGACTTGGACCTATACGACTCGGAAACGACGACCTGTGATGTTTGCCAAGTTGGCATGCTTCACACTGAAAATTAGACTTGGAAGAAATCTGTGGAAGAATATGGACCATCTTTTGCATCGGAAGATGGCCAAATCGAAGATGCCAAGTGTAGGGTGACACCGATCCAGCCCTCATAGAGGAGACACCAGCATAAGGAGATTGCACCAGTCTATAAAGACCCCCTTGATCACGGCCAGTCCCAATCACTCTGCCCGTTAATATGTCCTGAAACACAAGAGTAGATGGGTGAAATATAACACGGCAATGTAAATCTTTGGTGAGTTGACTAATAGACAGCAAATTCATCGAAAACTTCGGTGCATAGAGAACATTGGATAGTCTCAAGGTAGGAGTCAACTGCACCTCCCCCTGACCAATAATAGGGGAATATGTACCATCAGCTATCACCACCGATCGTTCAGATTGAGCAGGATGAAAAACACTAAACTGACCTCTGTCACCACATAGATGGTGTGATGCACCTGAATCCATGATCCATTCTGATAGATCCGCCTTGTAACACGTAGTTAAGGTAATGGGTGCGGAACCTTTGAAGGCACCACAGATGGAAAATCTACCTTGTTGTCTGACATGACAACAATAATAACCTGTAACTGGGGTTACACAATCTGACAACAACGTCTACTTATTCATAGACCCAGCGCGGTCACGCGCACAGAACAAGTGCATTCAAGGAAAGACGGCTAGGGCATAAGGTGCACACGCACATTACTTGCGCACAAAGGAAAGCACGTGCACACGAAATTACGTCACCAGGCGCACACCCTCGCAGATGAGGACTTGCGCGTTGATCGCACAAGCGCTTCACGTCGCAAGATGAGAACAGTAGACTACATGAGAGATCTATCAGGAGAGATCTACCTTAGATCGCCAGGAGAGATGGAGGCGATGTCGCGTTGCCAGGAGAGCTCGCCAGGCTTCACGTCGCCAGAACTTCACGTCGCCACCCCATTCTGTTGGGAGGTGTAAGGACACGATGTCTGATGCACAGTACCTTGAGTTTGAAGAAATCGAGAGAGCTAAGAAGTACAAAATTCTAGAGCATTGTCTGAGCGTATGTACTTAATTCTGGCAGAGAAAATGTTCTTAACTTCATTAATAAATGACTGAATAACCGGACCAGCATCAGACTTATTCTTGAGAAGAAACACCCAACATAACCTAGAAAACTCATCAACCGCAACAAGATAAAATCTGTGTCCTTGAATATCAGGGACACGACTGGGACCCCAAATATCAAAATGTAGCAGCTCAAATAGACCATGATGACTTGGACCTATACGACTCGGAAACGACGACCTGTGATGTTTGCCAAGTTGGCATGCTTCACACTGAAAATTAGACTTGGAAGAAATCTGTGGAAGAATATGGACCATCTTTTGCATCGGAAGATGGCCAAATCGAAGATGCCAAGTGTAGGGTGACACCGATCCAGCCCTCATAGAGGAGACACCAGCATAAGGAGATTGCACCAGTCTATAAAGACCCCCTTGCTCACGGCCAGTCCCAATCACTCTGCCCGTTAATATGTCCTGAAACACAAGAGTAGATGGGTGAAATATAGCACGGCAATGTAAATCTTTGGTGAGTTGACTAATAGACAGCAAATTCATCGAAAACTTCGGTGCATAGAGAACATTGGACAGTCTCAAGGTAGGAGTCAACTGCACCTCCCCCTGACCAATAATAGGGGAATATGTACCATCAGCTATCACCACCGATCGTTCAGATTGAGCAGGATGAAAAACACTAAACTGACCTCTGTCACCACATAGATGGTGTGATGCACCTGAATCCATGATCCATTCTGATAGATCCGCCTTGTAACACGTAGTTAAGGTAATGGGTGCGGAACCTTTGAAGGCACCACAGATGGAAAATCTACCTTGTTGTCTGACATGACAACAATAATAACCTGTAACTGGGGTTACACAATCTGACAACAACGTCTACTTATTCATAGACCCAGCGCGGTCACGCGCACAGAACAAGTGCATTCAAGGAAAGACGGCTAGGGCATAAGGTGCACACGCACATTACTTGCGCACAAAGGAAAGCACGTGCACACGAAATTACGTCACCAGGCGCACACCCTCGCAGATGAGGACTTGCGCGTTGATCGCACAAGCGCTTCACGTCGCAAGATGAGAACAGTAGACTACATGAGAGATCTATCAGGAGAGATCTACCTTAGATCGCCAGGAGAGATGGAGGCGATGTCGCGTTGCCAGGAGAGCTCGCCAGGCTTCACGTCGCCAGAACTTCACGTCGCCACCCCATTCTGTTGGGAGGTGTAAGGACACGATGTCTGATGCACAGTACCTTGAGTTTGAAGAAATCGAGAGAGCTAAGAAGTACAAAATTCTAGAGCATTGTCTGAGCGTATGTACTTAATTCTGGCAGAGAAAATGTTCTTAACTTCATTAATAAATGACTGAATAACCGGACCAGCATCAGACTTATTCTTGAGAAGAAACACCCAACATAACCTAGAAAACTCATCAACCGCAACAAGATAAAATATGTGTCCTTGAATATCAGGGACACGACTGGGACCCCAAATATCAAAATGTAGCAGCTCAAATAGACCATGATGACTTGGACCTATACGACTCGGAAACGACGACCTGTGATGTTTGCCAAGTTGGCATGCTTCACACTGAAAATTAGACTTGGAAGAAATCTGTGGAAGAATATGGACCATCTTTTGCATCGGAAGATGGCCAAATCGAAGATGCCAAGTGTAGGGTGACACCGATCCAGCCCTCATAGAGGAGACACCAGCATAAGGAGATTGCACCAGTCTATAAAGACCCCCTTGCTCACGGCCAGTCCCAATCACTCTGCCCGTTAATATGTCCTGAAACACAAGAGTAGATGGGTGAAATATAGCACGGCAATGTAAATCTTTGGTGAGTTGACTAATAGACAGCAAATTCATCGAAAACTTCAGTGCATAGAGAACATTGGACAGTCTCAAGGTAGGAGTCAACTGCACCTCCCCCTGACCAATAATAGGGGAATATGTACCATCAGCTATCACCACCGATCGTTCAGATTGAGCAGGATGAAAAACACTAAACTGACCTCTGTCACCACATAGATGGTGTGATGCACCTGAATCCATGATCCATTCTGATAGATCCGCCTTGTAACACGTAGTTAAGGTAATGGGTGCGGAACCTTTGAAGGCACCACAGATGGAAAATCTACCTTGTTGTCTGACATGACAACAATAATAACCTGTAACTGGGGTTACACAATCTGACAACAACGTCTACTTATTCATAGACCCAGCGCGGTCACGCGCACAGAACAAGTGCATTCAAGGAAAGATGGCTAGGGCATAAGGTGCACACGCACATTACTTGCGCACAAAGGAAAGCACGTGCACACGAAATTACGTCACCAGGCGCACACCCTCGCAGATGAGGACTTGCGCGTTGATCGCACAAGCGCTTCACGTCGCAAGATGAGAACAGTAGACTACATGAGAGATCTATCAGGAGAGATCTACCTTAGATCGCCAGGAGAGATGGAGGCGATGTCGCGTTGCCAGGAGAGCTCGCCAGGCTTCACGTCGCCAGAACTTCACGTCGCCAGGCTACAGGCGACGTCGCGTCGATGTCACGCACAGGGCTAGCGGCCTAGATCGACGATGACTAGCAGGCACGCCATGAGGAGATCAGCAGCAAGGAGCGCGACCAGAGGAGATCAACAAGCACGCCACGCGCGCGCGAGTAGGAGCGAGGGCTCCAGGTGCGCGATGAGGGTGCCAGGCGAGGAGGGCTCCAAGGTGCGCGATGTCTCCAGGCGCACGATGAGAGGGAGACGCGCGCGATCAGGAAGAGGAGGCGCTAGGCACGCGTGCGGCGGCGCGTGAGGCGGCGCCGATCGAGAGAGAGGGAGAGAGAGAGGGGTCGGCGGGTGGGGTGGGTTAGGGTTAGGGTTTCGAGAACTCCGGTCTAGGACCGTCGCTCTGATACCATGTTGAAAGGAATGAACGAGATACTATTCCATTAACCCTAGAGCTCTCTTATATAGGAGAAAAGCTCTATGGGTAATTTACATAAACAAGACAAATAAAGACCACATAATAAAGTTATTCTAATATAATAAAGTTATTCTAACACTTTAGATATGATCTTTCAGGTTGCTGAGCTGCACACAAAATTTTCAGGGCCTGTTGTTATACTCTGACATTTGTAAAGAATACTCCAAATAATGAGGACTTCGTCCTCTTGTTTGCCATTAACTAATTCTGTAAACAGTGTCTTGATTACATTCTAAAATAATAACCATTGCATAATGTCTCCTAAGCAATTCTAAAATAATGGTGATGAACATGGACAGACTGAAACATGAAGGGGGAAACATGGTGATGAAAAAATAATGTATCCCGTCAACCAACCAAACAAGAACGGGGGATAAACCATACTTCCCTCATCTGAACAGGATTATAGAGTAATGCTACCATTGCGGATGCTGAGTTAGCTTTATTTAGTATGTGTATACGTACTGTGTGTGCACGCACATGTGCACCAAATGTCAACCATGTGGATAATTTTTTCACAGTGTAAACGCACATTAGCAACCAACTCTACCATACGTTCAAGAATTTAGAACAGATGTAAACAGGTAATAATCAATTTACAATTCCTGCATAAAGTATAGGGATTTTTACCCGGCAGACCCTATAATCTTTTGCAATTACCGCTACGACCTTCGAAACATCGTAATTCCTCTCTCGACCCCGTAAACTTGTTAACCTTTACCCTACAAACCCTGTGGTTAACCCCCATCCATTTCACCGTTAAAAGTAACCAGATTCTGTTATCTTCCTTTACATTATACCCGTTTTATTTATGAAAATTACTGTCAGTGCCACTCCCTCATCCACGGCAGCCCATCCACCTTCCCGTCCATCCCCTCCCCCTCGAAGCCCCCCTCCCCCGCCCACCGCCTCTCCCTACCTGAAGCCCCCCTCCTCCCTGGCCGCGTGACGCCTCGCTCGGAGCTCCTCCCCTGACCCGCCCAGCTCGAAGCGGCCGGGAAAGGACCCCTCCCTGATCAGTCACGCGAGACCCCCTCCCCTCGACCCAGCTAGTGCGCGAGGCACATCCCCCTGCTGTCGGTCGCACGAGGCCCCCCTCGGCCCAGCTCGAAGCGCGCGAGGCACCCCCCTCCCCCGCCGCCCCAGCGTCACCCCTCCCCCCTCACTGGATGCGTAAGGCACCCCCCTCTCCCGTCGCCCCAACGTCACCCCTCCCCCCTCGCTGGATGCGCGAGCCCCCCTTCCCCCACCGCCCCACGTCACCCCTCCCCCCTCGCTGGATGCGCGAGGCACCCCTCTCCCCCGTCGCCCCAGCGTCACCCCTCCCCCCTCGCTGGATGCGCGAACCCCCACCTCCCCGGCCGCCCCAACGTCACCCCTCCCCCCTCTCAGTCCTGCGAGACCCCCCTCTCGACCCCCTCTCCCCCAACGGGAAAGGCCTCCTCCATGTCAGTCCTGCGAGACCCCCTTCTCGGCCCAGCTCCGTTCGAAGAAGCC
Source organism: Ottelia alismoides (assembly GCA_037367405.1). Taxonomy (NCBI): domain Eukaryota; kingdom Viridiplantae; phylum Streptophyta; class Magnoliopsida; order Alismatales; family Hydrocharitaceae; genus Ottelia; species Ottelia alismoides. The sequence continues at coordinate 421,664 of JAZKJV010001505.1, forward strand.
CCCAACCTCCTCCCCTTCAGCCCCCAGTGGAACCCAAACCCAATCCAGAACACGACCCCGCCCATCGCCAGCCTCTTCCCTTCGCCCGTGGAAGCCTGCTCGCGTTCACCTCCTCCATCCTCGGTCAGTGCTCTCGTGTGGGCAGAGAGATGGAGGAGATGATGCGGAGAAGCTGTTGGAGGAGAGAGGAATTCTCTTGATTGATTCTAGCCGTCCGATCGTGGATTGGTTAGATTAACTCATTTTTAACTCAAGGAAGTTAACTCTAGATGTGTCAATTTAACGGTAGGGTTCCTGGGGTAAGACGGAGCAAGTTTACGGGGGTGAGGGAGGAATTACGATGTTTCGAAGGTCGTAGCGGTAATTGCAAAAGATTATAGGGTCTGCCGGGTAAAAATCCCTAAAGTATATGGTAGATGAAGGTGAATAATTTGTTTGTCTGCAACCCCCGACTGTCTGAAGTAATGCAAACATAAAACAGATATTCTTGAAACTCTTGGATCCACAAACCGACTGAAAAAGGGTCGAGCATCAATCCAAATACCGTAGTCATGCATCTTACAAACGATTCCTCAATTTCAGTCAACAAGATACTGAATACTCAAGGGCAACAATTTCAACAGTAGCAGTCCAATTTGAATCATATTGGCCTGCTCCCAGAAAAATACTGCATACATTGCAAAACAATGTAAAGAACGTCAATCATAGCAAGTTCTCAATACAAAACATGTCAGCATCTAAAGAACAGACCATCTTAGAAACATGACTCCTCAATTCACTCCAAAACATGGCAGCATCTAAAGAACATACCATCTTAATGCTTTCCAAAACATGTCAACATGGTGTACCTCCAACTCCATCGAATTGCTAATATTAAAAGTTACAATGCCTTATATTGTTTTCTAAACAGGAAAAGGAGACACCCTGTATCAAAGGTGATATCCCAAAAAGAAACGTGCATCAAGATCCAAGCAAGAACTACAAGCACTGAGGCTACAAAGTACTCCATACACGACCACTTGGACAAAAGTTTGAACAAGCTGGATACAAAGCATATAAGAGCTGCGCATCATCCTGTAGGACATCGTATCTCTTCTGACATCAGCATGCGAACACCTCTCGATTTATATCAGCAAGAGAGCTACCCAATATCTTAGCGCATACTTGGCAGCTACAAATTAAAAATTGATAAATGTAAGTATGAGCATACAATAAAAGCTTGACATCTATTCGGAGTAAAAGCTAGCAGCTTCCTAACCTCTGCTTTACATGTAGTTTGATAGTGACCTTTCTCTCCACATCGATGGCAAGTCCTTTGTTTGACCTCGGATTGAGAAGAAGACGCTTCAATCCTAGATTTTATTCGCTCTGACTTTTTGGGATGTCCTTTAGCTTTTACGTGATGAGGGTCACGAATATCGATGAAATCATGTGTCACAATTGCGTCATTGCTTGGTATGGGTTCTTGAGATAATTGATGTGGCACATGAGCATCACTTTCGTGAAAGGCCCTAAGTCTCTTTAGATCAACTTGGACCATTTCCTTAGCTGCATCAAAGATTTTGCAATCTAAACTCCCCAACTCATATAGTTCATTGAGTTCTGTGCGGAGTCCCCACAACATTGCAAGTGTCGGCTTGTTTACATTACTATTGGATATTACTTGGTAACTTTTGCGAAATCGTGCATTCAACGACCATCGATGTATCTCATGGTCTTCTTGTATTCTTCTTGAAACAATTTGAAATTGGCAGGAGTGTAAAACTTGGATGCTTGTAATTCAATGGGATGCTGTGATACCAAGATGGCTTTCGACGAGGATGCTTTGAAATCCTCACTCTCTTCGGCATTTTTCCAACCAACTTCCAGGTGATATATTGTATGTAGATTGCAAATGTGTCCATTTACTCTCGAACTCTTCGGGTGATTCAGACTTGAAAATCCAATTGTTGTAGTCGTGTTCAAACACCTTGTTTTTTCGTAGCTGATGCAAGTGGATCAAGGCATTCTTCTTGATATGCCAACTACAAAATCTATGTGTGGTAGTGGGGAATACTAATGAGATAGCTTCTCTCATAGCGGGATCTTGATCAGTTATTATTGAAGTAGGCATCTTTCCATGCATGCATGCCAACCAGGTGTTAAACAACCACATAAATGTCTCTGTCGTCTCATCTGCCAATAGAGCACACCCATATAATGTCGACTGCCGGTGGTGATTAATGCCAGTGAAGGGTGCAAACGGCATTGAAAATTTATTTGTACGATAGGTTGTATCAAACACCAAGACGTCGCCAAAAGTCATGTACGAAGTCCGTGACCTACCATCGGCCCAAAAGACGCTTCTAACCATGCGATCCGCGTCAATTTCCACTCTAAAGAAAAGTCAGAATCAATTTTCACTTTTTGCTCAAAACACCTCATAATTGACATGCATTCCTTTCCAATATTATTTTTCCGATTCCGTTTAATTTGGTCTCTGCAAACTTGACTGCTAATATGTTGCTCACCCGAAGCACCAAGTACGGAGGAAATTTTGGAGCCAGATAAACCGCAAGTGTGCAACGTATCAATCAAACTTCTTGCAGAAGAAGATACAATTCTGTGAGATCAAAGCCTTGCAACTTTCGATGGACTTGCTAAATCATGATTGTGTTCTTCATGAAACTCTCTTACAACCCAACACCCTTCATCATTTTCACAAACAAATATGTGTGCTTCACATCCTTCTCGAACATCACGTCTTCTTTTGACCTTGTGTCCCACACGTCACTTGTCATTGAGATCTTTGTATCCTTGTTTCGAACAAACAATTTTCCGAGCTATAACGAGGTTGGTTTTTGAAGATCTTCGTAACAAATTCTTACGTATCGAAAAACCAATTTTCCTTGCATATAGATTGTAGAATTTCAATGCTTCGTCTTCCGAAACAAATTGCATTCCAATGAAAGGCTTCTCAAATGTATCAACATCCTCATCCACATGTGAATTCTCATTTGACATAGCATCACAGGCATCTTCATCATAGTGTGAGCGACTATCTAAACCGTTGCCATCATCTATATTCGAGTTATCATCCTTTCCTTCTACATTGAATGACACCTGTGTTTGCAAAATTTTCGAAGAAAACTAATTTTCATGGATAGACAACAAATAGAGAAATCTTCAACAAATTATGATTACTGATAGATTAATGTCATAAAAATAACATTCAATGTAGATACTATGCTCTGTAAACCCATAACAATCGTTAAAATATTTGTTTATCTGTACATATTTATCATATAGTGACTGTAAACCCATAACACAGTTATCATATATGTATATACACATTTGTAAATCACAGAGTCAATGTGAATCTGTATACCCATTTCGGCTATATGATATGCCAACATTTACAGATTCACATTCAACAAATTTGATATATACATATGTGTGGGTATACAGATTGAATGTGTTTGTATATCACAGAGTGAATGTGAATCTGTATACCCATTCACTACAGAGCATTTACACATTCACTATATGTATATCACATATACATAATGCTTCACAGAGCATTTCACAGAGCATTTGTTTATCTGTATATATGCTCTGTAAACCCATAACACAATCACATTCACGAACCTGCAATGTGCCAGTAATGGCATCGTACAGGGATGGTTGGGATAGCGGTGTCTGAGGCATCGCACGGCAAGGGGAGTGGCTGCCGCAAGGAGGAGGTTCTGGAGGGCAAGCATGGTGAGGGTATGTATCGCTGGAGGGCTTCATGAATCGTTGGAGAGTCAGCGGAGGGATGGAGCCATAGGAGCACGAGCGGGGGAGAGAAGAGGTGCACGCGGAGGGCGAGCAGCTGCCGGAGGTAGGGTGCGAGATGGGGAGGGAAGGGTGGGCGGGCGGGCGTCGGGTTGGGTAGGGTGCGAGATTGGGAGGGGGAGGGGGCGGGCGTCGAGTGCGAGATTGGGAGTGGGAGGGGGAAACCCAGGATAACATCTCCGATCTGGACCGTTGATATGAACCGCGATGAACGATCCAGATCGGGTGAGCAGCCAAGTTGGCTGCTGCTTGCAGCACCTTCCCTATTCTCATATATATATATATATATATATATATATATATATATATATATATATGGGTAAAATGGGTAAAATGGGGCTGCCCCCAGGGAGTAGCCAACTTGGCTACTCCCACCCCTATTTTTCCCTCATTTTTTATTTTTTTAGATTTCCCTCATTTTTTATTTTTTTGGAAAATAAAAATTTGTATATTCATCATTATATCCCTCTCACATTCTATTAAAATTTTGTCAGAAACAGAGACTCCTAAGCCCTCCATCCAGACGTCATTTTTTTAACGGTCGTAGGATTTTTTAAATCAACCATGTTTGGATGGAGGCCGTAGGAGTCTCTGTTTCTGACGAAATTTTAATAGAATGTGAGAGGGATATAATGATGAATATACAAATTTTTATTTTCCAAAAAAATAAAAAAATGTGGGAAAATAGGGGTGGGAGTAGCCAAGTTGGCTACTCCTTGGGGGCAGCCCCATTTACCTCTCTCTCTCTCTCTCTCTCTCTCTATATATATATATATATATATATATATATAGGACCCTTCCAATGAGGTGCACCTTTCCTGGGTGCTTGGAAAGCCACTCATAATGACCGTAAGATGGGGATCTAATGGATGAGATTAAAACCACCAAGGAAAAGGTAGGAGTGGTATTCGAACTAACTAATTAGCTAAGATTAAGGAGGACAATGAGCATTTAACATAAAATAAGATATTTTGAAATTTTTTGAAATTTAAACACTTCTACAACTAATTCGAATTACTAATATAAAATATACCTAAAATAAATTATAACCTTACCAAAAACGTACGACCTGTATAACACTACAAAACTGTTAAGGTCGATGTGGTACTTAGAATTACTAAATTTACAAAAATAAGGGCTACAATACTAAACTATGCAAAGGAATACAACAAAAATGCTGACATACATTCAAAAATTGTTAATGGATTTACAATTACTAACATTATAATAAGAAATATCTTGATAATATGATATATGTTTGTTGTATAATACAATATAATGGAATCACACATACTTGTTATAATGTATTGCAAGTTGGAAATATAGTTCAATCTCGAAAAGAGCATACAAATTTGCATCTGTTATTGTCGGTCTGTGTACATTAAATTACTAAGATTTACAAATTATTAACACACAATACAATACACTGCAAAAGAATACAAAAGAAATCCAGGACTTTGTGAAATTGTTGCCAGTTGTAACGAAATTGTAAACAAATATATGATATATATCACTTCCAATTACAATATAACAAACCACAATACATTTTCTGCATCTACAATTTTAACTCTTACTACCATAACCAAATGAAAAATTCCTATAACAAAGCTTCACACTATAAGTAAAACTTACCTTAAACCTACGACTTGTAATCTGATAAGCTCAATGTGTTACTTTAAATTACTAATAATTACAATAATATGTACTACAATACAAAATAATGCAAAGGAATACATAATAAATACTCACATATATGCAATAATTGTCATTTAATTTACATTTTTTATCAAACTAATGAGATATGTCTCCGAAAACTACTATATGAGAAAGCATAACACAATATGTGCATACAAGAACTCTACCTTTTTAAACAAGTTTCTAAGAGAAATATTTCTATAAAAAAACCTAACAGTATTAATCGAAGTTGAGTAAAATTTTGAATTCACAAGTGATAAGAGCGTTGGGTTTACTTTAATTTACATAGATTTACAAATTATAACATTACAATACATTAGAGTTCATTAAAATACAACCTATTACAAAACGAACCAGTAAATTATATCCCGTATATTACTATTTGTAACTTTGAAATACAAAGTTGATCGATAAAATACATTTTATAACTTAAAAAATACAATATCAAAATAAAATTTAATGTTATGAATCTTAAAATAATTAGAGGATGAAATTTACTATATAATAAATCATGAACTTGTTAAATAAATGAATTACTTTATAAATATTCATTATTTATTATAAAAAATACATTATCTAATAGAAAATAAAACGATCCCTTAACAGGGGTTCGATTTAATAAATAACATCTTTTGATAGATAAGAAATTTTGAAAAACATTCAATTAGCATGATATAAGACAAATTGATCTTACGAAATTTAACTAATAAATCTATTTTTGAATGAATCAATGAATACTATGTACTAACAACGATGCAAAAAAAAGCTCTTCTAAATTTTTATAAAGAATAGCATTGAAAAATTGGAAGAAGGATGAAGAATTCATACCTGGAAACGTGAAGAAGCTAAAGACGTTGTGGAATGAACAATGACGGGAAAAATTTTGAAATTTGAGAGTATAGGATTATTTGAGAATAATATGTTTCTATTTTTAGCTAATACAATCAAATATTAAATATTGATTATACAACTACATAATTAATTTGACTTAAATAACTTAAAGTAATATATAGGAAGACTTTATCACCGTGATTTCCGCCTTCAGTTACAAGGTGACAGAAACAGAGTTCCCTCCCTCTCCGAACGACTTTGGCGACTCAAGAACCCTAGGGGGTTTGTCACCTTCGATCCACGGCGGTAAAGGCACGAGGACGACGAAACTAAGAAGAAGACAACCAGGTCAGACATAGCTCTAAAATGCTATATTGATTAGATTTCTTAGTATTTGGATTCACAAAAAATAATCGTCACCGTAGAAAATGCATGAGAGAACTGTATATATTTTAACCATCTGATTATCTTTTAATTGCAAAGGATGGATTTTTAAATCATCAGATTATTCATATCTCGTTACAATGATCTTTGCAAAATTACGACAGTAAAAAAAATATGTAAACAATAAAACTTAGTTATACTGCTGCGCGAAAGCAAAAGATAAAATGTTAACAACAACATTCATGTCTGCTGTGTAATATTAAAATTACAGATGCATATTTTAGACGTTTATTTATGGTGTTTTAACATATAAGAAATTATAATGAAAATATTGTAGAGATGAGCTGCAGCGAATCAGATTTCGATGAAATAAGGGGACCAAGAAAAATGAAAGAACACTTAAGCGGAAATTCTTCTGATGAGGACAATGTGAAGGAAGCTGCTGATTCAAACTGCACAATTTCATTGGTGATGAAAGGTACATGAAATTAATTAAAAACTAAATCATTACGTGTCTTCTAAAAACATAATGTATTTGTTATTTATGAATTACAGTGAAGGGTAAAGGCATGAGTAAAATCCCTGACATAGAAGATGCGGCTACTGAAGAGTGCATGACTGAAAAATATGGCAGTAAGATACAAATTGCATATCCCTTTAGATAATTTTGTAAATTCTTATTGTTTAATCTGTTTTATGTGTTTTATACAAAATTACTATAAGAATGTGTTTACTTCTTTAAAGGTAAGGGCTACATACAACACAGATGCTTTGTGGATCATTTTGTTCAATTCATAGATGCTCATAGACCAACAGCAAAGCAACAATGTCTGATTAATAAGACTGCATTCTCGAAATTAATAAACATTGGAAAAGTTGATATCCAAAGGAGAATTCTGCAATGGATTGTTGAACAATATCAGGGAGGACGCCAATTTAAATTTGAGAACCGGGTTCTCAACTTCACGGACGAAGACATAGGAGCAATATTAGGAATTTCAAGCACGGGCTTTGCAGTGACTGTGAAGGGCAGACACCTACAATGGAAGAGCTATATTTCAGAGGAGATATTTGATTTTGGAATGATTTTCAATAGGAGGAAATTAGTCAATATTTTGATAGATTTCTACGATAGAGAGATGATGACTCGGTGGCTGTTTACGTTACTTGCTTGATATTGTTCATGTTTTCCACGTTCTTGTTCCCAGATTGTGGATACTCTTTCCCAAGAGATTTACTCCATTACGTTGAATCTTTGGAAGATACCCGATTTTTTAACTGGTCAGACGCTGTAGCAAAAATAATTTTGTTCAACATGGAAGATGTATTGCATAGAATACATCAGAGGAGGCAAGGATCGTCAAGAAGAACACTTGGATATCTTACGGGTTGTGTAGCATGTCTATACGTAAGTAAACATGTTATTGTATAATAATTTATAAAATCGTAACTAATCAGTTATTTTTGAAAATTATAATAGGTCTGGATGTTAGAATACTGTTGGAAAGATCTTGTCGTCAACAGAGATCTACGTCCAAGGATACAGAAATGGGCAGGCTCAATAAAAGGTTTATCAAGGAGAATCGCTTCACTCACCAATGAACATGTATGAAATAGTATATGCACATAAATAATACTATATATGACTTAATGTTGTAAATGATAGTAATTTAAAGTGGACATACCTTTTTTATAAACTACAAATGTATCAGATTATAGGAGGTTTGCATCCACAAAAAAAATGAAATATTTAAAATAGGAGCAGATGAATATGTTTTCTCGTATGAAAGATTCATTCAATACGGGTTCTCATTGAGAAGGCCACAGATTAACCTCCAATCCCGAATAAAAGTGCCTAAGGATGAACCTGCAAGGAGAGGGAGATACAAGAGGGCAGAATTTCAAATTGTAAAGAGTATAAATCAAGAAACTAACATTCGTGCTGGAAATGGGACTGACAAGCAATGCATGTGTGATGAATTTTCAAAAGAAATAGATAGGTTGCATAAGCTAACAGAAGAGCTGAATGATATACATCAAGATAAGGATGCCAAAATCACAGCTTATGAAATTCAGTTAAGAAGGTTGGAAATGGATAATGAAGAATTGAGAGGGAAACTGGAAAAAGCAACTCCAGCTGAAGTGGACAAAGAAATCAATGAGAAATTGATAATGGAAGGAGAGAACAAACTGACTGAGGTTGATGATCAGAAAAATACACTTGTGGTGGAAAGCATTTCTGAAATTGTCATCAAGTTGGATACAGAACAAGAAGGAGAAATTAATTTATCCAAAAAAGAGTGTATTCCATGTTTTGATCTTGGAATTGTGGAGTATGAGTCCGTTGTCACAGATAAAAATAAGGTCGCACAAAGGAAGAGAAGAAAGGAGAGATCATCAAAATGCAAGGAATATTAATCATACAAAAAGAGTCAAAGAAAGGAATGCAGCCAAAAGAGATGCAAGGAAAACAAGAGAAACTATTACAAGTGAAACAGACCACGAGGTGTATATTAGAACTTGATTATTAATCATACAATGATTTATAGTTCTTCCAGAGAATATATATGACATATTTACAGTTTTAATGATTAATCTTCTAAAAATGATATATATATATATATAAACATTACAGTATCTCTGTGATCCTGCGACTGACTTTATCGGATATGCTAACATAACCGAGGATCAAAGGAGATTGATTCAGGATTTCCTAAGAGACCCGGTGGACAATTAAGTTGTGATTTAAGATAAGAACTTATGTTTTATAGAAATTTGTAATTACAATTTAATGTTATTCTGCTCAAAACTGCAGGTTCAACGCCACATACTTCACACCTCTTGGATTTTTTGCAAGGGAAAAGAGATACATCATTTCTTATATGAGAAAATGATTGAAGATAGCGTAATCATATTATTTTAATTCAGATTTCTATATAAACCATAAAATACTCTGATGATTTATTTACTTGGAATACAGATTTTGGAAATGTTCATAGATGTTCTGCGACATAGATATTGTACCGGTGACACGATCCCATTCCTATTCACGCCTATTTACAAGATGGTTAGTCACTTCAATCACATATAAATCTCCAAATAAATCATAATACTTTCAACTTCTACATGCAGCAATATTTTGTAAATACGGTTGATAGAGCTACAAAGGAAGAGATCAATCATCTGGACAACCTTGATGAATTGGAAGATGAAAGGCTGATTGGATTGTCTAAGGTTTTCACAGTTATTCATACCAAGAATCACTGGCATCTTTTGGTTACAGATTTCACAGCGAGGAAATTCTATGCATATAACTCGATGAGATGGTCAAAATTTCACAAAAAAAGATGCTAAAAAATGGGTATGTTTAATTACAATATGTTTTTATTGAAAACATCTTATGTTTAAAATGGAAATTAATAAGTTATTTTTTTTAGCATGGCTGGATGTGCGAATGCTTTGGCATGAACCTGGTGGATGAAACAATGAATGACTGGGAGATAATATATGTGGTTGACAGCCCGCAACAACCTCCTCACAGCTTGGATTGCGGTGTCTACGTGATGAAGACAATGGAGTACTAATGTGAAGGGAGGGCTCTGGACTTCAACTATGAAGACATTTCAAGATTCAGGGCAGAAATAGCATGTACTCTTTTGACATGCGGACACGTTGATAATGAAGCTGGAAATTAATTAACCGATGATGGTGCATGGTGTTTTCATGACAACACCAAAAAAAATATTTCATAGATGTTGAACAGTGTTGACATTTAGATTTCTGAAACAATATTTACTAGTTTGTGTTTATAAGTATTTCCTAGAAAGATAACTTTGGTTTGTATTTAGAAGTATTTCCTGAAATGTTGAAGAATGTTGGTTTGTTTATTTTGTTTACCTTACATAATTCAACCATGTTACGTCTTTCATACCGTCTATTATGAATGAATTGTATTGTTTGATGATCTTATATTTGGTAATATGCATATAACTGTAAATTAATATGTAAAATCATTATAATTTAACTGTATAAAATGTTGGTGCATAATATATTTAAGACTATATAAATGATGTCATGAAGTGAGAAGGTACCGTTAACTATAAGAAGATAATGCGATAAATAACCAATCGACATATATGTTAACATTACATAACAAAATGTATTTTGGTCCATAGTTTATTTATTCAAATTTTACATTATAATGTTTAAATTTACTGTATTGGTCTTACATTTACCACTGCAAAAATTAAAATAATATGATATATTTTAATATATGTTACTATATTTTACAATAACTGCAACATGGCTGCAATACTGAAATTGATTGTTTTACACATCAATGAAATACATTAAGAATTCATATTTTTCCATTATATCTAAATCATTTGATTCATCATAAAAAGTATGATTATGTACCTATAATCATTTAATAGTACGTTTGATATTCTCTATTATAATAACATTATACAAATATCATTATATATTAAATGGATTTGAGTACATTCTCCGATATAACGATGAAATTCTAAATTCAAATCTAATGGATATATGGGTCTAGTATGTAAAATTAACTTAATTATGATGTTGACAATTTGAAGATAGCGTCATATAAGTCGTTTCAAAAAAATAATATATTCTTGAAAATTTAAAAATTACTGCAATTGATCAGTTAGCGTTAACAATCTGAAGATAACTTGAAATATAAATCAGCCGTCATATATTTTACATTATATTACAATAAGAGTGTGGCTATATAATATACTGTATCATATTGTACATTATATTCCTTTATTTTACAATATTACACTTATAATATATTACTATATTTTGTTATATTTTACTATATCTGTATGACAAATACAACACTGAAAAGGATTCTTAATCATTACCAACAATAAAATCCACGAATGCTATTTATTTAGTTAATCTTGTTTTTCATGAATAATGTTGTGTCGTTTGACGACCACAAAACTTTTTATCAGATAATAATAATCATCCGTACCCAATATGATACATACAAGGTCTGACTATTACTTCGTAGATATTAGATTCAAATGTTTGTACAAATTACAAAAAATATAACATTAAATCAATAATGGCCATCTATTGTTTGAGTAACATCAGATCATACAACCAATATAAATCAATCAACACCATGATTTATGAAAAAATACATATAAATATAGTCTTAAAACATCAGTCTGTATTTTCTAATGGCTGCAACTATGTACTCTTCCATCTTGATCAAAAAGATCCTGCAAAGAAAAAGGACACTACATCACTAAGCTTGATTGAATATAATAAATCGAAAAAATATACAATTTTAATGTGTAACTTACCATGCTGATTTTAAATAATTGTGTATGTGATATCTGAAATATGTTCTCCTGAGTAAACTCTGTAGAAAGAAAAAAGGATATCTAAATATATGAATAAAAATATAATAACGAAATAAAGTGTTAAAAAAATATACCATCTAGCATGCAAGAAATTTGCAATATATTTGTTATCATTCTAACTGTCCTGAATCATCACTGAATGTAAAAATTGTCAGATTTTAAAAACAATAGAAATATATAAAAAATATATACTTTTTAACACTTCATACCAGTCTGAAGTAGATTGAATCTTGTTTGAATGGCAATTTTTTAAAATCATGTCCAACATTGTACTTCATGCACGCTTTGCACTGCCTGTCTCTATTTCTTTTTAATTCTTGTTAAGATATTCGATGACTACCTGAACCTTTTGATTCTCCTCCCCTTCCACTACCTTTAGTTTTTGCAGTAACTGGAACAAGAACATGATTATTATTATCATGAGATTCCAAATGAGGTTGATCCTGTGATACATTTGATAATCTTTTTTTTGCATTTAAACTTTGCACTTCTTCGAGCAATTTCACAAGCTTTGCTTTGACGAGAAAAAAAATGTCATCATATTCTACGCTACTTTCAGCCACAATCTGGGGGCAAATATTATTTAACTGTCCAGACCTTTCATTTTGTGGATTTTGGTTGTAGATTGGATAATTACCAGAACTCTTAATATTCCTGGTCCATCTGGGCAGGATAAAAGAACTAGAAAGAAATGAATCTCATCTAAGTGCTTGCATGGTATTCCTTGAAATTTCATTTTTTTGCATTCATAAGATAGATAATCAGACTGATGTATTTCGGAAACTATTCTATCTTTTACATACTTATCAATTGAAGAAACATTGTAACATGACAATCCATCTTTGATTTCAGAAACACGAACATTTAACATCATTAACTCCTTCAACTCTTTCTGAAATTTGTAAAAAATCCTTTTCAAATAAACATCAACCATTTGTTCTTCCAAAGTCCATTTGGTTCTTAACTTAGGCCTTCTAGTCTTTGAATCATGATCCATGTCATTCTCACGTTCTCTTAACCTCTGGATGACTGTCTGGAATCTGGAAACAAACTATAAAAGAGTGTTCTGTTTAGTAATCGAATTTTGTAAAAATGAGTTCATACTTTCACTCCTTTGAGTGCTATGCATCCCAGCAAAGAATGTGTCATTTGTATATACATCTATCCATTTGTGTCTTATGTCATACTTCTCTGCTAACCATTTATTCTCAAGCAATCCAAACTCAGATATGGCTGCTGACCAACCATCTTCAAATTGATCAATAGACTCACTCCGCCAAACAAGTCTGCTGAATGTTTTAAGAGCCTTGACAATTTCCTTCATTCTACCCAGTTTAAGTTCCAGCTTTGTCACAATGTGTCATGTACAAAACTTGTGAACAGTGTTATGAAAAGAAAGATGGATTGCAGCACATATTGCCGGATCTTCATCAGTAATTATAGAAATGGGGTGTTTTCTCCCAGCTTCAAGAAATTGATTAAATAACCATGTAAAACTTTCTGTTGTTTCTCTGTTTATAAATGCATTACCAAAAAAATTGAGCAACCATGGTGGTTAACTCCACAGAAAGAGGCAAATATTAATTTGTATTCATTGGTTCTATATGTCGTATCAAAAGAAATTGTATCGCCAAAAACCTTATAATCTTCAATGGATACACTGTCAGCCCGGAATAAATGGGTGAGCCTATTATCCTCATCAGTTCGATATGAGTAAAAAAATTCAGGCGTCACCTTTTTTGCAATTATCAAAGAGATCTAACACAAGTTTTGCGTCTAAACCATCGCGACGTCTTCTCTCATCCCTATTAAGGTTGTATATATCACGTACAATGCCACCAACTTTGTTGTTTGTAATGAAGCCGTTATCCAAAAATGCCGATTGTTTTGAGGCGGGAATATTAACATCAGTCATGGACTTGATAAGCATTTTAGTAGCTTTAGAAAACTTTCTATTGGCACGAAGATACAACCGTTTGCTGGGGGATACTAGGTTATGATTGTGTTCTTCATTAAAAGAAAACACGATCCAATCATGATCATCAAACCTATATTTAACCGACATCATGACCTTACACCCAGTTCGAACAACACCAATAGCTCTCTCCGATCTTTCAAACATACTTTCATCGCTGCAATAACTTTCAACTGAGTATGCACCTCTTGATGATGAAGAAGCTCTTGATTTTCCTTCTTTCCAACAAACAAAACTCTTAAACACAAGTGTCTTATTTTTAGTTAATCTATCAACTCTATGTCTTGTGCTACTTTTGCATACATTAAATCCCTCTTTTGTAGCATAAGCTTCATAAAAATTATACGCATGTTCAACGGAACCAAAAACCATGCCAACAGTGGGTATATGCTGATAATTATGACAATTTGCAGTAGGGGAACTTGGATCAACTGCATTATTTTAAATATAATCGAAAACATATTAATGTTATTACCCGAGGATATATTGTTTGCATCATTAATAAATTTACACAACAATATTATTACCTGCAAAGGATGCATCAGTTTCTACGCACTCTGAGTATATAATGTTTGCAGCAGAATCCTAATATAAAAATTGCAGGGACATAAATTTTCAAAAAACAAAAATAATAATAGATAAATATTTGGTGTCTCATTACCTCAATATATGGAAGACGTTCTTCTGTAATATCTTTGGAATAAAGAGCTCCAGAAATTTGTCCTAGCAAAAAAAAAAATAAAGTGAAATTCTGTATACTGTCGTAGGAAATAGTATTCAAGAGCAATAAAAAGTAAAATAAATACTCATAAGTTGCACTGGATATTGAAATTACATATATTATATGAAACTAATATATTGAAAAATATGAAGAAATATAGTAAACTATAAATATGTATTATTTTATAAAAAACATGGTTATGTACTATATTGGTAAATATAGTACAATAGAAAATAAAATTGTGAATCTAATGAGGAACGAATGAAATGGATACATAAAAATCATATTATTTATATTAAAATGAAGATTTAGAATAGAAAGAACAAGACATGGATGGAGAGAACCGATATCAGAATTGTCATGACCTGTATCTATGGTGCTATTATCCTGTTTAAAACATGATAATGTACACTAAAACGAAATAATTACAACAACAAATAAATATAATGTATGAACCTGGTAGATTTCTTCAAAATAGTTAGACATAAACTCGGATGCAGAATCATCGTCTGATGAAGATGACGGATCTTCCATGACGAAGAACGATTGAGAATACAAAATATTAAACGAAAAAATGAAATAAAATTATTTACACAAAACCACTTACGTAAAATATGGGATAATTAATTACACTAAATGATGCATGACGTATCTAAAAATAGGAAGTAGAATACTTATTGACAACCATCCGATTTTAACATATTTGATTACGTCTTAAATGAATTAGTTTACTAAAAATAGAATACCGGGAGTGGTTTATTGGGTGGTTTCACATGGTTTCGCATGACTGAAAACATACATATCATAGCCGTCGATATAGATCAGACGGCCAAGATTCGTGGCTTTCCTTATAACAAGGAAAGGTGCACCTCATCTGAAATTTTCCCTATATATATATATATATAGGGGTTGATGGGGCTGCTCCCAACGTGGCTGCCCTGCCCCATTTGGGGGCAAAATTTTTTATTTTTTTGAAAAATATCGTCATTTATTTTCATCTCTATATCCCTCCTATATGCCATTCGAATTTTGTCAGAAACAAAGACTCGCACGGCCTCCATCCAGACAGGGTTGATTTAAAAAATCCTGCGACCATTAAAAAATGGCGTCTAGATGGAGGTCGTAGGAGTCTTTGTTTCTCACGAAATTCGAATGACATATAGGAGGGATATATGGATGAATATACATGGTAATATTTTTCTAAAAAAATAATTTTTTTTGCGAAAAACGGGGTGGGGACAGCCCTTGGGGCAGCCCCATTTTCCCCATATATATATGGGTAAAATGGGATTGCCCCCATGGAGGGAGTTAACTTGGCTCCCCCCGCCCCATTTTGCCCAGGTTTTTTTTGAAATTTTCTTCCGTAGATTTTCATCAATATATCCATATATTATGTCATTAAAATTTCGTGCAAAACAGAGACTCCTACGGCCTCCAACTAGACGGGTCGTTTTTAGCAATTCTGTTACCGTTAAAAAACGATTATCCGGATGGAGGCTGTAGGAGTCTTTGTTTCGCACGAAATTTTAATGACATAATATAGAGATATAGTGATGAATTTTCATGGAAGAAATTTTCAAAAAAAATAAAAAAAAGGACGAAATGGGGCGGGGGGAGCCAAGTTAGCTCCCCCAGAGGGCAGCCCCATTTAACCATATATATATATATATATATATATATATATATATATATGTTGCCATATCTTTTTATCCATTTTTAATACATATACATATATTGATAGATATAAAAACTATGTTACTATATTTGTAAAAACCCATATGGATCGGATACATATAATAGCAAAAATGGCTTACGTATGATATAGTATACTCAATGTATTTATGTCGCTATGAGGATATCGATCAAATATATATGGTGAAAGAAAGGTATTGGATTATGCTACATCTGACTGAAAATAAATTTATGACTATACTTATATTTGAAACGGGTATAGGAATATGTATGGGATATTTGATGTAATGTCTCGAGGTTTAAGTCCATGGACAGTTATCGAGGAAAATTTGACACTAACAATTTGTTGGTCTTAGGCCTAGAAGGGTCCACTAACAAACACCCAAAAAATGCTGAAGCCTAAGTTGTCAAGTAGTACTCCGGCACTCTTATAATCATTTTCACGTTTTGTAGTTATAGATGTCAGGCTATGTTTCAAGTGTTACAACATCTATTATATTCGTATCTTCTTCATAGTCATTTATACCAAGTGATAGTGGCGGTGGCATGTTACTGGCTTAGGTCTTATCAGTAATTGCTTTCTACCATCAACGAGATTACGCTATGATATTATTTGTAATGTCGCAGGCTTAGGCCCACGTATCGTTGTCAAGAAAAACTGACCAACATTACATTTCGGGAAATCAAAATGATATTCATCTCCACACCCATTTCAAATGAATACTAATGTCAAAATCTGTAAAAAAAAATCAATTAAAACGTTGTGATATTGGTAGCACTCTTTTTAATTGTCTTAATAACAAAATTAATATTACTTAAATAGTTAGGTGATGTTTATAAATAAATGTTTAGTACATATGGCTGTTAGGTTAATTCTGTCTATGAGAGAGCAATATAATCTACCTGACAAAATTCATAATAGGGAAAATCAGACAAGAAAATGTCGGACCTTTTTATGTAATTTATGCCGAACTATTTGGTGTTTAAAGAATAATTTAAACGGAATTTTCTTTTGTCATTTTTTGTAATAACACGTGTGCCCCTGGACTCTTACGAAATTCAGAGTGTTACCTTTCCGTTATTACATGCATACTCCTATTTTACTTTAATAGAAGGACAATATTGTGAATTTTGTAAGAGTACAGTGGCACAAGAGCTATTGAAAAAAAAAGGATGGAGTCTCTTTTCTGCCCACGTGTGTATATCCTCTCCAGGATTTCGAAAAGGTACTTCTGGAATATCAATGGGAATTATTTTAAAGAAAAATTAAGTATTATATTTGACTTTGATATGGAAACGTAATAATTTATTGTCTTCGTAATTTTTATTTTACTTTTGTTTATCCTATTTTATACATGTTTATATATGAATTTTATATATAGATTGTAAAACCCATATCATAGAGGAAGACGGAATAACTACAAAAATTCTAACGAATAAATCATTTGAGTGATAAACAAGTATTTATGCGCTGATCGTTACTAAAAAAACTAGACCAATCGCCATTGTGCATTGCTACTTATTGGGTATAGAGTAGATCTGCTCTATACCCAATAAGTAGCAATGCACAATGGCGATTGGTCTATTTAACATCATGTTCTCCCTCCAAGTGCTGAAATTAATAACCTATTTATAAGTCGTGGGATAAGAGGTAAGGGATTAGTGGTATGATGTTATTTTATGTTTTTTGTTAGTTATTTTGGATTGAGATGAGATGCTCATTTCTTAACCTCTATTTTATTGTTGTTATTAGCAATTCCGGGGGAAATTCTGATTTTATAAGATAGGTAAAAATATAGTTATCATATATATATATATGATCAAAAACAAATCAAGTTCATTTTATCACATTTAAAATGGACAATAAATCTCAATAAATTAAAAATATTGTTGGCTCTTTCGTGTATTACATTCTTTTGTCGTATAAATGACCTATTTTCAAAAGGATAAGATCACTTAGATTAGTTCCAAAGGAGGTAGGAAAGGAGATCCATACACGGCCCTTAAATGGAATCAACTTCTTCGTCATGGTATACGAAGGCGGGAAAAATGAGGCTGCTTCCGTCCCGTTTTCCCCTCATTTTTTATTTTTTTGAAACTAAAATATGTATTTTGATCACTATACCCTCGAATATGTTATTCAAATTTTGTCAGAAGAAGATACTCGTATGCCCTTCATCTAGAACATGCAATTTTAACGGTCTTAGAATTGCTGCAATCTACATGTTCTAGATTGAGGGCATATGAGTCTCTGTTTCTGATAAAAATTGAATATCATATAAGGAGAATATAGTGATGAAAAATATATTTTTATTTTTCAAAAAAATAAAAAATAAGAGGAAAAATAAGACGGGAGCAGCTGTTGACTGTCCTCAGAAAGCAGCTCGATTTTTCCCTACGAAGACCCCCACTCTAGGCAGGCAGCATTTATGATAGGAGGGGACCTTGTTGTTAACTTTACTTCCCTTCACTTTTAGTCTTTTTTTTGTCCTTTTATGATGGTCATTGAAGTTTGCCTTTCCCACGAGTAATCAATTATGGATGAGTTTGAGAAGATCCTTTACTCAAGGATTTATTTACCGTATCTCTTGGACGTGACGACTTCGCTAGAATGATTTACTTTTGATTTTTTGACGTTGTTTTCTACGCATTCTTCTCTTCTTAGCTGCAAGCCCTCTCTCTAAAGAGTAGATTTTGATAGTGTTTTGAATTACATGCGGATCTTTCAGTAAGCTGGAGCAGTGCTTTGCCCATTTTGTGAATATCAATAAAAAACTAAACATATCTACCGTTCAAAGAATGGATGGTACCTTGCCTTCAAGGGTATGTTTGGTTACTGAGTTGGGGTAACCTGATGTAAATAGTAGCTGTTTGGGATGATTATGAGGGTTGGAATAATGAATGTGATGTGATGTCACTATGATTTATGACGGAATTTCATCCCAAGAATAGAGAGGGGGTAAATCGGGTTATCCCAAGGTAACCCGATTACCAAATGGATCCTAGGGGTTACTTCTTCTTTACCTGGTAATATTATACGATTTGAGAATAATGAGATGGAATAAGAATAAGGATGCGAGAATAAGGTTGAGCAAGGATGTTTATTCATATTCCTTGTTTGTTTCAGTTCTTGAAAATGTGGAATAAGTGATACTTATTGTGGAATAGGTGTATAAGTGGAATAGGTGGTGCGAACGTGAGATAAATATGCCCTTTGTACCACCACTGGCTCACTTCGATAATGTCTTGAGCCAATCATGTTTTGCATTCCAAGTATAGATGCCCCTTTGGTACCAATCTTTTTTTCTTGTTTTTGCCAAGTTCTAAGGGTCAGTTTTCCTCAATGACGGATCAGAGACCTAAACTCGTGATGTTACAAAGAAATTTCATGAATATTTGTAGAATAAGAAAGTAAAATAGTGTAGTTCGATCTAGAATAAGAAAAGCTTAAGATAAAGAAGAGAAATCCATGTTATCTTTTTCATATTCCCCTCAAACCTAACAATAAATTCAGAATAAGCTAAATGTCTTCTTTTAATATTTTGAAGTTTTGAATTTTGTTCCACATTGCCTAATCGATAGCCCGTATTTTTTTTATAGTCGAGGCAACCCGATCCAAACCTGAGCCCCTATTAACCGGACCGGGTTGGGTCATGGACTAGCAGGAGAAACAATTTTGAGCCACGCCTCGATCTACGACCCACTAATTTTATAGACCTCCGGTCGGATTATCTTGGATCTGGAAAGACCCGGTCCGATACTCATCTCTAGATGCATGCTAATAGATAGACAAAGAATTTTACTATATATCAAAGCCCGTGAGACTGCTGCTGAATCTCACAAAAATTCTAGTTTTGCCCTTAATTGATTAAATCCCAGATTACCAGATCGAAACCCACCAATGCCCATTTATTTTCTGCTTGAAAATCCCCTGTTTTTCCTTAAATTATTTAATAATCTCACACCAAAAAGCCACGTTTCCTGGCAATGATGTGATGGTGATGAAATAAAGAATATATATAATAATGATAGTATTCTTTGCGAAAATGATTTATAAGAAACATCACTATATACACGTTTTGTTGTAGCGATACATGATTGTGCATTCTATTTTTTTAAATGCGGATATGAATATGGATACCTTTTCTTTATATGAATATTGATATACCATATCCACATGTGCAAAAGGAATACACATCAATATATAGATAGATATCATTATTGGCGACAATTGGCTACATGGATAAAATAGTGTATATCGTGATTCTCGTGCTAGCGAACCGCAAAACTTGGAACCCACGATCTTAAATCATCACTGGCGATTTGCGAGTGGAATGGATCATTTTCTGTAGGATTTTTTTGCTAATCAGCAATCGTATAATATTACTTCAAGAACCTTTGGTTACAATGGTTACAATGGTGGCTAAGTACAGCCAATTGAGTAGCACAGCCAAGGAATATAGTTGTGCATAGAATAAGGAGTAGCTAATATAAGCATAGAATAAGGACACCAAACTAGGAAGACATTTGATGTCTAGTTCAGGACAACAGACAGTAGACTTGAGATGTTTCCAACCAGAGCTTGTGGGGTAGAGGTCCGCCCCTCAACCCAGCGACAGTTGCGCTCCTTCCAAATTACCCATGCGGTGGCGGCAAGAGCAGCAACGATCTTCAATTTTGTGTCCAAACAATGGATCTTTATACAGTTCTCCAACATAGAGTGGAGGCAGGTAACTCCCAGGTTTGAGAGGGCAAGCCCAGAGGTTATTCCCTCCCATACGGCCTTCGAGTAGGTGCAATCGAAGAATAGATGTGAAGATGATTCTCCCGCGCGATCACATAGATAACATGTGCCATTAGTAGAGAGGCCATGCCTAGATAATCTGTCCAGCGTAGGCAGTCGGTCCAAGATTGCCCTATACAGCACACAAGCGTGCTTTGGAACCACCTTCGAGTTCCAAATAAGATTGGCCCAGGTAACGCGGTTTGCACAATTCCTTACCTTGTCAAAGGCTTCCCTAAATTGTGGAGGGTGTGAAATTAGCATTTGATTGTGGCCCCAAGAAATGCCACCAGGAGCATCCAATAAATGGCGAGCGTCCAGAATGCGTTTCCAGATCAGAGAGTCGCCCTGAACTTTATTGCAGTGCATGATATTTCTGCCCCTTAAATATCTGTCGCGCATGAAGGAAGCCCAAATAGAATTTTCATCAGAAATAATTCTCCCACACCACATAACAATCATGGCATCTCTAATGGAGCTGAGAGAGCGCAAGCCCATGCCCCCTTCCGATTTTGGGAGGCAGACCACCTCCCATTTAACATGATGGGTGCCGTATCCCCAAAGAAAATCCGCCGAAAGAGCATCCACTTTTTTGGCCTGCTCCGTAGGGATTAGCAAGCCAGAGGTCCAGTAGATAGAAACTCCAGAAATAACAGAGGCAAGGATCCGTTGCAGCAGACGTTGTAGTAGAGGTGTAAATCGTTCGATCTTTGATCGAACGGTTCTCATAAATTTGTGCTTTTTTTAGATCTTACCGTACAAATTCGTAGAAACCACGGGATCAAGAGATCTAATTCCATGTGGGAGACCTCTCCACTCGCCCCAAAGCAAAGCACAGCGACAAGTGGAACGTCCATATTCCTTGACCGGATCGTTGCCTGAAAGCTCGAGGGCCGAGCCCGAGCCAAAACGGGCCGGTGGCACCACTCAGCTCCCACCGCCGCGCGACAGCGTAGCGAATGTGGCCCCTGTGGAAGACGGTGCTGTGCGGCGCGGGAGGTCTGGTGGCGGCGGGGGTAGGGCTCCTGGTGGCTTTCCAGGAGAGGCTCGTCTACGTGCCCGCCCTCCCGGGGATTCCGAGATCCTACCCCATCACCCCTTCCCGCCTACGTATCGACTACGAGGATGTCTGGCTCACCTCCTCCGACGGCGTCCGTCTCCACGCCTGGTTCATCAAGACCCCCCGCCCAGGTTCGGCTTAGGGTTTCTTTTTGCTATATTTTTAGATTTACGCTAATATCCCGTCGGAATTATGTTTTCGCCGACACGGTGGTCTTTTTATCACCATTTCTCAAACGGCCATCAATGCAAAAACCGGGTTTTTTTTTCTTCTGTTTAAGGTTACTTCGAATGCAAGTGCAATCAAGATACAGTTCAATCAAGAACCATAGGGATGTGGTCCGTTTGCTGTTACTGTTGACATTGTGCTGGTCCTTCAATTGAGGTTAACCTCGTAATAAATCGATATGCTAAGATTGGGGTTATGATGAAAATTCTTGAGATCCGTTGATAGTTTTTATCTGTTTAGATTTGTTTATATTTTTTCTGCTGGGAGGTTGGAAAGTGTGATCGAAAACCACGCGGTCTCCTTCACCAGTCTTGTTCTGTCTGCAGGATGAAATTGGTAGTAAATCAGTATGCCATGCTTGGGTGGTGAAGGTGCCAAGGTTGCAAAAGTCGGTAGTCGGTACTCGATCGGTTGGATCGCTGACTAAAGATTAATCGGCAGTCGTGTGACTAATCGGATTTAGTCGGGTTTCCTCGACTTTTGAATTTTTTGATTATTTTAAATATATAGATCATTTTTATACATATATTTACATAGATTTTGTACATTTTTATCCTATCATAATGAAATAAATGAAGTAATTGAATTTAATAAAACATTAAACGTATTATAATAAATTTGCTTTTAAAAAGAGCAAAAATTTTAAAAATATGGTCCCTCCAAGCAAAATCGATCGACTAACCTGTTTCTAGTCGGAATTAGTCAGTACTCGGTCGGTCACACCCACTGACTAGTCACATACTAGTCGGGACAGTCGGGCGACTTTTACAACTCTGGAAGGTGCTACCAACCCAATCTCCTATATCATAGTGGTGTTTTAACAGTAACAACATGCATTCATCTTCTGGGCAGTCCACCTACCCAATTGCTGAGAGGCTGACCACGGCTCTCGGATCACCCTACTATGACCCTGCTGCGAACACCCGCCCCTGTGGGTAGCCGTCCTGGGGAGGGTGGTCATGAAGAGCAAAGTCATTAGCCAGGTACCTGAATGGCTGACATCTAATAATCACAAATACAGAGAAATAGTCCAACAATATCAATGACAAGTGACCAGTCACTAGCACAAGTTGAACTAGAGTCAACTGCTGATTGGGTTGGTTTTTGGGACCCGATGGATAAACTGGGAAATTCGAGTGGTCATACCATGGTTTGGGTGGTGGCTATTTTTTCTGGTTCATGCAGCTTGTGCGAAATGGGAATATCTTCTTTGGAGAGAGAATGTATATGGGAAATGTTTTTGAGCATGCAAACAATTTAAATACCCTTTGGCCTTTGTAATTTCATTTTGGTATATACTGTGAAATATAGAAGTTTACGGATGGGCATCTCACCGACATCACACCCTTTTTTTCCCCAATAAAAGTGACCAGTCCAATCTGGTCTGTCCTATCCTAGTGGCATAAGCATATGTTTAGTTGAAAAGCATTAGTGTCCAGCCCAAGCCCCAAGCAGTACCATGCTGAATTAATGAACATGGAAGGAATGATCTGTATATAGCAGCATGTAATGCATAATTAAAATTAGAAGTATGAGCATCACTCTGTTCTACAGGATTATATCAACAACAACAATAAGTAGTGAAACTAATGGCAGCATGATTCAAGAGAGAGCCAGCCGAAGAACCAAGCAGTACCATGTTGAAATGAACATGGTATGAAAGGGCAATCGATAGCACACGAACTAATCCACATATATGTAGCATGAAAAGCCCCTATGAAATCACAAATGTTTATTACCGTATCTCTATCTCGACATGAATATCATGACATGTATGAAGCACCATATACTTCAATGAAAAGCAGCCGCATATGGTTTTATCAAGTGTTGTGCAAAGAGCATGGCATAATTATTAATGCACAAGGAATGTATAGCTGCATGTATTTCATAATTAAGATTAGAAACATGCTCATTTACTCGGTTCTAAAGGATTATATCAACATGAGCCGTAAAAAATGAAACCAATGTCAGCATGATCAAGAGAGAGCCATCCCAAGCCCCAAACAGTATCATGTTGAAATGAAGATGCTATGAAAGGGCCATTGATATCATCATAACAAATCTACACGTGTATCATGAAAGCCCCCAATGAAATCACAAGTGCCCTAAGTAGCTGCTAAGTATAGAGCTGCATTAAATACAAGTGTCAGCAATATAAAACTACTAGCAGCTGCACTATCTTAAACATAATGTAGAAGCAACCATTGACAACACAATAGAACAGCATGAAAGGCATATGACTATATCAGCTGTAGCATGAAGTACATAAAAGACCCATTGAAAGAACAAGATCCATGAAGACAAAATCCCAAATCGATGTTCGACAGCAGCGTGAATGGCATAAAAGCATAAGTGCATCTCATCCATTAGCAAAGGTATCTATGACCATCATATAAAAGCATATCTTCCATCAGGATAAGTAGATGCAAGCATGAGGAGCATAATTATATGTCGCCATAAGCATGTCCAAGCACGGAATGCATAACCAACATGAGCATGCAAAGCATCACCAACTGCTTTGGCATGGAACCCCCATGCATAAATCATCATGAAACAGGCAACCAGCCCCATTTTCAGGAGATTCAAATCAATCGCAATTGAGCGTAGCAGCAGAGGACATAGCTGAGATGCAAGTGGCCACCGATTGGTAACCATTTGAAACAAAGGACACACTCCCGGATTTAGAGCTACAAACGAGAAGCAAAACGACATTGAAAAGGAATTATGATGCATATCACTAGTAAACATCCATCAAATGCAAGTACAAGTCCTACCTCAACCTCGACGAGGATTGCAGGCTCAGCGAAATATGCAAAGGAGTAAGAATGAAGATCTCCAAGCCCACATTAGGCGTGGCGGGCTGATCCACTCTCCTCCCACTTATATAATGTGTGGGGCGGGGGATGATGGATGCTCTAGACGCCCAAAAAGAGGGCATTGCATTCAATGACGAGAGATGAGGGGTTGGGAAGGCCCATGTTTATGGATGCCCACTTCACTACCAAAAAAGGTGATCGTTTATACAGCTGCTCGAGAGGACAACTCAAGAGGAAAGTAAATGAGGACCACCAATTGCCATTAAAGTATACATGAGGACCAAATCACCTAGTAGAATTCAACGAAGGTCACAAGTGCCCAAACTAAGGTCATAACTACCTCCAATTGAGAGGGCAAAAGTTGCTGTTGCAATTGTCAACCCAACATTGGGGTAGAAGGGCCCCCTACAGTGAGCACCAAAAGTACATGCACATATACTGAAGGAAAGACATGCACCTGGATGTAAATGACCCCTCTGTGGGGAACCATGGCCATGCGCAACATCAGTGGAGGCACAATCACATAGGGTGAGGGTGTACCTGTGTGGGAAAAGTTCATTGGGGAAGAAGCCACCAGAGGAGAGGGTGTGGTGGTAAAGGCGATTGTGCGGTTTCAATGAAAATTTGGGAATGTGTAATCGAGAGAAGGTAGAGACAAGTTTTCAAAGTTACAAAAAACCAATTATTCATGTTAGGTGTGACATTCCCATACCTAGGAGGTATTAAAATTAGGAATGTTTGATTACCAATAGGAATGTGACTTTTATTTATGGTATTATAATTATAGAAGTGCTAGATTGAAGTTCCTTAGATCCCAACTTAGAGATTGTTATGTTATCCACCTTGACGAGACGATTCCAATGTATCTTGATTCATATCAATTAGATGTTATGAATTTTTATAATTTTTTGAATTTTGGAATAGTTGATGTTGTTAAGCTCAAAGCCAATCCTTAATCATTTTCATTAAGAAGAGTTAATCATGATTAGGGATATTAATGATGATTAAGGAGCTTAACTATGAATTGATGTATGTTAAACATAATTAAAAATTATTAATCTCGATTTGTACTACTTAATTAGTGCTAATGACGTACCATTAAAAAAACATGGTTTAAATGAGAAAAAAATTGGTCAAAAATCATGAGTATAGAAAGCATGTATTAGAAAAAATCATGGTATTCACAAAACCATGGGCATAAACCATGGATGCTAAACCACGGTTTTCCTCATTTGGAGGCCTATAGTACCCCCCTTCCTCCTCATTCTCAACCATTCATTCGATAACCAAGTTCCTCCAAACTTTGGTAGAAGTTTAAGAGCATGTGGGAGTGGGAGTAGTTGGGAAGAATGTAACGAAGCTCCGTCGGTAAGTTGAGGAAGGATCATAGTGCGAGCAGGGCATATTGCATATTTTAGGAGAAATGTTAGTAGATTTAAGCAATACTTTCCCAATTTCTTAGCATATAAGGGGAATCTATGCCAAAATCTCTTTAAGAAATATGACCTTTTAAGGGAAATCTTTGTCGAAGTTTTCTTAAGAAACACCATCTCTTATGGGGAAACTTTACCGAAATTCTCTTAAGAAATATCACTTTTATTAGGATAAATTCTGCCGAAATAATCTTAAGAACATTACCTTTTAAGGAGAGAATGGATCATATCTTTAGAGAAGCCAACACAAGCATGCATAAACATGGATTAGCACATTCCATACATTAATTTTCTTTCTACTACATAAGAGGCGAATTCATTTTGGTTGGTGGATTGATATATACATGTTAAGATGCATAAACATCAAATTGAAGTGAGTGGTCTCTCAATCACTATTTTTAGTATTCACTCATATTTTGACCACTAAATTTAATGTTAACACTTCTAGATATCTTTAGATTATAAGGTTATACATGTTTTAATTAAGTGGAAATCAGATTAGTTCTAGCCATGTTACATGAAGTGTAGTATTCATATATTAGTTTTGTAATATGATATTTTTTCATCTTTTAATATAATGAATGTTACAATACATTTTGAGAATTTTTAGTATTCAAATACTGAAGAGAAAGACGGTTTGGGGATGTTGTGTAGGGGGAGATGAATAATGTGTTTATGGTTCGCCTGTGGGGTGATTTTGATGATCTGCTGTATCGTTTGCTCAGAAGGATTTATTTTTTTTTGACGCTCGCTCAGAAGGATTTATGACATATCACTGTCGTTGGAAGTTGTCCCGGAGCATCTTCTGTCATCTCTTTAGAAGAGCATCTTTGACGTTATTCCGCTGATTGCTGTTAAATTGAAGCCGGTGGTGGGGGATGGTGTGGGTTTCAGTTTTTGGATGGATGATTGATCGGGAGAGGGGGTGGCGGGGTAGCAATATCCACGACTTTTGAGATTGGTACTTAACACAGACATTCAACTACAACAGGTTTGGGACCGAGGGTTGTGGACGCCAATGTTTGCGTCTGTATTGTCGAATCAAAGGGTGGATGAGCTCATAGATATGCTTTCGGCATTGGCGCAAAGAAAGGGTCTGTCCTCAGGCAAAGATCATTACATTTGGGGTGATGGCAGATTTTGAGTGAAGAAGGCGTATCGTTTCTTGGTAGATGGCATGAGTGAGGTACAAGAAGATGTGAGAGTGGACAATGGACTAATTTGGAGACGTAGGGTGCTAAATCGAGTTAAGGTTTTCCATTGGCTCTTCAAACTTGGGAGGATCCTCACCAAGGATCGGATGGGGAGATTATTGGGAGTGGAGGAGGTACTTGCGACAGATGTGGGACGACGACAGAAGATGTGGATCATTTGTATTTTGCTTGTCCGTCTTCAGCGAAGTTATGGAGCATGGCTGGCATCCGTGGCTTAAACAATGGGATTGCATAGTCTTTTGGAGGAGCATTAGGTATCTCTGTGATTTTGGGTAGGAGGACAATCAATGCATACCCGTTTGTGGTGATCTGGTCGATTTGGTGCGTCATGAACAAGACCGTTTTTGGGGGACACACCTTTTATACTGAGAATGTAACTGAGCATTGTAGGGTGCTTAGTCTTTCTTGACGTATGTAAATTGATGTAATATTTATATTTTATATTTATATTTGTACAAACGCGCTGTGGTGGAGTCCACCTTGGAAGACAACCCTTTTTCTACTCATTTTTTTGTAATAGTGCAACAAAAGCTTCATAAGTAAGAAGTAAAGCTTTTATTTAGTGATATGATCCATATATCATAAATTTTCAGCTTATAGATATGTTTTAGAAAGAAAGATTATATGAACGTTGAACACCACAATTGCTTTCAAACAAGTCGTGAACTATCCATTATATATGGTGATGTCATTAGATATAACCCTGAAACACGTCATTAGACGACAAAGCCACTAGATATGATGCCCATTAGATATGGTTCACAGGACTTTAGGTCTGCATTCTGTATATCTAAAGGCTTTAGATTGTATGCATGGTGTTTTTTGGCCTTTGGACTGTCTACGCGTAGTATGACTTAATGTGTCTCAGCATTCCTGGACTTGGTACAATGAGCTACAATGATGTTAATGCAATGGTTATGACTAGTAACTACAGATGCGATACTTTTAACAACCAGAATTAGATTATGTGTAGTTATTTTCGAAAGGTGAATGTTTTTACAATAACAACATTTTGGAGAAATTTCAAGTTTTGTTTATTTAAGTATTTTCTTTTTACCAAATATTTCTATGTTTTATGCAAACTTACTTCAAAAATAACCTTATTTTTCTTATCAAAATGCTCGAGACCCATTCACTTGGTCTAAGCTCTTATTGAGTTTGGAGTCTTTGGACTCAACCCTCCTTTGTTTATTACTATTTACAGACATACCTGAGCAAGAATTTTAGAAGGACAAAGGATACTGCATAGTAGCTAGAGATTGGGCCATCTTATACCGTATTTTGGATCTTTTGATAACTTTTTATACTTCAAGATAGAGTTGTATAACTTAGAATAAACATGGCTATGTAATGGAAAGATAGTCTACTCTTTTAAGTAGTATTTTGTAAACATAACCGTTATTATGTGTTAAACGAGGTTTTTGATATGTGTGGTCATTTTGGATTTCTTTGTCATTGATAAAGAATACATTTTGATGATGATTTAAAGGAATGTTTGATAAAGGAATTTATGTTTATATTTTAAGCACTTTTTGTTAAGAAGAAAATATTGGATTTTTGTTGCACTCGTCTTGACTAGCGGGACGGGTCATGACAGAGATCGCTCAACTATTGAAGGTATCCACTTGTTGAGGAGAATAATGTAGATTTATAGAGCTAAAAGGAACCTCCATATGATTTTTATTAATTTGGAGAAGGCTT
The DNA here is from genome assembly GCA_037367405.1 of Ottelia alismoides. Taxonomy (NCBI): domain Eukaryota; kingdom Viridiplantae; phylum Streptophyta; class Magnoliopsida; order Alismatales; family Hydrocharitaceae; genus Ottelia; species Ottelia alismoides. The sequence continues at coordinate 451,412 of JAZKJV010001505.1, forward strand.
ATGATTCAGTCCCACGAGAGATATTATGGAGGGTTTTGCAGAAGAGACAAGTGCCTATCCTATATTGCTATACATTAACCTTATAAAGGATATGTATAGTGTGGCTTCATCTTATTTAAGGATCCAACAACGGAAGACTGATTACTTTTACATCAACATCAATCTGCATCACGGTTCAACTTTGAGTCCATTCTTTTTTACTTAGATTATGGATGAGTTGACTAGTCACATTTAGAATGAGATGCCTTGGTGCATGTTGTTTGTCGATGATATTTTGTTAATTATTGAGACTGGAGATGGAGTAAATGAGAAGCTTGTGGTTTGGAAACGTGTCTTAAAAGCTAATGGATTTCGTATAAGTCGTGCGAAAACTGAATATATTGAGTGAACATTTGCTGGAAGCAGTTGTAAATGAATTGAGATGAAGATTGTAGATGATAACATTTAGAAGAAAAATTCTTTAGATACTTGGATTGGGATCCATTTTGCAACATGATGGAGAAATTGATAGAGATGTTACTCATAAAAGAAATGCATATTGGCTAAAGTGAAGAAGAGCTTCTACTATTCTATGTGATAAGAAAACTCCTTTGAAAATCAAAGGAATGTGTTACAAAGCAGTTGTAAGACAAGGTATGCTCGAGGTTTCAAATATTGATATCGTATCGGCTCGCCTAAAAAGTGATTTTTCACGAACCGCGGTCATCTTAGTCATTAAAACAATAGATAACATACAAATACATAGTTATATACAAGAATGATGTGCATTTAACACACCAGTACACATATAACTAGCTGTCCATGCTGATAGTTGAATGCTGACGCTAAGAGGTATTAGAAAGGAAATGATGAAATTCGAACAAAAATAACTTAGATGCATAAAGGACATGCATTTAACACATTATGCTTATATTGCACCACATATTATGCATAAACAAAATCAAAATTGATTGGAGTATATCACGAGTCAGTGTTTACGGTTCACTATATTACTAATAGTTAGTAACTTACTAATACCAACTGGAGTATAGTTTGGGAGGTCTAGGGGGAGTAGGTGTGCTTCCCTTGCGAGGGTGTGGGGGCAACATCCCCGAGGACCCCGACCCAAAATAAAGTATATAAATCATCTTATATTTTTAATTTCAAGGGCAGTTATGTAAACAAAATCTTGAACAAGTTAACCACTAAAAATAAAAAATGGTGATATCGAGGAAAACATACCCTATATTAGTGGTATCGGTCGATGTCGATCGACATCCGGGAAAAATATACTCTAGGCATTCGATTTTGACCGATTCAGGCCGATATAGCGAAGAGAGCTGCGGTACGAGAAATGTTCATGGAAGTGAAGGCTGGCGTTGTTCTAGTTCAAGAAATTTAAAACTCTCAGGGAATGAACAATATTTGGAGATTATTAGTGGTACCAGCTTAGCTGATTTCGTTGCTTCTGACTCTTAGGGAGCATCAAATGGCCTCGTTACTAGTTGGAATGGAGATAAGTTTTTCATTTTAGACGATGCATTCAGGGGCAGGCATTCTATCTCAACTTCATTTTAAAGGAAGGATGATGGTTTAGTGCTTATGATCACGAACGTTTATGGACCGCCTAATGGAGTTAACCTGACAAATCTTCTTGACGAGTTGCATCTCTCAACAGAGACGCACCCTGCTGTCCCTTGGATTATTGGGGTGATTTCAATGTAACACTCCACCCAGATGATATACCACACTAGTGGGGGTGCTGATGCAAGTTCTGAGATATGCTTTGTTTTTTTATCAATGATTTTGGCCTGCAAATTGTAGATGTGGGAGGATGCATATTTACCGGGAGGAATTGTAGGTTGAGATCACGGATTGACCAATTCTTGGTCTCTTCTGAGACCATGCAGCTTTTTCCGTTGGCCCATGCTTGGGCGCTTCCACGAGCGCACTTGGACCACACTCCTCTTTTGTGGTCCTCTGGTGAGGAGATGAAGCTGAGATCTTTCTTTCGATTTGAGCGTCCGTGGCTCTTGGAGGATGAGTTCCATGAGATGGTAGGCACCTTCCGGAGGGATTGCCAACCAAAGGGGTTGGCTGCGGTACGGCATGCATACAAATTAATGGCCTTGCGAAGACATTTGGTAGAGTATAACAGAGGCGTGAAGGAGTAGCGTCGTCACATGAGAACAACTGCTCAGGATGATGTTAGCAGACTCGATTCATTGGAGGATGAGCATGATCTAATGGTTGAGGAGCTGACGACATATTCCTATAGGACAAGAAGTAGGAGGCGGAGTGGAGACAGAGATCACGTCAGCGGTGGCTCAGGAAGGGGGATGCCAACACATGTTTTTTTCACTCCATGGCTAATGGAAAACGACTTAGGAACTACATTTTAGAATATCACTGTGGCTGGGGTCCAGATCAAAGCGGACCTGGAAGGTTGGAAGTGGGCAGAGCCCTTAATGTCCACTTCCAATCCTTCAGTAGATGTATCGGCGGGACGGATTGGGGCTGGCGTGGTAGGGGGGGTCAAAGACGCTTTGGTTGCACCCTTTGGGGAGAATGAGATCAGAGAAGATATGCATCAATTAGATGTAGATGGCACCCTAGGTCCAAATGGCTTCTCAATGATCTTCTATAGGGAGTTCTAGGACATGATTAGGGAGGATGTTATTGTGGTGTTGCGGGAGTTTTGGGAGGGCAACCATGGTCTTGAACGGCTCAACAAAGTACTACTTTCCTATTCCCAGAGAGAGATATGCTGACCCATGCGGTGAACTTTAGACCCATAGCTCTATTAAATGCCATTTATCCTATCATTTATAAGGTGCTTGCCAACTTCTTATGTGGCGTTTTGAGTTCGATTATCTCGCATGTGCATATGACCTTCATCCTCGGGAGGCAAATGACTGATGGTTGGGTGCTCTCTTCAGAGATGGTTTTAGATTGGAAGAGAAATCAAGGAAAGGGCTTGTTCTGGAAGGTTGACTTTTCCAAGGCTTATTATTGTGTTTGGTGTTTTCTTTGGTCATCACTAAGCGAAGGGGCTTCCCTAACACAAGAATTAGATGGGTTAAGCGTTGCTCATGACGACGTCATATGCAATGCTTGTGGTCATCCGGAGGGGGATTTCTTCCTGCTACAGAGAGGGCTTCGACAAGGGTGCCCCTTGTCTTCCGTCCTTGTGATTGCAACTTATGTTTTTTTTTGAAGTCTAAAAGGTAGGGGGAAATACTCGATGGTGTCCACCCCATGATTATTTATTCAAAAATATAAGAAAAAAAACCAGGAGGAAAAACAGAACACGCACGACAACCAAAACGCTACAGCACCCAATCTTCAACCATGCGTTTAGTGAACATCCCCATGTTTTCCTTGTAAAATCGCTGACCCGAGAACGGCAAATCGTTTCTCCCCCGCCACACCGCCCATAGAATGGCCATGGGATAAAGCCGCTCCCTCCTAGGTCTGTTCAGATTTGCATGGATCGAGTTCCAGAAGGCTTGAAAATCGTCGCTGTGGCACCATTCTGAGCCCATCTCCTGCCATAATTGAGAGACCATTGGGCATGAGAAAAAAAGATGCCCCACCGATTCGATCGCAGCATTACAAATCATGCACCTATCCGAAATCTGAAATGATTGCAACTTATGTTGTGGCAGTCATGATGAGGCTGGCCACTGATGGAAATGTGTACTTGGGCTATTCTAAAGATGACATCTACATACCTATTCTCCAATAAGCAGATGATACTTTAATTTTTATTGACGGGGTAATGTATCATGTGAGGCAGGTTTCCTCTATTTTGGATATGTTTGGATACATCTCAGGTCTTCAGCTTAACATAGATGAGTCAGTTTTTATTACTTTCGGCTTCACCCAGACTGAGATTCTTGAGGCTAGTTTGCTCCTGCGGTGTTCGAGCAGATTCCTTCCTATCACTTATCCGGGCCTTCTCCTTGTTGCTGGTCGTTTACGTTCTTCGGTTTGAAAGTCGTTCTTAGACATGCTTGACAGCAAGTTGGCAGGGTGGAAAGCGAGGATGCTCTCTAAAGGCGAAAAATTGATGATCCTCAAGCACGTCTTATCTGCTATCCCCATTTTTTTTGCTCCACTACGCTTCTTGTTGGTGTGTGTCAGAAGACATGCTATTAATAGACATGTTTCTTGATTGATGATAGAGATGAGAAAAGCGGTTTTCATATCTTAAAATGGGAGACTGTCACTAGATCTAAGAAGGATGGTGAACTAGGCATAATGAGATTAGAATGTGTGAATAAAGCCCTTCTGACGAAATGGATACTCAGATTTTTGGGCTGCTCGGATGATCTGATGTGCTGCCTGATGCAGAAGATTTATGGTATACGTGGCTCGTTGACAAGTAACATGGTGCGATATCCTTCTTGACTCTGGCAGGGGATCCTCCGGATTCTCCAGGAGTTAGGTGACTTGATGCAGCTTGTTGATAATGGTGACATCTTTCGTTATTGGCGAGACAACTAGACTGGCATTGGTACACGGGCAGAGCGTTATCCACATCTCTTTGCTTTGAATGTGGATCTGGATCTGTTGGTTAGTCATGCTTGGATATTTGGTTCTTGGACACCCACCTTCACGTCCGACTTTACGGAGCAGAGATTGAATGAATTCTTGGCAATGCTGAATGATTTGTCTGACATTCAGAGTGTTACACAGGGGAGAGACCGTTTCCGCCAGGTCAATGGCTCTTTCTCTGTCAAGAAGGCCTACTGGTTTTACACTCGCTCCCCCAACAATATCCATCATTATTTGAAAAAAAGACTGCAGAATATTTGGAGCAGTTTGATTCCCCAGAGGATTAAAATATTATTGTGGCTTTCCATGCACGGGCGCTTGCTTACCATGGTGCGACAATTTTTTTCTTAATACCAGTGACCGTCTTTGCGAAAAATGTGGAGAGGAAGAGGAATACATGGATCATCTTTTCTTCAATTGGGGCATTTTTCTCGTTTAATCTGGTCTGGTGCAGATATCCCATGGCCGGAGACTGAAGATGAGACATTTTGGAGGTCGGCGGTGGGTGGCAATTCACACGAGGACGTTTCTCCCACTTTCACCCTGTTGTGGGCAATTTGATGTGTTAAAAATGATGGGATCTTCCATGGGCAATGTTTTCATCCGGAGAATGTACTTGGTCACTACAGGGCCATCGCTTCGGCATGAAACTATCAGTGAATGTACCGCTTTATCTTATAATGCAATGGATTTCATCCGCGTCTGTGAAGATTCTGTCAGAGCACATTAAGTTGCAACTTTTGAATTTTATAGAAATGACCCTTTTTTTACCTGTGGAAAACAGACTTATATTTGTTTTTCTGAAAGGAAGACTTCTACTTGTTTGCTTTTCAAAACACAGAAGCACGATCTGGTAGTCTGGCTAGGCCATTTGGACGTTGCCTTATACATCTTGTAAACAGGTCAGAAACAATGTAACGAAACAAGACATATGCCTCCATTTTGCCAGAAATTTCTATATAATGCTTCATCCCGGCCTTTTAGATGTTATGCACTGGGAAAACCTCTGTCATCCCACCATGTGATCTTATAGATCGTGTAAACAGGTCAGAAACAATGTAATGAAACAAGACACATGTCTCCATTTTACCAGAAATTTTCACACACTACTTCATCCCGACCTTCTAGATGTTATGCACTGGGAAAATCACTATCATCCCACCATATGGTCCACTGTGACACTAGTCTTTTGAAAAACAAAACATATGCTGTTTTGGTCGAGACAATAAATTCTTCCAGCTATTTTATATCACCACAAAGGAATCTATGGTATTATGACCATATGGATTCTATTGTTACTTATTTTCTTGATTTCTTTAATCTTATTGGTGGATTACAACCTATGAAAACATAACATGAGTTGGTATTGTATTGCAGGTCCTACAGTACTCTTTTTTCAAGGAAATGGAGGCAGTATCCTTGTTTTTTTGGAGATCTTCATTCTAAGATGTTTATGTAATTAACGTCATTGCAAACCAAATTCCATGACTCATAAGTTGCAGATATTGCTCACCGTCTAGATTTTGTTAAGTTAATCTTGCAACGGCTTCACTGCAATGTGTTTTTGTTATCTTACAGAGGGTATGTTGCTCTAATATCTGATTTCAATATTGATTTATATGCATTTTAGCTGGAGTGTCCTGTTAAATAAGACCACCTTTGTATGCGATCCAGATATGGCGCAAGTGATGGCAGCCCGTCGCAACCTGGCATCACAAAAGATGCTCAGGTTTGTTTGATTGACCCCCCCTTCCCCCGGGCAAACGTGCCGCCACCGCCAAAGTTTTTATGTAAAAATTCCCTGTTACCCTTCGAGCTGCTTAAATTGAGAATGGCTGGTGTTCTAGGCTGCACTGGACCATCTGCGTCAAAGAGGTGATATTGACACATCGAGAATTGTTGTTTTTGGACGATCACTTGGTGGAGCAGTTGGTTCTCTTCTTGCCAAAGAAAACCCAGACAAGGTGATGTTTTCGAAGTTCTCATTTTTCTAGCTATGACAGTCGAAAACTATTGTTATTTATTTGCCAATGTATCTTCTGAGTGCTTCTCTGTTTTGTATCATGAACAACCCTGTGAAATGTCTATTTGAAGTGATAATTGTCTCTGTCTGCAACTGGTAGCTTAACAGTCTATTCTGCAGTGAGCTAGTCACCACTCCGATTTAGAGACATGAGCATTTAGTATATATTTTAAATTTTCCTGTTTAACAAAGTATTTAGTCAAAATCATTTTTCGAAAGGGGATGCGGATTTACATTGAATTATCCATGGAAAAATGATATCAGTAAGGAGGGATGGAGATACAATGCAGCAAAAGGTCTCTGGACAGTCATTGGTTATTATTTAGAAGGGGACTGTCTCTTAGAATTTGAAGCAAAATATGTATTCTTGGTTGGCAGGGTCTTTTCAGTGCTGTGTAAAAGACCTTTATTAGGCAATTAATGGAACCATCATACATAAATCATGTGTTCATGGGAACGAAATTTGACATCACATGTATACTAGGAAACTATCTAAATTATTTTCAGGTGCAATAAATAGGAGTAAATGTTTTTAGATGCAAGACAGCATGGTGAAAGTGAATTTATGCAGTTCAAATCTAGAGGAACGTTGTTTTGGAGGTTGAGAGGGGTTATAGTGTTAAGATTGTACATGTCATGGATGTGCTCTTTCACTGACCAGGAGCTTGTTGCAATTATATAGGAACCTTTAATTATTAATTTAATATGGATGACTAACCAGTAACCACCATGAGTACTCATCCAGCGACTTTTGAAAAAGATAGTTTAAGCTAAAGAATAACGAGCTTTCTGTAGTCCTTTCTGTCATGAGTTTAAATGTCACAGGAATATCAGACTTGAAAATAAGTTATGGTCCCATCAGCAGGTGAAAATGGAAATGTTTCACTTTATTTTAGAAGCCCTTTCCCCAGGTTGTAAAATAGCCCTAGGTTCTGTTCAAGATATCTAAAATCTATGCATAGTCACTTTATTTTGGGTGATGCTTCTGAGATTTTTTGGGGGTTAAAATTCACCACCTCCCACTCGATCCTTCACCAAGCAGAGGATGAATTTGTTACTTGAAACTGGAAACTGTCACATAATCTGGATTGAGTAAGAAATTCCGTAATTTCATTGTCTACTTCTAAATTCTCTTGAATCATCTGAATTTGCTGAGATTTGTGTGGATCTCCTTACCACACTACTGTTCCCTTCTGAGCCTATATTGTTCGAGTAGAGCCTGTAGTCTTGGGAAAAGCAGCTGCCCTAATCTCTGGATATTTTACATGGATGGGGTTGGAGTGATAAAAGTAATCGGCCTTTGTCTCTTCTTCTAGATAGAGAAGAAGATTGAAATACAAGGTGTGGTGAAGTATACAAGATTGAGAGAAAACATAGGCCTAACCCCAGAGAGTACATAGGATTAGCAACAACGTGAAACCATAGACCTAAACCTAGATAACCTATATAGCCACATCCAATTCAAATGCATCAAGATACGAATTTCAAAAGAATCCAACCCCTATAAATAATCAAATTCTTGTTTTGTTTAGAGTTTAAGTAATATTCCTAATTTGGCTTGCACTGTATTCAATAACATACCATCAGGAAGCTGTGGTGAAGATCATGTGTACACCTTGCTATTTATGCATTACTTGTGCTTTTGAATGCGGCCTGGATTCTGGATAATTATCTTGCTTGATCCACTGTAGACAAAAACTACAATATATCTGAACTTACTGCAGGTTTCGGCATTGATTTTGGAGAACACATTCACTTCAATACTCGACATGGCTGCAGTGGTACTTCCTTTTCTTGGGTGGTTTATTGGTGATAGCAACGCAAAAGGTCCAAAGATCCTCAATGGTTTAGTTCGTTCACCTTGGAGAACTTACGATATCATTCATCAGGTGAGATGCATGATGACTACACACTCAAGTGGTCAGCCTTTTACATTTATTTATGCTGTCTAGATTGTAGGATTCAATCAGGTGTCTTCTCATGCTTTGTTCTTTCGGCCCTAAAACCATTCCTGCAGATCAAACAGCCTATTCTTTTCCTATCTGGCTTGCAAGATGAGGTAGTTCCTCCCCACCATATGAAAATGCTGTACTCCAAAGCAATCGAAGTGAACAACAGGTGCCTGTTTGTCGATTTCCAGTCGGGTATGCATATGGACACTTGGATATCGGGTGGAGATCGTTATTGGAGGATAATTAAGTTGTTCCTAGATCAGCATGTTCCTGCACAACAGGAAGATGGGTCAGAGGAGGATAACGATCATTCAGGTAATGGCAGTGGCTCCTCAGGTGCCTCTGCCCTGTAATTCTATTTTTCGTTTTCCTTTTTTCCGGCGTAGCCACACGGTTCGATGGTATTTAATCATGCTTTATATACCAGGTTCGCCGTATTTCCTGTAATTTTATACAGTTTAATTAACACTTTTATTTCCCAGGTTTTTAGTTTTTTTAGTTAGATGTTTCAAATGGTCATTTGCTTAAAAGAGGTCTAGTAGGTCCATAAATATGCAGCAATCCATAATATATTATGTAATATCTATATGGCTCGATCTGAAGTTGCTTTCAGTAGAAGTGCAAGTTTTGGAAAATTTCATCCAGCCTAGTAAAGTTAACGATTTCGTATTAGGATATTGGAAAATTCACATTTTTTTATCAAAACTTTACTTTTTTTTATGCAAACTTTATTTCTTCTTTACCATATTATTGAAATATTGGATATCAATTAGAATTTAATATTTGCAATTTTGCGATTCTTCCCCCGAGGGAGTCCATTAGGCACCGTTCACCAAGGGGCCCCCTTAACCACCCTCCATCTCTCTCATGTGGGCCCCACTTTATTTCTTTTTAAAAAAATTACCATCATCAATTCCATTAAAAATTAATATACTATACCATCATATCATATAAAAATTATAAACTACTCCACTTCTACTCAGTTTTCCAAACTTCAATACAATCACATCACAATAACTACTCACTTTTTCAAACCCAATACAATCATATCACCACAAACTCACTTCTAATCCACCACCAGTTTAACCCTCTATCCAAACATCAAACACAAAAAATGGGTTACCCTCAATCAGTTTAACCTGACTTAACCCGCAGCGGGGTGGTGCAGGTGGGAGTGGATCCCTGCTGTTACAGCACCTGCTGTAAAACAGAGGCCATCCGATGCTTATCAGGATGGGCGTGATTAGTGCCTGATCACATGCTTGCACCCTTGGATGCACATCGGATAGTCACTGCATATTACAATAGGTGCTGTAACAGCAGGGAGATCCATTCTTGGTATTAAGGATCATTGGAAGGAGCCGAGGATGTATGAAAGAGAGCCGAAGGAGGCTGATTAGGGATGCAAACGAACGAATACGAATGCGAATTGGGCTCCTACCATAACCATATTCATGTTAGTTTACGAATGTGAATACAAATACAAATGTTACACGAATGTAAAAAATCAAAATCCATATCCTTAAAATACGAATACGAATACTAATACGAATCTTTTACGAACGAATGCAAATATCCACACGAATATTGTAATAAAAAGTTATAAATAAAAACGTACCTGATTATTTGGCAACAACTTTCATGTAACATTTTAATGTATTTAACCACATTCAAATTTCTTTTTAAAAAGGACATCTTCCTGACAATAACATATTGAAGCTGTGAGGAAGAATACCATTTCTAAAATAACATTCTATCGTAAAAATACATTATAAGATTGTGAATTTAAGATGCTATACCAGATCGGTTGCAATTGCAACGAAGAGGGAGGTCGCAGCTGCGACTGAGGGAGGTTGCGGCTGCGATAGAGTGAGATTGGCTACAGTAGTAGAGCGTTGTACTTGAGAACGATAACAAGAGGACCGAGCACCATCGGAAGGAGGTTGAGGGGACGCTGAGGCGGCATGGGAGGCAGAGGGTGGCAGGGAGCGACTGGGGGGTCGCAGGGGAGGCGGCGACCGGTTGGCAGAGGGCGGGGGGGGGGGGGGGGGGGGGGTCACGGGGGAAGCGACGGAGGGCGGCGGAGGCCTGCAGGCCTGTAGGGAGAGGCGGAGGTTAGGGGGTGGCAGCTAGGCGAGGCGGGGCTGGCAGAGGACAACGAGGTCGCGGGGGAGGCGCGGAGGGTGACAAGGTGCGGCTGTGGATGCGGGTGGCGGGGCTGGCGGAGGGCCGCTAGCCCGCAAGGAGAGGCAGAGAGAGGTCAGGGTGCGGCAGCAGGGGGAGGCGGGGCTGGGCTAGGTCGCGGGGGGAGGAGATGGTCGGTAGGGGGAGACAGTACGGGCAGGGGTCCGAAGGAGGAGGCGACGGTGGGCGGCAACCTGGGAGGAAAGTGGCGTGGGGGTGATTTGGGGGAGGGGGAGAATAAATCCTAAGTAATTTTTCAAAATATATAATATATAAAATGAATATTGTAATCGGATTCGTATTTTTTTCGTATTCGCATTCGTTAATTCAAGATTCGTATTCGTATTCGTATCCGCAAAAAATTCGTTTAGAATATTCGTATTCGTATTCATATTTGCCTGTTTTAGAAAAACAATAACCATATCCTCTTAAAAACGAATACAAACACGAACGGAAACGAATATAACCGTATCCGTCTGCATCCCTAAGGCTGATGGATAGTGTCTAGGGGTGTGCATGGGCCAGTTACCTGACCCGTTCAACTATAATCCGGCCCGATCCATCATTAGCGGATCAACAAATCAGTCCGATCCATTCCAACGGGTACCCGTACTAACAGATAACCAAATTATTTGCATGGATCTCGGTTACCCACTGGTATCCGCGAATCAATACCTAAAAAAATCTGCACTCAAATCAGCATTAAGAAATACCCAATATGACTCAAGTTTGTTGCACATATGTGTTGTGAATCTGCAAGCCGAGCTCACGTGTCTCCAAATGCATCTGGCAATGCTCGAGCTGCCCCTTGCCGCCACCGCCGCAGCTCCTTCCCCCGCCACCCTTCTCGATCTCTGTCCTCCCACCCTCGTCCACCCTGCCTGTTATGCTCGATCTCGCGACGCTCTTCGAATCGATGATCTCCGCATATTAAACAAAGAATTCTGATTATTTTTTTCTAGGTTTTTAGATAATTTGGAAGTAATTAGGTTCATGGAGGTGATATTTGTTGAGAAGAGGTCGGTCAAAATAGATAATCCATTAATTAGTGACGTTAATTGTCGCATTACATGACATGATTGTCTGTGTTCCGATAATCTCTTTTCGGTAAGGATAACTTCGGTTCTCACTACCAAAAATATAATTATTAATAAGCTAAAATAGTCAACATGCCTATTTAATGTAAAACTTCTCTCTAATTCTAGATGCAGCACATGATAATTAAATTTAATACCCTCCCTAATCTTCAATGAAGCCATCATGGATTCATGGTCGCTCCAGCAGCAGGCGAGGCAGATGGAGCTGTGGCAAGCCAGCGGGCCGGGTTGCCCCGTGGGTATCCAGTCCCAATCGGGTTGGTGCCCCGAAATTTATGGATCAAATTGCACTGGTTACCCGATTCGTCATGGGATACTGGATATCCAATGGTTTTGGACCAACTTTTATGGATAGGGTCGGGTATTTGTTCAACCCGAAACCGTGCACAGCCTTAATAGTGTCAAGGTCTGAGCTGGGAGTTACTGGAGGTGGGATTCGATAGGAGCTTGCTAATAATCTCGGATTTTTAACGTTAAATTCTCATGTGCATTTGTGTGGTTATTATTGTGATTTCAATTATTTGTTTACTCGTTCTCTGAAATTGATTAATCTTAGGACTTGGGGATTGAATCCATCTGCATATTTATCGACCTGTTTATTTCTTTACATTCCTTTCATCTTCATCATTTAAAAATTCCAAAAAAGTGCATTATTTCATCTATTTTCTCATTTTCGCATTGCATTATTTTCTTGCATAAAAAATCACAAAAAATCATCCATCATATTTTCTTTAACTTGTTTGCCTCTCTTTTAAAATCCATAAAAATTTGTAAAAGTTCAGAAAATCCTAAAAATACTCTTATTTAGAAATCTAACCTTAAATTGTATGAAAGTTGATTCTAGACTCTTGTATTACCTCTTTGAATTCGACATTGGAACTTGGTCAAGTAAAATAAATAAATCATCCATATTAGATTAATTGCATAAGTAATTTTGTGTGGTTTTTTATCGATCATTGGATTATGCGCTACATTAAAAATGACAAATTAATAAGGGGATTCGATGTAACTTTCAATGGGTATTAAAGAACAAATATCGAGTTGGTGGCACTATTGACATATCCAAAGCAAGATTAGTTACCACGGGTTATACTCAGCAAGCTGGAATAGACTTCCAGTAAACCTACTCTTCGATTGCTAAGTTTGCATCAATTCAGATGATCTTAGCTATAGTCTCATATATAGATATGAAATTATTTCAAACAGATGTGAAGACAACTTTTCTTAGTGAAGAACTAAGAAAGGAGACATATGATGGTTTTTAGGTAGAAGGACATGATAAAAGGGCTTATAAGTTAAGAAAGTCATTATATGTCTTAACATTATCTTCGGGTAATGGTATCGCAAGTTTTATGAGAAAATTATCTAATTTAATTTGTTGCAAATAGGTTGGATATTTGTGTATATGTCATGAAGAGTGGGAGCGTGTTTGCTATCATGTCATTGTATGCGGATGGCATTCTACTCACATGTAGTGGCATGAGAATGCTTAATGAAATTAAAGAGAGATTGAGCAATGAATTTGAGATGAAGGATATGGGTGAAGTATCCTACAGTCTACGAATTCAAATTACAAGAGACGGAGATTTAAGGACAATGAATCATAGTCTAGAAAAATATTTATGTACTGTATTGAGGAGATTTGGAATGCAGAATAACATTCCAGCTCATACACCGCTTGTGATTTGAAAGAGACTCAATAAGAGAATGTCTTGGAAAAGGATAGAAACCTTTGGAGATTCCATGTGCACAAGCACTGGGAAGTCTGATGTATGCAATGACGTGCTTTCAACATGATTTGGTTTATCCAGTTAGTCTAGTTAGTAGATATCAAAGTAATCTCAGACCAGCACATTGGGAAGATGCAAAGAGGATTTTTCGATATGTGAAATGAGCTGTGTATCTGAAACTAGTGTATCAAGCTGAATCACTTGAGGTAGTAGGATACTCTGATGCAGATTTTGGAGGGGATGCAGATGATAAAAAGTCTACATTGAGTTAACTTTTCATGTTTGGTGGAGCGGTCATTTCTTAAGGTAGCAAGAAATAAGAATGCGTATCTAAATATACACAGGAGGCAGAATACATTACATGTAGCGTGACTACCACTCATGCCATCTGGATTAAACACTTTTTGAAAAGCTTAAGTTTTGAATCATTCAAAAGTCCAATTGAAATCTACTGTGATAATCAAGCTGCAATAAGCATGATCAATAGTGGGGCTACTAAATTTAAAGAAAAGCACATTGAAATCCATTATCACTATATACAATACATAATGATAAAGCAAGAAATCGCAGTAACATATATACCTGCAAGTGATATGTTAATTGATTCTCTAACCAAGGGAATAGTAGATAGCACATACATTAAACATGTTCGTTTAGTGGGACTCAGGAACTCATGAGCCAAGTAAGAACTTTTCATGAATACTGACCCTCAATATAGCATCTTGCATAATACACGGTACAAACAGTGGGGTTGTAGAAGTTTTGATCGCTTCGGTCAAGTGGGAGATGCTTGAACGAACCAACTAAGGTGACCTCACGTTCAAAGCCACCACTGGCAGTTGCACGCTACGGGACCGATCTCTCAGGTTTGGAGGGATGGGGGCAAACTGTGCAAGTGACATACACACCTTATAAATATCGACCTCCTCCAGGAGGGGAAGAAAAACATAATCTCTCACACTAAGGAGCCCTCTTCCCTGGAGTAGAAGCAAGAGAGAGTATATAGATTGTTGAGCTATGATGAATGCGATGTTACTGCAAAGATGATTATAAAAAGATTGATACTTGATGGGTTGCGAGATGAGAGAGTGGTTATGTATGCATGTACATATATTAGTTGGAAATTTAAAGATGTGAAACACCACTATATGATAGCAAGTGACATATAGGCCAATGTGGGCCTTGAGCTCGAATTTATCTAATGGAGTAAATGTGTGATCCAAGCCCCATATGTTGTAACTAAAGTTTGGCATTGACTCAAGCTCCTCGATTGGGCTCATAGGCTAGCTTGGTCCAATCCTATCCAATTAGGGGTGGCTATCGAGTCCAACGAGCCGAGCCAGCCGAGCCAGCCTCTGGCTCGGGCTCAGGCTCGTTCGAGCCCAGCCGCGCTCGGGTTCGATGAGCTTGGGCCCTTATCGAGCTGGCTCGGGCTCGAGCCGAGCCTCTTATCAAGCCCGAGCTCCTTATCGAGCCTGGTCTAAGCTCGAGCTTAAGGCAAGCTTGTTAAGGAAAATGAGTACTTTTTGGTGGAAAAGTTTTTTACACAGGTTCAAACTCTAAGTCTCCTTTATCTAAGACTGTGTTCCTTACCAATAAGTCACTATCCAAGTTGTATATAAAATCTTAATTATAATATATATTGTAACATTCTATTTGCTTATAAAAAGGAAACATTACTAATTTTCTAATGCGTGAGCGGGAGGCAAACATGTGGGTGGGAATGAGATTTTGAGAATTAAGTCATCACTCGTGACTCGTGGGAGGGACAAAGTTAGTGGAGGAAAAATTGCTAGGGTTAATTTTATTTTGTTTGTATTATATATAAATATTATACGCGTGTATGTATATTCCTAATCGAGCCTCTTATTGAGTTATTGAGCCGAGCGAGACTCAGCTCGAGCTCGGCTCGACTTGTTAAGCTATCAAGCCCAAATTTCTGGCTCGATTTTGGTTCAATAGCCTAATGAACCAAGCTCACAAGCCCTTATTGAATCGAGTCCGGACCTGACTCATCGAACTGTGACTCAATAGCCAAACCTATATCCAATGCTCAGCTGTAAGGCTCGCTCGTTTTGTGATTTACCCGAAGGGTTATTTGTGTTGCAACCCGTGCCCAGTTCTAAATTACTCTACTACTACTCTCGAATTTCTGGCCTTATCAAGTAAGGTGTACCTATTGTTTTCTTTACTAAAATCCGCCTATGTACAAACTCAAAAAAAAACTTCAAAACTATATCCTAATAATACAAATAATAAAATAAAACATCTAACTATATTGCATCACATTACATTTACCATTCAAAAATCCATTATTAACAACAAAAATTCACCTTACTAATACTAGCCAATGGTGCAACTAAGGATGTCAACGGGTCGAGTTTGGGGTGAGTATCAATATTCCCGAATCTATATCCATTTATAAATTCACTATCCATAGACACCTATTTATTAAACAGATAATTTCTAACGGGTAGCCATATACCCGATGGATATCCATGTACCCCCTAGGTACCCGCTTATTCGGCATAATAATATTTTTAAGCTATTAATAAATGTTAGAAAATAAGAACGCAGAATCGTATCAAAAATAAAGAATGAAGAACAATGAAGAACGCGGGATTTTACGTGGAATCCTACTCCATGAGGAGCGGGATGAAACCACGAGAGAAGGCTTCAAAGGGTCATATATGTCTCACCTGTTACATGAGGTCTGAGGTTTCTTATATAGCCTCCATACACTCTCCAAGTCCCACCACTGGTAGATGTGGTAGTAAACTCTGGATGTGGTAAATGGATCTTGGAAGGATCTATTTACCTATCTTACGTATGACGCATATATTCCAACAATAAATGTACATAAGATTTTCATTCAGAGATTAAACAGAAGATCATGTAATATGACAATATATAAATATGTGTAATGTGTGGGGAATGTTAAATGTTTATATATATATATAAAGTGTTTAACTCTTTTGAGTTCATAATTTTTTTATTAAAGATACAAAAAGGTAGTTGAATATGAATAAATGGACAGAGAAGAAAAATTGAGCTGTATATTTATATATACAGCTCGATACCTATTAGATAAGAAGTGGATTTGATAAGTTTGACTAAAATGCAACACACCTATCTATATTTATATTTATTATCTATTCAGGTTTGGGACGGGTTCGGGTTTGGTTTGAGGACTTGTCAACCTTTATACATGAAGGAGGTCACAATTTTATTTGACAGAGGCTTACAAGGTTTTATTGAGGACATTGTTGTTTGTGGAGGACCGATTTTGGAGATCTTCAATGGAGGGTGGCTTCTTTGCCCATTCGACTTGGTGGTCTGGGATTACTTTCAGCAGTGGAGGCTTCTTCCTACGCTTTTGTGGCTTCCAAGGTGCAATCGTGGGAACTTCAAGACCATATCCCGCGTGATAGTAAAATTTGCAATATGGACTCAGACTATGACTTCGCTCTTCAAAGACTTCATAATTTGATTCCCTCATTGGACCTCAATTGTTTCTCTAAAAAGGACATCGTCCCCCCTAAGACCCAGAATGTTTTGGCGAGTGCACTTTTTAACAAAATAATTGAGGATATAAAGGTAGTATATAACATGTCCGTGAGACAAAAGGCAGTTTTTCAATGTCTTCAAGCTGTTCATGCCCAAGATTTTCTCCTTACCCTTCCTATAGATGGACTTGGACTCCACATGTCACCGGTGGAGTACCGCAGTATCCTCAAATATCGTCTCATGATTCCATTATTTCCTGCTGATGAGATTTGCCCAGTCTGTCGCAAGGCATGCTTGGACAAATTTGGGGATCATGCCATTCATTGTAGGGAGCTCCCGGGGTTTAAGTACAGACATGATCTCGTTAGAGACGTTTTATTCGATGTCCTCAAACGTGCGGGTGTTGCTGCTAAGAAAGAGGCGCCAGTGAACTTTTTAACAGATCCACTGGAGGGAAGATCCACGCTTAGACCTGCTGATATTTTGATTTTTGGGTGGATAGGAGGAAAACATGCTTGTGTAGATTTGACAGGAGTTTCCTCGATGGTGGAGTTGAAGAGCGGGACCTTCACAGCAGGGCAGGCTGCCCTTAAAGCTTCTTTAGCAAAAATGGTGAAACACGAGAAAGCCCGCATGGAGAATCAACATGACTTCATCCCCTTTGATTTCGACACCTTTGGCTTTCTAGCACCGGAAACTATTGAGCTTTTAAAGAGAATCCAAAAAGTGATGAATAGTAATGTGATGGATCCCTGATCTATGGATGTAGTATTTAGGAGGATTGGCTTTGCAATTCAAAAAGGGCTAGCGGCGCAGCTTGTTGCCCGCTTGCCTTCTGTTTCGATGTAAACATTTCTTATTTATTCTTGCAATTAAAGGGGAGGGATGTTTTAATGTTAGAAAAAAAATCCAAACCCATCCAAAAATAAATGACATGGATTTCTAGTCCTTAAATAGAGTGGATTTAGACGGGGTACCAAAAGACGAACTAATTTCCGTTACTAAACAAGTTTTAAATTCGTCTCGATATTGTCTGTCTTACAAGTTACAAAATCCTCATTCCAAGCAAATTAGCTAAATGTAATTGTTTTTTTCTCTCAATCTTAATGAAATTGAACACTTATGCAAAATACAATCGGCGTGTCTGATTTGCATTGTCATGACAAAGTAAGATTGGTTGCTTCAAAGGAAGAAGAACTTTCAACACCGCGAGGAAAGAAATACTATGCAACACATATGAAACATGAAGAACTCGCAGGAACAGCTCCACTTTCTATAAGAAACCTGAGTTTGAACCCAAAAAATCAGAATTAGTTTCGCATGAATGGTTGACAGAAACTTGTATGAATGTATATAAGAAAAAAAAATGGATTTTTAACATTACAACTAAAATCTTGTCCAGTTACACCTTAACCCCCTACAATCTATGTAATTACACCAAGACTCCAAATTCAATTAACTATTACACCTTTTACCTGTGGCAGGGACACGTGTTATATAGAGTAAAATTATTGGGCTTGTTTTGCAATTACGAACATTACGGGGTTTCGTTGTAAAATCTCAAAAAAAAAAATATCACGCGCGATAATACAGAATGAATTTATATGAAAAGGGCATCCATACTTACAGGTAGGGATGTCAGGAAAGCTCGAGCTCGATGAGCTCAACTCGAGCTCGGTTCGTTAAGGGCTCGCGAGTCGGACTTGAAATCTTAACGAGTTCGAGTCCGAGTTGGATTTTATAGCTCGTTAGCTTATCGTGTCGAGTCCAAGTTGGGCATTGTTCAACTCGATAACTCGTTTTTCCTCTTGATAAAAAATTAAAAACATATGTACCGAAACTTCCAAGGAAAGATTGATATAAAATAGAGGTTAACAATTTTCTTTCCCAAAAAGCTACAGAAAAGAGAATAAAAAATCAAAATTATCAATGTCATTTGCATAATTTAATGTATAAAATGGAACAATGACTCATCAAGAAGTTCATGAGCCTGCTCATTTTGAGGCTCATGAGCCAGCTCAGAAACTCGTGGCTCGATAAGAGGCTCGTGAGTCAACTCGAACTCGATGAATTCGAGTTAGTAATCCAGGGCTCGATCCTTATCGAGCCCGAGTTCGAGCTTTAGGTTTCTTATCGAATTCGAGTTCGAGTTGAGGCCAACTCAGCTTGCTGAACTCGATATACACCCATAGTTACATGAAGTTTCCAAACTTTTCATTTTATACCAATGTGGCTCACAAACTTGCAAACGCAATAGAGTCTCAAAATATCATAAAGATAACAATGTGGTCCCCACTGCTCCTCCACTGCTCAACGTCATATTGTCACAATGTAAGGAATTTACTCGTTTGGTAACCGAGTTACCCCGGGTTACCTCGTATAATCCGATTTATTCCCTTCTTTTCATGGAATAGAATTTATCACAAATCATAGTGACATTACATCACATTCTTTATTCCTACCATTTCAATCCCTCATAATCATCCCAAATAGCTATTATTCCAATCAGGTTACCCAACCCACCCCAACCCAGCAACCAAACAGACCATAAGGTGCAGTTTGAGTAGGAGGATAAATCTCTCTTTGGGGGTTTACCCCCCTTAACTCACCCTTTCTCTCTTCAATGTGGGTTCCACATTTTGTCTTTTTTAATACATTGTTAATTTTTTATCCACTCCATCAAAAAAAATATTATACCATCATATTATATAAAAATTATAAACTATTCAACTTCTATTCATTTTCTCAAACTTCAATACAATTACGTCACAATAACTACTCACTTTTCCGAACTTCAATACAATCACATCATGATAACCCCACAACAAACCCACCACCAGTTTAACCCCCATTCAAACACCAAAACACAAAATGGGTTACTCTCTACCAGTTTAACTCACCCCAAACGCACCCTAAGAAGTGGCGTATATGGTGCCTTTGGGTGGAGGTTTTTTCTGGCCGTGAGTAACTCTCTGGAAAAGTGGGCTTTCCGGTAGGTACCCATTTTTTATGTTTTAGTGTTTGGCCGGAGGGTTTGCTGCTGAAAAAGTTTGTTCTGATGTGATTGTATTGAAGTTTTGAGAAGTGATTAAAAGTTGAGTATTTTACAGTATTTAGATGAAAAGATGGTATAGTATTTTTTTGTTGGAATGGATGAAAAAGAAATGAATTATTTGATATATTAAATAGAAGAGAGAGTGTGTAGCTTTAGGTGGGTTTCACAAGAGAGAATAAAAAAATCCTTGAACTATACACTCAATTGTAATGTCATATCTAAAATTTAAAGGTAACAATGCGGTTCACGATCTTTAATATCTGTCTCAATGTGGTTTTGAGTTGTTGTGATTTAAAGTTAAAAAATAAAAACAATAAACTAAATTTCAGTAGTTAAAGACCAAATCAAGATAAAATCTTAAAGATCGATTATCAAATTATTACTTTTCAAAGTTCATGTACGATACTGAAATCGAGCATATATTTCATTGACTTTTTTGTAATTTTCCCTACTACAAGCTGCATGGACAACAAACAATCTCCGCCATTCCATCACATCATCAACAATCCAGATCTATAACCCACACCATTATGGATGAAAACAAATATGAGTATATTCACATGTGATCCATTATCGTATTTGTTTTATACATATTTTGAAATTCGTATTCGTTTTAAAATGAGTGCGGATATGAATGCTACTTTGAAATTCGCTAATATTCGCATTCATATCCGTATATTCATTTTCGTACATAAGTATAATAATATATTTATTTATAACCATACGTAACAATATTTTATGATTGCATTCACCGTTGACGGTATAGTTGTTATGAGAAGAATATCTCCTGTATATCTATTTTATATGTAAATCATTCTAAACATGCACATTTTTGTTAATCTATCGAAATATTTCTGTTATTATTCGTATTCGTTTTACATGCGTGTTCGTTTTTAAGTATATGGTAACGTATTTTTCATATTCGTCAATATTAATATCCGCATTCGTATTCGTATTTTAAAATGAATAAGGATATGATTATACATATATTTATATCCGCATCCAACCGCTTTCATCCCTACACATCATGCCTATCATCCGAAGGGAGGAGAGCAAATCCTTTGTTGTACAGCAGAGGACTGCTGTAATCGGTGAGCACACAAGTGCCGCCCGATCAAGATCGAGAGGTTCACACGGTAATGGCCCCACAAAACCCGGATTTCGCGTGAACCGCTCGATCTTGATCGAGCGGCTTTTACGTGCTCACGGATTACAGCAGCCCTCCTCATCTTGATCTGGCAGAGGATCTGCTCGGCCAAAGGGAGAGGCTTCAGACTCCCCTTCCCCATCGTTTACCTTTATAACCTTCAGGTGAAATATCGATCAAATGCAGCCTGAAATTACTAACCTGACTACGCTGCCATCTCTGTTTGGATCTCGGCGAGCTGATGAGCTTCTTCACGAGCTTTCTCAGGTTGGGGAGTAGCCGGTAACATCTCCTGCTGCGGGGTGACCTGCTCTGTAAAACTTGGGATCATGGCAGGTTGGATGAGCTGCTGTTCCAGAGCAGCTCCCTCCAGCTCTTCGAGTTCTGCCTCCAGCTCATCCTGCGGTGCCATTTGTTCACCTTTCAAGAAAGCAGAAAGAAGACCAGTTCGAAGATGGAAAACTAAAGGCTAAAGCAATGGAATGCTCACTCACTTCGTCGAAGTCGGCAACTGCAGCAATAGGGTTTGACAATGCTTCCTGTACCAATTTCATGTTCTCCGTTTGCTCGTTGATCTCCTCCATGGTCTTATCAACATCTGTGATATTGCTGGAAAGAAAAGATGCAGCGTTTAGGAAGGAGAAAAAAACAAAAAAAGTGATTCTCAATTTTGACTTGGGACGAGAATGTACATGAGTTTAGGGATCACTGCTCAAGATCTTGCATTTAAGAATTTAAATAAATTGGATACCACATGTAGTTATTTGGAAATGGATACTCTACCGTACAGTAGATTCTGATGTACCGAGCCAAGCTGTTCGATCATGATCGAGCGGTTCACACGTAAAAAGCTACAAAAATCTGAATTTTATGTGAACTGCTAGATATGATCAAGTACCTCTGCTTGCATAAGACTCTGTTGTACAACAAAAGATCCACTCTATAATTATTTAGGTATGTTGATAAAATTGGGTGTATTTTTTGAAGTATTTGTTTTGTAATTTACTCTAAGTTGCTTGGACAATTTTCCTTTATCAAAATGGGTGTTATTATGTTATACTTACTTTTGCAAGCTGCATGGCTTGCATTGCTGCTGCACTAGATCTCAATGCATCGACAGTTTGCGTAGTTGCTGCCACACCTTCCAGCAATATCATCTGAAATCGAAATAGTATATGTACATAAATGAAATGTGTTCCATCTTAATATTGGAAATTTTCATGGAATAAATATATACACACATACCTGATCGTGAATCCTCAATTGAAAATTTCCAAGTTGCTCAACTTGTAGCTCATATAGCCTCTTCCTCTTAAGACACTGTATTGCAGCTGTCAAATGAACCCAAAGATACTCTATTGAGATTATTGATCACATGAACATGTTAATTAAAATGAAGGAACGGTGTTTCGTATAAATATAATTGATCTTAAAGGCCTTTATTTGGACACATGAAGATGGGTAATTATGTACAAATACTCTTTGTAACTTAATGCACGGTTCTACAAAATTCATTGTTAAACAAAGACATACAATGAAACCTGCTAAAAAAATATTCATTCCTCGTAATATTGATGATAAGAAAAATAAGAGGCCCATATACTTGACCCTTTCTAATATAAGGTTTGTTGATCGAAAGTGGGAATAAACCCCTTTGGAGAGGAAGAGGACAATATAGCCATGTGTCAAAAGATAGAGGAAAAGAGGAAAGTAGATCAAATGTGTGATGAAGTCAGAAGTAACGAGCGATGAGGTCAATCTACACCATTCAAAATATAGGTGGAAAATGCCAATCCCAAAATAGAGGAGTGTGGTGCATCTCATCTCCAAAGGGAAGATGATCCTCTGATGTAAAGAGGATTACAACTAGGGATACAAACGATTACAAATATATCTGTATCCGATCTGTCACCGTATCCATTTTATACAGATTTTGACATCCGTATCCGTATATGTTTTAAAATGGATACGGATATGGATATCGTTTTGATATCCGCAAACATTCGTATCTGTATATCTGTTTTCGTATATAAATATAGTCATAGATTTATTTTTAACCCTATATAACATAATTCTCTACCTCCTTTTACCATATTTATATAATTTTATGATACAAACACATTTAGTAAATTAATATCCTATGTTTTCCATCCAATTCTTATATATTTAAGTTGATTTTATATAGTATTTCTAACATTACTTGGCGCGATCAGTATCCGTTTTACATCCCTATCCATTTTTTTAAGGATATGGTAAGATAGTTTTAATATCCGTCAATATCCGTATCCACATCCGTATTCATACTAAAAAAACGGATAAGGATATGGTAATAGCAATATCTGTATCCGTATTCGACCGTTTGCATCCCTAATTACAACAGATGTGATGTAATCATCTCTCTCTTTAGTGAGTGGGAATAAAAGATGATGGTGATTGAGAAAGCTAATGATGTATAAGACGTGAGATAGGCGATGGCGATGGGTGCCGAAGGATCGAGTACTACGATATAGATTGTTGCAATCACAATATTTTAAAACAAGCACAACGTTACATCGCACTTCCAGTCACCATATAAACAATAAATCCACAAGTGCACATGTATTTGGCGTGGAAACCCTCATGGGTAAAAATTACAACCAGAGTCTCCCGAACCTGATTTGCTTACTTGGGTAACCCAACCATGTTACAACCTGAGATTATTACATGATCAACTCAACCATATACAGATAAAAAATCTTAATAACCTCGATATCAAAGAAAATATATCATAAAAAATATATTGCAAAACTAAAATGATCTTACAGAGCGAGGAGTGTGCTTGTAAGAATTACACGCATGACCAGAGCTGTTTTAATGAAGAGAACATCAGAAAATTGCTTGTTGATCTTTCATTAAGAGTATAGAGTGAAATGCAGAGATATGAGAGCTTGTTGCTCTTGTTGTTTATTGTATAATGAGGTACATGGTTATAGGTCTAAAGTCCCCATAGATGATGCCTTTGAAAAGTTGCCATTGCGAACAAATCAAAAATGGAATCACTTTCAAAAATCTTCCTAAAATGGAATTTATCCGACCAGGATACAAAAGGCAATTGATCAGAATCAAATGACCGATCATGTGGATTTAGGTGATCAATCAGAATCAGAAGATGATCGATCGATGATCAATATAACCCTTATAACTCAAATAATGATCGATCGGGGAAAGTATGGTTGATCAATCAGGTACGATCGATCAAGTCAAAATGGCTAATCGATTAGCTTGAATCTTTGATCTGAAAGTCAAAGTCAAGGGGTTGAAATGCAGTATGCGTGATTCTTGAGGTATTTACAATCTACGATAATTACATAATGCATGACTCAATGAAATTAAAAGACTTTGTATTCTTCTTGTGCTTCAGATCATTCCTTGAGCTTGAGCTGAAGTTCGTTATTTGTGAACTCCTTTGAGCTTCTTAGCATCTTCTTCACTAAAGCTTGAGCTCCTCATGGTTGATCTTGTTCTTGATACAAGCTAATTGTAAAAGTTTTGTTACCATTAAAATATGCATGCTCATGCACTAACAATCTCCCCACTTATGGAATCTATATGGACCTCAAGAAACGAGGGGCATTGATGAAGCATTGTTTTGCTACAGTTTTCTTATCTATTCTAATTAAAGACCATCCATAAGGATTGTTAGATCGAGCCACAGCGTGATGTTAAGAAAGATTGCGTATCAACACTATTGTTGTTTGTTCTTATTGTTGATTAGGGATGAAAACGGATCGGATATGCCTATTTTCATATCCATATTTCTTTATCTATATCGAATACGAAAACGGATACGGATATGATTCAGATATGCATTATGGAAACCATATCCGTAAAAATACAGATACGAATCCGAATCGGATATTTATCTAATCCGAATACGGATCGAATAAAGAGCATATCCGAATACGGATCGAATAAAGAGCGGATCCGAATACGGATCGAATAAAGAGTGAAATCCCAATATGGATCCAATAAACATGAAATCCGAATACGGATTGAGTAAAAATCACATACGAATATGAATTGATTTTTTTTTATCAAAGTTCATAATGATTTTAAAAATACAATGAAATATAAATAAGTTGTGTCATGACAAAAGAGAGTGTCGACGTGACATGTATTCTTGAACGAAAGCAAAAAGGGGATATGATTTCATTAATTTTGTAAGCACTCATACCCAAAGAAATAGAAATTTATTAATATCGTTAATATATTGTATTATATAATGTATAATAATAATATAATAACCTAAGGTTGTAGCTTAATTATATTAAATAATATATAAAATAATATTAAATATTGTATTCGGATATCCGGATCCGGATATTCAAGCTATTACCATATCCGTATCCGTATTCGGAAATTTTTACAACCTATATCCATATCCGATCCATATTCGATTAATATTGAGATACGGATATCTGTATCTGATAATTTTTCGAATACGGTAAGCGGATATTCAGATATATCCGTATCCGTTTTCATCACTATTGTTGATGCCATGTCAATAATTTCTACGAACTTATGTGCTAGATGAGGAGGATGAGAGGTTTCCCTAGAGGAAGCAATAATAACATGATCTTCCATCTTCTTTATCATAATTGTTGATGTATGTGGGCGGTAAGAGCCCCAATCAAGTTCAAGAAATTTAATTTGATTGGTAAGAAGATATCAGATTGTAACCAAGGATTATAGAATATGATGGATGTAATCGGCCACACTATGGGTTCGTTTGGTTACGTCCATATCGACGAGCCTTTGGGAAGAAAATGTCTGAAAATCGAGATATATCGTCATATTGATGCTTATATTGGTCATGTCGATATCGATATATCGGTGATATATCACCGATATTTCCTTCCTACAAGTTTTATCACAAGCAAAACATGTGTATAATCAATTCCTTCAAATTCACAAAAGTCAATTAGCATATGCCAAGGAGATAAAAGTAAAGATTAAGATCATAAACATTAGAAATAATTTGGATCATCACTCTTAAGTACAATAACATAGGATCTTCTGAGGATTAGTATCACCTCCTAGCTTATGTATGTAGTTACATATGTACGTACGTATGTGCATGCATGTATTTGTATGTATTTTTGTATGAATGCATGCATATAATTACGTGTATGCATGTGTGTATGCATGTGGGCACATGTATGTATGCGTTGTATATGTTATTTTCACGTTTGATTCATCACGCCATTCATTTTTTACTTCTTATTATAATTTAGACATAAATGAACAGTTTCCAAGCCATTATCGAACCCGTTATTTGATTTTATTTGGGATTGCAGAATAGGGAGTGGATTGTCTGTTGTAGCGGGGCTACTGCAGACTCTGCTGGGGGTCTTTGAAGTTGCTCGATCATTATCGAACGGTTCTCACGAAATCCCTTTGATCCGGGCCCACACACGGTGGGATTTCGTGGGAACCGCTCAATCATGATCGAGTGGCTCCACCCCCAACAGAGTCTGCTACAACAAACGATTTGCGCTATGCAGAATAGTCATCAAGAGTCAGGCTTTAGTAAATGCTTCTTAAGATCAACGGTGAAGATCCTCCTCCATCAAATGATGATGGGACTCTTGCTTTGAATGCTCGCTTTCCCGATAAACTAGATTATGGGCAAAAAAAGTGCTTTCTAAAATACTCTAATTAGAGTGAAAAGATGAACTCTAATTAAATAATTCATTCAATTGGAAAATCTAATCTAGTACCAACTCAGAGAAAAAAGGAGGTGGGACTAATCACAATGAGTAATGTGTGCATTAGAAAAGCCCCACACACGTGTGCACGCATGTTCACACACGCCCACCCATGCACCCACATTGCATAACAGGAAAATGGCGATGCAGCATGCTTCAACCAAGTGATTTTATCCAAGGTTTAAAAAATCAGACCGGACCGGCCGATCGGACCGGTCGGATCGGGAACCGGTCCCGACCCGAACGATTCAGTCGGTTTTATGTAATTAACTTTTCTAAAAAAAGAAAATAAAATAATCGGATCTAGCCGGTGGCCGGACCGGGTTGACCCGCATGGACCGGATTGACCCACTTTTGATGGTTTAGTATATTTTCAAAAAATAAAGGTTTAAATAATGAAATAATGGGGTTTTATCACTTGTGTCATTCGTAACTTCTGCAATTTCAGTTATATCCCTCTCTTTTTTGGAATATAACTTGTGCCACTACTTTTTTGAAGTAATTTTCTAGAAGCAACTATAAATAAATCATTACAATATTATATTCATATATAATGCTAGAAAATGTAACTAACGTTTGTAGAGTTTTACTTGAAATAGACAATCATATTATTCTATTGAAACATTTGACATTTTAATCGATTATTTCATTGACATATAAATACATATTTACATATATGAATTTTAATTTATCGGTTCAAAAAATTGATTCGACCTGTCGGACGAGTAAATTACGTCCGGTCCGATTTTTTTTAGTTGATAGGAATGATGACGTCATGCTGACCTCATCACCGGTACGATCGGTTTGGATCGATGGTCCAACCCGGTTGGACCAAACCGAATACTAACCGGTTCAGTGTTCAGTCTGATTTTTAAAGCCTTGAGTTTATCCTATTAACTTCAATTTATTTGGCTTTCATTTGAAGGTCCAAACTTCAAACTATTTGACTTTCATTTGAAAGACCAAAAGCAAGTGAAACACACTTTTTATTGAAAAGAGGGCATCGATGACTTTGTTGTAAATAGGATTGCCAATGCATATATTAAACAATAAAACATCGGATCCAAATGAATTAACAGAGAAACAATACCGAATAAGATTACATTAAACGTATGTTTCCCAATCATTATCCGATTATACAATGCAAACATGAACCGATTAATAGAACAGAAACATAAACACGGGCATGATCCAGAAAAGGTAAAGCAATAAACATATTGCGGGAACCAAAATAAAATGTAGATCAGTTTAGAAGTCACCGAAGCGTCCATGAAATGGACTGTCCTTAGAGAAAATATCGCCCCCACAATACCGGTGCGTAGGGTACTGGCGATCCGCTCCCAGGATACGACGGTTCACGATCGTCGTCGGTGCACACCAACGGGATCGTCATCGATTGTACCTCATAGAACTGCAGCCGAGAGAGGAAGAGGAAGACGTTCGTCTGTGAGAGGAAGAACCAGAGAGAGAGAGAAACGGCGTGAGAGAGGTTTTTCTTGCGAGTGAAGAAAAACCGTGTCGAGTGAGGGATATATATAGAGAGGGGCTCGCGTGCCCTAGCGCGCGGTTACCTTTGGTTTCCGAAAACGCATCCCAAAACGCAGCCTTTCGGATCCCAAAAATCGCGCCCATAATGGCGAGTTGAATTCCCATTTAAGTCGACTTACCAAAAGTATCGAGATCCGAGATCCGAATTGACTCTCCCGAGCCCGAGCCCGAGCCCGAGCCGGAGCGGAGCGGAGCGCGCGCGCGTGTGGTCCTCCATTCCTCCTCTCTACTATTGCTACAAGAGCTTGGGGTGTGAACTCAAATATAAGTCCACCAAAAGTTTAGTTCTCCCCGATGTGGTACTAAACTTCCACCCAAACTTTTCATATTTCAAATTTGAGAATTCCCAACTTTCCCTCCAAAGCATTTGGTTTCCCAATTGAAACCAAATCAATACCACTTGTAAATAATAGATTTTCCAATTAAAACCTATATATGTACAATTTTAATACAAAAATCCCCCACGAATTCACCAATTTGAAAAAGAGATTCAAAAGGATTTAAAAGATTTCTTTCGGCTGCCCACACTTTGCTTTCAGTAAAGGTACCTTCCGGTTTGAACCTCTACCTGAGTTTACTACTTTCACTTTAACAGGAACGAAGTAAACTACGTCTTGAACTTCAGACCTTGGTGTTAAAGTATACGGTAGAAACAACAAAGCATTGTTCTTGGTACAATCTTCAGGGTTGGTGCTCTTAAAGGCCATGCACCCTTATCCTGTTTCATGAGTGTGTTCAGGAAAGACCCTCTTCCTTTAACTGCGGCCCACAGTAACACTCACATAGGTGGCGTTCTCCAAGGATGCACTGCTAACATCCTGTCCAAAGGCTTGAACCCATTCAGAGCCTTCGCTCTTCCTAAACTTGCAGCTTAAATGGCACTCAGGCTTCCAGGGATAAGACACTCATGCTTACGCATTAAACTTAGAGTGCCAACCAGTTCTCCAAACAGCTTGTTATTACCGCATTGAACCTACTTTGTGGGATCTCCACTCAGATAGGTTGGGTTGCTACTGTAGAGGAACTCCCGATGGGTCTCAGTCCCATCCCAAGCCTAGACTTTAGGACTAAAGATCTATCAAGTCCCTTAGTCAACAGATCTGCCGTGTTGTCTTTAGATCCAACAAAATCCACAGCCAACACTCCTCGAGACACCAAATCCCTTAACGTCGTAAGTCTGATTTGTATGTGTCTCCTTGTTTTCTAATTGAACTTTGAACTCTTGATCTTGGCAATTGTGGTCATATTATCACAATGTACCGATATCGCAGGAACAGGCTGACCTACCATGGGAATTTCAGACAGAAGTTTCTTAAACATTCAGCCTCAATTCCAGTGGTGTCCAAAGCACACAGCTCGGCCTCAAAAGTGGATCGAGCTAGAATAGTCTGCTTCACAGACCTCTAGGAGACTGCACCGCCTCCAAGGGTAAATACATACCCTGTAACACCATTACTCCCAGACTCCTCTATTTTCCCTATCCAGCTTGCATCACTGTAACCTTCTAGTACAGAAGGATGTCTAGCATAATGCAAACTAAGGGAAATAGTACCCTTCAAGTACTTTAGTACTCGATCCAGAGCCTCCCAGTGAGTACGATCAGGACAGCTAGTGTATCTTCTCAGCCTTGCAACCGAGAATGAAATATCAGGTCTCGTGCAATTTGCAAGATACATTAAACTTCCTATCACTTGTGAATACCTTAGCTGGGCTACAGGTACTCAACTTTTATTCTTAAATAACGTTTTGGATGAATCAAAAGCAGTGCTTACAGCTTTGCAATCTTGATATCCAAATTTCTCAAGTACCTTCTCAACATAGTGAGATTGAGAAATTACAATCCCATCAACTGACCTTGTCAGTTTGAGACCCAAGATTACATCAGCAACACCCATGTCCTTCATCTCAAACTTGCTACTCAAGAAAGCCTTAGTCTCATTAATAATCCTCATATGTGATCCGAACAACAATATGTCATCAACATATAGGCACAAGACAATACACTCATCACGTTTCACCTTGGAATAGACACACTTATCGGATTCATGAACCTTAAAGCCACATGACAAAATAGTCTTGTCAAATTTTTCATCCCACTGCTTTGGTGCTTGTTTCAATCCGTAAAGGGATTTGACAAGCTTGCAAACCTTTCCCTCGTTCCCAGGAGTCACAAGCCCATCAGGTTGATCCATATATATCTCTTCCTCAAGATCGCAATGCAAGAAGGCGGTCTTCACATCCATCTGGTGGATAGAGAGATCATATACAGATGTCAATGCTATGAGCATCCGGATTGTGGTCATCCTAGTCACAGGGGAATAGGTATCAAAGTAATCGATACCTTCCTTTTGCCTAAAGTCCTTGGCAACTAATCTGGCTTTTTATTTTTCAATTGATCCGTCAGGTCTAAGTTTTCTCTTAAACACCCACTTGCACCCAATGGTAGAGCACCCTTTGGATAAATCAACCAACTCCCAATTCCCATTAGCCATAATGGAATCTATCTCAGATTTGATGGCTTCCTTCCATTGTTTTGCTTCAGATGAAGCCATGGCTTCCTTGTAACTTGGTGGATCACCCTCGATCTGTTAGACAACGAAGTCGCTACCCAGATCCTTGGCTATCCGAGGTCTTTTACTCCTCCTTGGCTTAATCTCTTCAGAAAGATCATTGGGTTCAGGTTGAGTCTCAACCCCCACATTCGATATCCTTTCCACTAGATCTGGAATAGATCCTGATGCAGAGGCGGCATCAATGGTCAGATTCTGAGGAATCCCATTCTTCAATGGGAAGACATCCTCAAAGAAGGTAGCATCACGGAGTTCAATAATAGTGTTGATATCTATACCCGGTATTTCAGACCGAATTACCAAGAACTTATATGCATAGCTATTTTCCAAGTAACCTAAGAAGACCGCATCAACAGTTTTAAGACCAAGTTTCTTTCTCTTGTGTTCCGGGACTAAAACCTTAGCGAGACAGCCCCACACTTTGAGATATCTTAAACTCGGTTTCCTATTTCTCCAAAGTTCAAAGGGACACTTTTCCATATGTCTTGGAGGCACCCTATTCAGAATATGGCAAGCCGTATTCAAGGCTTCTCCCCACATATAGGTTGGAAGTCCAGAACTTTGTAAAAGAGCATTGATCATGTCAGTTAAGGTTCTATTTTTCCGTTCTGCTATCCCATTTGATTGCGGTGAATATGGGGTCGTAACTTCATGAACTATGCCAAAAGATTTGCATTATTCATCAAATAAGTTAGAGGTATATTCACCTCCTCTATCTGACCTAAGGCATTTAAGCACTTTTCCTGTTTGTGTCTCAGCCTCATTCTTAAAGATAAGAAATTTCTCTAAGGCTTCATTCTTGGTTTTCATTAGATATACATAGCAGTATCTACTGCCATCATCTATAAAGGTGATAAAGTATTTCTTATTGTCTCGGGTCAACACACCATTAAACTCAGAGATATCCGTGTGCACTAGATCCAAGATCTCACTATCTCTAGAGACAGACTTAAAAGATTTCCTAGGTGTCTTAGCTTGCACACATATCTCACATTTTTGAGTTTTATCAATTATGTGTTTAGGGATCAACTCTAAATTCATCATTCTTTTAATTGAATTTAGGTTTACACGTCCCAATCTACCATGCCACAGATCACAACATTCTAGATTATTTACAGCATGAGACACAGAATTAGAACATTCAACATTCAAAACATTCACTTCATTTATGTTTACTGAATCACATCTAATTCTAAATAACAAATCAAAATCAGCCAAATAGCCTTTACCATAAAAGACACCATGTCTCAGAATAACAACTTTATTACATTTAAAGTTTAATGCAAAACCATTTTTAACTAATATAGAGCCAGATAACACATTCTTCTTGATGTCAGGAACATGCAGCACCCTGTGCAATGTACAGACACGTCCAGAGGAGAACCTCAAGTTGACTTGTCCCGACCCTAACACCCTGGCTGCAGAATCGTTCCCCATCTTCACAGTCCCACCGCTGCAGGTCTGATATGAAGAAAACAACGTTCTGTCAGAACATATGTTTACATTGGCTCCCGTATCCACGAGCCACTCATTTGGATCATGGATATGGTATAGTTCAGGTTTTACAGAGACATACCCCTCGCTAGCCCCGAGTCCCATAGTGATCATGTTCACTTGTGGACTCCCGTCTGTAGCCTTAGGTTGAGCCTTCAAGGACGGACAGTCCTTCTTCCAATGGCCAACCTGATTACAGTGCCAGCAGGGTTTATTCTTTGCCTTTTTCTGAATCTTGCTCTTTGGTTTCATTTTATTGTTATTGGGACCCTTTCCCTTCTTATCCTTGCCCTTCGAGGTCATAAAATTAACCTTAGCCTGAATACCAACAGGAAGGACAGGTTTTTGTTTCCTGTGTTCCTCCTCTATGGCAATTGCCACCATCAAGTCATCCATAAAATTTTCCCCTTTCTGTGTTTCAGGGTCATACCGAAGTCTTCCCACGACTTTGGGAATTTTTCTATGATGCACATGACTTGAAACTTCTCTGGAAGTTTCATTTCGGCATCTTTTAAACCATGGAGCAGGAGTAAAAATTTGTGTGCTTGTTCAGAAACAGACTTCCCTTCGGACATGGAAAACTTCAAAAATTTGGCTACGAAGTATTTCTCAATACCGAGATCTTCGGTGTTATACTTCCGGTCCAAGTCTTCTCATAGCCCCTTCGCAGTCTGCGTGGATGAACAATATACGTCAAACAACGTGTTGGACAGAGCCAACAAGATGCAACCATGACATATACGGTTGCGTTCCTTCCACGCAGATTGCGCCTTATGGCTATCTGGTGAGGGGTTTTCTGTCTCCACCGTAGGACAGTCGGTTTCAAGCATCGAGATTAACCCTATGGTGGTTAACCAGATCTTCATGCGTTGTTGCCAACGCTTAAAGTTCTGTCCATCAAAATTTTCAGGCATACCCGTCATATCTACCCTCGATTTAAACAACGTGTTTCCGACATTCTAGAATCGGTTCGGGATATCTTCTCTAAGATTGTTGTAAATAGGATTGCCATTGCATATATTAAACAGTAAAACATCAGATCCAAATGAATTAACAGAGAAACAATACCGAATAAGATTACATTAAACGTATGTTTCCCAATCATTATCCGATTATACAATGCAAACATGAACCGATTAATAGAACAAAAATATAAACACGGGCATGATCCAGAAAGGGTAAAGCAATAAACTGCGGGAACCAAAATAAAATGGAGATCAGTTTAGAAGTCACCGAAGCGTCCATGAAATGGAATGTCCTTAGAGAAGATATCGCCCCCACAATACCGGTGCGTAGGGTACTGGCGATCCGCTCTCAGGATACGACGGTTCACGATCGTCGTCGGCGCACACCAACGGGATCGTCCTCGATTGTACCTCAGAGAACTGTAGCCGAGAGAGGAAGAGGAAGACGTTCGTCCGTGAGAGGAAGAACCAAAAAGAGAGAGAGAAACGGCATGAGAGAGGTTTTTCTTGTGAGTGAAGAAAAACCGTGTCGAGTGAGGGATATATATAGAGAGGGGCTCGCGTGCCCTAGCGCGCGGTTACCTTTGGTTTCCGAAACGCAACCTTTCGGATCTCAAAAATCGTGCCCATAATGACGAGTTGAATTCCCATTTAAGTCGACTTACCAAATTAATCGTGTGATTAATTTAATCGACTTACCAAATGAAAACCGTAGCAAAAGTATCGAGATCCGAATTGACTCTTCCGAGCCCGAGCCCGAGACGGAGACGGAGACGGAGACGGAGACGGAGCGCGAGCGCGCGTGTGTGGTCCTCCATTCCTCCTCTCTACTATTGCTACAAGAGCTTGGGTGTGAACTCAAATA
The DNA here is from genome assembly GCA_037367405.1 of Ottelia alismoides. Taxonomy (NCBI): domain Eukaryota; kingdom Viridiplantae; phylum Streptophyta; class Magnoliopsida; order Alismatales; family Hydrocharitaceae; genus Ottelia; species Ottelia alismoides. The sequence continues at coordinate 485,835 of JAZKJV010001505.1, forward strand.
TAAGTCCATCAAAAGTTTAGTTCTCCCCGATGTGATACTAAACTTCCACCCAAACTTTTCATATTTCAAATTTGGGAATTCCCAACTTTCCCTACAAAGCATTTGGTTTCCCAATTGAAACCAAATCAATACCAATTGTAAATAATAGATTTTCCAATTAAAACCTATATATGTACAATTTTAATACAACAGACTTATGCCTTCTTGTTGCCATCACAACACTTGCTATAAATGTCAGAGAAGTCAAATAATATTCACTCGTCCATCTCCGTTTGGGTTAAAAATCATGGGAGATGAAAAAAATGCGAGTAACGATGAAAAATAGCATGTTATGAACTCTTGATGATATATACATAGTATAAACATGGGACGTTATTTTTCCCCTATCATATAATGTTTTCTCCGAAGAAGAAGATGATTGAATGGGATGTCACTTGATTTCTCTAACTTCTATGGTACGTTGATGTGAATGGAGGAAAATATCTTCTAATGGATCAAATGGCACAAATACATGTTATTAATTTTTAAAGCCACCTGGCAAGTGCGCATGCACATGCACATGCACGTGGGCTTGTTGATGAGGGTAGGTGCCAGTAGCGGACCCAGGATTATAGACTAGGCAGGGCATCAAATAATAAAAAGATTGCAATACTAAAGAAATCGTTATAAAGATCCATATGTGTATAACTATATAAAGAAATGTTTTACATATAAAGCAATTTTTGAAAATCCACATATGTATTTTAAGTTGTCCTCGTCTAGTTTTTCTTGTTTTAAAACAAGTCACAATATCATCATTAATAATAAACTCAAATATTTATGTTTCATATATTCTAATTTCTCTTATCCGAATAATAGAAAACCACAAGTTACATTTAAATTAGTAAAAAATATAAAACATTCTACATTGGTAAGCTTAACACCAACAATAAGGATGAGAAAATCCCAGTGACCATTATACCAGCTAAGTATATTTCATTTTTTTATGTTTAGCTCTTTAATTAATAATTTATGGTTATATATTATTATCTTAGTTCCTATGATTTATTCAAAAAGAGTGGTTCCGCTTGGAGTAATATCAAGATACCTTGAAGTTAAATCAAAATTTATAACTTTCAAAAAATATCAAAGAACACTAACGTAATTTTTTTAATAAAGTCATATCCAGTTACTTTTGAAGAGATCCTGCTGAAGCATAAAAAAAATACTGAGGAAATTATACGATGGGGAGACGAACAAGCGAAATAAGTTATTTCTATTTTAGAAATTTGAAAGCAATGGATAAAATCAAACTTAATCCACATTATTGTATAGCAGAGATTTTGTTACATGTACTTTGAAGTGCATTATTGATTTGTGACAATAGAGAGTCGAGCATGCAAGGGTTTAGGGAAACAAATGATGGGTCCGCGAGCCACAGTAGGACAGAGGTACATCGCGTCCACAAGGGAGTTGGAGGTGCGGCCCCGAGAGGGAGGTGGGGGCACATTGCATCCGAGAGGAAGGTCAAGGTACGTTGGGTCCACGAGGAAGCCGGGACATGACAAGACCGAGAGGGAGGCACGGTTGTGATGCATCTAAGAGGAAGTCGAGGTGCGACAGTCCAACGAGGGAGACAAAGCACAACACGTCCGAGAGGAAGGTCAAGACGCGATAAGTTCATGAGGAAGCCAAGCCGAACATCTGACGCGTGAGGTAGGAGGCGGGATGGAGTCACGATGGGCACCAAGGGTTATTTTTATGATTTCAACGAGAGATAGAGGGGGGCACAGATGAAAAATCGGATTACCATGATGAGGTAGAAAAGAAATAATTCAAAGGTCTTTACAAAAATTGGGGGGGGGGGGGGGGGAGGGGGGGCACATGCCCCCGTTCCCAAAGGGTAGGTCCGCCCATGGTAGGTGCTTATGTGCATGCATACATGTGTGCATGTGCATGCACATGTGGGCGTGCACGCATGTGTGTTGTCCACGTGTGCACTTCCTTACCATATTAGTGAACTCCAATTTCAAACTTGTTCATTTTGATAAGTTATCTTAATTAAGTCAAATTATTAACTAATTACAACTCAATCGAACTTTAATGTAAAATGAACTCAACCTCAAATATATGCTATCGATTCTTTATCCAAACATACTCGAACTTATGAGCTTTCTTATCGATCTGAACTATACATGAGCATATGTCTATTCATTACAATTTAGTTCTTTTAGCATTCCTATATATTGGTAGTTTTATGTTGCAACTAGGGTAAAGAATTATTCGGGTTGGATGTAACATTTTTTAAATTTTGGGTAAGTGTTGATCCAAATCATATTTTTTTCAATGACTATCAAGTTGGTTGATAGTTGTAAATTCTAATGTCTTTCACCATATCCACTCAAACAATCTGAATTTCAAATGAATGTGACACATGTTTTGAACCCACCTATCCTAACTAGTATATATTTTTATTTTTTAATATTCAGAATCGTAAAGATTGAATATATCCATAGTTTTCAATTCGCATAGTCAATTCTAGCTCTCGGCTAGCTTGACAGTCATAAATCCTTAAGGGTCTGTTTGGTTGTTGGGTTGGACTGGGGGGTTGAGGTACCCTTGTGAATAATAAATTGTACCCCTGTGAATAGTAAATCCAACCCAGCAACCAAACAGGCCCTAAACCACTTTTATCGGTACTTCTACTCCCCTTTGTTGTGCTCCACAACCTAACTCGGTGATCTCAAGTGTATCCTACAATCCCCTTGGCGCCTTAAGTCTAGCCTCGACATCCTTGGACCCTACTTCTTTGCCCGACAACCGTGTTCCAATCCCGATCCACGCAACCTTATCCTCACTCAACATCTCCATGTCTACGTAAAAGAAGAAGAAGAAGGAGAAGAAGAAGAAATACTTCAAAAAGCCGGCTTATGGATTAAGATTTAAAGAACTTCACATAAATGTGAGTTATTTCCATCTAGTAATTTAAATAGTGTGGAGCAATAAAAAAGCATCGAAAATGCTAATAAAGCGTACCCCTCTTATTTTTTGCTCTAGTAAACCCCTTTGCCTTCTCAAACTCTGCGGCGACTCTTCTAATAAGTAAATCTTCCTTCTTCTCCAACATTGATAGCGTCTGCATTGGCAAAGTAATTGTTGTTAAAGACACGAGTTGTACATAACTTTTTTTTGCAAATACGCTCGTATACCAATATTCTTATACAATTTACAATTTAAATATTCTTATAATTGTCTAATAACGAAATAACTCTACTGTGGATTTTGTAATAATATAAGAGCACAAGTATAATTATAAAAAAAGTAAGATACCTAAATATAAGTGAAAATGAACATAAGGGCGCATGGATAAAAATCCCAAAAAGTAACGACGGTAATTTGCACACAGTGACGTGCACGTGCGCACGTGAACTTGCGGTAAAACGGTTGCATAATGATATGAATATAATTACTAGGGTAAATACAAAAAAAATATGAATTATGCACCTGATTCGTACCTGAACTTTAAAAAGTAACAATGTCGTATCCGAACTTTTAAATTTGTCTCAATATGGTCTCTGATTATTGAAAGTTAAGGTGAAAATGACGAAATAATCTACTAAATTTATATGGCGAAGAACCACATTGAGACAAAGTTGAAAATCCAGGTATCACAGTGTTCAGATATGACATTGAAATCAGGTTTATAGTTCAGGAACTTTTTTGTAATTTACTCTTATTATTATTATATCCTCTCTTTTTTTTATCCATATAGAAGTACTAGACGAATATATTATGAAGAATTATATCCTGAAAATATGATCCAGGTGAATGAATATTCACATTTAAAAACATAAATTGACCATTCACAAATGTTATATATTTCAAACTCCTTCATACCCAAATTGTTTGGTGTTAAAGATGAATTATACTTAATAAAGAGCATAATAAACACTTTCAAACTTACGGATTAAAATTATTAAGGTTTGAACTAGACTGCAAAAATTAAGAAGAATTGATGGTTACGATAGCTGATGAGTTTGGGAGGGATTTTTTTTTATAGAACTTCGTTTTATAACGTTATCGGGAAAACTATTTATGTAACATCTCGGATTTGTGTCTATGGTCCAAAATCCAAACTTATAGATTGAATCTTAGACTAATGCTTTATATATCTTTCAAATTTTGTTCCAATATGAGATTATTTGCTATTTTATCTCAATGATTTAAAATCTACTTTTAGTAATGGAATTTAAGTTGTGTATTTCTTGACCGAATGTTTGACTATTAAGATAAAATAGTAAATAAGCTTGGATTGGAGCGAAATTTGAAAGATATGTAAAGCATTGATATAAGATTCAATCTATAATGTTAGATTTTGGAATCGAATCGCAATAAATAAATAAAAGACAATACAGCAACTCTGTTGTAACTCTAGTTACAGCAGAGGATCCTCTCTTGAACAGCATATCGATGCGGTGATTCTGTGCACCGGAGAGGATTGTCTGTTGTAGCCCCTATAGCAGCAAACTCTTCTGTAGGGGCTACAGCTAGGGATGAGCATTGGGTCGGGCCAGTCCGACCCGACCCGCAACCTGACCCGAACCCGTTTAATGTAAGGTCGGGCTTGGGCTTAAAAAAATCCGTCCATTATTAAAACAGGCCGGGCTCGGGTTTCGTAGAACCCGGCCCGACCCCCCCAACGAGCCCAACCCGACCCGACCTTCAATCTCCCCCCTCCCCCCACCCCCCCAGACCCGGCCCCCCCTCCCCCAAGCCCCATCCCGCACGACCCGACACCCGAGTCCCCAAACACCCAGTTGTGATGCCAGGTGCTCCTCCAAAAGTTGAAATGTTATATATTATATGTGATGCCAGATGTTCCTGAAGTATAAATTTTAGTCGTTTGATCATCTTCGATATGCAGGCAACAGGCATATTCCTCTTCCAGTGACATGTTAGATAAATAGTAAACTTCATGATAATGTAATCAGACATTTCAATTTTTTTTATCAAAATGTCATATAAATATCAAGATTCTTTGGTTTATCATAAGTTTTGTTAAGAAAATATTTTTTCTTAAGAAACTTTATAAATTAGTTGATATTTATATTATAAACCCTAGGAAAATAATTTTTAAAGACAATTTCTTCTTTTTTTATATATAAAAAATTACTGGGCCGGCTCGACCCGAAGCTGGCTCGTTTAACATCGGGTCGGGTTTGGGTTCGAACAGGCCCATCCAAAAATTAGCGGGCCGAGGCCCGGCCCCAAACCCGATAATATTAACGGGCTCGGGTTCGGGATAAGGTCCAGCCCGACCCGTCCGGCCCAATAATCATCCTTGACCCTAGCTACAGCCATCCAATCACCTATCTCCCACCTCGAGATGTGAGCCCACTATCCCGGCCCCTAGAAGGATTGTGAGATCCTCATCTGACGTTTCTCGTGCATTACAACCCATGTTGTAAATGCCATTTACAGCAGAGCAGACGATCTGTTTCCTCTACGCACAGCCACGGCGTCTGCTACGGGACATATTTGCATCAAAAAATTAACCATGATAATTAAGCGACCCATCCTTCTAATCCATTTCATTTAAACAAAATCGTCTTAGCGCGATAAATTAAAGTTTGTGTGCGTAAATTGCCATAAATATACCTCATTTAACTTGTCGAGAGTTGGCAAGGGACTGGTTTCCTGTTTGGGTCTCCCGAACAACCAACTGAGCATCGACATCCGAGATCGTCTACGGCAGAGGACGAGCAACGCCGATCAAAATCAAGAGTGGATCAAACAGGAGACGCTCCTCGGGATCTTCGGGCACGGAGAATGGTCAACGACGAGATAGGAATGCGAGATCGTTTGGAAACTTCGCCGGGAGGGTTTTGTTGCTCCGATTGGAGAAGAAGAAGAGAAGAAGTCTCCTTTTGTGCCGCGTTGCTTCGCGAATCGATGGAAACGGACTAGAGGGGGTAGAGAGAGTTCTCCTGCTCATTGACCCAGCTGCTGAGTTAGAGTCGTTCGATCTTGATCGAGCGATTCACACGTAGAGTTATTAAAATTTGAAATTTGTGTGAATCGTTCGATCTTGATCGAACGGGTTCGATGGTACAGCAGACTTCTACAGTACAGCAGGATCCGCTTTTATTTTTATTATCTAAATGCGTCTGGTGCAATCGGGTTCGACATTTTGTTTGTTTTATGCGTATTACAAACATGTCTTTAAATTTAGGCTGAAACTCGAAATGGATACCTTTGACCTTTTTTAAGGCAAATGTGGACATGTGGTCGGAGATCACATTATCAGATAATTTTCAGCTCCATTTTGTTTAGAACTGCGTATCAGCCAATTGGTAAGCTTTTGCAATTGGATAATTAAATTTGACTTGCGACAAGCAAAGTCGCGACGCGATCCGATAGTTGCAATATGCTCGGCTGCTAGATGATTCGATTTTGTGCGAAGAAACGAACTAACGTAGCTATGGCCCAACCTTCATCTCTAACTTTCACCATTCGAATCGCATTGTCGTCGTAGTCGGAAACAGCGATAGCCCTGATCAGCAACATGAAATGGTGCTCCTTTTGCGAAAAAGCAACGATGACTCCTGTGTTAAATGAGGGGAAATATTTATAAATTCATTTAGGATGGTGATAAAGGCTTAGATCGGGTATTTATGACGATTTAAGTGCAGTACTACATTAATACTTATATATAACATAACTATAGTAGTCATAAAGCCCGTCTTGCTCAGTTGGTAGAGCGCAAGGCTCTTAACCTTGTGGTCGTGGGTTCGAGCCCTACGGTGGGCGTGTTCTTTTTAAAGATCCTGAAGTTTCTTTTATTTGTGATTCTATTTATTGTAACATAATTAATCGTTATAATAGCATAGAGTATGCAAGTATTAGTGTTAGTATAATGTGTGTGTATGTCTCTCTTGCATGTTTATAAATATTATGATGATGCAATTCGTGAAAAACTTTGCATTAAATTCTGATAAATTTTAACCACATTATGATCACACTACTGCAATCAACATTTTTCAAAATCATAAGTTATGATGATATGAGATTTTCCTCCAATGGTAATAATAAGATCTTAGCTGTCTATGCAATATGAAGAATTCTTCATTCTAAACAAAATGTATAATGCAAATGTGGACATGCAAATACAATATTTATTTTACAAGGATAAGCCGATAATCGAACTCAAGGAGGTAGACTTTAGATACCTAAATGAGTGTGAATATGTAGTGAGAGCCAGCTATGTGTACGGGCGTGTAATGTTTCTCTTTTTTGTTTATTTTAATTTTTTATTTTTATTTTAATTATTTTTAAAATTTTATTTATATTTTTTTGAAAGATTTTTGAATTTTATCAAAGAATTCTTTATTTTTAGCTTCTTAATTTTTTAACTAATTAAATTGATGTCAAATATGTAGAAAATAAAGAGAAGAAACTTGATATAGTTATGGTAGAAGCAAATACACAAATTGATATAGTTATGGAAGAAAATAAGCAAAAAAATCGTAATGGCCTGAAAATAACTAAGGGTATTTTAAATATGTAAATAATAGTAAGTTAATCAAAGTGGATCTTTGTTTTTGAAGTTTTGAACTTTTGACCTTTGGATTTTGATTTTTATTAAATAGCAAATGGCAATACAAATTTACGAAAGAAATGTAAAATATGCATTTAGTTGTAGACTAAATGAGGGTATTTTTAAATTTCCAAAATATTACAAAATGAACTCAAGAAAAATCCCACAAATAGATTCTTCCAAAAAAAATACACAAGGTAGAAACAACCATACCTCATAAATACCTTAGCATAAATATAAAAAACACCAAAAATGATACAATTGTGGCAAGTTTCAATGTCAAATAATATGTCTACAACTTGATATATGATTTAATTAGCAAAAACCTACATTGTTAGATTCAACCAATTATAGTAAATCAAAATGAACTCCAAAAATATCTGATTTTTTGTGAGTTGCAGCAGGAGTTAAGACACACACAAATTTAAAGAACATTGCATGGTTTGAAAGATATGAGCTAATGAATGTAGGAGTGCAAAAAAAGATTAAAGTTTAAATGATGATACAAAACCAAGAAAAGGGAAGGACTTTCGTGCTATTTTGTAGAGAGGATGGATGCGCCTTAAAATTTTCAAGCATGTGCCTTGCATGTGCACCTGGCAATGAGAGGGTCCACATGGAGCAAGAGGATCGTCTGTTGTAGCATCCCCTGCTACAATGCAGGAGATAAGTTGGATGAGGAATGGACGATCCGGATAAGATCAACTTCTCAGACGATCCCCCCTCCCTACACACACACACATGGAAGAGGATCCTCTGCAGTAAATAGAATTACAGCAGAGATAATGCAATCTTCTCTATTTTTTATTCCAAAATCTAATCTTATAGATTGAATCTTAGATTAATACTCTATATGTCCTCCAAATTTCGTTAAAATTCGATTTTATTGTTATTTTATCTTAATGGTCAATAAATATTTGGTCAAGATATAAGCAACTTAAATTCCATCTAAAAAAGATCTGAATCTTAAATAATTAAGATAAAATATTAAATAAGCTCATATTTAAAAGAAATTTAGAGGATATGTAGAGCATTATTCTACATTCAATCTACAAGTTTAGATTTTGCAATCAAAATCACAAAAGAATATTAGAGAGGATTACAGCACCTCTGTAGTACAGCAGAGAGGATCCTCTTCCGGACCACATGTGACTCCCAAATAAGGAGTTCTCCTTTGAAATGGAGGATCTTGATCCACCCAAAGTGGTTCAAACAATGACCCTCCTTCTGAAGAGATATGATGGGTGCGATAAACTCCACGAAGATGGTTAACATATGTGTGACCTCCTCTTCTCCATCTTCCTCTTCGTTAGCGAGGGTCGGGGTTGGAACATAGAATGCACGCAAAATGCTCTTCCTCCTCAAATGACTCGATTCCTTTGAGAGTTGATCTCATTATCAAAGAAAAAGTGAGATGGATGAGCGTACTTTGTTAGGTCATGTAGGGAGGGGGATACAAAGCTTCGACGAGCAACTTTAATCGAAGGTGAAAGGTTATGAGAGGTCCATAGCATGGATCCTCTGTTGTACTGCAGAGGTCTGGTGTACCGTCGGAGTCGCTCGATCATGATCGTTCAGTTCACATGCAAAGGGCCACCAAAACTCAAAATTCGTGTTAATCGTTCGATCTTGATTGAGCGGTTCTGGCTGTACGGCATAGTCTGTTGCAGCCGGTCTCGAGAGGTCCACGCACAAACAGCGAGCCCGCAGTCGTGGCATGGTGTTTAAAGGAAGAAAAATGAGTGATGCAATTATAGTTGGTATGAGGGGATGATTGTGTGTGATAATAATAATAGAGAACAATAAAAGAAATGAAGCTACAAAGAAAGCGGAAGAAGAACAAATGTTTGCAGAAAAATAAATGCTGTGAGCACTTGCAGTTGGAGACAAGGATCCGGGTTATGGCCTCGAGGTCGGTGAAGCTCCAAGAGACCTCAAATCGCGAGGGAGTTCGACGTGAAGCTCCCTCCACGGATCACGCCTGTAGGGTTGTCAAGAAATTCTCATGTTCGACATTCGTTCAGATTCGGCTCGTTAAAAGTCCGATTCAGATTCGATTCGAAAATAAACGTACCGAACCTAAACACGAGTTTGAGCTCGATTAAATAAACGAACCGAACCTCAAAAACATAGGTTCGTTCAGGTTCAGCTCGTTAAAAGTTCGATTATATATACACATACATACATGCATACATAAAAGTATATATACATACATATTGTGTATATATAAGGAAACAATATATTCTATATTAACATAAGAGCGTTCACTTATTTTTCCGAACCCATCCAGTCATCCACTCTCTAACTCTATATTACATATTCCTGAAACCCCACAAAACCTTTCCCTGCATGCGGTTTTTCCCTTTTGAACAGAAACATCTGCACAACATTTATTCTTAAACGAACTTTTAACGAGCCGAACCGAATCTTTATGAACCTTACCCGAGTCGAACCGAACCTGGTTACAGTTTTCCTTTTATCGAGCCGAATCGAGCCCGAGCCTGAAAGTATGTTAAATGAGCCGCGCCGAGTCTGGGTTAGTTCGCTCAAGTTCGGCTCGTTTACATTCCTACACGCATGCCTCTCTCTCTCTCCTTTCTCGCCATTGCTCGATACTAGTGGAGGTTGGTGTTCACTCACTACTGGTGGATATTGGGTTGAGTTGCAGAGAGGGTTGAATATTGTAGAAGACAACAGAAGGAGGAGATGAGTTCTCTGCACCAATAGGAAGAGATGGTTTCATGAACCTAGAAAAATTAGCTTTGATGACCGCCATGTGTCAACCAAACAAAAATCACGAGATAAATAGAAAATAAAAAAGAAATAACAAAAAAATTAAAAAAAAAAGATAATTAGAAAATAAAAAAGAAATAACAAAAAGTTTGAAGTAAATTTTTTCAACACAAAAACTTGTAGAGCTCAAAGACAACCACAAGTTTTGTGAATGGCGATGGTGCAACAAAATCTAAATCAGAAGATATTATTTCCTGGATGTAATTTATATGTATAAAATACTGAATACATGGGTTATTTTAGTGTTTTCTTGGTTTTCTTATTAATGTTATATACATATTATTTTAATATACCAGTGTTATAGGTTAGGCATATAATATTTTTTATTTTTTAAAATGTTCGTATAGCATATAAAAGATGGTATTTACTAGTGGTGATGATTAATATACACCTCATTCTTTTAGTGTGTTTTCTTTGTTTTTTTATTTTTTTAGATCTTGAAATTTTACTAATTAGTTGGATTTCAACGTAAAGAAACAAAATGAACATGAGTTTGAAATAAAAGAATGAAATGCACATAAAAATGTTAGCATCATGAATATAAAATTATATAACCAATCCCAAAGATCGACTTTGCACAAATTATCTAGACTCAAGCTTAAAGTATTTTTTTATGTTTTAAACATTTTAAACATTAAACTTTAAAGGTGAGTACAATAAAAATGGAGTTCATATACTTAAAATAAAAATATAGAATGCATGCATATTGGAAAATATGATTTGATTTTTATCGGTACGTGTGAAATGTGGAATTTTATGTGATATTCTTTTATTTTTTGCGTTTTTTTGTCGTAAAGTAAACTAACTCAATCAAAGTTGTTTAAAAAAATTTACATGATTATGTGCATGCTGTGTAGAAGTAGGTGTATATCATATTGTGTGTATGTCTTTTGCATTTTCGTTCTTTTCCTTATTTTTCAATGTTATTATCGACTTAATCGAGGTTTACGGTCTCGGTCTCTTGGTGACGGTCACGAATAGGTCTTGTAGGCCTATTCCATATGGGTTTTCGCAACAATCAGGAAACATGTTCATTCGGTGTATCGTCGTTTCCTTTATTTCTTTTTTTTTTTTGTTTTTTTTTCTTTTTTTTGCGTGTTTTTATGTGTTTTAACGCTAATATATGTTTTTGTATAAATCAAAAACATTATAAGAACGTAATGTTATGATGCAAATACAGATGTTTGTTAAGTTAGCTCAATTCCCACATGGTGGAACACGGTTTCATCATACACTCAAGAACTAAAGACGTCGATACTAGACACCAATTCTTAAGATAGTGTTTACTAAAAGGAGAAATAACTATTGATTTCATAACACTAGTGATCAAATTGATGATATATTTATTAAAACATTAAACAATCGAAGATTTGCCCACTTAAGAAGAAACTTAGGGTTATGAAAATTGAATGATATTGCTTAGAGTATATACTTAACCTTTGATATCAAACCTTTTGGTTTCGGGCAAAATATGAGAGCACCTATAGGGGAAGAAGAAATGTTAGTCATAATCTACAACAAAAGGGGGGGATTTGAGAATCTTTGGCTATAACCCAATTTAAAAGGTAAGAGAACATGCTGATGTTTAGGAGAGAAAAGTTGATAAAGAGAAAGCATGTATCTTTTTGATATTGACAAAAAGGAGGCAAAAACTCGAAGTAAATAATACTTAACTAAGGAGGAGATAAGTCTACAAAATTAAAGTTCTTGAAAAACAAACATAAGTTTTGTCATTAACAAATGAGAGGTTTTTAGTGACTTTATTTTTTATAATGGAAATTAGTTAGTTTATATATATAAGTAAATGGGGCTGCCCCCAGGGAGTAGCCAACTTGGCTACTCCCACCCCTATTTTCCCCTCATTTTTTTATTTTTTGGAAAATAAAAATTTGTTTATTCATCATTATATCCCTCTCACATTCTATTAAAATTTCGTCAGAAACAGAGACTCCTACGGCCTCCATCCAAACATGGTCGATTTAAAAAATCCTGCGACCGTTAAAAAAATGATGTCTGGATGGAGGGCTTAGGAGTCTCTGTTTCTGACGAAATTTTAATAGATGTGAGAGGGATATAATGATGAATATACAAATTTTTATTTTCCAAAAAAATAAAAAAAATGAGGGAAAATAGGGGTGGGAGTAGCCAAGTTGGCTACTCCCTGGGGGCAGCCCCATTTTACCCATATATATATGTGTGTGTGTGTGTGTGTGTGCGTGTGTGTGCGCGCGCGCGTGCATGCGTGCGTGCGTGCGTGCGTGCGTGCGTGGGTGCGTGTGTGCGTGTGTGCGCGTGTGCGCGTGTGTGCGTGTGTGTGTGCAAAAGTGATATTTCCGATCGATGAAAGGAAACAAAACATCTTCGAGAAACAACTTCTAAAAAGAATTCTTATTAAATCCAAGCAAATGAAGCAATATGGCTAAAGTCAAAAGCTCAAATAGTCATTAATAAGAAAACTCGAGATCTAAAGTTTAAAGCAAAATACAAATAGAGAGAGAAGATTTGAAGTCTTACAAACTTAGGAAGAGATAAAGGATGAGCATGAGAGATTTTACAAAAATTGCCAAATCGGACGATTTTTATAATTTTTATTAATGTTGAAAAATAATGTTGTAGTTTTATATATATATATATATATATTCTTACTGCACAAGAAAAAATAACTTAAAAATCACATCAATGGACTAGTCATTTTTTCAATCAACATGTTTTACCTTCAGTCGAGTCGATTATTGAGTTGAACCAGCCAACTATTTTTGAACTCCAAAAATCGCCTTACTATCCTTTATTTTTTTTTCGACTGTACTTTTTCTCGGTCAACTAAAATAGCCTTCAGTCGACTAACTCAAGGTACTAGTTCACTAATATCAACTCTAGTAAGAGGGGCGATCCTTTGAGAGCCAAAATTTGTTAGAGCATGAGAGGAGTGATTATGGACCACAAGATTCAACTAAGAGAGAGAAGATCAGGAGAGAGAAGACAGAATCTTGAGTTTGACTCTCACAAATTTTGACTCTCACAGGATCGCCCTTCACTCTAGTAAACATGCTTATTGTCTATAAATTTTCCCTCGACTACTCTAGAAACCAGTTGATTATATTGTGTCCTAACGGTCAATATTTCAAACGTTAATCCTAATTCCCATGGTCATTAATATCTTCAGTTGATTAACCTTCTATACTAGACAACTAGCGTATACTTCAATTGACTAATCATTTCCTTCAATCGACTATTTTGTTCTATTGTGTTCTGGAGTGTACATTTTTATTCTAGTTGTACATGACCTTCCTCCTAACCCTACTTGCTATCCTTAGATAACCACCAGCATTTTTTAGCCTATAAATAAGAGTCCTGAGTCCGATTACACTTTACTTATGCTAAGAACCCATAACAACTCATCTAGTAGAAGTTGTGAACTTGATTTGTGTAGACACTCGAAAGCGTTCAAGTTTTCAAGTAGTCATTTGTGCTCTCATACTCTTGAGTTTCCATTCATCATCTTTGAGATTCACTTGCATTGTTCATACTTCACAAGGCTCAAGTAAACTCGTTTACATGGATTATATACTTATAAGGCACTTTAATTATTTTTAATATTGCTATATAGGTACCTGGATCAACTGTCGTTTCCATTCTTCGCGAGAGGAAAATGCCATTTAGGGTTTGTCCAAGATCAGGTACATGTTGTATTTGAGTTTGCGCTACCCTTGGTTACAAGTAACGCGATAGTGGAATAAAATACCGTCTGTCTTAGTGGGTCCTTATAAAATTGAATTTTCGATGAACCAACTCACTGAAAAATAGGCCCTTACTGATTTGAATTTTCGGTGAACAACTCGATGTTAAAATTAAAAATTTAATGAGATTATATGAAGGGCGATTGTTCTCCAAAAATAAAATCTTTCATTTTTAACACACTAAAGATAATTTGCTCTTAGTAAAAAAATTGTAAGGATCCCTTTTTTTCTTTTACCTAGGATCCATGAAATGTCAAGGACGTCACTGGCTAAAACAAAACTTGTCCAAAATTCTCATTGAATATAGTTGGTGAGATATGTGTCAAATTGCCTCACAAAGACGTGCAGAAATTCAAAAAAGCTCGTGGTACCAATATAAAATATACTGATATATGTAATAATGATTTTTAACTATATTAGGCTCATTTATTTTTTTATTTTAGTAAAATTAAGTCATATATATAGAAGGAACATATTTTTGTAAGGGCAAGCACCATTGATTTCAAGTCAGAATGGGAAAGTTTTGACATTTCTAGGGGCTTGGTGTCTGAGAGGAGCACGGAGTCTACAGTAATGCAGAGGCCGGTTGTAATATGGGAGTATCGTGAGCCGCTCGATCAAGATCGAACGGTTCACATGAAATCTCGGGATTTTTTAGCCTTTATTGTGTGAACCACTCGAGCTTGATCGAGCGGCTCACAATACCCCACATATTACAGCAAGCCTTGCAGAGGATCCGTGCTCGTCTGAGAGGGCCCACAATGAAAGAGAGAAGTGTCGCCCATCATGGTGATCGGACCACCTCGACTAATGGTGGATTTTCCATCGAGAGACCACGCTTCTGAGAGACAAGCCGATAAAAAGACGAGAAACAAAAACAAAAAAAAAATAGAAGCCATCACTCCTGAAGATCCAAATACATAACTCAACTTTGATGCCAAATATATGTTTGACATGCTATAAGTGCTCAATCTATTAATATAGAGGGATCAGGAATGTTTTCGGGGAGACGTTCATATGCGGTCGTGGGAAGGAGCGGGTGGTGGAGGCGGCAGCCAAAGGGGGTGGAGGCGACAACCTATATGAAGTCAGATGGGGCAGTATAGTCACAACTTCTTGGAGAGACTGAGGCAGAGTGTTCTCATGGAGGCTGTGGAGGCACGGCAGTTCCGTGAAGGCCAAAGCAGGCAACATCGAAGCACCAATGGTGGTGGGGATGGCGAGTAGAGCGTGGAGGTGGAGGCGACATCGAAGCGAGGTAAAGGGGATCCGGAGCTCTGTAGCGAGTACCCTCACGGAAAGAATCGACCAAAAATAATTAGCACGTTGACTGCAGAAATACACTGGTGTCCAAAGCTTTTAACAGTACTAATACCTATTCAGAAAAACTTGATTTCATATATGGAAATATCTGTCAGCCTCATTTAGCCAGTCCTTGAGTATCTCATGAAAAAAATGAAAAAACAGAATACCGAAAAGCAGCATCTAATGGCTTGTCATTTGCCCGATACGACGAAGCGGATTACATTATATCAATAAATAGACAGTTGAAGATGACATTCTCTAAGCGAACACTTGAAATAAATTATAAGATAAGTGCTAAACCTGCAAATGACGGTTTCATTTTCCTTTCTTTTCACTTTTCAGAGCCTCCGTTCGTCTCTTCAAAGAGCGAACGACGGAGAGGAACTCCGCCTGCTCTTTCCTCCGAGAAATGTCGTTGAGTTGTACACTGTCGATCCTTTCATCAATGTTCTTTTCAATAGGCAGCTGACTTGGTTCTGAGGAGATTTTTGATTGGTCGATCCGACCAGTATTTTTATGCTTTTGAACCATCTGACGAACATAAGTTGCACTCCTGCAAGTAACAAAGGACACCAATGTTTGTAGCAATATGATAAGCGTGACATCGATATTAAAGATATAAAACTTCAGTGCGCTGTTAAATTTGGCAGTAGTGATCAGAAAAATAGAGAACCTTATCTAAAAAACAACCTAATATTGAAAGTCGAAATGGTAAACATCGCCCCCATTGATCACTTCTGAGTATGACCCTCAAATAACAAACTCCATGTCATTTCGCCAAGGTTGGAAACAGAAATTTCGGAAGTAACTTAAAAATCAAATTTTCAGAATTAAGGGTTCCTGTGTTAATCAATAAACAAATAGGATAGAAACACATTAGTTCATTAAAAAGATGCAAAAGGTTGGACTTCTGTACATCATATACAGCATGCTGATATATATACGAATTCAAGATTAAAACATGCAACAAAGAAAAGAAAATATATTGCGGTACAAGTTTAGTGAAAAAAAATATAAATATATAAATATTGGAAAGCAGATACTTTGACACTCATAATAACTCATCGGAATTCGAAGCCATGAGTTCACTTAGCAGTTGCAGTTAAGCTCACTAATATCACTGGAGAGAACAGCACAACCGATGAAAATAAAGAAAGAAAGAAATCATTTTCTATTTTTTAGATAGAAAAAAATCACCAAACCAGTCTAGCGATTGAGCAAAAGTAACAGGAGTTCACATCTTACCATTCTCGAAAGAGTTCAGAAAATAAATGATTTCATTTTTCTAATCATTCCATTCAAATTTTATACCCGGGTCCTTGTGAATTAATGAGATGAGTCATTGGTGAAAGGATGTTGCAGATAAGTGGAGCATAGACAATACCTTTTAAATTGTGGATCGGTCGGATCCAGTGCGTAGAGGTGAGAAGTAAACAGGGCTGAAAACCGTGGATCGTTATGGTAGTCGTCCTTTGGCAGTTTACTTTCCGCAGGTATCTTCTTCCCCTTCTTCCCCTTCTCAGGCTGTGTATCCTCATCCTTCGAAGGGCTCTGAGGCCTATCGATATTAGTGCACAAAAGTTCCAATTCTGCTTGGCTCGCTTCTTGTTCTTTATCCAACAGCCTCATTGATTGATTCTTGTCTTTCTTGTTCTTTTTATTCTTGGTCTTCGGTACATCAGCACTGTCCTTTTTACCTTTGCCAACATCTACTTCAGCATCTGAAGGCTCTTCCTCAAAGAAATCATCATACTGATCCAGAACATCGGAGGCTTGCTGATACTCATCAATACTTTCATCATCGTCGTCATCGGACGAGTATTTTGCATTTTTCTTCTGGGACTTCTTTTTCTCCTTTCTTCTCCTAAGATATGCCTCCCAAACAGTCTCTGACTTATGATCCTTTTTCTCCAGAGCACGCTTTGCTATATCCTCGAGACCGGTATTGAAAGTAATTTCCATATCCTGGTCATCCATGTCCCCTGCATCCGAGCCATCAACCGATTGAAGAAGGTTGCGATACTTCTCCGCTTGCTTGAGTTTAACAGTTTCATCATGTTGTGTATCCGCATTCTCTTCATCTTCGTCACTGTCTTCATCATCAGAAGCCAAAAACTCTTTCAACTCCATGTCATCAAGCTTACACAACACCAAAACAAGACTCAAAGTTATCGTTAAGACTATCCATTTCCCATTCAAAAAATATAAATAATCTTAAATCATAAAAATTTTACAACTGATTGAGAAATAAAATGTGCACGAATTTACAAACATCCCATTCTAGACGTACGAACAGAACTTCCAAAATTTTACCACGAGATTATTTTGAAGCAGTCAGCATAAAAGAACCCTAACGTTCGCAAGCTTACGGTGACTCACTGTGTGGCAACCATCCTCCTCTCCCTCTCACCTCTCGTTGACAGAGACCCTCAAAAAACACTCCCTCACCTCCCCTGTCTCGTTGTTAATGGTGCTCGTTAACCTCACGTCCTAATCAGTTATTCGCAGCAGACCCATGGAGACCAGGATGACAAAACCCTGCCACTCCAAATCCCCACTTCCCTACGATACTCCTGTGAGACTCCTCACCACCAAAGCGAACGATTGGGCGTTGTCCCCCACTCCCGAGAGCCCACCTCCCCACCACCCACCCCCCTTCTCGCCACCCTATAAATAGAGTTCGGAGAGGTGAGATAGATAACATTTTGCCAACTTTTAATGAGTTGCTTAAGGGTTGGATTTCATTTCATGCGAAAGAGGGGGAAACAGGTGAAGGTCACCCCAAATATGTTAATTAGAATGGGAAAACCCCCTTACAAAAGACAAGACTCGAGGTGATGGAAGAGGGATGTTGCATTATGGTTTACATATTAGTGCCATCACGTGTAATTGTCCGCACACTGCAGACTTACCTTACTTGCAACACAAGCTAGAACTTGAAGATTCGACATACCTGATCAGCATTAAACTTCCGTCTTAAGATCTTCTTCCGTTTTGGTTCTTCTTCTTCCCATGAAAGTTTCACACTACTGTGCTGCAATGCCCTGGTGTGAAAATCTGGTTCCTTGTAGTTTGCTGGTGCCTGAAATCAAGAGAATCATCTACATGTAATTTATGTAAACGTCACAGGAAGGCATCCCTTCACTGGATGATGTCCAGGAAAATTACAAACAGGACTTTCTCCACTCATCACCAGTCTATGGAAAGACAACTAGAATTAGCTAGGCCCGGCAATGGCATAACCTATGAAAAGACATTTATAAAATTGGTATCGATTTAACCATAAATCCAACAGCTAACTGTCAGTATTTCAGATATACGTGAAAAAAATAGGTTAGGTTTTATTAGGGACAAGTGTAACACTAAACAATACTTATCTATATACGAGCTCAAAGATAGATCCATGCCTCTAGAGCCATTTGATGGAACTAACAAGCCATGTAAACATTAGCTAGAGCTCGGAAAACTATAAATCACAAGGTTGCCACTCCGAAAAAGGCGTGAAAAATAATT
Source organism: Ottelia alismoides (assembly GCA_037367405.1). NCBI lineage: Eukaryota > Viridiplantae > Streptophyta > Magnoliopsida > Alismatales > Hydrocharitaceae > Ottelia > Ottelia alismoides. Next base: position 504,759 of record JAZKJV010001505.1, read on the forward strand.
TAATATTTAAAAAATAACATTAAAAGTTTTATGGAATCTTCTAACTATATACGTAGGAGTTCATTTAAAAATCTAGCATCGCTTTAACCCAAATTGTTTGCATCGCTGTCAAGATAATACCTCTGTTGCAATATCACGAGCAGGATGCAGAAACTCCGTAGAATCGGGAATGAACCGCAGATCAAATACATTTGATGTCTTCAGAAGCTCGGTCCCATCAAGGGCTTCATAGAGATGATTAGCTGTACTGCTTGAATCACAGTCCACAACAGCGTAATAATACCTACATGTTGACCATAAAAAGTCGGAATTACGGGCAATTGCACAATTTATTTGGCACGTATTCATATTTTTATTTTATTGATTTGGTTCGAATGCTATGCAAAATAGAATAACTATTTCTAAGTATAATATACCAGTGTTTCAATGCTCATGATTTTTATTCTTTGGTTTTTTGGCTTGTTTTTGTGCTTTTTATATTTTTGTAGTGTAGTGTACTAACATAAAATATAAAAAAATGTACAAGATGAAAGGATGAATGATGTGCCTTGTACTGATTGCAAAAATCACTTGGTGCGTAGTAAATAAAACATTATCAGCTTATCAGAGTTTGGAAACGCTCCAAAGATTCGCCTTGTACTGATTGCAAAAATCACTCGGTGCGTAGTAAATAAAACATTATCAGCTTATCAGAGTTTGGAAACGCTCCAAAGATGAATGAGAGCATGTAACTGAAAAGAATCCAATTGTGCAAAATTTTCAACTCAGGGACTGAGTACACCAACGGAATTGATAGTCATCATTTTTTTATTACTTGTTCATCATTTTCAAGCTGCGATTAGACATCTGACAATGGTATAACACTTTCACGCAAGTCTATTTAGTAAAAGTCAAATTATTAATTTATTAGCAATGAAATGAAGTTTCTAAAATAATAAGGCATCCAGTATGCATACATCTATAAGGCATAATCTTCTTGAGCACACAAACCAGTGTTCATGCAACTGGGATTGTGTGAAGAAAGTGAAGTCACTAATTATGGGTTAAGATCATTTTACTTCAGAACATCCATTATAACTCTATTCAAGTTCCATTTCTGAAATTCCCGGGACCAGAAGACAGAAGTTGGAGTTACCACACATTGCTATACTGGAAGAATACAGATGTTTAAGCGAGGAATGCATTCAGCATTTTATTTTGTGCCCACTATAAGAATGTGAAGGGGGAAATAATACAAAATGCAGTAGTTATTGATGACATGAGAACTCCGTATATATGGAATGGTCCACAAATATGCATTAGAAAAGAAAATATGAGAATGAGAATCAGGAATTGTGACAAGGACCTGGGCAAAGATAAGTTGCAAGTACCTGAGCCTGTTCAGCTCGTAGCTTCGTAACTTTTCATTTTCCTTTTCAATGTCAACATCAGTGTCGCTATCTTCCAGATCACTGTCATCTTGTGCTTCGGTTCCGTTAATGAGGGCAGATGGTCCTTTGGTTGCTTCGACTTCCATGCATTTCAACCCAAACTCAGATGGGTAAATCGCAATGGATATGATATGCCCATTTTTTGGTAGACACGATCTCATTACTACATATATATCAGCAGCCTAAATAATAATAAATCGGCACAAAATTAAATGTGTGAGCATAAAAACTATGGAAAAGAATATAATGAAATTGGACCACGAGGAATATAAACAGCCCTAGAAAATTAAAGCACGAAGTACTATATTACTAAGAATACCAATAACAGCAAAAAGGTTGATAGAGGAAGAAGCTGACCCACGTCTACAGTAACCATGCTGAGAAAATCCACTTGTCTATATTTTAGTATTACCAGTAGTACAATTTTACGCCTCTCTTTTGAGAAGAAAGATTCCCAACTCTATCATCGGAACAGACAAAAGTATAATGGACTGCTTGAAGTGGTGACTTTCCTAATAGCAGAACTGAAGTATAGTGCTCAACTAATTAATTAGTAATGAATAATAATGAACCAGGGAAAACAGCATGGTTACCTACTGGACAACCATAGAGATGAAGATATCAAGAACAACAGTTTTCATGTTGTGAGAGAAATCAGGCAAAAATAATAACAAAACCCTAGAAGATTCCATTACAGATAAGAGACTACAATAAGATAAGAGGGAATTTACCTAATGATAAAATATATACAAAAAAGGTACTTCTAACACTTCCCCTCAAGTTGAAGCACAGGCAGCTATCATGTCCATGTCCAACCTAGACACAAGAAAGAGATACTGCTTCTTGGGAAATGCCCTTTTTTAGGTAAAAATGGGTGGGTTTCCATAATGGTGCATACCCAAGTCAAGTATTAATAAGCATAAAAAACCGATTGCACGATCCAAGACTCACATAGAGACTTAGCATGCTCAATCATGTTTTCCTCGTAAAATTTCTTGGATGACACACAATCTCATTACAAGCTTACCACACATTTTAATGGTCTTGAATATCAATCTCATCGATCACATAAGTAAATACCAAATGCCACCAATAGAATCACTTTTTTCAAGAAACGTGAGACATGCATAAGAAAGTCAACCTACGGAAAATCAAGCTAGTCAAATATGGAACCAGTCATGAACCAATAGGGGGAGGTAGATAAGAGAATGAAAATGCCCAAATTTGAGGCAAAAAAGGGTGGCCACAGAAATGGTGCGCACCAAAACAACACCCAAACAGTTTCCAACTCTTCAACTGCTCATCATTTGACCCGAAACATGTGACCACAAGAGATGTCATAAACCTACGCACTTGTGATTTCTACCCACCCAATACTATAGACAAGCCACACCCCACTAGATGTCGCGAGAGAAGTACAGGTGATCCACATTTTTGGAAGCGCCTATACAACTTCGGCAAGCTACATTTACACATGCAGAATCTTGGATCTATGAGCTTTAAAAATGAAACAGCCCCTTCTTAAGAACTAGAGGAATACCTTTACCATTTATGGCACCTTGAAACTCTAGGTCGACCAATGGTTTCATGACAAGCCTCCAAGATCAATGACAGAGCCTTGTACGCCTTCGTGATCGAGAAATCCCCATCGGCACAAGTCTAGTGGTCCCTCCCATCTGAACACTCCTCCATCCTATCAAGGAACTATGTCATTCTATAAATTTATGCAACAACCTAGATTCAAATGTCGGAACTCGTGCCTTTTCAGACCAAGCCTCCACAATACACAAATGTTGGCTGGATATCAAGGCAAAAAGCCTCGAAAATCGATCAGATAAAGCCAAATTTTGTGACGATGGTCGAACTAAACACATCTCAATGGAAAGACCAAAGTAACCCAATAGATACGCTGCAACAACAAAAATAGCATGACATCATTCTGCCCTCAAATTCTCTAACTTCCACTTCATCAGAATTATCTCGTTTACCTCCTTAAGCTTTAGTACCTTCAGACCATCATCCTCCAATGATCATGCCCACAACCAATCAACCAAGCGAATACGAATACCATGACTCTCCCTCCCCAAGTTAGACCAAAAAAATCACCTCATACTGGTTTTAGACAAATTTACACCCCAACCGTTTTCTAAAAGAAAGTAGGGATGTGATCTCAAGGTGAGTCACACCTAAAATTGAATAAAACTATAGATATTATAATACAAGGGCATCACCCTTGTTTTCTGGCATGATGAAAGAAGGCCAAAAAACAAAACTCGACTGAGGAAGTAGACCGAATCGAGTAAGTCGACATGATCATACGAAGGATTTGTTATATGTGTAGACTCATGCGACCATCCTCGTTACTCCTCAAACTGTGCTAGGCTGAAAAACGAGGTTTATATGCCTGAAATCTCAATTTTCGATCAAAATCAGACCGTTCAGACTGCAGTTTGGTCACGGAGAGGAGAGAAAACGCCCACGTGGGTCGGAAAAGATTCCGCCGCAGCCATGGGTGATTCCGCAGGAGTTGGCGGCACGCGTAAGGACCAGAAAGGCCCCTACGAACAGTTGGGACTGCTGCGCAGAGGCACGCGCTCGATGTGCACACGAGGTTCGCCGGCAACGACGACCCGCGGAGGGGAAAGGGGCGGTGGCGGCGGCCCGCGGAGAGAGGAAGAGGCGGCAATGGCAGCTCGCGTGGAGATGTCTACATATGAGGTCTAGAGCGTAGTGGGGGTATGAGGACTTCGATCTAGGATCGTCGCTTTGATAACATGTTGAGGGAAAATAATAAATTTCTTATTCATGAGCCCTTAAGCTTCTCTTATATAAAGGAGAGACCCATTGGCAAATTACATAAAAAGAATGGAAAGAATATAAAATACACAAAAAGAAAGATAAGATAAATAGTATGTCAACACTCTTCTTATGTTTGTCCATGAGAAGCTTATCATCAGACTCGAGCTTCGATCTAATTTCAACCAAAAGCAACTTGAACTTGGTTAAGCAAATGAAAATAGAGATGGTCAAATAGCACCACATATCCCTAAGGAGGATCGAGGCCTTCCAGTCAGCTAACTTGCTCTCCAGCTTCGCCACCATAGAAAGCCAATCTTCGTGACAAGGCATGTCCCTGATCAGAGGAAGTTCAAGATAAGTAATTGCGAGGGCAATAACTAGGATGTGCAATGCCAGAGTATCGTATGTCACCTCTTCCTACGATTGCCCAAAAGAAACCATGGCCGATCTATTATGGTCAGAGGCGGAGCTAGGCTATATGGTAGGAGGGCCATGGAAGCGTGAGGATCGTATCATATACGATCGAGATCGACTAGTCACACTAGTTGCTCGATGCAGCAGAATTTAAAAATTTTCTAATCGATGAAACCACATGACCGAAGAACACTTCTTGGATTGTTTCATCTAACCACATAATAGATAAAGGAATACCTCTTGTAGCGTAGTTGAGATCAAGCCTCTGAGAGAAGAGACCTCCTACCTCAAGTCTGATCTATCGGAGGAGACGCTTGCGAGCACAGGGATGAGTCGCATGCTTCTCACAATCCAAGTCGTTGATCCAAGCAATAGATCTCCTGATCTCGTCACACGAGATCGAACATCTTCTTCACGAACGAGATGCACCAAAGAATACACAGATCCAAGAGTCGTCGAAGCGGTAGCACAACGATGATGCGTCGACAGAGGCAACCTCTCTATGAGAGGAGTGGACGTTCCCTCAAGGAGAAGGGGAAGGATTGGTGTGCGAATTAGTGAGATAGAGAGATATCGAAGCTATCACTTGAAGAGCAGGAGGTGCCTCTTCTTATATAAGGTTTTGGGAGTCCATGGATCTCAATCCATGGACAACACGCAATCAATTGACGAGATTGATTTGTGTTACTTTCAATGACCATGATGTTGTTGTGAAAATACAACAAGTTAATTAATTAATCTTGAAGATAATGAGAAGATTGACCTTATCACCTAAAAGGGAGGGACGACCTCTGATGAGATCGTGTCTCATCATGTTATGTATTGCCAAATCATTTTATCCTTTTCTTAAAAATAAACACAATGGCCTAAAATAATGTGTTAATCTACGTTATTATCTTTATTCACTGGCACAATAAATTACTAAAGACAACAAATGAAATTGAGAATCTGAGAGTTTCCTTCTTTCATTATTTTTTTAGGCTCAGATATTCATTTTGCATCAGTTATCTTTATTGAAGAAAAGATGGGTTTGTTTTAATTGATTTATTTTCATCCTTTATGAACCGTTCTTATTGAGCCTCCTTCCTCTTTGCTTTAAAAATGGTTCCTTCATCCATATGCTTCCAGTACGATGGATTCATGTTTCCACATGATCATTCGTTCTCGTTTTCTTCCATGATAAAAAAATCAAATCAATCCAATCCTTTGTCTCTCCCTCTAACCATTTCCATCTACCTCTATGACTTTTCTTCCCCCCTCAATGATCCCAAATTTCCATCCATGATGCATACGTACACCCCTTGTTCCATCTTTTTATCTTTCTTTTTCTCTCTCTCCATTAATTAATGGCATAGCCTCTTCATGCAAGAAAAGCCATCAACCATTCTTTTCCTTCACATTTCATATCACTTTCCTCCCATTTAACATCATATCATCTCTCTTCATTTATTATCCATATCTCATCCTTCCTATTTTATTCCAATCTCTCTTCATATCTCTCTTTCCTTCCAGTCTCTTTCTTCACTTTGCCATGCACGACGAACCTCCTATCTCACTTTCTTTTCTCTCTCTTCATTAATGCCCTCAATTCTTGAGCCAATCACAATCCATTATCTCCTCTTTCCTCTCTTGCTCCCTCACATGATCCCATCCATGCAATCACGTGAACCTTCCCTTCTGTTGCCTTTGACATTTAAAATATGAGGGCCCCATCCAACTTTCCTTGTTGATGAGAGCAATCCACGTCCACACATTTTTTTCTTCTCGTCAATATTCATTCTTGTTTCATGAACGACAAAGGCCCAATGCCTTCTCTCTCTCTCTCTTCAATCCCATCAAGCGCCAGCCCACTAGTCCCATTCCCCTCACCTATTCCCATCCTCGGCCATTAGATTTAATCTAGTGGTCTTTTCTTTCCCACTAGGTCCGCTGACTCCCTCCCCCATCATGCACTGCAACACCGCCCACTTCCATTTATTTTCCCCACGCACACATCAATCATGGCTGTGGATTTGCCTCTCCCATTTTTCTCTCATGCTCAATTTCATTCTTGTAACCGAAGAAGGATGAAAATCTTGACCCATTCCTGATGCGTGGGTTGCATCTTTGAAATCGCCCCCACGATCCCAACAGCAATGGTTGGGAGTTCTCTACCTTCCATCGCACTTGTGTTTTCTTTTATAAGAACAGCATATTTTGCCCATGGAAAAAGGTCAGTTCCCTGATTATTTTCTCCTCCTCCCTTCGCAGGTACACCAGTAGAGTACAGCTCCTAGCAGAGGAAGATAGAGTGACGGGTAAAGTCAATCGAACCTCGACGGGCTCTCGCGCGCAACAGATTTGAGAAGCTGAGTTCTTTCCAGACCACAACATCCTCACCACCACCGCCCGGTGGTACCTAGCAGCTCCAGCTACTTGCAACGTACCTAACAAGCGGGTGACAGCCGCTTGTTTGTCTGCTCGAAGGTTGTAGAGCATATTGCCATTGCGAGAGCGACTATCCACAGTTCATATCCGCTCTCCATCGACTAAAATCACGTGGGTGACAGACACGAGGCATACAATTTCTACATCCACTACAGAGCAAACAATATTTGGCGAAGATCTCCTGTCTACATTTTTTATGTGTTGTATGCTTGATTTATGCATTTAGAACTTGTGTAAATACTCATCTTGTAATTTATTTCCAAAAGGCCGGGTGGGCCACAGTATGCTTTCTATGTTCAGTTGCTTTTGCCTATAAAAAATACAAAAAAAGATCACTATGTTTATTGCATACTCCACTTATTTGTCATAATTATAATTGCCAAGGTAACTTGCTAAAAAGTTTGAGTGTCCCTTGCTAATCAATTATTTATTCCTTGTTGGGAGCATCTTGTTAGAAACCTCATTGGAGATTTTTTTAAATAAGAAAAAAGGGGAGCCCTCCCAAGGCGGGAGTCACCACACCAAAGCATTCATTTTTTTAAGCCCAAAAAAAGGGGGACTCAATGGTGTTCACCCCAATATATTAAAGAAGCAAAAAAGAGGAACGAATGTACAAAACTGCCAGAAACCTTACAAAGAGGCTAGATAGCTTCCAACCAGACCGAGGAACCTCAAAAACTAACTGTCGCTCCAGTCCTCCACCAGCCTTGCACTGCGATTAAGCACGTTCTCCTTGTAAAAGCGTTGATTCGAGAATATGGCCTCATTCCATCCAAGCCAAGTTGACCATAACCTCGCCACCGGAGTCATTAATCGTCTTCTATCTCTGTGCATGTTCAGGAATAACGAGTCAAAGAAGGCCACCACGTCAATAGTTCGCACCCAATCCACAATCGGATCCTCCCACAGCCCACATACCATAGGACACTCAAAGAAAACGTGCTTAAGGGATTGCACCTCCGAATCGCATAGCACACAGATATTAGACACAGACGGCAACAATCTGGAGCATCGGTCTTTCGTCAAAAGCCCCTTCCTGCGGAAGAGCCATAAAAAGGAAGCAATGCGCAACGGTAGACCAAGCCCCCAGAGAAAGTAGCAGTCCCTCACCAAGGAGTTAGAGCGCACGAGCGGCGCGAAAGCCAACACTCCATAGGCCTTGCGCGTCGAGAAGCCGCCATCCCTCCAGACCCAATGATCCCTACCATCGAATGGCCTATCAGCACCATTGAGGATGTCCAGCAGGGAAAGAAAGTCAGCCAGCCTTTGATCCGAGAAATTCGCCCCAAAACGCAGGCACCAACATCCACTCTCCCATGTGCTCCTCCTATTGGTAGGGGGCCCGTTCCTATGCTCAGGTAGTGGAGGCGCCTCGCGTCTTTTCGTCTGGCGGTGATCTTCGTGGTGAGAGTGTCGAGGTGGATGGCGAGGGTGACACGGCGGTGGAGAACGTAGCGGGGGAAGAGCCACCTTGGGTTGTTGGCTTGCATGGAAAGGCCGTGCATGGGAAGGCGGTGCTTGGGGAGGCGGTGCATGGTATGGGGATGCAGGGTGGGGGTCGCTACGTCGCGGCTGTGGGGCTTGCACGACGGAGGGGTGTGGTTTGGGAGGGTGTGAGATCTCATCTTCTCGGCTTTCTGGGCCCCCACTTCAATGGGGATTTACAAGTTCTTGATTCCTCGCGATGTTGTGTTCGTGGCCTTTCCCCGGAGCAACGGGAGAGGCTTATTCGAAATGGTGATACCGAAGATGTTGTGTGGAAATTGCTTCGTGTTGCTAATGGTGCATTCTCAGACACTGAGGTCTGTGTTACGGAGATTCGCGGTGTGCCAGAATTCTCTCTCGAACTGCCCCCTGTCTCTGCAAGACATTTAGGCAATGGGGGGAAGCTCTGGCAATCGTCGATGATGGTCTCTCGTCGGGCGCGGACTGGAGGGTCACTCGGGTTCTCATGGAGTGCAGCAGGGGTTTTCTTCGCGATGCGCTTGGCAAGCTTTTCTTCGGGACTTTGGAAATTGGTTGTTGGCGCTTCAAGGTGGAGTTCTCGGTAGTCGCCCCTTCGCCGGCGACGGTGGCTTATCCTACTCGACCGGATTCTTTGGTCGGTCCGGTTGGCTCGGGGGTGGGGGATGTCGCCTCGTCTTCTGGCTGCCAGGTGGCGTGTTTGGGGGGAGTTACCGAAGCTTCGCCCCATGTGTTCGACTCTTCTTGTCCCTTCGAGGTGCAACATCGGGTGATGTGTCTTGCGTCATAAATGGCCGGTTTCTTTGATTTGGGGATGGCCGAGGACGATTCGCTTCCTCAACCTCGACCGATTTTGGCGGCTAGTGCTTGGCAGTTGCGGTTCTCGGGTTCTGTGCCTACCCGCGGAGCGGTGAGCTTTAGCGGATCTCTAAGCTTCGGTACTTGGCCGACGAAGTGGTGGCCCTGTGACCCGATTATGCTACCCGACTCTCCTTCGGATTTGGTCCACCGGATTCATTTGGAGGAAATGGGTGTGCACTCGGACTCGGAGGTGCTTTGTTCGACCCATGTTGCTTCGTCACTTACCCGATCCCCCTCCACCCCCACTCCTGAACACCGGGGGGCTTCTTCGGTGTTGGCTCCTTCTGATGGCCCCTTGGGGAATTTTTCTGACGGGGCAGTTGCTTCTGATGTAGGGGGCCTCTCAGACAAGCGGTCGGGGAAACGTTATCGGAGGCGTAACCGATCTCGGCTCGGTTCTTTGATGAAGCATTCCTGTGCGACGCTGCGGGAAGCCGTGGCGGAGGCGGCTGGTCTCACTGGCCTTGGGGGGGGGGGGGGGCTCTGATGGTTTTTAATGAAGGTTCTCTCCTGGAACGTTAGGGGCCTTGGGGAGGTTGACAAGAGGCGCTCTTTGGGCTCGCGATTCTCAGAGTGGGGTTGTGATATTGCTTTTATTCGAGAAACGAAATTGAGGGGGGTGGACGATTCTCTTTGGCGCTCTTTTGGTGCGGTCCCTCTGGACGAATTTCGGGCGGTGGATGCAGTGGGGACGGCTGGGGGTTTCTTGCTGGCTTGGCGTTCTGCGGCGTTCTCCTTCTCCTCGATTCGGGCGGGAAGACACATGCTTTCGGTGGTGCTGACCCGGGCTGATTCTCTCGAGCCTATTGCCTTCTCCTGTATTTATGCCCCTTCTTGCCACGTTTTGCGGAGGGAGCTTTGGGCGGATCTTCGTGATGCGGCTTCCGCTTTTGAGGGGCTTCCTTGGCTCTTGGGGGGGATTTTAATGTCACAGTTCACTCTTCGGATCACCCCCGGGGTCGGGGGGGCCAGGACCCGGGGTCGCGGGATTTTATTGAGCTTCTGGATGAGCTAGCTCTGGAGGGATTGGTGCCTGATGATATATCCTACACTTGGAGGAATAATTCGACTCGATTTAGGATTGATCGGTTCTTGGCTTCTGGGAAACTTATGGAGGTTTTCCCTCTCTGCTCGGTGTCCTCTCGCCCCCGCTCCTTCTCTGACCACAATCCTATTACGTGGGAGTCTGGTGAGGGCCTTCGGACGCGGGGCCTTTTCCGATATGAAACATGTTGGCTCCTGGAGCCTAACTTCAAAGATGTGGTGAAGACGCACTGGAACCAAGCTTCTTTTGAGGGGTCTGCGGCTCATAGACTATATCAGAAGCTTGCTTCTTTTCGGAAAGTACTTGCGGCGTTCAAGAAGGAGTCGAGGTTGGCGCGTGTTGCCGCTAGGGCGGTGGCGGAGGATGTCATTGCACTCCTTGATCGGGCTGAGAATGATAGGGACATGTTGCCTGAGGAACTTCATGAGCGCCTTGCTGCACAAAATAAGGTCGCGGCGGAGGACAAGATAAGGAATATTGAGTGGCGCCAGCGATCGCGTATGAAGTGGCTCAAAGATGGTGATGCCAATACGACCTTTTTTCACCGTGTGGCTAGTGGTAGAAAGCGCTATAACTCTATTTGATCTCTTAACATTAATGGTGCTCAAGTTTGTGGGGAGAGGGAGATGGGGCTCGCCATTGTGGATCATTTCAAGCGGTTCTCTGCGAGCCGCTCACCGCGCAGATGGCGCTGGCTGGGCCTTGGGACTCCTTCTTTATCGGCCTTGGACTCTGAGGCCTTGACTCGACCAATTTCCCTCGATGAGCTTAAGGAGGCCGTTTGGGACTTGAATGCTGATGGATCCCCGGGCCCTGACGGGTTTTCGGTGGCTTTTTACCGTGATTTTTGGGAGGTGGTGGCCATTGATGTTATGGAGGTGGTTAGCGAATTTTGTGCTGGGAATGCTGGTTTTGATAGGATTAATAGGGCCATCATTTTCTTGATCACTAAATCCTCGATGGCGAATCGAATTGAAGACTACCGTCCTATCTCAATCTCGAATGGGATTTACCTTATTGTTGCTAAGGTCTTAGCCAGACGGCTTGCTTGTGTACTGGACTCTCTCGTCTCTCCGGCCCAGGCTCAGGCTGCCTTCATTAGGGGCAGGCAAATTTCGGATTGCATTGCGGTGGCTTCTGAATTGGTCGCTGAATGGAAGAGCTCTGACAAGAAGGGGGTACTTTGGAAGATCGACTTCGCGAAAGCGTATGATTGCTTGGAGTGGCGGTTCTTGTGGTCTGTTTTGAGGCGGAGGGGATTCCCTGAGGTATGGATTTCATGGATGCGTCGGTGTGTGTCCACTGTCTCCCTCTCTGTACTGGTTAATGGTCGGGCGGTTGGGGGCTTCTTCCAGCCAAGAAGGGGGGTGCGCCAGGGGGTGTCCCCTCGCTCCCCTCCTCTTTGTGTTGGCTTCGGATGTGCTGGCTCGTATGGTGGATCGTGTGATCGAGGCGGGGCTGTCCAATGGCTTCACTAAGGGCGCTTTGCGCGTGCCCTTAATCCAATTCGCGGACGATACTATTTGCTTCATCGAGGGTGCCTCTTCTGAGGTCTCCGGTATGGCGATCACTCTTGACCTGTTCAGCGAACTATCGGGGCTCTTGATTAATGGCGCTAAATCCAAGGTGATCCCCTTTGGGATGTCGCAGGCGGAGGCGGTGGAATTTGGGCAGCTGTTAGGGTCTCCTCCAAGTGGGCTCCCTATTGATTACCTTGGCTGGCCGCTGGTGGTGGGTCGGGGCAGGCTTCGGGATTGGCATTTGATTGTTTAGAAGGTGGAGGCTCGCCTTGCTGGTTGGCGCGCGGCGTTACTTTCTAGAGGGGGTCGTCTTGTTCTTCTCAAGGCGGTGCTTTCGTCTATTCCGATTTTCTTCCTCTCGATTCGTCGTATGCCTAAAGGGATTCGTCTGCGACTTGAGCGTTGTATGTGTCGCTTCTTGTGGGGTAAGAAGGGGGAGGGGGTAGGGGGGTACATCTCATGGCCTGTGATGAGGTTACTAGGGCCAAGCGGGATGGTGGCCTGGGTGTGCGGAGGCTGGAGATTGTTAACGATGCTCTTCTACTTAAATGGGTGAGTAGAATTTGGGGAAAGGAGGATAATTTCTTCATTAAGGTTCTCAGGGAGTTCCTGGGTGTTGCGAGGACGGGGGTGATGCGGGGGGGGTGATATCGGGCCCCATTCTCCTTTCTTGCGCAATGTATTGGATGTTTTTTCTAGGAATGTCTCCCTCTTTAGGCCGGTGCTGGGAAAGGGGGACTCCTTCAAATTTTGGCTTGACGATTGGTCGGGAAAAGATTTTTTGATGGAGCGCTCTCCCCGTCTGTTTGCCTTGGTGGATGACAAAGAGGCTACAGTTGCTTCTTGCTGGTTGGATGGTTGCTGGTGTCCGTGCTTTGTTGCGAATTTCTCGGACCAACGGCTTGATGATTTTGTTTCTCTATTGGACACCCTTTGTGACTATGACCGGCCTAATGATGGGCGGGATCACTGGACGTGGAAGGACGGCACTTTTTCCACACGTAAGGCATATCGCGCGCTAGCTCCTCATCCTCCGGTTGGGGCTGATCTCCTCTTGCGAGATTGTTGATTCCTTTGGGGATTGGGACTTCCCGAGCGCATTGGCGTCTTCCTTCGGCTACTTCGCAGAGGGAGGCTTTTAACGCGTGATCGTTGCGCCAGATTCTTTGTTAGCGTCGGTTCTAACTGTGTCTTTTGTAATGCGGAAGTGGAAAGTATTGATCATTTATTCTTCGGCTGCCACGTGGTCCGGGGGATTTGGGATGATCTGGAGTGGGTGAGATCGGTCGATCTGATTGCTTTCTGCGAGCTTTTATTCAGAAACAGGAACAGGGAAAGGAGGGACATTTTGGCCCCGATTGCAAGGTTGTGGTGCATATGGCTGGGTAGCAATGAGGCCCTCTTCTCCGGCCAATGCTTCTACCGGGATAACGTTCTTATCCATTGCTCGCATCTTCTGAATGACTGGTGTGCGGTGTAGCCTGCAGTCTGTTGCTTTTTTGGTCCTCTTTTAAGCGTGTAGTCCTGTATTTTTTACTTCTCCTTTTTGTAACATTCTTTTCCTATTTTTTTTAATTTATTGGAGCGAGCACCGTTGAGTGTCTCCCCCTCTTTTTGAGCCTCAAAAAAAAAACCTCCGCTCTCCCAGCAAAAGGCAACCGAGGCATCCTTGTCAGCAGCCATCTCAAACAGCCTCGGGAAGCGAACACATAAAGGGTCTCCTACCAACCAACTGTCCTTCCAGAAAAAGAACGCACGACCATTCCCCAAGACCGTCTTAAACCTCACCTGATTCCTCAGGAATACCTCCTGCACACCACGCCAAAAAGGAGTGCGAGCACCAACCACTCCCATCCTCTCCTTCCCTGCCCATTCCGCCCCATGGAGCTCCCGTAGAACATCAATAAAGAAGTCTCCACCCCTACCCCAAACCCTGCTCGCCCACTTGAGAAAGAAGACGTCATTAACAATCTCCAAACGTCTAATTTCCAAGCCCCCCTCGAGCTTCCCCCTGGTCACCTCATCCCACGCCACAAGGTGAAACTCCCTCCCCGACGCACCCGACTTCCCCCACAAAAATCTTTGCATACAAGTGTCGAGTCTCCTACGGATCCCAGCCGACAACCGACGAATCGATAGAAAGTGCATCGGGATAGCGGAAAGCATCGATTTGAGAAGAACCAACCTCCTTCCCTTGGAGAGAAGCGTCACGCGCAACCCGCCAACCGCGCCTCCACCTTCTCAACGACCAGTCTCCAGTCCCTAAGTCTGGACCTCCCAATCATCAAAGGAAGACCAAGGTAGCCAATCGGCAGCTCGCCCGGAGGCCCTAGAATCCTACCACATTCTAGCGCCAACTCCTCCATCATTCCAAAAGGAATAACCTTAGACTTGGCCCCATTAATAAGCAGCCCTGACATCTCACTAAATAATTCAAGGGTCATCGACATACCAGCAACCTCAGCAGCACCTCTTTCAATGAAGCATAAGGTGTCATTCATTAATTAACAAGAAGGTACATCAGTTGGAAACCCAAAAATTGTACAATGCATTACAGTGCGCAAGTACATTTTCAAAGTAAAACCGTTGTCCCTTGAAAGTGGTATCATTCCTGGCAAGCCAAATAGCCCAGAGCGCTGCAACGGGCTTGGAGACATCTCCGGAAGACCTAAGGCCGACCGCCCGAATAGATCTCCAAAAATGTTCCGCATCAGATGTCTGAATCCACGGAAGCCTCAACAAATCCCGCACACTGGCCGAAGACCTGCATCCAAAGAAAATGTGGTCCGCGTCCTCCACGTCGTCCCTGCATCTATCACACATCAAATCCGTCACACCAAGCAGCCTGCCTCTTCTCACCTTGTCACAAAGACGGCCTCTCCTTAGACACCAAAGAAAGACCTTAACCAGAGTAGGAATCCTGGCCGTCCAAATCACCTAAGTCAGCACATAGGTCTTCATCGCGCTCCACCATACCACCACTCAGCTTCCGATACACAATCTTCACTAAGAACTTACCATCTGCCCACACAAAATGGTCGGGGTCGCCCGACATATCCCCGACAGAGGGAATCTCCGATAGTAACCTCAAAAATTCTTCCAATCTCTGATCCGAGAGAGCCGCAAGGAACCTCGGCGCCCATAACCCAGAGTCAGCCACTTCCGCCACCCGTGCCCCCTGTCGACGGCTAACGCCGTCAACCTAGGAAAACGGTAGGCTAACGCCTCGTCCCCCGTCCGGTCATCCTGCCAAAATCGGAACCGGAGACCATTCCCCAACTTCGGCCGGAGGAGAGGCCTTAGCCTCGGAATCACAGCACGGATCCCACTCCACAACGAAGATTCGTGCCGCTTCTGCACCGCCACCAACTCCCTCGTGATGCCGTAAATCTCCCTCAGCAACCGCAAAATCGGTGAGTCAGATGGACCCCAAATGCGCACAACCGATTTGGCTAACAAGGCTCTGTTCACATCCCTGACGCCCAGGCCCCCCTCCGAGACCGATACCGCAAGATCCTTCCAAGCCACCAGGTGCAACCCCCTCGTTGTCTGCCTCCCATCTGACCAGAAAAGATCTCATCAGAGCCTCCACCTTTCTTCAGACACCAACCGGCATTAATCTCGTCGAGAAGAAAAATATCAGAATGGTGGAAAGAACGTACTTCAGTAATGTAAGCTTCCCACACTTGGACAGAGTGATAAAGAAGGTGATCAAGTTAAGTGGCTACCTTTACTAGAAATCACTTTCATATTTCTCCTAAATGGCATAGAGATGAAGGGTATGTGATCTCAGTGTTAAAAAAAGTTTGAAAATGCCAAAAAAATCTTGGGTCTCCATTTGCTTAAATTGAAATCGAAAACTAATGAAGATTGGAATAATTAGGTAATTAGTTTTGTGCATCGTATTTGTGTTTTGAATTAATCTTTGAAATTTATCCGTGTCTCTGTGGATCAACCTTGTGCTTACCACCGTACAAGTAAAAAATATCATTTGAAATTAATGCTTTAATTGGTTGAATTGCGGTCGCAACGACTCAAATCACTTAATTTTACTATCTAAAACCGCTAAGAAGCATGTTAAACAGCCACCCTACTCCTAATGGAGATTGGTGGTCGTCCACCCTGTTGAGGTGGAATAGTTCTATCTCCTCAATATCTCATGAAATCTCATTATCTCATGATATCTCCAAGATTTACAACAACACTTGTTATAAATTATTTCACAAAAATAATCCATAATTATCTTGTGAATATTGCAATCATGTCATTGGAAAAATGTGAATCACATTCACATCCCAAAACAAAATGTAAATTATATTTTCAATTAATCATCCAATGTGAATCCAATTCACATCAATAAATAATTAATAAATATAAATCACAATAGTCTCGCTCTAATATACTATAGTATAGATCACATGTATAATATATATGAATAATTGGATAGTACTATCCACATTAATAATATCCATAATAATTAAATCATATTAATTATATTTATTTATCATTCTCATGGATTCAAATAATATGAATTAAATTCATATTATTCGTGATAATTAAATCACATTTCTCAATGCTTAGATATTTATTCATTTCTCAATGCTTAGATATAATTCAACAAAGGAATTATTCTTGAACTCTTTCAAGAATAATGTACCTTCTCCGCACATACTTGGAGATAAGAACAGGGCGATTATACGTTCCACGTATAGTAACTTGGATATTGAGATTCCATCTCAAATCCAGATCTCATGGACCTCTCATATATGCTTGATTAAATCAAGGCCACAAATATAATCTTCTTATTGCATCTGAATCTCATTCAGATCAATGTCCAACACTTTGACCAAGATCAGATTACTTCTCTACTAAGAGGAGATACCAAAATCCAGACCTGCTTCATCACTCCCTCGGAATGGAAGCGCCATGGTTATACAATCGGTTATGATCACATCACCCTCAAGTATTCCTAATAGATGTACATCATGGATACTGGAAGACTTATGATAAACCCAAAGAAATAGATCAATTTTACATTGTCATCTTTAGGGTTTCATTATCAAGTTTCTCAATCTTGGTCATTGGGAGTCGATATCGATCATATGCTTTCCTAAAGCATATATCATACCTGCAAATTCTTGTCATGCTTCCAAAGCACGACGACCATGCATGGAATTTGGTTGGTCCCAATACCTCATGAGTGAGCTCATGTCTTTCGGTTTACAAGTGAACATGTATGATCGCTTTGAGAGATTGTATTACTCATATACCCTCATATGCACACCAACTCGTCGGTGTATAGATCTTGGCTAGATCATCAATCTATTGGTTTGCTAAACATACATACTCAGACATATAGCAACACATTTGTCTTCGATCAGAGGATAAGTGCATATTTCGTAACAGTATACGACATAAGACTTTGGTTATCTCGATCTCATTAAGTCAACTCTTTGACCTAACTAATCAGACGCCTTTGAATCTCTATTACCATGCAGAGGACATGCATCAAGAGGTCGGTCAGATATCAACCTAATGAGAAAGGATTGTCATCCCCTACTCAGGCTAGAGATCACCTCTTAACAATCATTTGACGGTGCTTGATGAGTTCTCAATCTAACTCCTTAGATATTCATCCAAGCACCCGTCTCTATAATTCAAATATTGAATCAAACAGATGTATGATCATTAAGATGCCATGGTACATAACCCTAATTGTACGGAGAGACCATATAATGCATTCATTCATTTAATATCAGATGAAGAGTGAAATCAATAACGTTTATTGATAAACCAAATATTACAATAACATTTATTGTAGTAATGGTTTGCATCGGGCTCACATGGCTAACACTTAACCCACCCCACCTCGAGACCTCATCCACGATTACATCGATGACGCTAGAGGTGAGACTCGTCATGGTGCTAGAGGGCAATGACGCGGCGAAGGTCTTGAGTACGCTCGGCTCAGGCGACGCATCTCCCGAGGAGGTCGAGAAGATGATGGCGTAGATGGACATCGATGGATACGGTTTCGTGGATCTTGCAGAGTTCGCGGTGTTCTTCTCACATTACGGCGACAATGGAGACGACGTACAACTGATGGATGTGTTCCAGATGTACAACATGGATGGGAATGGGAAGATCTCGGCGACGGAGTTCCACCATGTAATGTGGAAGATCTGGTGAGCCTTTGCTCCATTTCCTCACGCAGTGGGCGAGCTTGAAGGAGGAGAAGACCTCCTTGAGCAGAATGGCATCATTTTATAAATATGATATGTTTTAAAGGGTAAAATTGTCAACATTTAACTTTTTCCTTCAAAGCTAACGGAGAATCGAGATGGAACTTGACACAGGGTTATGTCATGTAAGGGTTAAGCATTATTCGAGTTTTGGGTAATTTGTGATTATCGAGGGTTCATGGGGTAATTATGAAGCTACTCAAGATTATAGGTGTAAATATCCCAAAACTAAATGAATAGATGTTTCATCTAGATCGAAGATTTTAGAAGCGAGAAGCTAAAATTGTTTCACCCATGCATATGCAAGTTATCTATTGACCCCTCTTCATTCTAATTCCCAGATCCGTCGCTGATTGTGGTGATCTTCAGACCCCGAAAATCACCATGTCAAAGCAACAGATTTGTTTCTGGCATGCAAGTCTCCACGCTCAATAAAGAGTATCTTATCATCAACATAATACAAGTGTAGAACTGACATATCATCAATTGTGTACCATGGGATCAAACAACCACTAGCCATCAATCTCATCGACATCGCATGTTACGACCCCCCTTCCGAGTGGTCGGATCCTTCCATATCCGGATTTGCTTACTCGACAATAATCTATTTTCAACAATCACAACTAACATTCAAAAACAGACAGCAAATAAAATACTCAAAAGGAAATATTTCAACACTTTTCCATCACAAAATAAAGTTTACATGATACATTGTTCCGGTATAACCATTTACATGCGCATTTACATGCACATCAACTCCAAGTAAATACACAAAAGATTACCAACTACCTTATAGAGTAAAGCTATTGTGGCTGACTGGATGGCTAAAATTCTTGCGATCGCTCACCAACATCTCTTGGGTTTTTCATAAATCATAAGATATAGCGAATTCTAAGTAACGAAAAAGAGAAAAGCAAACAACTGGTATAATTTTGCAAAACTTGTTGTCACAAAAAGTTTCATTCTTTCTCATTAGTTTAAGTCATATTTCTTCTATTCCACATCATAGATTAATCCGGAAGAACCCCACTATTCATGAACTCCGAAGCTATGGACAATTCGGGATTGGAGATTGCGTTGATCTGATGAACTTATGTTGTCGTACGTCACCTCAACCAATCCTTCAATACTGCCCTGACAATTTCCTTTTCTTTTATTATCCAGGGTTTTAAGCCCTCAGTCTGACAAACAAATAAGCACACCGTACTCGAGGATTCGATTGCTATGCTAACCTTTAATCACATAACCTAGCGACTCTAAATACAATTTATTGTGACACAACCGTTATTAAATCACGCGTGCCTCCACATGGCACGACCACATCTTCCGTCGTTCAACCCAGATATGTTGGCACCCGGTACCGTGCATTGTAAATCATTCATTTCGTATGCACTTATCATAACAACGCCAATACGGCTTCTTTCCAACAAACCTACAGGTTGCATGCATGACATGTAGTTCTACTCTCAGTCATTCTTAACGTAAGACGTGATCCTTTTCAGGATCCAACTCAATAAACATCAATTCCCATGATGTAATTCTTTCGTTAGATCTTCGACACATTGAGTATAGACTTACATATACATTAATTCATACATATATATGCTCATATTTATGTATATTTCAACTTCCAAACCCTAACTTTCTAAGCCACTGCATCCATATGATGCTTAGATCTTATTTTAGTGGTAGTCACGGAGCAACTTTCCATATTTTCTCAAAAAATAACTAAATTAGGGTTTTCGTATAAAAGAGAATAAAATCAGAAATCTCAACGATCTCATATAAAAACCAACAGCAAAAAGGATGGATTTCGTTATCTAATCGAGATCTCTCTCGCGTATGCAGTACTTTATCGTGATTCCTTTTCAGAAATGATGATTTACAGCTCTTGAAATGATCGGATTTCATTTTTATATCAAAAATGTTAAGAATGTGCCAAGAACGCGAAGAACGAACTAAGAACACGAAGAACGCGAAAAACATGCGAAAAACACAAAGAACGCGAAGAACATATATTCTCTTAAAATTCGATAGAGTTTCTCCTTATATTAGGATATTTTTAAAAGAAAATTGGAAAGAGATTCCTCTATGAAATCATCGAGCAGAAAACAACAATGAAACGGAAAGAATATAATCAAACAGCAAGAGATGGAGAATCGGTAGACATCACGCATCTTAGATGAGTGAAGGTGTGACGAATCACATGGTTAAATGATATGCATAGTCGTCCGTACCTAAGTAGGGTGTTACACAGATTTCTCCCTCAAAACAAGTATAAAACCAAAATAGAAAGAATTTAATCGAACCATAAGCGATGGAGAATCGATAGACACAACGCGTCTTTAGGTTAGTGAAGGTTGGACGAATCACAGGGTTCACTGACGTGCATAACTGATCACACCTAAGTAGGGTGTTACACAAATTTCTCCTCGAATCACAACAGAAAATGAATCTAAAAGGAAGATGAATCAAAACTAAGCTGGAAAAAAAGGATGAACCGAAAACCCTAACTCAAGTTCGAGCATACTTAAAAATCAACTAGGAAAGGATCGTACCTTCCTCATCCCCATTCTCCCGGCAACGCTTCGATAGCGCTCCTTCCCCGCCTCCCACTCATCCTCTCGACCTCTCAACCCTAGTCTTTGGGGTGGTGGTGGTAGTGGAAATCATAGAGAATGAACGGGTAGGGGGCTATGTATAGGCTTTAAAAAACCGCTAACCATGGTTAGTAAACTATGGTTTAGATCTTAACCGCGGTTAGCGGCCCATGGTTTTGATTCATGATTTTGGCTAAAGCTTATCCGAAACTTAGGGCTTGAGTTAGAACTATCCATAAGATTCTACATTCGCTAATGAAACTTAATTAGCGCTAATCGTGATTAACTTTTACTACTCGTGATTTAACATGCGCAGCTTGCGCGTAACTTTTACTAATCATTGATTAGTATTCGTTAATGGTCATTAACGATCCTTAATCCATCACTAGTTTCTTTAATCGTTTTTAAATTAGTCTTAATGACGATCACTAAGAGTTAATGATATACTAAGTCTCCTTACTTATCTTTCTTTCAAAAATCATAACAATTCCAAATGAAGTCTTATTCATACGAAATAAATTCTGTTGGTTTCCTCTTGACGAGCCAGATCTTATGATATAGGATCCAAGAGAGATCAAGTTCAAGGCTTTACATCGCAGGCATGTCTACTACGATCAAAAAGAGAATTAGTGCCAAAGGGCAACCTTGGCAAACTCCGTGTTGAGGTTGAAAGAGATCCCCCTCTAGGCAGCCATTGACCGAAATCATATATAAGGTTACTGGGATGCATCTCTTTATCCATGCAATTCAAATCTTAAGATATCCCCCTAAGGAGAGTCTCCTATAAAACACCAATCAACGCAATCATATGATGTTGAGAAATTAACCATCCATATGATATGTCTCTACATCCAATCCATCACAATCTCCGAAGCCATCACCAGGATGTCCATCATCTGCTCATTAGGAATGAAGACCGCATGAACCTGAAAAATAGTATCATTCAACGTCTTGCAAAGGTGCTCTACCAATACCTTGATAATAATAAGATAAACAGTGTTGGAGAGGGTAATGGGCATGAAATCCTCTACCCAAGTCATTGTTTCATGCTTAGGCAACAAAGCCTAGTTTTTACAAGGAAAATGGATGTTCACCATTGAGTTAGGGGCCCAAAAAATCGCTATTAAATCACAGAAGTCCACATATCGAAATTTCCAAGGAACATTAGTCATTCTTCTGCAATCCACATGTTGAATTCTTAAAGGTAAAATAGGTGCAGGCGCCCATAATGAAGCATACCCAAGCTATATATTCACAAATTTAAAAAGATAAATCCACATATGGAATTCTCCCGTTCCATCAAGCTATTGGGTGTTAACCAGACTATTTGCGTTATTTACAAACCACACTAATATAGAGTGGTCGCCCATTAGACATGAGAATAAACTATCTGGGTAATAATCAAGTAAGGAAACTTTGCATATAGCAACGTTCAGAATCGCTTCTCAAGAAATGCGTTTGCTTCTCAAGTGGAACTACCTAATTAGACCTCTGCCCCCATATTCTTGTTTGCCAACTCTTCTCAAAATAGAAAAAGGTACTGAGTTGGAATCCCGATTGGATTCTTGTGGCTCCGGAGGTTCCAGCTACAAGAGCAGAAAAGCCAACAACATTAGCATTTCGCTGGCCAGAGAAGGCTCTTGCAGTAGCAAGATAGCTCCGACATTGTGGCTGCGAACTGTCGGACCCGGTCTCGAAGGATCAAGAAAGGTCCATGCTTAGATACTGAGAGGCCCCTGGATGATCTATGTTGTCCTGTCAAACCGACACTACCTTCTGCCTCTTGACTGAGCTCACCTGTATGACTGAGCTTGGCTCCTACACCTATCTAATAGCCTAGTCCCACTCGGGAACAGTAGACACATCCACAAGGGGCGACTACCCGGCACCAGGTGCCACTGTCTTCGAGGCTTTGTGTCTGTCAATTAAAAACTTAAAAATGAAAGGATTCAGTCTTATCAGATGCCTCTTCCGGATATTTTTTACAGAAAATATTCATCATAATCCAGATACGATTTAGATCTACAAAATATAAACTATGGCGGAAAAATAACTTCTCGAAATAAATGGATAAACGTCGATACATCAACAGAGGCACCACTTGTAAAAGCCAAAGATCTGCCAAAAAAAGGTATTGAAAACCGCATGCTAAAAGTTCAAATCAACCTAAATTTCTATATAAAAGTTGATTTGGAACGCACCTTGAGACATTGCAATCATAAATTCTTGCTGACATTCTATATAATTTAAATCGCATGTATTGGAAGCCAGTGCAATATCCTGGTTTCATTCATAAGATGAAATTTACCTTGATATGATCCCAGTCCATATTGACAACGGCAAGTCTTCGAGTGGCTTCATCTGTCTGAGGTGTGTCGTTGTGGTTCGCCATCAAATAGTGGGCAACATCGCTGCTCACGGAGTACTGCATGCAATTAGAATAAATTTTTAAAAATATGCACATATAACTAAAGAGACCAATTGTGTATGGATTCAAAAGCCTGCAACACTAAAAAAATTAAAAGCCCATAATGGCTACGGGATCCTGGAACCTCTAGTTAACCGATCACAAAAAAAAGGACAGCAAAAATACAAGCCCGTGTTAACAACTTCAGACACCTCTACTCACACCCCATGAACCCCCTTGTAACGTCTAACAGAGACGACATTCTTGACATAATACAACCGTGGATACGGGGTCCTGGAACCTCTAGTTAACCGAGCACAATAAAAAAGGATAGCAAAAATACAAGCCAATGTTAACAACTTCAGACACCTCTACTCACCCCATGAAACCCAACAGTTCAAATAAATGTGAAGGATTGAAGTTTCTCTGGCCACCGTTAATAGGAATTAACACATGTTGTCACTGTCCTCCCAAAAAAAACACATTTAGCACTGTCGAATACCTATAAATACACCACCCAACAACAATCGTCCAGACAAGATATCAGCCCAATCCCCTCAACCTATTTGGAATACGGACATAGGAAAAAAAGATAATCCACATCCGCAGGAACCAAGACTAACGAGCATGATGAGTCAGCACCCCCCCCCCCGGCTTCTGAAAGCCTTTAGAGATCAATCACAAATATTGACTTTTTAATAAAGCCCTCACCATCAGGAAATAGTGACAATCTTGTAAATGGAACTCAATCTCCAAAACATGTAACGCTCTCAACAACTTCGAACATCAGCCATGATGAAATGTCCCTCAGCATGTTCCCCATCCATAAACCTCAAATCTGGTTGCTTGACATCAGACTAGCATCCCGTGGAGGCACAGGAGTTCCTCGAAATATTGGTCAAAAGAATAAAGAGGGAATCCACACACCACCTCTCCCCACGTTGCTGCACTAGCACTCCTTCATAGATGCCCAACATTTCCCAAGCCTAGAGAACTCCACAAAATGTCCTTATAGGGCTTATTGTAAGAGACAGAATGAAATCTCTACCCCGTTTGTCCTCTCCCACAACACCAAATTCTCACCCATAACATGTAACAGTGATCTGATACATCACCCAGAGGTCACAAATCCCCAACCACCCTCCACACCATGGAGTAAATGTCCCCTGACATACCTGAAGAACATCCTACCAAGGCCCTAAATGTCGGTTTCGGTCACCATTTCGGTATCGACCAAAACAAAATTTCGGTGGAATTTCGACCGGAAATTTCGGTCATTTCGGTCATTTTTATACCAGGACCCCCATATTTCGGTAATTTCGGTCGAATTTCGATTTCATCTGGGTATCGATATTCGACAGAAATTCGACCGAATTTCGCTGAAATTTGAGGCCATGCATCCTACTACCTTTTGCGCATGGTTCAAGACATTGCCGATATATTATTATCGCTTGAGGGAAGGTTTCAATATTCTGATGTATATCGAATTCCAGATGTCTCGTGAGATATCGCCAATATGTCGATAATTCGTCTCATATTGGTTAAAAATTGAGAAATTCAATACAAAATTTCACATATCTCAGTCGATATCGACCGATATCATCGATATGAGATTGATATTGTTCAATATCACCTCTTTTTTAATTTTTTTATCTACTTGTTTGGGATTTTGCTTCTGTATCTAAAATCCAATATAAAAAAATACAGTACGATTTCTTTTCGAACCAAGGGTGTTGCTCCACACCCCCACTAGTGCATTGCTCCCCCTAGACGACCACCCCCAGGCTCGATGCGAGCAGCGAGACCCCCATTTTGAATGAGTTGCTTCTACGGTTCTACCCCTTTTGTTTATGGAGATGAAACAACTCTAGAGTTGATCGAGGAATGTGTGCATACATATATGTTACAATGCTCGATAGCTTGTTCATTTGATATCCAATGTAGCTCGACATTTCTTTACATATAATATGTGATGTGATATAAAGTAAACGTGCTAAATACTACTCCTTGATGTCGCTAAGGTGATATTGTTTGAATTTCATCCTTTCCTTTCTAATATTTCTCAAGAGTCAATATTGACATCAACGATATATGCGATATATTGTGTCTTGGTGTGCTAATACATCTCGTTATTGCATATAAATGTGTATTAGTATGTTACTTATGATTTTAAGAATTAGGATAATCTTAATTTGCAAAAATGATCTTTGAGACATTTCCGATATTTCCGCTGATATCGTCGATATATCTCGATATATCTTTTTTTTTCAAATGGACCCATACGATATCGATATCAATATTTCAAACATTGCTTTGGCAGGACTTTTCCATAAAAAAAAACTCCTCCTTGACATGCCCAACCTCTTAACCACCTTTGTTAGTGGAAAGAGTTATTCTTTTCTTCCAAAGAATCCTAGGCTCTCTTATATAGAGAAAACCAATGGGTAAATTACATAAGTAGCAACAAAGAAAAATAAAAACAGATAAACAGTACACTAACTACATAAATATCTCTACACTCCCCCTCAAGATGGAGCATAGATATCAATCATGCTCAGCTTGGAAGAACACTTCTGGAATAGTCCTCTGAGCAATGGCTTGGTGAAAATGTCGACAGTCTGCTCCCCTGATCTAACATGTGAAGTAGAAATCAGGCCCTTCTGGATCATATCTCTAGTGCAGCGGCAGTCTACCTCGATATGTTTTGTTCTTTCATAAAAGGAAGGATTATTGGCAATGAATAATGCAGCTTGATTATCACACTGTAGCTGCATGGGTAGAGGTACATCTATATCCAAGTCTTTTAGTACGACTCAAACCCATATCATCTCCGTACTTGCTTGTGCCATGGTCCTATATTCAGATTCAGCACTAATCTAGCCACAACAGTTTATTTCTTGCTTTTCCAAGAAATCAGAGAGTTGCCCACAAAAACTGCAAAGCCCAAAGTAGACCTCCGATCATTAGGGCATCCTGCATAATCTACATCTGTACATGCCGAAATAGATAATTTGTTTCCTTTTTAAACAGCAATCTTGTGCCTAGAGACAACTTTAGATATCTTAGTATCACATATATGGCATCCATATGTACTTGTTTCGGTTGTTCCATGAACTGGCTCACTCAACTAACTGCAAAGGCAATATCAGGTCGAGTTATAGTAATGTAAAGAAACTTACCCACCATTTCTCTGTACCTTCTCCTGTCAACTTCCTCGGTATCAATATCATATAATTTCATGCTTGGATCCATAGGAGTACTTGAGGGTCTACACCCAACCATGCCCATTTCGATAAGCAAATCTGTAATATATTTCCTTTGGGTCATCACAAGGCCCTGTGCATTCCAGGTAAACTCCAACCCCAGAAAATATCGTAGAGTACCCAGATCCTTCGTAACAAACTGACGGCCCAAAAATGCTTTTTCCATGTTTATCCCCTAAGCATCATCTCTTGTAACCAAAATATCATCAACATACACCATGCTAACAACCGTACCTCTAGGAGTCTTCTGGTTGAACAACGAGTGATTTGCATTTGATCTCTTGAATCCTTGTTGTTCAACTAGATGGGAAAGCATCTGAAACCACGCCCTCGAGCTCTGTTTAAGGTCATATATTGCCTTATGAAGTCTACACACCATATGATTCTCCCCCTCAGCAGTGATTGGGAGTTGTTGCATGTAGATTTCTTCCTGCAGGTCGCCATACAAGAATGCATTCTTAACATCAAGTTGAAACAAGGGCCAGTCACGTACCACAGCAACGGACAGAAGAATACGAAGAGTGGAATGACGAGCAACCGGAGAGAAGGTATCCATATAATCCACACCATATGTCTGAGTGAAGCCTCGCGCCACTAGCCTTGCCTTGTAACTAGGGATGCAAACGAACGAATACGAATGTGAATTCAGGTCATACCATAACCATATTCATTTTATATTACCAATACGAATACGAATACGAATGTTATACGGATGTAAAAAATCAAGATCCATATCCTCAAAATACGAATACGAATACGAATCTTTTATGAACGAATACGAATATCAAATAAATATTATAATAAAAAATTATATATAAAAGTGTACCTGATTATTTGACAATCACTTCCGCATTATGTTCCATACGTTCCATACGAATCTTCTAATAACATCAACCATATTCTAATTCTTTCTAACAAAATAATCCATACATAAAAAAACATTACAAGAATATGAAATTTACCAGAGATCGATCGCAAATGGAGGCGCAGGAGCAGGGCCGCAGGGGCGGCGTTGGGCTGGGCGGAGGGGAAGGAGGGGGGTCGCGGGCCGCAGAGGCGACGTCGGGCTGGGCGGAGGGGAAGGAGGGGGGCCGCAGGGGCGACGTCGGGCTGGGCGGAGGGGAAGGAGGGGGGCCGCAGGGGCGACGTCGGGCTGGGCGGAGGGGAACGAGGGGGATGGCAGGGGGCGGAAGGGGGGCGGCGCGTGGGTCGCAGCTGTCGAAGGGGAGAAGGGGCGGCGTCGGGTAGGCAGGTGGTAGAGGAGGGCGGTAGGAGGGGCGGAGGGGGACGGCAGGGGGGCGGCGCGTGGGCCGCGGCTGTCGAAGGGGAGAAGGGGCGGCGTCGGGTAGGCGGGTGGTGGAGGAGGGCGGTAGGAGGGGCAGAGGGGGACGGCAGGGGGGTGGCGCGCGGGTCGCGGCTGTCAAGGGGAGAAGGGGCGGCGTCGGGTAAGCGGGTGGGAGTGGGAGGGGGATTACTGTAGAACCGAAAAGCCCTAGTAACTTAGCCCCAAGGTATTAAATAATTTAAATAAAATAATTCATTTAGTAATGAATATTCGTATTCGTAATCGTATTCGTTTTAATTTTCGTATTCGTATTCGTATTCGTATTCGTTAAGTAAGGATTCGTATTCGTATTCGTATCCGCAAAAAATTCGTTTCCAATATTCGTATTCGTATTCGCCTGTTTTAGGAAAACAAGATCCATATCCTCTTTAAAACGAATACGAATACGAACGAATACGAATATAACCGCATCCGTTTGCGTCCCTACTTGTAACGGTCAAGAGTACCATCTGCATTGTAGTTAACTATAAATATCAATTTGCATCTAACAACAGACGCTCCTGAGGGAGTAGGAACCAAGCTCCATGTACCACGTGACTGTAGGCCAGTCATTTCCTCCTCCATAGAGAACGTCGGCAGTCAATCTTCAAGGCTTCCTGATAACTATGTGGTATCTCCATGGAAGATAAAGCTACAGCAAACCTCTGAAAGTCTCATGTGAGATAATGAAAGGAAACCTGAGAAGCAAGGGGATATGATGCACAAGCACGTTTTCTACTTTCGTAAAGCAATAGGGACATCCAGATCATCAACCATTGTACTCGTCGGTTCACATTCATCCTGCAACGACGAACCCTGCACATGCATACTATCTGACCCATCATTAGTAATAACATCTGAACATACCTGAAACGTGCTGGATGATTGACGTGCAGCATGAGCAGGACCCGGCCTACGTGTATAATATTTAGGTAATGACGAGACATGTGGTTTTGGTGGTGGTGGGGGGTGGTGGTGGTGGGGATGATGTTGGCGTGACAACGGGGACGGGGATGTACGTTAGTGGACTCAGGATAGGAGGAGGAACATAAATATCGTCATTAGAAGTGGATGAGGCCAACCTGTCACCTGCAGCCTGCATGTGAGAAGTACATAACAAACTCAAAAAATGTAACATTAGCACCAACAAAGTATTTCCTGTTTACAAGATCATAACAACGGTATCCCTTCTAAGTCCGAGAGTAACCCACAAAGACACACACGACAGCCTTAGGCGAGAGCTTGCTAAATCCAGGAGACCAAAAACACGAGGAGTAACTGAGAATAATTCCTTGTCAGGAAAAACAACAAAAAGAGAAATTTTCTCACCAAGTACCGAGGAGGGCATACGATTTACAAGATAACATGTTGTAAGGACTACATCTCCCCAAAACGAAATAGGTGCACAACTCTGGATAAGCAGGGTTCAAGTAATATCAAGAAGATGACGATGTTTTCTCTCTGCGACTCCATTTTGTTGAAATATGTATGCACATGTGGTTTGATGAATGATACCTCTTGACGAAAAGAAATGTGAGAGAGAACGAGTGGAAAATTTCAAAGCATTGTACGTACGAACGTATTTCACATGAGAGGAAAAAATATTTTGCACTTCAATTATAAGATTTTTAATAACATCCCCTGCTTCAGATTTGTTCTTTGATAGAAATACCCATGACAAATGAGAGAAATCATCAACGACGACAAGATAAAACATGTGTCCATGGTAATTGGTCGTGTTCATGAAGTCGGCCGCATATGCCGCATATGCCTGCGTGGCATGCAGAACGCACCGATTACATGAATCAGTGCATTATGCGCCCTCCCCGCATATGCGGCCCGCATATGCCCCGCATACTGCTCCAGCAGCTCCAACTTTTCAATCTTCTCATTCAGGTCCATAATTCTGTAACTCTGCCTCTTCTTTCATTCTATCGTAAGAATATGACATACATTTGAATACAATTGCAATGCATTATACCATCATGTATATGCAATGTTTTTACGTTTTCCTCATGTATTATTTTCACGAGTATATGCAATATATCGTCGAATATTATTATATATGTTGATTGAGGTTTTGTCCATATAGTGGATGTATGTGTATTGAAGTTTTGTTATCATGAATCATCTATGTGAAGTTTTTATGGTAAATGTTTTTTGTGATTAAATATGAGGCGATCAAAAGCATATAATACCCATCTAGCATGAACTGTTTTTCTTAGATCTTTAATTCCACTTAGTTACATAAATTCAATGGTAATGTTATACATAGATATCTATTTTTTAATAAAAAATTAGAAAACCGCATAGAACTGCATATGCCCTGCATATGCCCCCGCATACCGCTTATTAAGTACTTGGTGACCTGTTCGAACGCATACACATACCGCTTTCCTGAACCTTGGCAATCAGGAACATGACTCGGACCCCAAATATCGATATGAAATAGTTCAGACGGGGAGCTACTACTCCGACACTGACGACTACGAAGCTAGCTCGATGGTGCTTTCCCAACTAACAGGCTTCACACCGGAAGGAATAACTCGAAGAAATATGAGGCAAGAGATAATGCATCTTCTAAAGCGAGAGGTGACCAAAGCGTAGATGCCATTGCCATGTATACGGAGAGATTGATCCAGGTGAATAAGAGGAGGCGTCCGCATAGGAATTCCAGACCAGACAATAAAGACCATCTTGCTCAGAACCACAACCAATCACCCTGCCCATTAGAATGTCCTGAAATATAAGAGAAGATGGGTCAAATATAGCACGACAGTGCAAATCTTTTGTAATCTGTTATCTGACTAATAGACAGTAAGTTCATCGAGAAATCAAAGGAATGTAAGACATTCTGTAAATGCATGGAAGGCGGCAAAGTAATCTCCCCATGTCCAATAACATGTGAATGAGTCCCATCAGCTATTACCACTGACCGTCCTGCTGGAATCTCCACGTATGACGCGAGTCTATCTCTGTCGCGGCAAAAATGATGTGTTGCACTGGAGTCCATAATCCAATCTGATACATCAGAACTATGACATGATGGAAAAGCACAAGCACTACCTGAGGTGCTAGCAAAGGCAGAAGTACTAGCAGACGTTGAAGCAGCAATATCCGAGGGACCTCCTGGAGAATCTGTGGATACGGGAGGCATAATATCTCGTGTTCTCGCAACTAGCTCCCCGAACCTCTAATCCGAAGTAGATGCTGACGGAGATGCAACATGCTCGGCTACGCGCGCCGAGGTTGGAAACCCATGCTTAGAATAGCATGTATCCTCAGCATGGCATGTACGATGGCAAAAAGTACAAGGCTGGCGAAAACGACCGTCTCGACTACGAGGTCCACAACCACGGAATGAAGATGGACCGCCTCTCCATTTGAACGCAGTCATCGCCGAGGGTGGTGGAGTAGAAGCATTGGACGAGACAGAGATGCAGCTAAGCCTCCGATAGACATCCTCCATAGGAGGATTGGTAGCATCGGCAAGTATCTGTAATCGGACAACATCATATTCAAGATCAAGAGTCGCAAGCAGGACCCCCACTATGATTGCATTCCTAAATGTCTTCTGATGCTCGACTGTGGCCGTGAGGAATGGTACTGTAGAGTTTCTCAAACATCCCCCGTAGGGATGTATACAAGGAGTGAAGTGGTCGCCCATTCTGCTTCATTGTGAATATATCGCGTTGGAGCTGTAACATCTTGGTCTCATTGTGCACCTGCGAATATGTTGCCGCTAGTATGTCCCATGTCGTCTTAGCGGAGGGTTGATGGAGAACATCATTAGCAATCTCCATCGATAGCATGCCTGAGAGCCAGACCTTGGCATATGAATTATCAGCCTCCCATGAGGCATATATCCCAGTCTTCTCTGCCGGCTCTTCCTCGATAAGAATGCGCTTCTTACCGTTCGACTTCTAAGGCTCATGAACTGCATCGTCCAGAGCTCATAGTTCGTCCCATCCATCTTGACTATTGGCGCGGGTTTGTTTTCCGACATATCACCGGAGATGAAGAACTAGGATTTATAGAC
Organism: Ottelia alismoides; assembly: GCA_037367405.1. NCBI lineage: Eukaryota > Viridiplantae > Streptophyta > Magnoliopsida > Alismatales > Hydrocharitaceae > Ottelia > Ottelia alismoides. Next base: position 536,594 of record JAZKJV010001505.1, read on the forward strand.
CGAAAGACAAGTGTCTACATAAACTTCAATAGATTTGAGTGTGTAGGTGGCGGCGGTGGGAGGGGTTTAGTGTTTTAGGATTTTGGCTCTGATACCATGTCGGTGGAAAGAATTATTCTATTCTTCCAAAGAACCCTAGGCTCTCTTAAATAGAGAAAAACCATGGGTAAGTTATATAAGTAGCAACAAAGAAAAATAAAAACAGATAAACAGTACGACTACATAAATATCTCTAAAACCTTCAATGAGATCATGGAAAAAAAGAAAAATAATAAATGAGACGGAGAGGATCAACTTCAGCAAAATCAGTTACATGGTAGCTAGTTTAAAGGGTACCTATCACAATGCCTCTCCACCCTCTCAAGACCCATTCCCCGGTCAACATCTATCGTTAACAACTTGAGAGTCTAGCCGTGTTGGTTATTCAAAAAAAACATCTATCGTTAACAAAGAAACATTAGGTAAATCAAATGTCATGCAACATGTCCAGAACCTCCACCATTGCAAATTCACCCATGGAATAATGTTGGAAGGGATAAAAGTAGTTTTTTTATGATTGGTCATCAATCTGAATGCCTCCCAAGATACATACAATAAATCCTAAACACACCCTGGATGAAGAAAACCATGTCATCAATTATTGTTGGTTCTTATTTTATGCCTAAGATTCTAAAAAATGGACAACCGATTGGAGGTTGGGTAAATGGAAGGCTACCTTTTTGCCTGTAAAGGTATATGTTACACCATAGTTCCCATTGGAGGTTGGGTAAATGGAGGCTGGCGAGGGCTTGGGCCCTTCCGAGGACGCTTTCTGATCACACACCCATTCTTTGGTTTTCTGGGGAGGAGCGCCTGACTTGGTTCTCCTTTCGTTTGGAAAAGAAGTGGTTGTTGCAAAAGGGCTTCAGGGACATGGTGGTTGATCACTGGCGGGATCTGGGGGTGGAAGGTTCGGCGGTGACGCGGTTTGCGGCCAAACTTGATTCCCTTAGGTGGTTGCTGTTGACTTTTGGAAAGGATGTCGTCAGGAGACGGCGGGCAGTCAAGACAGAGGCAGAGGCTGGGATAAGCAGGTTAGATGGGTTGGATAATGACCAGGGACTGACTCCGGAGGAGGTGGAAGAGAGGGCAGCGTGGTTAGAGGCGGTGCCTCGGGAGGACAGGAAAGAAGAGATTCATTGGCGCCAGAGATCGAGGCAGAAGTGGCTGAGGCCCTGAGGGAAGGAGACGTGAATACGCGTTTCTTTCATTCTGTGGCTTCCACGAGGAGGAGAAGGAGTTTCTTACATGAGGTGGAGGTGGGGGGTCAAAGGATGTCGGGCGAGAGGAACATTGGCGTCGCCTTGCGGGAGCACTTTGTAAGGACTTCAAGGAGAGTGAGGGAGGAGAATGGTTGGGGCTGGACGGGGCGGGGGGCGGGGTCTTTGAGTGGAACCCAGGTTGCGATGTTAGTGGCCGAATTTATGGAGGAAGAGGTACGCGGGGCAATTTGGGATCTGAATGCGGACGCGGCTCCTGGCTCGGATGGCTTTTCTGTTTCCTTTTACCGGGAGTTCTGGGATCTGTTGAAGGGTGACATCTTGGAGGTTCTGACTGAACTCAGGAATGGCAACAGGGGGTCTGAGAAAGTAAACAGGGCATTGATTTTTTTGTTGCCTAAGAGACTCCCCAGTGGGGGTTGGGGACTACAGGCCGATTTCTATCTCTAATGGCATTTATCTCACTGTCGCCAAGGTGTCGGCGAGCAAACTTATGGTTGTTTTGCCCTATGTGGTTTTACCGGCACAATCTGCGTTCATTCCAGGTCGGTGTATGGCGGATGGTATCGTGACCGCTTCGGAAATCTGTCGGGAATGGAAGAGGTCTGCAAAAAAAGGGGCAGTTTGGAAGATTGACTACGCCAAGGCATACGATTGTGTTAGTTGGAGATTCTTGTAGACAGCGCTGCAGAAGAAGGGATTTCCGGAGGATTGGATTGCTTGGGTGATGTGTCACCACTAGCTCCTGTTCGGTGTAGGTCAATGGGAGACCAGAGGAAGTTTGGTTCCAGTCGCAGAGGAGGGTGCGTCAGGGGTGCCCCCTGGCTGCCCTGCTTTTTGTGTTGGTGGCGGATTGTCTTGCAATCTTGTTTCAGCGGGCGGTTGAAGAGGGTTGGTGCGAGGGTTTCAGGATGGGGGACATCTCCGTTCTGATCCTGCAGTACGCGGACGACACGTTGATTTTCTTGGGGGCAGAGGAGCAGAATCATAATGCGTCTACTTTGGTGGATATGTTTGGCTGCCTCTCTGGTTTGCAGATTAACAGGCAGAAGTCGGTCCTGATCCCTAAGGGGATGGATGGCGAGGAGAGTAGCATGTTAGCGGCGTGGGCAGAATGCCCTCTGGGAATTACCGATAACCTATCTGGGGTTGCCACTGGTTGATTGTAGGTTGAGGAAGTCAGATTGAGACTGTGTTCTTCAAAGAATGGAGGGTTGGAAGGATGGAAGGCTACCACTCTGTCCAAGGGTGGGAAGCTTGCATTACTGAAGCACGTTCTTTCCGTCATTCCGATATTTTTCTTTTCAACGAGATTAATGCCGGTTGGTGTCAGAAGAAAAGTGAAGGCTCTGATGAGATCTTTTTTCTGGTCAGATGGGAGGCAGACAACAAGGAGGTTGCACCTGGTGGCTTGGAAGGATCTTGCGGTACCGGTCTCGGAGGGGGGTATGGGCGTCAGGGATGTGGATTCTATGACCAGAGCCTTGATAGCCAAATGGGTGGTGCGCATTTGGGGTCCAATTGACTCGTCGGTTTTACGGTTGCAGAGGGAGATTTACGGCGTCACGGGGGAGTTGGTGGCAGTGCAGAAGCGGCATGAGTCTTCGTTGTGGAGTGGGATCCGTGCCGTGATTCCGAGGCTAAGGCCTCTCCTCCGGCCGAAGTTGGGGAATGGTCTCCGGTTCTGATTTTGGCAGGATGACTGGACGGGGAAGGGGGCGTTAGCCTACCGCTTTCCTAGGTTGATGGCGTTAGCCGTTGACAAGGGGCGTGGGTGGCGGAAGTGGCTGACTCTGGGTTGTGGGCGTCGAGATTCCTTGCGGCTCTCTCGGATCAGAGATTGGAAGAATTTTTTAGGTTACTATCGGAGATTCCCTCTGTCAGGGATATGTCGGGTGACCCCGACCATTTTATGTGGGCAGATGGTAAGTTCTCAGTGAAGATTGCGTACCGGAAGCTGAGTGGTGGTATGGTGAAGCGCGACGAAGACCTATGTGTTGATTTGAAGATGATTTGGGCGACCAGGATTCCTACTCGGGTTAAGATCTTTCTTTGGTGTCTAAGGAGAGACCGTCTTTGTGACAAGGTGAGAAGAGGCAGGCTGCTGGGTGCGATGGATTTGATGTGTGACAGATGCAAGGACGACGTGGAGGACGCGGACCACATTTTCTTTGGATGCAGGTCTTCGGCCAATGTGTGGGATTCGTTGGGGATTCCGTGGGTTCGTACATCAAATGCGGAGCATTTTTGGAAATCTATTCGGGCGGTCGGCCTTGGGTCTTCCGTAGATGCCTCCAAGCCCTTTGCAGCGCTCTGGGCTAGTTGGCTTGCCAGGAATGATACCACTTTCAAGGGACAACGGTTTTACTTTGAAAATGTACTTGCGCACTGTAATGCATTGTACAATTTTTGGGTTTCCAACTGATGTACCTTCTTGTTAATCAATGAATGCTTTGGTGTGGTGACTCCCACCTTGGGAGGGCTCCCCATTTTTCTTATTCAAAAAAAAATGTTACACCATAGTTGGCGCTTGTCCGGGATTGTTGCTTGGATTCCAACCACCAGATTTTATATGCTGGTTTATTTTGTTTTTCTTTTCTTTTTTTGCAAAGTGAAAAGGTGAGACCTCATATAGGAGCACCCCAAAGTCGCGACTTTACTTAAATATAGAGAAAAGAGAAACGGTTACACAGACATCCAATATTTATTAAGAGAAGTTACATTACATGCGCCACCACATTTTCTACAAAGGACCAATCCAAAATACAGTGGCATTTCTGGCAAGACAAATGGCCCTAATGATCCCAAAAGGCCTTGTCCTCTCCTATCTAGATTTGCAGGTCACCTACTTGTAGATACACCAAAAGACATCCTTCTTCGCCACAGACCTCCATTACAAAAGCTCTTTCAAGCGGATTGTGTTTGATCTCGAAAGGGCCAACTGCACCCCCAAAATGTTTGTAGAAGTGATCTATAAACCAATACATTCCTCGATTCCAAGGCGCCAAACTCTCAAAGGGTAAGAGCATCAAGACTTACAGAATGCATGCCTTTCATCTGTGACACCTCTTCGCTTTCTATACTTCCTTAGAGGAGACAATCTTATGTGTGATTGAATTCTCTCCTTCAAGTCTGCATGCAACAAGCACCATTAATATGGAATTCGTTGCCTTAAGTTTCTAAGATATCTGTTAATTTGACTTGAATCCTAACCACTTGTTGGGTTGTTGATGTGGCAGATCTGTTTCCTGACTTCTGATTGGCTGAGAGCTGTTGGGTCAGGATTGCTGACATATCTGATCTGTGTCCTGCCTTCTGATTGGCTGAGAGCTGTGGGGCCAGGATTGCTGACAAGTCTGATCTGTGTCCTTCCTTCTGATTGGCTGAGAGCTATTGGGCCAGCATTGCTGACATGTCTGATCCGTATCCTGTATTCTGATTGGTTGAGAGCTGTTGGGATGGATTGTTGAATACAGATGGTATTCTTCTGGTGCAGTATAAAAAGGGCCTAGAGCCATCAGATACTGCAATCCTCATTCTGATCATGTTTCTCATCCCATATCTGTACCTTCTCAGTACCCTCTGTATTACATTTTTCTCTAAATAGTGAAACTGATCGCCGCCGCCCAAGGACATACCCCATTTACGGGTGAACCTTGTAAATCCTTGTGTTTGTGTCTTACTTGTTTGATCGTGTTTGTGTTTGTTTGCTTCCGCGATTCACAACAAACAGGTATCAGAGCTTCAAGTTCCGTCAGGATCATCCAGCAAGACGGCATCACACAATCTGAAGATCGAGAAGTTCACGAGGAAGAATAGATTCTAAGATATCTGTTAATTTGACTTGAATCCTAACCACTTGTTGGGTTGCTGATGTGGCAGATCTGTTTCCTGACTTCTGATTGGCTGAGAGCTGTTGGGTCAGGATTGCTGACATATCTGATCTGTGTCCTGCCTTCTGATTGACTGAGAGCTGTGGGGCCAGGATTGCTGACAAGTCTGATCTGTGTCCTTCCTTCTGATTGGCTGAGAGCTATTGGGCCAGCATTGCTGACATGTCTGATCCGTATCCTGTATTCTGATTGGTTGAGAGCTGTTGGGATGGATTGTTGAATACAGATGGTATTCTTCTGGTGCAGTATAAAAAGGGCCTAGAGCCATCAGATACTGCAATCCTCATTCTGATCATGTTTCTCATCCCATATCTGTACCTTCTCAGTACCCTCTGTATTACATTTTTCTCTAAATAGTGAAACCGATCGCCGCCGCCCAAGGACATACCCCATTTACGGGTGAACCTTGTAAATCCTTGTGTTTGTGTCTTACTTGTTTGATCGTGTTTCTGTTTGTTTGCTTCCGCGATTCACAACAAACAGGTATCAGAGCTTCAAGTTCCGTCAGGATCATCCAGCAAGACGGCATCACACAATCTGAAGATCGAGAAGTTCACGAGGAAGAATAGATTCAGTCTATGGTAGATCAAGATGTGTGTCCTTCTATAGCAGCATGGCATCTGGGGACCGTTAGATCAAGAGAGGGCGAAGGTACTCGAGCCGTCCGAGTTGATGGTACAGGAAGAAAAGGTGCACTCGAGGATCATGCTATGTTTGGCGGACGAGATTATCGTGGAGGTTGCTGATGAGGATTTCGCGGCTGGTCTGTGGTTGAGGATGGAAAGTCTATATATGATGAAGTCTCTGACCAACAAGTTTCTCTTGAAGCAACGTATGTTCTATCTCCGCATAATACATCTCTTAAAGAACATCTAGATCGCTTAAATACATTATTGACGGATTTAAGAAACGTAGAAGTTAAGATTGAAGATGAGGATGCTGCCTTGATTTTATTGGTTTCTCTTCCATTATCATTTAAGAATTTTGTTCAATCATTCATTGTGGGAAGAGAATCCATAACCTTAAAGGAAGTTAGCGCGAGCCTGCATACGTGTGAATGTCGACATATGGCTATTGGGATGCAAGACTCTAATGCTGCAGGTTTGATTATAACTCATGAGAAGAGTCGTACCGGTTCTGACTACACAAAGAATGGAAAGCAGAGGTCCAAGAATTACAATGCTAGAGACATCTGCAATTACTGCAAGGAACCCGAACATTGGAAGGACTGCCCAAAGAAGGTCACAATTGCTGCAGTGGCTCAAAGTGGCAGAGATTCTAAAGATGATTTCGTTCTTACCGTCACGGATCAGAAGACGACGAATTACACATGGATTCTTGATTCAGGTTGTTCCTATCATATGACTCCTAATGAAGATTGGTTTTGCACCTATGAGAAGATAGATGGTGGAAATGTCATCACAGGGAGTAATACAACGTGCAAGATTGTAGGGATCGGCTCTGTGAAGATCAAGATGCATGATGGAGTCGTGAGGACTGCGACAGAAGTATGACATGTTCCTGATCTGAAGAAGAACATGATATCACTTGGAGTCTTGGACTCTAAAGGATACATGTACAATGCTGAATGTGGAGTTATGCAAGTTGCCAAAGGCGAGATTGTTGTCATCAAGGGCAACAAGCAGAAGACCTTATATGTCTTGCAAGGGTCTACAGTTCCTGGGAGTAAGTTCAAGTGTTGTTTGGACTTGCTCAATATCGACAGTTGGCAGTAGCCCCAAGGAGGGGCTGGCGGCGGTACGGTGAAGCTTGGCAAAGCTTCTCTGAGGAGAAATTTCAAGGTGAATATTGTTTATAATTCCTTGATTCCTGTTATCTGAATTTCAAGTTGTGAATTATAGTAGTGATTAATTCTACTATATGAGAAATCAACTCCGGTGGAGTCTAGCAGTGGTTAATTCTGCTAGTGAAGAATTCAACTCATGGTGGAGTAATAGTAGTGGTTCATTCTACTATATGAGGATTCAATTCAAGGTAGAGATTATTAATTTGACTTGAATCCTAACCACTTGTTGGGTTGCTGATGTGGCAGATCTGTTTCCTGACTTCTGATTGGCTGAGAGCTGCTGGGTCAGGATTGCTGACATATATGATATGTGTCCTGCTTATGATTGGCTGAGAGTTGTGGGGCCAGGATTGCTGACAAGTCTGATCTGTGTCCTTCCTTCTGATTGGCTGAGAGTTATTGGGCCAGGATTGCTGGCATGTCTGATCCGTATCCTGTATTCTGATTGGTTGAGAGCTGTTGGGATGGATTGTTGAATACAGATGGTATTCTTCTAGTGCATTATAAAAAGAGCCCTAGAGCCATCAGATACTGCAATCCTCATTCTGATCATGTTTCCCATCCCATATCTGTACCTTCTCAGTACCCTCTGTATTACATTTTTCTCCAAATAGTGAAACCGATCGCCGCCGCCCAAGGACATACCCCATTTATGGGTGAACCTTGTAAATCATTGTGTTTGTGTCTTGCTTGTTTGATCGTGTTTGTGTTTGTTTGCTTCCGCGATTCGCAACAATATCATTAGCCGATTAGTAATCATTACCCAGCATGCCTCCTGACCCAGTGACTTCTACACTAATTATTCGATGTTCGATACCAAGCCTCCCAATGGGGCAAGTCTTGATTTTCATGCCACAACTGGAGGGGAGGAATGACTTGCATTGTTTTTTTGAATGTCTTGATTTTCATGCCACGGCTGGAGAGGAAGCAAGTCTTGGTTCCTTTTTTCGGAATGACTGGTTATACTCGTCATGGCTCTCGATAATTCTTCAAGTACCATTCATCAAGTTGTTCATTGGAATTGCTGGTCTTTCATGGGATCTTCTTATCGACCATTCCCGGTGTGAAAGGACAGTATATTCACCAGATATGGAGTTCAAGGCATGACCTCCAAACTGTGTTTTCCAATCTCTCCAGTTATGGAATCATGCATGGGGACCACTGATAGAACAAACTAAGGAGAGTTGGTTGTGCAGCCCTCAGGACTGATGACACATGAATCACCTATAGCATAGAAATACGACAATCCCTCATCGTGTGGACCTCTAAGGCAGACTGTATCAAGCACATGTCCACCCTACTCCGAGTCCTCACTTCTAATTTCCAACACGTCATGTGCTATGCATCTCGAGCCATCACCCTCTCATCCCCCATCTCACAGTTTTACATACAACTGGTTGTTCAAGTACCAATCATCAAGTTGTTCATTGGGGTTGCTTGTCTTTCATGGGATCTTCTTCTCGACCATTCTTGGTGTGAAAGGATATTACATTCACCAGATATGGACCTCGAGGCATGACCTCCAAACCGTGTTTTCCGATCTCTACAGTTATGGAATCTTGCATGGGAACCGTTGATAGAACAAACTAAGGAGAGTTGGTTGTGCAGCCCTCAAGACTGATGACACATGAATCACCTATAGCATAGAAATCTGGCAATCCCTCATCACGTGGACCTCTAAAGCAGATTGTATCAAGCATGTGTCCACCCTACTCCGAGTCCTCACTTCCAATTTCCAACACGCCATGTGCTACGCATCTCGAGTCATCACCCTCTCATCCCTCGTCTCACAGTTTTACATACAACAAGTTGTTAAAGTACCATTCATCAAGTTGTTCGTTGGGGTTGCTTGTCTTTCATGGGATCTTCTTCTCGACCATTCCCGATGTGAAAGGACATTATATTCACCAAATATGGAGCTCAAGGCATGACCTCCAAACTGTGTTTTTCTTTTTTTTTTTGAAGCCAAGCAAGGGGAAAACACTCATAGGTGTTCATCCCATATATGCAGTAATAAAGCAGTGAGAAAAAATACAAATACAAAAAGAAGCTCCACTCAGAGCCATGAATCCAGTAACCCCGACACCTGGACAGACACGTTTTCCTTATAAAACATTTGCCCGAAGAACAAAGAGCATTCCTAGCCAACCAAAGTGCCCAAATCATGGCGATAGGGTGAAGCAACTCCCTCCTTGGCCGACTCCTGCCCGCCATCAAGCTCACACAGAAAGAAGTCGTGCTCTCCGTACTGACCCATCCCAGCTCAGAATCATCCCAAATTGACACCGCAACTTGACAACTGAAAAATAGATGTTCCACTGACTCAATCTCCAAATCACACGGAAGGCATCTGTCAGAGACCGTCCCAAGCAGCCTGGAACACCGATCCCCGTCATCAGCCTCTTCCTCCTGAACAACCAAAGGAAAAAACCAATCCTCTCAGGAAGGCCAAGTCCCCAGAAGAATACGCGGTCCCTCGCAACCTCAGGTGAGAGAGAAGGTGGAGGCCTGCAGATCGTTGCATACGCCCTTTCTTACCGAGAAATTGCCCTCGCGCCTGACCTAATGATCCCGCTGCTGGGAAGGGTCCCTCATCTCTCTAAGCGAGTCAAGTAACCGTAGAAAATCCTCCATTCGTTGATCCGAAAAATTGGAACGAAAAAGTGGCATCCAATTTCCATCTGCCCAACATTGGGCAACACGCACCTCTGGATCCGCAGCCAAGGCAAACATACGCGGGAAGCGCTCGCACAGAGCTCCCTTATCTATCCAGTCATCTCTCCAAAAAGCAAAGCTCTCCCCATTCCCCAGCATCGGCCTGAACATCTCCCGGAACCTGGGGGCCCCCGCCATAATACCCTTCCACGAAACTGAGGGCTTAGCCCTCTAACACTGGCATCCGACGCAGCACCAGCAGCCGCATAAATCGGACGAACAAGGGAAGTGCACAGATTGCCACCATTTCCCCATACCCTGCCCACCCACTTCAGCAATAGGGCCTCGTTCAATGCGTCCAGCTTTCTGATTCCCAGGCCGCCCTCACTCTTCGGAAGCGTGATAGTGTCCCAACTGACCATATGCATACCTGTAGAGTCGTGGCCGCTCTTGCCCCAGAGAAAATGCCGCATCAACCTCTCCAACCTCCTAATCCCTGTCGGCAAAAGCCTCATGGAGGATAAGTAAACTGGTATAGCCGCCAGTATCACCTTAAGGAGCACAAGGCGCCCTCCCTTAGAGAGGATCGCGGACTTCCACCTCGCAAGCCTCCTCTCCAACTTCTCGACCAGAGGCAACCAATCCGCCAGCCTGGCCCTGTCAACGTTCAGAGGGAACCCAAGATAGTGGACGGGGAGATCCGCGAACGCCGTACTCAGCACGTGCCCACAGCGAATAGCCTCCTCGTCAGATAATGAGCACAACCTTGGACCTACTGTGATTCTAAACCAACCCCGACATTTCACTAAAGAGCTCGAGTGTAACCGCCATTCCAGTGGCCTCTTCAGTACCCACCTCAATGTGCTGCACCCGATCCACCATACAAGCAAGAACGTCCGAGGCAATGATAAATAGCAAGAGAGGACACCCATGTCTCACTCCCCTCTGTGGTTGGAAGAACCCTCCCTTCGGGCGCCCATTCACGAGGACCGTCATAGACGTAGTAGTCAAGCAGCGCTTCATCCAAGAAATCCAAAGGACGGGTAAACCTCTCCTATGCATTGCCGCCCAAAGGAACTGCCAGTCAATCGTATCATAAGCTTTTGCTAAATCTATTTTCCATAGCAATGCTTTCCTCCCACACCTCTTCCAATCGGCAACAATCTCCGACGCCATTACCAAGCAGTCCACTATCTACCATGGAAGGACATATCGATATCGATATCGTGTCGATATCGATATATCGGCGATATATCGCCGATATATCGTTGATAACGCTATATCTAGGAATCTTTCTGAAGAAAACGCCTGAAATCGGATATCTCGATATATCGATTTCGATATCGGTCCCATGTCGATATCGATATATCGGCGATATATCGCCCATATATAGGGATACGGCCTTTCATGCTATCTACCTCCCCGGAACGAATGTTGGCTGATAAGGGGAGATAATTTGATCAAGAACTCTGGTCAACCTCATCGCAAAAACCTTCACCACAATCAAGTACAGCGTGTTAGAGACCGCAATAGGCCGAAACTCCTCGATCCTGTCAACGCCCTCCCGCTTAGGAAGAAGGACCACCAGCGCCTTATTTATACGTTCAAAGCCCGCATTATGGTGGCAGCACTCCACCACAACCTCAAAAACCTCACTCCCCACCAAGTCCCAGAATTCCCTGTAGAAGGAAATTGGGAACCCGTCTGGTCTCGATGCACCATCCCCGTTGAGATCCCAAACCGCCGCCTCTAGCTCCTCCATGGTTACCCCTTAAGTCAGACAGGAAGCATGGGCCTTCGAAAGCTACGTGGCACCTAACCCAGTCCACCTCCATCACATGTTCCCCCCTCTGGATGACATCTCCTGAAAATGATCCACACTGCTCTCCCCACCTCTCTGTTACCGCCCACTCTAACACCGCCAATGACCACCGATCTGATAGTGTTTCCCCGACGCCTGGCACTAGCCACACGGTGGAAAAAAAGCCATGTTGGCATCACCCTCCGTAAGCCATCTGTGTCTGGATATCTGCTTCCACTCAATGACTCTCTTCCTGTCCTTCTCAAGTATCTTTCTCTGTGCATCTGATCTCCGCCTTAACTCGTTCCCCGTCAAAGGCCTTGCGTCCTCCAGGCTGCCAAACGGTGTTTTTCAATCTCTCCAATTATAGAATCTTGCATAAGGACTGCTGATAGAACACACTGAGGAGAGTTGGTTGTGCAACCCTTGGGATTGGCAAGTGACGACACATGAATCACCTATAGCACAGGCATCCGACAATCCCTCATCATGTGGACCTCTAAAGCATACTATATCAAGCACATGTCCACCATACTCTGAGTCCTCGCTTCAAATTTCCAACATGTCATGTGTATGTGCTATGCATCTCGAGCCATCACCCTCTCATCCCCCCATCTCATAGTTTTTCACACAACAACAATGTTTTTTCTCACATTAAGTACGGTCGACTACATGGATTCTTTTCCTCTATTCAAATCTATCTTGGGTCATTTTCAACTTAGAACCAAAAAAACTAAAATCCCTTCAGATAGTCTCGTTCAAACATTTCTTGGGCCTTTCTCGCCCTCTCTTAGACAGTTCAACATCTCAAACCCGCATCTCCTAACTGTTGCATTAATCGACCCCCTTTGCAAATGAACGAACCACCTAAAGCGATTTTCTCGCATCTTATCCTTGATCAGAGTTATACCAATTTTCCTTCTGATTGTATCATTCTAAATATGATCTTTACGTTCATGTACACACATCTACCTTAGCATTTTCATTTTTGTTATTGTCATTCTCTGCACATGTGTATGGATCACAAGCCAGCATTCAGATCCACAAAGATATTTTGTAAAATTTTCCTTTGATTTTCAAAGAAATTTTCTTGTCACATAGAAAAGTAGAGGCTCCTTTCCATTTTCGCCGACCTGCATTTATTCTATGAGTAACATCTCCATCAATTTTCCCTATCATATTGCAAAATAGATCCTAAGAATCTAAACGAATCTTTCTTCTGAATGTGATCGTCAACAATCTTCGCCTCTACTCCTTCATCATTGCTTCCATCAAAAGTGCACTCCATATATTCAGCCTTAGCCCTACTTATACGAAATCTTTTAGTCTCTAATGCATGTCTACAGACCTCAAGCTTCTCATTTACTCCATCTTTCTTACCGTTTCTATGCACTACAACAACAACAACGACAAATATTTTCCCACATTAAGCAGGGTTGGCTACATAGATTCTTTGCTTCCATTCAGATCTATCTTGAGCAGATCGCAAGCTTTGCATTCCAACACTTCTTGGCCTTCATCGCCTTCTTTTAGCCGGTTCAACATCTCAAAATTCGCATATTCTAACCGGTGCATCAGCTAACCTCCAAAGTTTTTCATACACTACATGAAAAAAGTTCATCAGACTGATCATTTTACCACATCTCTAGTAAAATCCAAGCCACAATTGACATCTTTAGAAAGACATGTAACTCCCAATCCTGTTCGAAAAAAAAATGAACCTCCATCATGAAGATGATCAAGCCTCCGATCACTTGATTTTATTCAACCATATGAGTATACACCACATTTTCGTATCACATCGCCGGGATAGCATAAACCATCAAGACATCTCCACAGCATTCAAATTATTAAATTTAAGTGTTTTCCCCGCGGAATATTGGTCGGAAAAATGAAGGCGAAAAGTGAATGTAAACAGCTATCTATAACCACTGAAGTAATCATCACCTGATCATCATGCTCGTCCTCATCCTCACTGGAAGACGAAGTCGAACTGCTCGAACCGCTCCCTGACTCGCTGGACTCCTCCTCGTCATCCAAAGTCAGTAACCTCCGTCGAACTGCACCCTCCTCCTCTTCAGCGTCGTCCGCACCGGGCTCCTTCTCCTGTATGTAGTAACGCAGCATCGAACTCTGCTGCTTCCCCTTTCTCACCTTCCCCCTTTTGTCCACGGGCGCCGTTGTCAGCGCGAACCTCTTTTCCTTGAAAGCGTCAGCGAAGCGTGCGTCCACAGTGACCATGGAGTGGTGCCTGGGCATCCGCTGGAACCTCGGGTCCCGATGCGCGGACGCAAATCGCGGGTCCGTTATCTGCTTCCTCCCTCCGCCCTCACCGCCGCCTCTCTGTGTCTTCGCGTTCTCCTTCTCGTCGTCAAGGTGCTCGTGCGACCTCTGCTGCTGCTTCTTCTTCTTCTTCGAGTTCTTGTTGCTGCTGATGTACTTCTCCTTGCGATCGGTGGCATCGTGGTCATTTTCATGCTCAGGAAGTCTCTTCTTCCGCTTCTTGTCCGGCTTCGAGTTCGTGGTTGCGGCGGTGGCGAGGGCTTCGATGGAGTCTAGTTTCTGCCGCTGCTTTTGCTTCTTCTTATTCTTTGTCGTCGCTGTGGATTCGGGAGCGGGCGACATGGTGGAGGCTGCGCAGATCGAAAGCTCCCGCAAAGCGTCACGGTGCGACTACGTTGGTGGAGAGGGAAGGAAGCGGCGAGCGAGGACGGATGCAGGGTTTGTCTTTCGAGAGCAACCTCGCCGTCTACAGAAAACTGTACACACCAACACCAGGTAGGGTTGGGTTGGGTTGGCCTCAAGTAATCTCCGGATGGTTAGATCGGTATCGAAGAGGGTTGCAATTAGTAAGATGTGTATGTGTTGTATTGATTGTTTTTATCAACGTAATAACGTTTTTTTGTTAGAAAATATCGTAACAAAGAAAACATGGAATTCATATGACTAACTCCGGACGTGGAGTCCATAACAATATAACATGGAACCAAAAGGAGCGGTGCTTTCTAGGTATTTAGTTTACCATGGGGGTATTGATCACCAGTGTGTTTGGTTTGAGAGTTAAAGTGATGGAAGGTAACTTTTTTGGAGGGAATGTCTTCTGTTAAGCTATTTGTTTGATCGCTTTTTGGATGGTGATTTTGTTGTTGAGAGATTTGTCGTGATGTTATTTTTATTGGAGTTTGAAAAAATAATTAGATATTAGTTATCTTGTAAATTTTAGATAATGAGGTAGTATAGTATAACATTCCTTTGTTTAAATTGAAGAAAGAGAAATGGGGGGGTGAGAAAGAGTGTGTGTGGATCAGCTATATTAAATGAGATGCATCGAGGTTTTTGGGTTGGTCGATGCGGGACGATGGGAGAGAGGGGGGGAGATGGTCGGTGTGCCCCATAAGGTAGGGAAGTGGGTGGGGTTTTGGGTAGAGAAAAATGAGTAGGGAGATGTACCCTTGTAAAGATCGAAGTATCCTTAAATTTGCATGAGTTTCCTCTAAATGAAATGTCGCCTTAGTGATTTGTAACTTTGGCATGCCTCCCAACTAGGTCGGGATCATCAATGGGTCATGTCAATCTGTACCAGAGTTTGAGTTAGGTTTATATTAGATCGGGCTTGACAAAAAAACTGCTCTGAATAAATGGGCCAGACCTTGGCTGACCTCGGTCAAACCAATGAGTCCGTTGGTCCCCTCAATGAGGGCACGGTAATATGGTTGCACGACAAACCTTTATCCCATATAAATATTCCAAATTTTATATATTTCAACTAATTACTACTGAAAAATTTATATATGATGTTCATTTTCTTTTCTTGAAATAAACATGTATTGGGTATTTCTCCCTTGTATACATTGATATGTTGGTTTTCTTACTACGTGAAGATTATGACTCCTCTTTGTTCCTCCTATGTGTCTCTCGTGCAATACACAATTTCTATTTGTGAGTCGTTAATTTCATAAAATTTCTTCTTGTGTCCATAATTATTTTGATGTTTTTATGCCCTCAATATATCATAGTCAGCAAATGCAGCTTCAATTACCTTTGTCCCCTCTCCATGTTTCAATTTTGTACAAATGTTTAATGAGCTGGTTGAATCACATTTCAACCCAGGTTAGTTGGGTCGGTTCATGTTATGGGATGGATGTGACAAGTTGTGAGTCACATCCCAACCCATGGCCCATCGAATTAAATGGTTCTTCGGGTGAGTCACTTTCTATAAGAAGGAACGCATCTCGATGATCGATGCTATGGTGAGTCGAAAAGGTTGGGCATTTGATCTTGAAATATGTCACATGATATGGGCTAACACTTCATTTGAGCATGAAGTCCATGGAACTTATTCGCTTGCTAAATAGTCATCTTTACCTTGTGTTCCCGCGAACATAGGAGAAGGTGATGGTCGATTGTCTAATCACGTTGGAAACACCTGTGTTCTATTATCATCTATGTCTCCACCATTTTTCTCCTTCCACTTCAAGAAAGGTGCCAACAGTCGTGCCCCCCTTCCATATCACTAACCCTGATGTATTGGTGTGTTGTTCTTAAGTGCATGTAACCTTCTTGATTTCTCTAAAATAGAAAGTAAATGCAAGGCGTGCCTTCGGTGTCCTCATTGAAGAAGGGTGTCAGTAACATATAAATGCAATATGTGACCGGTCACAATGATTGTCAGATCTTATCCTATAGCAAGTTATTTTTTTCAATCCTTGTCCCTGCTCGTATTGTGATTCTCAGTTGTCATTAATAATGTAACACCGTAAATATAGGTTCTGCATCTATTAATCCCAAAGCATGAGAGTCAGTTATCAGTGGTGGGTGTTAGCTCATGGATGAGAATGCATATTCTGATGATAACAAAACTTACATAGTTAGCTTGAAGTTGGGTCTGAAGCAATAAGGCTATTAGATACAGAGCAATCCTCTATAGCACCCCGAACATAGTGCCACATCTAGTAGTCACGAAGTACAGTAGTGGCTTATAAATTGTGGGGTTACTACTAGATAACCTAGGCCTAAGCATTTGGGGTTGTGGTTAAGAGCTCTAGTTGGGCCCAAGCATAATAAGTTGTCTAGGCCAATAATCTCCGATAATAGACCGGGCTAAAGGATCGGGAACGTTACAGCCCGAACATCATGAGTCCAAGAAGAAGCTCAAGCACGAGGAGCTCACCCTTAAGGGAAGAAGAAGTTCAAAGGAGTTCAAGACCAAGTAACTCCAACCCAAACTCAAAGAAAGGAACTCAAACCCAAGAAAAAGTTGAAGACTTATCTTTTATTGAGTGTTGCATAATATAACTATCTTACCTTATAAAGACCTTTAAAGGGTATCATGCATTCCACGCTTCGGGCTTTGACATTAACATTTGACGCAAAATGTCAAGCTGATTGATCAACCTTCTTTCCATGTTCAATCGCCTATGATCACCCGGATTTCCCGATTGATCGATTGGTATTCAAATTCCATCCTTCATTTAGCGGTCGCTAAGAGATCAATCATCATGTTTACCCGATCGGATACTTTTGAATTGTGAACGATCAACCTATTTATCACGATCGATCATCTCACATACATCGTTCATATCATGTTATTTTTACTTCCAACGGTTGTGATGATCCTAGGCCTACAAATAGGACCATGAACCTTACTTTATGCGATACATAATCGAAGGCCACAAGTTTCTTCTATATACTTTTCACTGTATTCTATGAGAGAGAGTTCTAAGAGATATTTTTCGACATGCGATTCATGCCTATAACTCTAAAGTTTTGTGATCATCTTATAAGTACCCTCCTCGCTTTATCTTATAAGTACCCTCCTCGCTTTATAAGATCATTTCAATTTTACCTCATATTCTTTGTTTCTTAATTACTTTGACATTAATGTTGTCAGATTTTGAATATATGTAATATGGTTGTAAGTTCTCCTCGTGAATAACTTATTGTAATAAGGTTGTAAGTTGTCTGTGTAAATATTGTGTTGTAAATACGATTTGGTTGCTCGCGTAAATAATTCATGTCAGTGGAAAGGCCTATGTGGTTGAGGTTGACGGTCCGGGTTGGTTGGGATACTCTGGATGTGTTTTTACCCGGGAGATTTTCACATTAAACACATGCTACTTGGGACTTGATCTTTTATTATGTGTTTAAAAATGACGCCGAATGTTGTGGTTGTTTTGGGATATTGTGATTGTAGCAATCCATGTCGTACAATCTAATTTATTCGTGCTTCATCAGCCGGATGCGAAACAACAATTGTCATAGGAGCCTCATTTGTGTAAAGGACATTAATCTATGAGTTACACATGGCCAACATTTTAGGATCGCACATTGAAGGAAACTCTATGATTCATCCTTCTTGCTTCGACGAGGTGAACTGCTCAGGCTAGAAGACACAAATGTTCGGATTTTGCAACATGAATATGATTGGGAAGAATTTTGTATTAATAAATATAAGGAGACAAGCTACTTCGGTGGTGATCTATCTCAGATGATGCTCAATTCGAAAGCAATGAAGTCTATATACAATATCTTATCCGAAGATGAGTTTGATTGAGTCTTGAATCTGAAGATGACTTGCGAGCTGTGGAAATGCTTGGAAACTACCTATAAAGGTACATCTAAAATAAAAGAATATTGTTTCAAAATGTTGACCCTATATCATGAAATGTTCAAAAAGCAAAAAGGAAACTATCAAGGATATGAATGCATAGTTCACTGCTATTCCGAACTAGTTATGAAGCTTGGGAAGAACCTTCGCAACGGGAGAACACCCGGTTAAAATTATTACTTCTCTGTAGTTGGAATGGAAACACAAGGTCACGACTATAAAGGATTCAACAAAGTTGCACAAAACATCTATAGAAGATCTCACAAGTAATCTTATTGCCATTGAACATAGCTGTGGAATGGGGAGAAAGAAGAAGAAGAATCAAATAACAATCTAGCCATCAGAGCCTGCAAGGAACCATAGGAAGGATCTGATTATGATGACTATATTGTATTTATGACCCAACAATTCAACTCGTTTCTCAAGAAGGAAAGGAAATGAGAACAACATATTAAATTATTCTAATGTGACAATACGAGGCATGTGAAGAAGGATTGCTCACAGTTAAAGAATAAGAAGTACGTGAAGAAGACCAAAAGGGGAGCACCGCAAGCAATGTGCGAAAAGTCAAGCAACAATGAAGAAGATATTAAAAGAGCATGAGTGAGATTAGTTGGATCAATCGAATCCGACTCACCTGAATCTTCAGATATTGATGATAATATAAGTAAGCTTTCTTATAATGAACTTTACGACATCTCTCAAGATATGTTTAGACAAGTCATGAGCTTGAAAATGAAACAAATGCTCCTAGAAAGATTGTTAATAAATTCACTTGATTAGAAAAACAATTGGTTTAGCAAAAAGGAATGTTATTCTCGTGCCCGTCGATGAAAAAAGAAAGGAAAATAGAAAATCGTGCTTCTAATTCTACTACTTATATTAAAAGAAGATGAGTTTGGTTAAGAAAGGCATGTTTTCAATGTAACCACGGAGGACCCAACAAGGAAAGGATATAGTAAGAAAAAATCGTAGACACCAAGTGTCAAGGGAAAAGAAGATTCAAGAGGTCGTATCAACATCCCAGACGAACCGCATCCAGATGCACATCCATGGATGGTCGCCCCTACCATGAAGAAGGTATCAAGATTGAAAGAGTCCACTACCAAGGACCGTAGGTGACTTATTATCCTTTCTTATTAAGTTGATCCATGCATATAATGCATCAGATACGAGCAACTCAGCTCGTATCTTTTTGGGGGTCTATATGCAAAGATTAAGAGTGCTCGAACTTAAGAGCATCTTACTGTATATTATTCCCCGTGGAATAGATACTGTTCATCGTATTTATTTTGTTATTTAATATCATGCGTTGAATGTTGACAGCTTCCCACTGCTATTCTCATCGTATTTGATAATAAATATATATATGATAATTAACGTGTCCCTGTACTAATTACATGAAATTTGTATGAGATTTCGACGAGATATACTGTTGCAATCAGATGGAGGTGGCGGGAGATTTTGATGAGGTGGAGATGGACTCGACGCGTCGTGATAGGAGATGCCATACGTCGAATAATACCGCTTCCACTATTCGCCGATGGGGAACCTCTCTCCCATTCTACACCGATCGAGTTCTCCCTTCAGGATTACCTGATGGCTGAAACCATTCCCCATCAACCACCACGGATATCACTGCCGGCTCGACTCGACCCGCAAGCTACCGTGTTCTACGACAGCCGATCACATCTCACACAACACAGAGGCTGACTCTATCTCCATCAAGAATGTTGGTCAGTGAGTCCCAATTGAGGATCATTTGCAATAGCATTAGCATCTACATTATATATCATTGATTCTTTTTCCTCTTATTGGTAGGAAGACACAAATTGTACCCTCTTCTACCATGATCTTCGATTGATGGAAAACTTGATAGATCCCGATTAAGCTTACTCTCATCTCGCATGCTTCTTATATAAAGCGGTTGCTATTTGATTCTGATATGCTTATTGTTAAATGATTCGATGTGTTTGTATGAACAGATATTGAGTTTTCGCGGCCTCAAAACCTTGACAAGTCGAAGGCTCCCCGTTGATCAAGAGGCTAGAACATCGATATTCAGATGGCAAGGTACTATACGAATTTTTTCATAATTGTAATATTTATATTATATAATAACAAAGTTTCATTCAAGACAATTACACGGTTGTAACTAGAAGTATGTAGAAAAGTCATCATCCAATATCGAGGTGATCCATCTGGATACCTTCTGCTTTAATAACGAGGTGGGTGTCATTACCATTCAGGAGATCGTGACTATGATAGTCTCCTCGAATTCGGTTGTTGATGTTAGTTTCAGGTCGATAGGAGCAAGATGGTCTCTTCTAGACTCGAGGATGGGATGGTCTCCATGAAGGATAAGGCCATTAGGTATTGGGAAATTATGATTTTTATTTGTGAGTTGTGAGAAACGAATTTATTTCTCATACATGTATTGTTTTGTATATAGAATTTCAGTATATTCAGGTGGTATAAACAAAATTGAGTGGTTATCGTGCTACATTAAACTTTTGATATGTTTTGCATTTGTGCCAGTGATCAAGAATTATCAAGTATCAAAGTTGTATGCTTTTATTTCTACTAATGTAGTTCGTAATGTTAATGAAGTTAGTGCTACCCAGAAGTTTTAATATGTTATATTTATAGATGTTATGAAAAATAGAGGGGTAAATTGTTATATTAGATGCATGCCTCATTAGTGTTTGTGTTGGAGCATTTATTTAGAAGAATCACAATATGTGATTTGATCGTCTTCGTTCCTGATGGCAGAATTCACCGTGGTTGTGAAGTTTGAGCTTTTTACATTTAGAAGATATTATAATAAATATTTGATAACGTTTGTTCCAAGTAATTCTTCTCTACAATGAAGTAACTTTCCAATGATGCCTCCCCCCCCCCCAAATGTTTGATAAACATTGGCACTTTTTGTAGCTGATATGTGCTTTTTATATATTGCACACCTTCAAAATTCCGTAATCCTCGTGAGATTTTGTGTCTAGAATGTGACAATTAGTGGTGTAATGTCAATCATAGCATCAACGTAATAGCCTTGAGTGTCCTCCAATACTTCGGTAGATAATATTTTGTATTTTATACTTATTTCATGAATATTATGTGCCATCAGGTTGCCACTTATCATGAACATTGTTCTATCTGGTGCAAGGTACTATATGTACCTCTATATGTTACGAAGGCATGTATTTGAACCTAGAACACCCTATGTGTTTCATTTATTTTGGTTATGAGAATCTTAAAGTTGCATTGATTGTATATAATTATTATTCTTTTTTGAACTGCCATCTTTTTATGCAGGTTTGAGGTGCATCATACTACTATAGTATTCCACACGTTGGAAATCTGTGTGGGGAAACTGGGATATGGATGTCAATATGGAGTTTTTTATTACCATCGTGTGAATTGAATGATTTTGAGCATGTAACTTGCAAAAAAATACACCAGTCTATTTGCCATGGATGAATATATTGCAAGCCGACATATTTGGAAATGCATTGATTTTAAAGATTATGTATCGTTGAATCTAATACAATATGTTATATTTGAAATCTAATACAATGTTATATTTGCAATATTATGTATCAATGAATCTATTGCAGTGTGATATTTGGAAGCGATCAAGCTGTTATTTATTTATTTTTATGTTCCTATTATATGAGTTTAAGTCACAAGATTAAGATGGTGTAATGATTTTATCCAAATAGTGATATGATAATGGTGATGAACATATTGTCATAGGATAATTTTCTGTGATAGTTGTCATGTACTCTTGTGGTTGTTATATTGGAACAAAACCAACCAACAATATACATTGTTGTTTTATGTTTTTGTGTCTGTTAGATTGGGAAAAATCCAACCAACAATACAAAGATACAAAGTTTCATGTATCTTTGTATGATCGACATATACAAAAAACCCAACAACTCGACATGATGGTCAACTTTTCCATAGCAAGATCTAAAGGTCATTAGCGGCCATGATACAATGTATGCCAATTTTTTGCAATGCAATAATTTTCGCCATCTAATATTTCTTTCATCATCTAATAGACAATTCAGAAGATGTTTTTTTACTCTTTGTTCGAAAATGTGAGTCATCGTGGTATTTTGATTTCCAAGGTTTAATGGTTTAACTATGCTTTTGACTTTTGCATTTTTTATGATGTAATGTTATTTTATGAAAAGACATGAAATGGATGCTATTAGTGGATAACAAACGCTTCCCGTGCAAAGCACGGGTTCCTCACTCGTGTAATTTAATATTGGATTTCTTTCATTCAATGCCATGTATTTCATTTTTTTAACTGCATAACAATATGTTACTCCTGCTTCTTACAAACATGTGCATATGTGTGTATATGCATTAGTTTATACACGCATAAATTATATATCATGCGTGTAGAAATTTATCATTGTACTTACAATCAAATGTATTGTGTATTTCTATGTATTTCTAGATATATGTATTTATGTGTGCGCATGTATATGTATGCTTACTTTTCTATGTAAAGAAGTATAAATGCGCATATTTTCTATATATGGATACATCTAAGTTATGCGTACATGGTTGTAAATGTAGCGCATATGCACCATTGTTTAGGACTGAACCTAGTCTTACTATATATGATTCCCCGTGGAGTAGGCACTGTTCATGGCACTATTCCACGGGGAATTTTCATGGCACTAATGATACATATAGCAGCTGACGTAGCATACTGGTACCGGCGGTGCTCGAATGCCACGTGCTTCTTCTTTTTCAATTTCTTCCTCACATGCCACTATTGCTGAACTAATTTATGTACATATTTTAGATTCATTTCCCAAGTCGACATATAGATCTCTAATAGGCTCACACACGATCGCCCGCCATTCTGTTCACTGAAACCCTCCACGAGGGAACCTCCTCTCGTGTGGTAGATTCGTCTTTATATTTAGATCCATGGCAATGCATAAAGCCTAAGCACATAACTTTGGGGAGGTGGCACATAATATCCAGGAGGTGGCCAATTTCTTTGCTCACCTTCCTTTCTCTTTCCTCTGCCACTACCCTCTCGCTCTCGCCTCTCTTCATGGCATCACCACCATCCCACCATTCTTTTCAGTGACGTTAAATGCATCTCCGTCGCCCTCTCCCCATGAGGTCCCGCCTCCATGACCACACATTCCAATCCAAAAGAAGTCCATGATGTTGAAGTCAGTTTTTCAAACAAAAATCTTCAACATGATCTTCATGTGTTTGACATCAATTTGTGGACAAGAGTTGAGGAATGCTGGCTCATCAATCTCATAGGCATATTGGCAACTGTTGAGTTTTAGCAGTTGCAAGCAGTTCAGGGAACTATTGCAGATGTAAGAAGGGGGAGGTCGATGTGGTTGGTGATTTAAGAAGTTGATGGTTCAACTGATGGTGCGCTTTGTTTCAGTTGCTATTCCATATTGGCATTGGATAAGTGGTGAATAAGGAACTAAATTTATGGTCGTTGAAACCACGTCTCCAATTTCATGTCTCACATGCTCTAGAGACTGTGTGATCTCACTTGCTCCACCTTCTCCACATCTGTCGTTCCACTTCTCATCTTACTTGATCCACCTTCACATCTGTCGTTTCACTTCCGATCTTACTTGCTCCTCCTCCTCCACATCTGCCGTTTCGTTTCCGTCTTCTGTAGATTGCATCCATTGAAGAGTTTGAAGAGTCGTGGGACGAGGGAAGTGGTTGGCAATTTATGATGGGGTGGTGTTCTGCTTGGTCTTTCTTCGTTGTTGGATGGATCTGCGGATCTTAATTATATCATACTTAGGTTAATTAGTCAGATTCTCTCTCGAGTATATTCTATTTTTATAACATTTTCCTTCATTTTCCTATATTTATCGTAATTTGTTTTTTAAGAGAAGTCGATGAAAATGGTATCTGAATATATTGATCTTCCAAAATAAGTCCAAACACTACTTCTACGGTCTACCCAGTCCAAGACATTGCCTGGGCCATCAACTCCAATAAGGTCATCATCCAGTCTGAAGTTAGAAGATAGTTATGGCTATGAGTGGATGTTAATAAGATAGATCTTGCCTGTTATATAATCTGATCAATCTTCATATTAACAACGAAATTTAGAGTATGGTTGGAGAATATAACCGGTCCAAACACATTCTTCAACTTGAATGAAGTTTCTTCAATTTACTGTATACCATAAAAAAAATCTGGAGCAATTTGTACAAACGAATGTTAATCCTAATCATCTAATTGCCCACCAAAAACTAAATTAATCAGAGATCAATGCACATTTATCCAATATTCGAGTAATAGGTTTATTCCGGTTTCCCACGCATTTATGTAATGTCTTCGTTCAGCCAACATCCCTTGAAAACTTTTTCTATTTGTATACAGATGTTTTGGTGGTCTTTTCTCCCATCAAAATACCAAATGAAGCAGCGTGGCTCAACATCAGTTGAACGAAGTTGTATCCATTTAATGAAGCGCTTCTAGCAAATTGCTTACAACAAATACAGCATGCACACCTTAACGATCCTAAAATCCAACTCCCTAATGGGCACACATATATGTGAGCTATAATTATGACATCAACCTAACTAATCTAAGCATAAGTTATGACTTATAAATTTAATATCGACTTGCATTATAAGCTTTGATTAGCGGTCTATAAGGAGTACGAGGACAAGAGTGCGTTGGTCCGGATTCTCTTCGGCTTGATCATCACCCTCCCTCACAATCTACACTCTACAGACGAGTTTAATATCGGTATGCATTATATACAGTGTTCCAAGATCGGAAGACAATTCAATGTGATCACAATTTCATGAAATGTTCTTGATAAGGTCGGGTTACATCTCAGTTGTTTAATTTAAGTCAGATTACAACATCAAATGATATATTGCAATCGAGTAACAAAGTACATGAAAAAGTTGATATACTTTTTTCATAAATAGGATTTCATTGTAAAGAGGTGTGCCATCATATACCTGGAGAGTTGTCAACTTAGATCGATGTGGCTATGATTTTTTTAGTAATTTATGTTGAGTTGTGGTAATTTTAGTTCTGCACATGCCGTATCTGATGACATATAAGATTAGTTAATTCAATATTATAAAGCTGTCTATAGTGGAATTCAAAATAATTATCTTTGAAAATATTTTCCCGTGCAAAGCACGGGTCCCTACTAATTATAGTTTAAAAGGCCTTTTCAGAGAGAGAGAGAGAGATTTTAGACATCTATGTGAGCAATGATATTTTGTTAACAATCGGTATCTTTCAATTTGTTATTATATGCCAGAAAGTGGGGAGATAAAGTTTCTACAGAAAAATCCCAAAGCTCCCACGGGGAGAGAAAATGTTTCCAAACAGTTTCACACATACACACATCTTTTTACAAACACTTCAAAATCCTTTATCATAATCAACAAAGGATAAATAATTAGTTCGTATATGAACATGCATACTTCGACAATAACAAATTTTGTGCATTCATATCAAAGCTAGGTCCAAATGCATGAAAGCTACTGGACCAAGAGCAAGCCCAAGCTCAAGGAGATCAAGAAAAAGCTCAGGCACAAGGAGCTCCAGTTTAAGGGAAGAAGAAGCTCGAAGGAGTTAACGGTTAAGGAACTCATGTTCAAACTCAAAGAAAGGATCCATAGCTCAAGAAGAAATCGAATACTTTTCATTCATTGAGTCGCGCATGACAAAATTATCAAGAGCATCAAAGAGTATCATGTGTAATGCGTTTCATACATTTGACTTTGACCTTGACTTCCAGGTCGAAAATATCAACAAGTTCATTTAACCTTCTAACATGATCAATTATGATTGATTAGAATTCTCGACTGGTCAGACAATGCAAAAATCCCAAGATTCACTTAAAGGTCTCTAAATGATCGATTATCCTGTTTGCTTGATCCACAATTTTTTGAATTATAATCAACCAACGATCGATCATTTGACCCTAATAAACCATCTTTTGTACATGGTCGATTAGATGACATTTTGAGGTTTTTCCTTATCATTTTTTCCTCCTAAAGATTACGGTGAAACGATGCCTATAAATATGACCCTAGACCACACATGTTCAATACACAACCCATAGCAACAAGCCCGTTATCTACTTTACAGAGGAAAGTCATGGGAGCTATTTTCTAATTAGTGATTCACGTCTACATCTATGAAGCTCTACGATCATCTTATAAGCATGCTCCTTGCTATGTAAAATGATTCTATTTTTGTCTCATCTTTGTTATTGCATATTTACTTTGAAATCGAGGTGATGGTGTTTTGATTGTTTGTCATACGATTGCAAGTCAACTGTGTAAACAACTTGTTGTGATGTGGATTTAAGTTGTCTATGTAAACAACTGATTGTAATACGATTGGATTGTCCCTTTAAACAACTCGGGTTAGTGGAAAGATCTGTGTGTTAGGTTGAAATCTCGAGTCGGACGATATGGTCATGGTTTTTACCTGGGAGGGTTTTCACGTTAAATGCATGTGTACTTATGATTTGAATGTTTATCTTGTGAGCAAAAGTATCACGAAACACCATGAGAATAGTGTAATTGCTACGATCTAAGTCACACAGTTTGATCCACATGAGTTGGACGGGAAACAAGTAGTTTCTTCTTTTTTCCCCATCACCATCCCTCCTCATACTCCATTCCTCATTTGTTATTTATGGATCAACACCTTGAACATGTTCCCGCATCTTGTAATCTCAAAGTATGAGAGTTGGTCATAAGTACGACTAGAGAAATTAGGCTTAAGAATTTTGGGATGTGGGCAAGAGGCCCACTTTTGGGCCAAGCTCAATAAGTTGTGTGGGATAGCGGTCCTCGATAAGGGCTAGGGTCCAAGCTCGAGACGTTACATAATGGCATAAAAGCATGTTCCCTTTGAAAGTGGAAAAAGGTTACTCAAGAAGTGCAGTCACCCCTACCAGAGATATAGGAGAAAAGGGTTGCCCGGAACCATGTAATCGTTACTATTATTGGGAATAGGTCATACGACAGTGAGGACGTCGTATATACAAGTGAGGAACATTGCAACACCCAAATACAGTCTCGCAATAAGTAATCTCAAAGTATGAGAGTCGGTTATAAGTAGTGGAAACTACTGCTAGATAGCGGGGGCTTAAGTATTTTGGAATGTGGTCAAGAGGCACGCGTGGGCCCAAGCTCGATAAGTTGTATGGGCATATAGTCCACGATAATGGATTGGGTCTATGTCCAAGAATTTGCGCGACACCCACTCAAGAGTACACTCTCTTCTTAAATATTGTTATACAACTACGTCATTGTTTGTTTTTGATAGTTCACCATCGAAGTTTGAGGTTTAATTGCTTGTTTGTTGCTCGAACATTGTCCATCTTGTTCTCTTAAGGCCCTCACAAATAAGGTGAGCTTCTAACATATACATCTACTTCTTGTAACATATTGTTAGTAGATATCAATGCTTCACATCTCCCTCAGAGTTGTGATTCCCACACTTGATACTCCAATGATATAAGTTGATGAGGCAACTGACGAATCTTGTATTCATCATGCTAAAAACCGCAAATTAAACCCCAAGCTTAATCAATCCAATAAAATTCATCATCAATTCTTTATTATTATCCTGTATTATATTGTGTATAATTTCCCTTATTTATTTGTATTTAATTTCCCTTACTTTCTTGTATTTATTTTATCATCAAAAACCCCTAAAAATTAGTTAGATAAATTATCCATAATTCACTGACCTTTAAAAAGACAAAAAAATACAAAAACATCTCAAAGATAAAAGTCGATGATTTTAAACCCTTAAAAATACCCCAAAAATACTTTTTGTACAGATAAGCTCTTTTGGCTTTTTGACCAACATGAAAGTTGTAGATCTCGTCGAGACGAGCAACTTTCATGTTTTGACTTTTTTTCTAATTTTGACTCTAACTATTTCTTTTTTATTATTCTTTGTATTTCTACTTCTGAATTTTCTGATTGGGCCACGCGGCGCCCTCTGGGCCGCCCACGTGGCCCGTCTTCCATTCCGCCACCCGACGTATTCCTTGGCCATCGGATCTCCCCCTTTCCGCCCTCATCTCACCCGTCCATTCTCGCCTTGCTCCCGACCCTCGGATCTTAGCTCTAGATCTAATCCTCACTGTTCACCAGCGCCTAAACCTAAGCCGTTCGATCTCCAACTCATCCAAAGCTTCTCGTCGCGCCACGTCACCTCTTTACCTTCCACCGTTAGATCTCCCCCATACCTCCATCCTAACCACCCGCCTCCGCCTATTTCCCAGCCAGACGATCAGATCCTAAGGATCTGATCTCCACCCTCCGCTCTCACACCCATTCCAGCCGTTGGATCGTTAGATCCAACGGCTATGGTTCATCGTCTACCTCTAGCCTGACGTTCCCTCTTGTAATGCCTTTGTCCCCTTCCTTTGTTAGCACACGCATCCGACCACCTCTCCCTCTCCTAACGACAACTCCACATACCTCACGCCTCCGCCATCTTCGCGCAACCCCCATTTGACACCGCCATCATTCCCAGCCTTCACGATCTCCATTAAAAAATGCCTTGTCCCCCTGCAACGTTCGGGTCTTCTCCTTCTATAAAACCCCTCGCCCCACCGCCATCACTTCCATTCACCATCTACGGGGCTCCGCCCTAGCTTCATCCGCCCTCCGGTGACGGCGGTGGGCGGTTTCATCGAGGCCACGATGGGCGGTCGTCTCAGGTGAGATCCGTGGCCTCCGGCCACGTCACGGCTACCATTGTGCGCCGCTGAGCTCCATCCCAAGGCCGGGCATGCTGGGCGACGACCCAGAGCTCCGATGAGCTCATCCCCAGGTCATTTCCTTTGCCACCAACACCTTGCTCCGGCAAGGTGATTTATCCCTCTACTTCTCCTAATTTTCCGATCACCTCCATCATCGTCCACCACCATCCGACAAGTCTCCCACCTTCGCAAGCTCACCCGCATCTTCGCCCAATCTCCTCCTTCCTCCAGAACCCCCTCGAACTTCGACCCAACTCCTTCGTCTTCACGGCGGAGGACTCCCCTGAGCCACCACCTTCTTCGCCTTCGTCCGGCTCCCATCTCATTCCACCTATTTCGCACCCATACACACTTGCTTCTGCTATGACTGACCCTTCACAGGTACCTTGATTGATCGGATTTTGCGCCGGAGCTCCTTCAAGAAATTCTTCTCCGGCGAAGCTCCTTCGACCATCACCTCCGATCAGCCTTGGAGCTTCGCCTATGCTCCAGGACCTCCGCCGGACCTCTAGCAAGCGTTCACGACCATCAGAAAGCCTCACGAGGTGAGGCAGAGCCGAAGGCAGGTCACCGGAGCCCCGCCTTCTCCGGTGACCTGCGGAGGAGCCAGATGACACAGTCACTGTCCGATCGATTCGATCAGACGGCCAGGATGGTGCCACGTGAACGCCCCAGCCTCATCCGAACCAGTAGCCTCGGGTTCAACGAGCCACAACCCGAGCCACGACTTCGCGCCACGTGTCCCGAGCGAGAGGATCCCCCCGAGCCTAGGCACCTCACGTGTGACACACGTGAGGGCTGGGGTATTTTACATGAAAGACCGTGGGAGATCGGATATTTGCATTTTCGTCCTCCAGGCGCGTGCTTCATGTGCGCGCCTGGGGCATTTTACAAGGATGCCCCGACGGGTTCAGATACTTGCATAAAGGCCCATGCGCATTGGAGAAATTACATCAGGGCCCAGACGGTTTTCTATATTTACATTTAGATCCCTCCAGGGGCCAAAATGTAATATTTATCATTTATTTTTCTTGCATTTTTATTACAATTACGCCCCTGCATTATTTTCCTCATAACTTGAACATCGTAGGTTCAAATTGCATGATTTTAGTGTCGTTTTGATCCTTGTTTTGTCCTCTACATCATAGCATGTTTAATTTTCTCATCGGCCACTACTTTAAATGAAGTGAATTTTGGTGACAGATGTTGACCTTGCTCCCTTGTCCTTGCTCTGATTTGATGGTTGTTTTTAATATTGTGATTAAAATGACACTGATTTCCAATTTTATTCTGTTGCTCATAATGTTTAGGGTATATTTGTAATCTTTAGTCTTCGTATAAATTCTCTTGCATTATTTTCATGCATCCTCTTATAATTGCATAAAAACCAACTAAAAAATGCATATATCATGGCATTGCATTGTAATTAGCATAGTGTATCAGACATACCTGAAATTGAGAATTAATTTACGCATGAGCTTCAAGTGTCAAAATTCGATAAATGAATTAGGTAGATATGTCCTTGCGTTCGACCTTGGTAGACTTGCCAAGTATAAAAACTCCACAGCATTCAAAGGACTGTGGTTTTTGCTGAACCGAATTTGCCTCCTCTACTACAACAATTTCACGATTATTAAAGAGGCGAATTTTACGATCATCAAATGGCGTCGTTGCCGGGGACACGACTTAACTTAATTATTGAATTTGGATTTTCTTTGTTGAATAATTTCAAATTTTATAGGTCCTCATTTCATGCATCATTTTTTTGCATCACATCTGCTGATTTAATTTCTTTGAGTGTTCTAACTTTTCTCTTTTGTGGCAGGGCTCATGATCATCGAGGATGCTTGATCTTCATGGAGGCGTGAAGTCCAGAGCTTCTGCTGAAGAGGCCGCAAAAGAATCTGTGAAGAAATTCTGGGATTTTAACCAGACAGTCTACATTGCATACTATAAAAAAATTTGCATTTACATATTTATTTCCAGTTCTTGCATGTTGTAAAAAAAGGTAGATCACTTGATGATCTACACCCCCCCCCACACACACACACTTGCACATGTACACACACCTTACCCCATCTCCCTTCCCTCTGTAATTTTCGCAATCTCTCGCTCTCTCCTTGTATATTGAACAAACCCCCCCCACCCTTGTATCATAGTACAAACCCCCCCTAATTCAGACCTTACTCATGCTATTTGTAGCCTAAGTATAGGGGGGACCCGCCTGCTCATCCCTCCCTCGTACTGTCTTCTTGTACTTTGGTCAATATTGACCGGAGTATAGGGGGATCCTCCTCCTCAGTTCCGCTATATCACCCTATATTTGAATCGAGCGTTGCCTTCATGGCACTTGTGTTATGAGGACATAGCAAAATTTAAGTATAGGGGGGTATACCGTATATTACTGTATATTTATTTTAGCCTTAGCTCGTGTTTTTAAAACTTTTTAAATTTTGTTTTCGGGCTGGGTTTTGGTAAACCTATGAACTGAGTTTTGTAAAAACCTTGTAAAAAAATGTTTATTAAAATTGAGGGATTAATTTTTTGTAAATATTCCTTTTCAAAAAAAAAGAAATAAGAAAGAAAAAAAGAAAAAAAAGATGAAAAATGAAAAATTAAAAACCTTTCCTGGAATTTGACTCTGACTACTAGGCTTAGTAGACACTTTCAGTGAGGGAACCTCGGTCTCCCTCAGCAGAGTGAGTGGTTTAGAGGACACCGTATATGACCCCGTCCTCAAGTAACACCGGTCCATTTATCGGCCCGTACTTACACCCATACTGGCTGAGAGTGGATACTTTTATTCATTTGATCCTGGACCAGTCATTGTCTCTCCGAAGAATTAAAAAAAATAAAACCCATAAAAATCTGCAAAAGTCGAAAATCACACAAAAGTCACTAACCAAGGAGTTGGTATATTCCTGACACATTCACACTCACTCAAGGCTGGAGGATTTTGAGGACACTGTATCTCGGAGATCTTGAGAGTCTGAGTTAACATACCTTAGTCATTAGGGGTTTTAAGCTTAATTATCCACACTCCCCTAGTTTGAAAGATTTGAGCGCTATATTGCACTATTTATCTATACTTGCAAAAGAATACGATCAGCACAGTCACTTCCACAAATGCATGATTGATGAGATAAGTTGAGATATCACTTGAGGAACTGAGACTAGAGATTTGAGTTTAGATCCGATCTAATGATATTCGAGGATGGAATAAAGTTAATGAAGGCTTCAGAAAACCTGAGTGTCAGCAAAACCCTAGCCAGTATGTGAACAAGACTCATATACTATCTCTTGGATATTTACCTATGTGCCAGGGTGTGATGAAACTTAATGGAAATTGTTGATCAGTATGCGCCAACTTTTGGTAAAAGCAGTAGAGCTAGCCAACAAAAGAAAAGAAATGTCAAAGAAAAAGCTCTACATGCCAAAGTCAAATTACAAATGAGCTTCCACCAATGGCGAACGCTACCAAACATTTTCAAAAGTGTCCACTTGGAGCAAGCGCTAATTAGGACCAAGGAGTCGGGCTGACACCACAAAAAGGGCTCTGCATCGTAAGCGATACAAGTCTTGGTGTTGAAGGTATCTTAGATACTTAGAAAAGACACACCCCGGTGTATTTCCAGACAAACAAGTGTAGACGACTCCAACTCTCTTGACGGACACATTGATCAAGGATATAAAAATTTACATGTGTTGAGTAAAAAGGCACTCGAGAGGCCCCTTGTTCCAATGTGTGGAAGAGAAAAATAGACACAATCCTGTGTCCTCCATCATCTGGTCGTCCATCTATACTTTTAAATCTGACAAACTAATGAGACGGTTGACTGCAGCAAGAATAGACTTATTCCCTAGTATTGAGGATGAGATCTAGAGGAGAGTCTTTGGGACTGGAACTTTGAGTGATGCCTCGACTCGACTCTCATGAAATGCAGTACACTTAAGTTCATATCCTTATGTTATATGTACAAAAAGAGAGTCTGATAATTAGAGAAGTTGGATTCCTTCTGACTAAGGCTTGGATAAACCCAGAATTTTAGGATCTCTTAAATTGAGGATCTTCGAAAGATTGAGCCTTGAATTCTTCACTTGCACTGCCAGGAATTAATCTGACTCCTTCATTCTTTAGATGCTCGAGGACGAGCATGGTTTAAGTATAAGGGTGTGATAAATCCCGTATTCATCATGCTAAAAACCGCAAATTAAACCCCAAGCTTAATCAATCCAACAAATTTCATCATCAATTCTTTATTATTATCTTATATTATATTGTGTATAATTACCCTTATTTATTTGTATTTGATTTCCCTTATTTTTCTTGTATTTATTTTATCCTCAAAAACCCCTAAAAATTAGTTAGATAAATTGTCAATAATTCACTGACCTTTAAAAAGACTAAAAAATAAAAAAAAATCTCAAAGATAAAAGTCGGTGTTTTTAGCCCCTTAAAAATACCCACAAAAATACTTTTATACAAATGACCTCTTTTGGCTTTTTGATCAACATGAAAGTTGTAGATCTCATCGAGACGAGCAACTTTCATGTTTTGACTTTTTCCTAATTTTACTTCTAACTATTTCTTTTATATTTTTCTTTCTATTTCTACTTTTGAATTTTCTGATTGGGCCACGTGGCGCCCACTGGGCCGCCCACGTGGTCCGTCTCCCATTCCGCCACCCGGCGCCTTCCTTGGCCGTCGGATCTCCCCCTTTCCACCCTCATCTCACCCGTCCATTCTCGCTTTGCTCCCAGCCCTTGGATCCTAGCTCCGGATCTAATCCTCACCATTCACCAGCACCTAAACCTAAGCCGTTCGATCTCCAACTCATCCAAAGCTTCTCATCGCGCCACGTCACCTCTTCACCTTCCACCATTAGATCTCCCCCATACCTCCATCCTAACCACTCACCTCCGCCTATTTCCTAGCCACACGATCAGATCCCAAGGATCTGATCTCCACCCTCCGCTCTCACACCCATTCCAGCTGTTGGATCTACCTATGGTTCATCGTCTACCTCCGGCCTGGCGTTCCCTCTTGTAACGCCTCCGTCCCCATCCTTTTTTAGCACACGCGTCCGACCACCTCTCTCCCTCCTAACAGCTACTCCATACCCCACGCCTCCTCCATCTTCGCGCAACCCCCATTTGACACCGCCATCACTCCCAGCCTTCACGATCTCCAATCAAAAATGCCTCATTCCCCTGTAACGTTCGGGTCTTATCCTTCTATAAAACCCCTCGCCCCACGACCATCACTTCCATCCACCATCTACGGGGCTCCGCCCTAGCTTCATCCGCCCTCCGGTGATAGCGGATGGCGGTTTCATCGAGGCCACGATGGGCGGCCGTCTCAAGTGACATCCATGGCCTCCGGCCACGTCGCGGCTGCCATTGTGCGCCGCTGAGCTCCATGCCAAGTCCGGGCATGCTGGGCGACGACCCAGAGCTCCGATGAGCACATCCCCCGGTCATTTCCTCCGCCACCAACACCTTGCTCCGGCAAGGTGATTTATCCCTCTACTTCTCCTAATCGTCCACCACCATCCGACAAGTCTCCTACCTTCGCAAGCTCACCCGCATCTTCTCCCAATCTCCTCCTTCATCCAGAACCCCCTCGCTCTTCGACCCAATTCCTTTGTCTTCACGATGGAGGACTCCCCTGAGCCACCACCTTCTTCGCCTTCGCCCGGCTCCCATCTCATTTCACCTAATTCGCACCCACACGCACTTGCTTCGGCTATGAATGACCCCTTGCAGGTACCTTGATTGATCGGATTTTGCGCCGGAGCTCCTTCAAGAAATTCTCCTCCAGCGAAGCTCCTTCGACCATCACCTCCGATCAGCCTTGGAGCTTCGCCTTGCTCCAGGACCTCCGTCAAACCTTCAGCAAGCGTCCATGACCATCAGAAGGCCTCGCGAGGCGAGGCGGAGACAAAGGCAGGTCACCGGAGCCCCGCCTTCTCCGGTGACCTGCGGAGGAGCCAGATGATACAGCCATCGTCTGATCAATTCGATCGGACGACCAGGATGATGCCACGTGAACGCCCCAGCCTCACTCCGAACCAGTAGCCTCGGGTTCACCGAGCCACGACTTCGCGCCACGTGTCCCTAGCGAGAGGACCCCCCCGAGCCTAGGCGCCTAATGTGCGACGCACTTGAGGGCTTTGGTATTTTACATGAAAGTTCCTGGAAGATCTGATATTTGCATTTTGGTCCTCCAGGTGCGTGCTTCACGGGCGCGCATGGGGTATTTTACAAGGATGCCCCACCGGGTTCAGATATTTATATAAAGGCCTCCGCGCATTGGAGAAATTACATCAGGGCCCAGGCGGTTTTCTATATTTACATTTAGGTCCCTCAAGGGACCTAAATGTAATATTTATCATTTATTTTTCTTGCATTTTTATTATAATTACGCCCTTGCATTATTTTCCTCATAACTTGAGCATCGTAGGTCCAAATTGAATGATTTTAGTGTCGTTTTGATCCTTGTTTTGTCCTCTACATCATAACATGTTTATTTTTCTCATCGGCTAATGTTTTAAATGAAGTGAATTTTGGTGATAGATGTTGACCTTGCTCCCTTGTCCTTGCTCTGATTTGATTTAAATGACACTGATTTCCAATTCTATTCTGTTGCTCGTAATTTTTAGGGTATATTTGCAATCTTTAGTATGCTTATAAATTCTCTTGCATTATTTTCACGCATCCTCTTATAATTGCATAAAAACCAACTAAAAAATGCATATATCATGGCATGGCATTGTAATTAGCATAGTACATCATACAGACCTGAAATTGAGAATTAATTCACGCATGAGCTTCATGTATCAAAATTCAATAAATAAATTAAGTACATGTGTCCATGCGTTCGATCTTGGTAGACTTGCCAAGTATAAATACTCCACAGCATTCAAAGGACTGTGGTTTTTGCTGAACCGAATTTACCTCCTATATTACAACAATTTTACGATTATTAAAGAGGCGAATTTCGCGATCATCAGCAACTTTTAGATATGCATTGTGTTTTAGATATACATGAGTACGTTGGTTTTTTGTTGTCATGTATGCTTTGAGATGTACAATATGAAGGAACCAATATTTTGCATGATTTGTGAACTTCTAAGATATGTGTGATCATGTGGATGTTTTAAGATATGTTTTCAGTCGAAGTCAGAAATATCCGGTCGGAGGGGCTGATATATTATTTACGTAGTTCTCGTAACCATCGATGTTTGTTGGAATTTAAAGATTGCATAACGTGTAAGAAAGGATGGTAAATATTTTGGTCCAAAGATTTTTAAGGGATTTTACATATACACAATTATAAAATTGAGATTTTACACCATTGTCCTTGAAAAAATTATATTAAAAATAATATCTCTGTAAAATTCTTCATCTTATGTGAATGCCTTTCGGATAATATGTCGTTAAGTAACACCATCATATCTAACTTTTTTAAATATAAAAATATTTTTATGTAATTATATTCTTTCTTATCCATTTAATTTTTTAATTACTTTTATTCCTAACATACATTCCAATAACTTTTCCCTCGTACTCCATCACCATCGTTAACTTGATGTTAGAGCTTCATGTAATTAGTGCAAACTCATCTTTAAATACCTTCTTTACTCATCCACATTAATGTGTTCTGTTCTTTGAGGTGAAAGTTTTAACATGTGTTCTCGTTACATCTTCATTATGTGTATTGATTTAATTTAATGTCAACTACATGCTTACTAAAGTATAACTACAAATAATTTTATAAACAACTCACATGTTAGATATATTATGAAAAAAGATTTAAAATCTAAGATATAAGGGAAGTACTACGAAATACTTTATATATATGGATGCTAACAAAAATTGTACATGCGTATATGTTCCTCTATCACATCAGTATCTATTATATATATTTTTTGATATATGTATGCTTAGCCAATATAAAATGGATACTTTTTCTTATATTTATTACTAAATAAGTACATATGTTTAACATATGTATATCTTGTTTAAATCATCCAATACAAATATATTTAAGCTAATATATAAAATACTTTTTATAACTCTTTTCTGATTTGGAAGTTGTTTTATTTGGAACTATTTTTAAGAATATTGTAACATAACATTCATATCCGTCGACATATCTATCTGCATATATATTCACATTTTAAATAGGATCAAGTTATAAGTATTACATATTTTTATATATTCTTTTGAAACTAAGGATACAAATGTATATGAATACATCTATATCTGGTATGAACTATATCTGTTTTATACATATTTTGACATCGGTATCTTTTAAAATGGATACATGTATGAATATCACACTGATATCCGCAAACATATGTATATGTATTTATATATGTATATCCGTTATCGTATATAAATATAGTTGTAAATTTATTTTTAATCATATATAACATAATTTTATACATCCTTTCATTGTGTCTGTTATAATTTTAGTGATATCCGTACATTTTTTATATTTATATTGCGTGTATTCCATTCAATACATCTACATTTAAGCTAATCTATGAAGTATTTCTAATCTTATTCATGTGAAGTATCCATTTTATACTTGTTCTATTTTTTAAGGATATGACAATATAGTTTTAAAATATGTCAACATCGATATATGCATCCATATACGTATTTAAAAACAGATAAGGATATGGTAATATCTATATCGATATTTAGATGTTTGCATCCCATTCGGAACTCTTTGGATGACTTACTCGTGGAGTGCAAATACTTTATGTATAATAAAATTTCATTCTTATTTTAATGATCTTACTTTATAGATATATGGATATGTTGAAAGTAATTTACATTTCAAAAACCAATAAGATCCACTACATACAACATATTGATGGATATATATTTTTTCAATACAGAACATCATAGAGGTATTATTTGAGACTTAGGGAGGGCTAAACAACCACCCGGCCATTCTCTCCGTCATGCATGTACAACATGGTATGTTCTTATAATTCCATGTTACAATTTCTTGTTATTTATTCTACTACAATGACTTGTTTGCTCAAAGTTCATATTGATTTGTGAATCGATATTGCTTGCTCAAAATTTGCATCCCCTTACGCCTTGATGATATGATAACTACAACAAAATTGAGCTACAACGACCGTTTTTTTCAAAATCTGTCACTAAATTAGCCGTTGTTAAATATATAACGACGATATTATTCATTGCGAAATGATCTTTCATATTCTAAATTAGCAACAAATATCATATGTCTTTATATCATTAGCAACGGTCCACATAATGACGCTTATCCGTTGCTATTTTTCAAACTTCTAATTAATCTTCGCTAAATTTTGAACTAAAAAAATAGTGACGATTAGTTGATATTTTGAAAAATAACAAGAAATAATCGTCACTATGTGGACCGTTGCTAATTATATAACGACATATATTATATTCGTTGCTAATTTTGAGTATGAAAACTCATTTTGCAATGAATAATATCGTCAATATATATTTAACAACGGCTAATTTAGTGATGGATGTTGGAAAAAAAACGTCACTATACCTCGATTTTGTTGTAGTGGGTAATTCATGTAACAAATATAAGCCAGCTTTTGTGACGATGTTTTGAGATGTTCATGATGTTTAGAGTTCCTATTTACGGGGATGATGCTAACTTATTGTTTGAAGTCCGAGAAACGATGGTATCACAAACATTAAGGTCCGCAAACATACCGTCATTGTGTTAAACATCGATACTAGATGCATGTTGTTATGCCCCTTTTTATCTTGTTGAGATAATGTAATTTTACTCCACGATCAATTTAAGTTAACCTCATATGTCGATATTTATAGTCATCGTTGATATTTTGAGCAGTATCTCTAGACATGCATGATATTTTGATAAATCAGTGTATAGATCGTGTTAAACATCGTATTATTTGCATGTTACTCTATCATGTCGCTTTGATGATTTGTGGTTAGGATGTAATTTTGTCCCGTTGATGTCTTGACATAGTTTGTTATGTCGATGTTTTAAGATATGCAAGGAGTTTCAAACTACGGTTGCATCAATGTTGTTTCGTTAAACATCATCAAACACGTGCATCTTCTTGTTTGTTGTTACTATGATGGTTCAAGTTGATGGTTTGATGTTGTTCGCCTCTTATTCGATTGAATTTATCATGCCAATGTTTTGACTTACAAGCAGGGTTTAAAAAATTGGACCGACTAATCGGACCAGTTGGATCGGGAACCGTCCCTGACCCGGTCGGTTCGATCTGTTTTATGTAATTAATTTAAATAAATAAAACAAAAAAATATATATGATTGATGGTGAGATCGGGTTGACCCATGTGGTTGGACCCAGTTGACTCGGATTGACCCAGCTTTGATGGTTTAGTATATTTTAAAATTAAAGGTCTAAATAATGAAATAATATGTTTTTATCACTTGTGCCCTTCTAACTTCTGTCATTTCCGTTATGACCATCTCTTTTTTGGAATATAACTTGTGCCACTAGTTTCTTAGAGTAATTTTCTAGAAGCAACTATAAATAAATTATTACAATATTATATTTATATATAATGTTAGAAATTACGACTATCTTTTGTGAGTTTTACTTGAAATAGACAATCATGTTATTCTATTGAACACTTGACATTTTAAACGATTATTTTATGGATAAAAATACATATTTACATATATGTATCCGGTTTTATCGGTTAAAAAAATCAGCTCAACCGGTCGGACTAGTAAATTAAGCTCGGTCCGATTTTTTTCGAGTCGATAGGAATGATGATTTCATGCTGACATCATCACCAGTCCGATCGGATTGGATCGACAATCCAACATGGTTGAACCAAATCGAAGACCGACCGATTCAATGTTCGGTCAGATTTTTAAAACCTTTACAAGTGATTTTTGTCATTGGTTACGTCTACTGCAGCAATGATGTTATCATTGATATTGTTCTGAGATGTGATTTTAGCAATATTGACAATTATATCACATATGTTTCAATCTTTATTTTATTATATCTAAACTGATGAGTGTGAGTTCTAATGTAAATCTTTAAAACTTTCTTAATTCTTTAAATAGTTATGAACCTTATTGCCTTTTCCCTGAGAAATGACCATTGGGTATTTATACTCGTGACAAGTTATATATACACGAAGAGAGTTGGTTTTGATAAGTTTCATTTATAAATGGAAATAAATATCATTGATTTTCATATGTACTGAAACCGAATTATCAAGAGAATGTTTGGGCTTGGATATCCATTTACATGTAATAGTATGATTGCGGTGTTATATATATGTATGCATACATACATGAGGAACTTCAAATGAGGTTGGGTCTCACCTATATATGGTGAGCGACCGTAAATTTAGACATCTTTCCAATTTATTTTACAATTTATAATTTCATATATCTAATAATAAATATTAACACAGAATGTATCGTGAAATAAAATTATGAAAATACGATTATATTGGATGAAAATGTTAATTTAAATTTGGATGTTATCTTTTACAAAATTATTTTTTTTCAATGTTCTGTTTAGACTTTTACAAAATTGTTACGGAGATTTTACTGCATTGACAGTAGCATTTACAATTTCAGAAAAGATCCACCTCATTTGAAAGATCTCCCCATACACATACAATCGAAATATCAATATTTCAATTTATAATTAAATACGCCGGTCTCTTACCGGTAAAGTTTAGTTCATTTTTTATCGTTGAATATTAACTAGACTAAAAATCGTTGTACTAGTTGTCTTCAAGCCACGCATAACCAAAGAATAGTATATTAAAGATATGAATTACATCTCCTAAAATTCAAAGGTATGATTTCTTTAACATGGTTCGTGTAAACTAAAATCGATGTTTAACTTTCAGTTATAAAACCTTATCATCTATGGAATATAAACTTCCTATCTTGTGTGTTGACTAGAGACTTGGTGCATATTTTCACGAGTTGGAAGGACCATTGTAAGACATTTAAATTCTGAAATCCTAAACCAAATCAGCATAGGCAACTTTTAAACTCTACGAACCCAAAGAGTGATCCGGTGGTAGTGTAGTGTGCCTATACCTTAAAGGACCCATGTTCGAATCTCGAGGAGGATGCTCCGAACCCCCGAATTACCGGGCCTACTATTAAAAAAACTTTCAAATTCTATACCCGATATGGATCCTTATAATTTCCATTAAATGTACATTTCATCGAATGTCGATCTCAATTTCCATATAAAGTTTCATATGCATGTGTCTAAGCTTCAATTTATTTTCACATATTCTCTGATCAATATATTTTTTGCCATCTAATGAAGCTTTGATACATTTAGTGAAAATTTCGGAACATCGTTGGCTTGCTTAAATTTTGCATATACATGATGATTTCTTCGTCAAATGCACACATCTACTGAGGTTGATCCATTCATCTAATTTGCCCGTGTTGAGATTATTAATCTATTTGTTGTTTTA
The DNA here is from genome assembly GCA_037367405.1 of Ottelia alismoides. Classification (NCBI taxonomy): domain Eukaryota; kingdom Viridiplantae; phylum Streptophyta; class Magnoliopsida; order Alismatales; family Hydrocharitaceae; genus Ottelia; species Ottelia alismoides. The sequence continues at coordinate 577,899 of JAZKJV010001505.1, forward strand.
TTTTCACATATAAACATTGTCTCCACTTATGTTTCTTAAAAACCTCAATACTTTCGTGATTGTATTAAACATGTCACTAATAAGATCATTCAATCTTGTATCTTTTAAAGACTTGCCCTTTTTTGTCCCACACCATCATTTATTGATATTTAATTTCATTCTTTACTTCACTAGCTATCATCGATCGACAAATATCGCATTTGGTCGTTGCTAATTGGCCTCATGCGAGGTTATTTTTTCCCGACCTTTCTTGGCCCTCTTTTGAGTTTCTTGGCAATTGAAAGATTAAACGTGTGATTTTAGGGAGTTCGAAGACGATATTTGATCGACGCTACTCTTAATGGCATGTCGACTGTTTTAAGTTTGTTTGTGGATTGATCAGAGGTGAACAAGCTCGATTATTGATATTGACAATAACCCATGGGAAAGCTTGAACAAAACTTTTACATCTTAGGAATACACGTCTCTTTTGACTTCTAAGTCTCCTTTGAATACATTGAGAAACTCAATGCTCATATAGAAGAGACAACCACTTTAGTCACGTGCATTGCATCGCATGAAATCCAAGTTCTAACTTCATCGAGCATGTCATCGCTCGTGAAAAGTTTCACGCGAGCCTCTTTGTGGAAGGGTGGTCGACAAAAAGACCCATAATTTTGGAAATTTTGTCTAGGAAAATATACCATGTAAAAATATATAGAAATCATATTTATTTTTAATAAATTCATGCAATTTGCAAAAGTCTTTTAACATGTTTACAACTTATTTTCTTATTCATAAAAATTCAAGATTAATCTTATAATAGATAGTAATATTGTTATTCAATTGCATATAATCATGGGATAGTTATTTAAAAAATATTTCCCCTTTTTAATGATGCTTTTTTATTTTTTAATGCAGACATTAAAATACCTTATTTCAAAAAAATATAAAAAAAAACTTAAAATTCAAAAAATGCATTTGAGCTCAATTGGTAAAAACATACAATAATATGTATTGATGCCACTTATTTGTATTTTCCAATAATTAATTATTTCATTGATTATATTTTTAAAAATATAATGCATACTTCTACTTGTTTCGCTAATAAAATACAATAAATATACACTATAGCTACTATTTCTATAAAGATTGTTTTGTATCATTTTGCTTTAACATTATTGTGATATTAATATTAACTGTTACTTGTGGCTATATTAAAAGTTTTTTTAGAAGTATGAAACTTGATAAATCAACATATCTCCAACCCAAATCAAAAAATATATAAAACAACCAAAAGTATCTTATATTACGTGTTATCTGATTGCGAACTTTGATAAAAATTGTCTAAAATTGGCTACCATTATGGAATAAAAATCCTCAAAGAATAAATAAAAAGTCTTAGGACTTCGATAAAATTATAACTCATGTTCTCCTCCTCCACACCTCCACACCGGGTGAAGTATGATTCCTAAACATTTCTCGCCACATACTTCATCTCACAAAGTCATGATCGTCTTCTTGTGCACAAAGTCTCGGAGAAGAAGTTCATTTTCCTCTTCTTGAAAGGCATAAACATGGATACGAGAAAGAGGTTGGGGGCGACCAGGATAAAGGTTGAGGGAGATGGTGGGTGATGGTTTTTTTTTTCAATTGGGATTGCGACTTGAATTCCCTCAAGAGAACAAGAGAGATGACATGGAAACTCATCTCCTTTTACAATAGAAGAGTGGACGTCCATGTTGATTTATTATGGAGAGTTATCTCCCTCAAAAATCATTTTTTATTCACATATTGCTTGGTCTTCGTCTTTGATAATCGTGGAACTATGTCTTGAAAACTACCGGCCATCATATCCCCGAGACAATTATCAAATTATACCATGAAAAAATGCATCTAATTTGTTAGTCCAAGATAACATGTAAATCCCTTTTTACATTAAAATAACGGAGAATGTGAATTTATATCACATGAACATTAACATAACATGTGAAACATATTCACGTAAATCATGATAATCAATGCTAATCATCATCACATCGAGAATGTGTTTACATAAATTCAAGAGTCGGTCATGTAGATAACATTCACATATCCAAGAATCAATCAACAATCATGTGATGTATTCTCGAATACTTAGAAATAATGACACAGAGATTTTGTAAATTACATATAATGAGTCAACCTTATACTAGATCTAATACAAGAGTATAAACCACTTATAGCTATTAAATCAAGTCAAATACTAGACCAATTTAGCGATCGAGAGCCACTGAAATCCATCATGTTTCATTATTCCTCTAGGATGGAAGTTTCATGGTATACAGCCAACCCGACTACATCAACCATGCGTATTCCCAATACCCATGTGTCCTGCGTAATGGAAGATTTGCTTATCGCTTTCTATGAGCTATCAATATATTTATCAATTGACTAATGACCGATAATATCAATCGCATACTTTTCAATAGCACAAATATGCATCCTTAAATATGTATATTGTTTCCTAAACACAACGACCACTTGTTGAATTCACTATCACCCCAATGGAGGATCAGAATAAAGCACTGTCACCGTTAAAGTCACACGAGCTCTCTCTCTCTCTCTCTCTCCCTACGTAAAAAATGGTAGATAATGGTTGCCAATCGAGTTCAGATGGGTTAAGTACCCATAGGGCCCGTTCGGTAGGAGAATAAGCAGGAATAAGGATGGGGAATAAGGGGAATAAGGGTCTATTCTCCGTTCGGCTGGAGGATAAGAATAAGGAGAATAAGGTGAAATAAAGGTAGGTAAGGTGGGATAAAGATAGGAATAAGAGTGAAATAAGATGAAATAATGAGGAATAGTCGTACCACGGGGAAGCGTGTTGGGGGCTTATTCCCCTTATTCCACTCCGCCTTATCCTCCAAACGAACGGGGCCATAGGGATGACGGTTTATGGATTATGGTTGTGAGGGGATAATAATTTTTTGAAGTATTTTGAAGGTGTAAAATACAGTGTTTTGATGTTTTTAAAATTTCATTTGAATTTCAATTAAAACATAACACAATACAAAAATCAAGTAAAATGGTAGGAACATATTTACACACTAATCTATTTTTAGATCTTTACTAAATAAGAAAATAGAAAATAAAAATCAATAAAGGGAAAATTACAAATGCAGAGGACATTATATACACAACTCGAAAAACATATTTTCTTTGGGATTCAGTTTTGTGGCTTTTAATTTAATATAATCAATCAATACACAAAACAAAAGAATTAAATGAAAAAAATAAATACAAAAAGAGTTATATATAATACCATAGGTTAGCACATACACACAATATATAGTTCCGTTCTAAAATCGCAATTTCACATGTGGACTGCAATTCCTTTGAATTTGGATCTTTTTTTAGAGAATTTAATTGACATCAGTTGAAAGCGGAGTACGAGATTCATATGAGATTGCATGGAAGAGATATGCAACTTTATGTCTTTCTGTCTCTTTGTGGGTTTATCTTACATATATCCGAGTTAGTACTTCTCTACCAATCTTTTAAGATCAGTGCACACAATGGAGTTGATCTAAGAAAAATTTGAAATTTGTTTTATATATAGAGAAAATATATACATAAATTCAACTCTTAATTTCCCTGGCTTTTATCATGAATTATTTTTTAGACTTATTTATAAGATAACAATGTCCATTAGTATGTTTCTGTCGGTAGTTATATTTTATTATCTTCTCGATTTAAAGGTATTTATTGGCTATTTGCACATAGATTCAAGCCAAAAATACAATAATATTTCTGGGCTATTTGCCCATAGATTCAAGCCAAAAATACAAATATTACGTAGATGAATCATAGATTCACCGATCTTCCATGTAAAGTGGATTAAGAAAGAGTGATATCAATGTATTTTTTCATTTATCCTTAACTTTCTCAATACTGATCTTGAATAATGGGCATGCGCACATTAAATACCACAATATGCTTAAAAAATAAATATGGAAAGAATTCATACATGCACATGTACACACGTACGTGCATGTATGGATAAATTAATGGATACAGACAATTGGATTTCAACAAGGGTCTGATCCAATCCATAGTTTAATGGATTCGAAAAACATCGATCCGACTCCACCAATTAGAAGGACAAAAATCTAACAAATCCAATCATATAACATTGGATTGGATCCAATCGCAACTTTTATTCGATCCATCTACACCTTTACTAGTTGCTTTCCTACCGAAGTCAACTATCAAGATCAATCAAATCATATACAAACAGAACATCACCAATATGGAGGGAGGCATAAAAATCCGTCTAGACGTCACTTAGGTGGCGTTCGGCTACTTTTTATCTTTTTTAAAAAATAAATAAATCAAATCCCCACCATCAATTCCATCCAAAAATAAAATATTATATCATCATATCATATAAAAATATAAACTACTCCACTTCTACTCACTTTTCTAAACTTCAATGCAATCACATCACAATAACTACTCGTTTTTTCAAACTTCAATACAATCATATCACAATAAATCATTTCTAACCCACCCCCAGTTTAATCCTGTATACAAATACCAAAACCCAAAAATAGGTTACCTACTACCAAAATCCACATAAACCCACATACCAAACACACCCGGCCCGTTCGGTAGGAGAATAAGTAGGAATATGGATGGAGAATAAGGGGAATAAGGGTCTATTCTCCGTTCGACTGGAGGATAGGAATAATGTGAAATAAAGGTAGGTAAGGTGGGATAAAGATAGAAATAAGAGTGAAATAAAATATAATAATGAAGAATAATCGTACCACTGAGAACCGTGTCGGAAGGAGAATTGACCCTTTATTCCAGAGCTTATTCTCTTACCAAACATGCCCTTATGCTTCCACCAATCCCTATTATCAAAAATTTGACACAATTTACGAAAATACCAAGGGGACGACTAAAAAGCAACTTGTCCCACGACGACACCACTACAGTGACCACACTGCAGCGGCTAAGCTCTCCTCTCTTCCCCAAACCCCTCCTCCGTCTTAAGAGGCTAAAACCCTCCACTATCTCTCAGCCGCCACCCACCGCGCCACACCTGCAAACTACGAGCACGCCATCTCTATATCTTCCTTGACACCATTTCCTCCACACGCATCCTCGACTACGACGACTTCGTGAGATGCCACGGCCTCCTCCTCGCCGCCTCTGGTATCCCCCGCCACCTCCATCGCCCCCTCTTCCAGAAGCTCCTCCACGAGACCTTCGATGCCGGCGACCGCTTCTCCATCGAGCTGTGCGAAGGCGGCCGCCAGCGCCGCCTCGTCCTCTCCTCCAACCCCATGGAGGCCGAGTCCGATGTTTTCCTCGTCGACCACGCGTGGACCTTCCGCCTCCCTGACGCCCTCAAGATGGTCCGATCCAGCTCAATCTTATACCACCTCCTCCTCCTGTTATTCACGTTTCTGCATCGGTGATGCAGCTGAAGGAGATCCCGGGATTGGCGGAGAGGATGGCGGCGCTGATGTGCGTTGAAGGAGATGCGGATACTGATGAGGCAGAAGCTAATGACGGTGACGAGAGAGGAAGTGTTTGGGAAATTGTTGAGAGGGAGGCGGAGAGGGCGAAGGAGAGGGGAAACGGAGAGCCGGCATGGTTGGAGCTTGAGGAGCTTGGGATCGACGACAATACATTGAAGAGCATGGACCTGTCAGGCAAATTCCCGGTAATGCAATTGCATCGTCTTTGTTTTTTTTCTTCTACTTCTGATTTTCACCAAAGTGATCCGGTGATAGTGCAGTTTACTTACCATCCGGAAGATCAGAGTTCAAATCTCCCATGCTGGGGTTGCGTTAGATAGTCGATAGCCAGCATAAAAAAATAGTCAAATCCTTCAACACAGATTTGAGCAAGAATCCATATTTTTTTTATTTTTACCAAAACTGGATTTTTTTCATATTTAATTTAACCTGCATGTTTTAGAGACCTGATTGGTCAAATGTTTTATGACAGATGGATTTTCAGCTATACATATTTTTCGTGTTTTCCTGAACATCTAGGCATGCTTTTTGTAGTTGATGTTCAAGTTCCACACACTTGTAGCAGCCGATAACTAAATTTAAGCACGAATATTTGTGCAATAACCGCTTCTCGAAGAGGCAACTCTTTTTGGAGACTATTTAACGCCCCCTCTTCAAGAGGTGGCTATGGGTCTCGCCCAAAGCCATGTTTTCAACTTGAAGAATAGGCTTGGATGAAGAAAAAAGAGCAAGCAGCTTCCTTCTGCTACCGTTTGAGGCCTTTCCCCTATAGATACAACCATGCGTACATTACATGAGCTAGAGCATCGTTCAAGATTCTTCCACTCGATCTAACATTCAACTCAATGATGCATACAACTCAATTACAAACTTGTATCAATATATGCACACCGCCTAATAGAACACACCATCCGATGATAATTCATTGTTGACCTTGGATGGAAGGTGGGGGAGGTGATGTTGGGAACAAATACCCACGAACATTGCAGAAGCATATCGAACCGAGCACCTTGATGGATTATCAAACTCAAATGCATCAAGCACAAATAGCTATGAAATCAATCATGAGCACAAGTAATCACAACCACAATAAACATAAGGGATTTTAATGTAAAAACCCCTAAAAGTGAATGATGGAAAATCCTAGGGCTGGCTCGACCAAAGCTACTCCATTAAACTTGGTGATAAGAGTGATCTCCCTCGAGGTTATACAAAAGTAAACTCTCTCCAATGGTGTATCGACAAGTATCACCACTGACACGGATTAAAGAAGAGAAGATGGAGAAATATCATCGAGATATGATGCCTAGCAAGACCTTTAGCTACTCCTATTTGACGCCTCCACAATGCGATCTCCGGTAGAAAAACGTGACCTGATCTAAGGAGAATGAAGTAGAGGAGAAGAGGAATGTTGCAACCCTAATTTCTTCACCGCCGGCAGCGTCAAAGGAACCAAAAGGAATGGGGATGATATACATCAATTTTGTCCTCAAAAACCCAAAAAATATATGGACACGTTACTCCCACACCCACGGGGCTTTTTACAAGCATGACCACAAATAGCTGGAGTTTATGGGTGCAGTCACTGCCCAAAAAATCTCTGCCACTATCCCACGAGAGAGAAATCAACAACCAACAAATTCGAAGTAGAGAAGATGGACTACCGATGTCCAGCATGATGGTTGAGTTCCTCATGGAAGGGAATCCACCATTCAAGCTCTCATAATCCGGATGGATGAGTTTATTAAAATCTAGCAAACAAGCAATAGTCTTCAAAATTTCTCATTGGCAATGGCTTGGTCATCATGTCTACTTAATTGTCATTTGTGCAGATTTTGTCAAGAACAAGTTGATTCTTTTATAAGACATTCTATATCCAATGGTACCACACATCAATGTGCTTACGAATACACATAAGAAATTGAGTTAAATCTTATTATAAATTATAATAATCTTAAGCTGGTTTTCATGGGGATTTTGGGGATGAAACTCCCGAATTGGTAAAATTTGGCATTAAATCTTTGAGTTTGTTTTCCAATGCATCGGGATGCGTACACGATTAAAGTTCATTTAATCATGTAATATTATGAACATATTTATATAAATACTTCTTAATTACACAATGCTAAAATTAACTATGGGTAGTGGGTGTATGTCCGTATGAAGAGAAAGAATCAACTCACGCAAGGTAAACTCTATTTTTTTGATGCTGCAAGGTAAACTCTATGATTTTGTCCATTGTTAAAATTGAAGTTAAAGCACCAAGATGTCGGGAAGAAAACTACGGAGGATTCTCTATGTTTGGATAATGTGGATTTTGGTGATGAATGATGTATCTGAGCTTTAATCTTATGCAAGGACTTAAATGTCGGTTTCGGTCACCATTTCGGTATCGACCAAAACAGAATTTCGATGGAATTTCGGTAGAATTTCGACCGAAATTTCGGTCATTTCGGTCATTTTTTGCACTAGGACCCCCATATTTCGGCCATTTCGGTCATTTCGGTCGAATTTCGATTTCGACTGGATATCGATATTCGACAGAAATTCGACCGAATTTCGCTGAAATTTGAGGCCATGATCTTATGCATATGAAACATATCGAGAGCTTGATGCAAATACTTCTCTGGAAGAGGATGTTGAGGAAGTTGAAGAAGCACGAAATGGATCACACACGAAGAAAAGAAGAAAGGTAAAGGTAATGTTAAGTACATAATGTTAAACTAATTTGGTTATTGTAAACACAACAAAATTAACAATGGTACTATATAATATAGGTTGAAGAATCTGCTTCTCGGAGATAGGTCTCTACTCTCTAGTCGAGGTTGAGTGCATAGATGTGGTGTAGGTCAAGGCCAGGTTCAAGCCCAATCTGATGATTTTGGAGAGAGGTACACAACGTGCGCCAGAATGACCCTATTCATGAATTGAATTTGAAACTTCCTTTCACGAACACGAGAATTTACGCATCCTTCTTACATCGTTTGCACTAAGGAGGGAAAGGACATAAACTGGCATTGGCCCATCTTACCGTTCTCTGTTATCACCACTCAGCTTGGAGGACATAAGATTCGAGGACGTTTCACGGATTTCACAAATTAATTAGGCTAGTCAACTATCTGCCATTGATCTCGCATTGATTGATCTCTACAAGTAGAAAGAGCCACAGAGTTGAAATTCCATCGACTAACCTCATTGATTGGTAATTTGAAATTGAAGTTTATGATTGATTTAAATGCTTCATTGAGTTCAATGATATATTCGGTAGAAAGCACTTGAACAAGCGCCGACTCATGTAGTGTATGCACTACTTTGTTGTATTTTATAGGGGCATAACATGAAATGTTGGCAGACAAGAGTCTGCATAAAAAGTTGCCTCTTCAAGAGACGGTTTTGGGCCTTAGCTTCGTCTTGTAGAGGCGGCGTAGAATTGTCTCCAAAAGGAGCATCCTCCTCAAGGGTTAGCTATTTATCAAAAAGAAGTTTTGGAACTGCATATGATGAATTATGGTTCCTGCATGTGACACATAAATTTTCCTCGCAACCACAAAAAGGCTCAATCAAACAACAATTGTTACAACAACAACAACAAAGCCTTTTCCCACAATTAAGTAGGGTCGGCTACATGAATTCTTTTTTTTTGAAGTCTGGCTACATGGATTCTTCGCCTCCATTCAAATCTATCTTGGGTCAATCCCCGGCTTATATCCACAAAACTGAGATCCATTCGTATGGTCTCTTTCCAACACTTCTTGGGTCGTCCTCGCCCTCTCTTAGCAGGCTCAAGATCCCAACACTCGCATCTCCTAACTGGTGCATCAGTTGATCTTCTTTGCAAATGTCCAAACCATCTCAAGCGGTTTTCTCGCATCTTATCCTCGATCGAAGCTACGCCAACTTTCTTTCTAATCGCGTCATTTCGAATCCGATCTTTACGTGTGTGTCCACACATCTACCTTAGCATTTTCATTTCTGCTACATTTATTCTCTGCACATGTCTATGGTTCACAGGCCAACATTCAGATCCATAATGCATAGCAGGTCTCACGGCTGCTTTGTAAAACTTTCCTTTAATCTTTAAAGGAACTTTGTTATCACAGAGAACAGTAGAGGCTCCTCTCCACTTTAGCCAGCCTGCATTTATTCTATTAGTAACATCTCCATCAATTTCCCCACCATGTTGCTCAATTGTTACAAACTGCTTGAAAATTGCACATGCCAACTAATCCCCCCCAGCCAAATGACCAATTGCTACATTCTTGTGCGTGTATTGCTTTACCTTGTTATTTAGCGGCCAACAACGCATTCTATGCATGTTTAGCTTTACCATGTTATTTAGTGATACAAACACACACATATTCATAATCTCTAAGAGGTCAATTATGCTTCTAGCTCTCCCAGTTATACTGTTCAGAAGTTTGACAGCCGGAATTCTTTAATGGCTATTTTATTTTTGCTTCTAGTCAGGTTCATTGGTGCACCACTTATATTTTTGAATTATTTTTTGTTGGGATAGAATCTGGTCGCCCTCAATCTGTGGGGAAATAAGCTTGAGAACACAGAAGTTGTGGTCCAAGAAATTGTGAAGTGCAGAAATCTAAGAGCTCTCTGGTTGAATGAGAATCCGGTTCTTCAGAACTTGTATGCTCCTCTATTTCCCTTTTCCATTTAGTGGAATATGATGATATTGGTCATTTTTCGTGTTTTCCTTTTTAATAGCTGTCTCTAGGCTTCACATCATTTATATTTAATTGACATTAGCTTTTGGGGTTTTAAAGATGATATTCCAGAAAGTTGCACTTAAAAGTTAATGAGATCATGTAACACTCCTACTTATACCCTTTCCTTGTAGGTTGTTGCAAACCCACATGCTTAGATTGAACCATGACCGTATAGTTGAAGGATATGGAAAATATCCTCAAGCGCATCACGGAAGCGTGATCGTCGTATCGGATACGACGAAGAACGACTAGTCGTACTAGTTGTTCGGTGCAGCGGAATTTAAAAATTTTTTATTCGATGAAACCACATGATCCGAGAACCATTCTCAGATCGTTTCATCTATAACCACAACAAGTATAATGCAATACCTCTTGAAGCGTGGTTGATCAAGTCTCTAAAGAAAGAGACCTCCTGTCTCAAGTCCGATCGTCGGCGAGACTGCTTGCGAGCGCGGGGATGAACCGCGTTGTCCTCGCAATCCAAGAAGATGATCCAAGCATGGTTGCTCCTGATCTCGTCGCACGAGATCAAACGTCTCCTTCGTGAGAGGAACTCTCCAAGAAGACGGAGAACCGAAGAACGTCGAAGCGGCGACGCGGTGGCGAAGGCGACGACGGTTCTCTCCTCTAGGGTATGGTGGACGGCCACCAACAAGAGAGGGAGAGAGGGATGGCGTGTATGAAGAAATGAGGGAGAAAGAGAGCTCCAATATTGCAAGTAATTAGAGAGCATAGTATGCCTCTCTATTTATAGGGTTTTGGGATCCATGGATCTCAATCCATGGGACACATAAAATCAATGGGTGAGATTGATTTGTGTCAATCCAATGGCCAAGATTGTTGTTGTCAAAAGCAACAAATTTAGGTCAAAATATATTTGACAAAATCAAATATAATTTAGTCCTAAATCAACCCAACAAATAAGGAGAGAATGTGCATGGAGATTTCATCTCCATGCACCTTCCATGTTGGACGGCCACCCATTCCATATAGGAATGGTGTGCCGCCCACTATGGGAGTCCAAGGAGGCAATCTCATGGATTCCCATGAGATTGCATATCTTCTTGATTTTCTCTCTTATTTATTTGCAACAAATTTATTGGGTTTTATTCTCCAAAAATAATTCACAATTATCTTTGAGAATATTGCATTCTTGCCATGGAAAAAATTGTGAATCATATTCACAACCCAAAACAACATATAATTCATATTGTTAATTAATTACACAATGTGTATCCAATACACATAATAATTAATCAACATATATAAATTATAATTAGCTCTCTCTAATACATTATAAATCACATTTATAATATATTATGAATAATTGGACATTTCTATCCACATTATTCTTATCCACATTAATTAAATCACATTTTATTAAATTGGATAATTTCTTCACACATCAAGATGATTAAATCACATTTAATCATTATTTCTTCATTGCTTAGATCTTATGGAATTATTCTTGAACCCTTCAAGAATAATGCAATCTCTCCGCAGATACTTGGAGATAAGGACAGGGCGATTGTATTGTTCCACGTATAGTGACATGGATATTGAGATCGTATCTCAAATCCAGATCGCGGGCCTCCCATAGATGCTTGATTAAATCAAGACCGTAAATCTAATCTTCTCATTGTATCTGAATCACATTCAGATCAATGTCCAACACTTGTACCAAGATTAGATCACTTCTCTACTGAGAGGAGTCACTAAAATCCAGACCCGTTTCATCACTCCCTAGGAATGGAAGCGTCATGGTTATACAACCGTTTATGATCAAATCACCCTCAGGTATTCCCGATACCTGTACATCCTGCATACTGGAAGACTCAGACTAAACCTGAAGTATCGGATCAACTTTATACTGTCTACTTCATGGTTTTATCAGTAAGTTTCTCATTCGATCATTGGGAGTTGGTATCGATCAAACACTTTCCAAAAGTGTATATCATACCTAGGTCTTGATCATATACTAGAAGTATATATCAAACCTACAAATTCAGTCAAGCTTCCAAAGCGAGACGACCATGCGCATGGAATTTGATTCTTCCCAATATCTCATGAGAGAGCTCATGTCTTCCGGTTCAGTAACTGAACCTGTATGATCCCTTTGAGAGATCGTATTACTCATATGCCCTTATATGCACACCAGCGCGCCGGTGTTTAGACCTTGATTAGGTCATCAACCTATTGGTCTGCCAAATGTACATACTTGGACATATAGTAACACATCTGTCTCCGGTCAGAGGATGCGTGCCTATATCATGACAGCATATGATATAGGACTTTGGTTATCTCGATCTCGTTAAGTCAACTCTTTGACCTAACTAATCTGACACCTCCGAATCTCTATTCCTATGCAGAGGACCTGCATCAAGAGGTCGGTCAGATATCAGCCTTCAGAGATAGGATTGCCATCTCCTACTCAGGCTGGAGATCATCTCTTAATAATCATTTGACGGTGCTTGATGAGTCCTCAATCTAACTCTTTAGATATTCATCCAAGCACCAGCCTCTATGATTCAATAGTTGAATCAACAGCTGTATGATTATTAAGATGGCCATGGTACATAACCCTAATTGTACTAAGGGACCTATTATACAATTTATTCATTCTTCATTTCAGATCAGGGAATGATATGTGCATAACATTTATTGCATAATGGCTCGCCGTGGGCTCGCATTTCCAACAATCTCCCACTAGCCCAAAGAGCCATTAATGGGCTAATCATTTAAACCCGCACTCATGTGACAATCATAGGCTATTTAGAAAATAGCTAGGTAAGGTGATCAATCACTCTGTCCCCGCAAGACTATGCCAAGTCCTTTTACGGCACTTGCATATCCCCAGTAACAGTGTTCGCATCTCATGCGAATGTTGCATCTTATGCAACTAATACTCAATCTTGTTAGTTATAGTGTCATTGACACTACAGCTTAACAATTATCACAACCAGTATTTCCATAATCCTTATCAGAATATCCTTATTCCTGGAGATCTCTATCTCCTAAGGTATCTTTAGTTAAGACCTTTTAGATCACTATCTATAAAGTCTTAAACTTTTGAAGATAAGACTTTGAGATCACTATCTGATGAACCTCTGTTTCATCATCTTTATTTTCCATAATTAACCCCCTTGCTTAAAAGTTTGTCAATAAAACCCTGTTAATGCCCTATAATTAACAGAGCCCTAAATAAATTAAAAACCACAAAAAAATGGCAAAACAAAAATCAGTGGTATTTTTAGACTTAAAAATACCCTCAAAAATATTTCGGACCCCTGTTTGATCTCTTTTCGAGTTTTGGTCAACATGAAACTTGTAGATCTCATCAAGATCTACAACTTTCATGTTTTGAGTTTTCTCAAATTCGGCCATTATATGCCTCAAAAATCAAAAATACCAACGGAGCAATCTGATTGGGCCACGTGGCCCAATCTGGGTGAGCCACGTGGCCCGCCTCCCTTGTCTCTTCCGCCCCCTCTTCCAGCCGTCGGATCGCCGTCTTTATCCAACTGCCAGAGCACGTCCACGCCCGCTATTTTCCTCAGCCGTTTGATCTTTCCCCTCCCCCAATCTGATCCGTCTGTGAGCGCTCTGATCAGAGCCTGCCACGTAGCAGCCTTGTCCACCCCACGATCATATCGGGGCTGCTCCATCTGAGCCGCTAGCTCCGCGACCATCACCAGCCCTTCGATCATGCGCCTTCTTCACATCACTACCGTCCGCTAGCGCGCGAGCCTCACCACGACACCTGGCACATTCTTGACGCTTCGATCAATACACCGCCGATCTGATCCAAACCGTCCCTACGCGCCCACATCAGGACCGTTGGATCTGACGATCCAACGGTCCAGACCTCGTCTTCTTCCTCCCGCAAGCTCCGCCCGAACCCCGCGCCTCGCAGACCTCCTCCACCCTTCTAAAATTAGCTGCCTCACCTGACCACCTCTCCTCTCCCTAACCACCTTACGTTCGAGCCCAGTCCTCCAGGATTCTCGCGCACATCCCACAAGCCCCGTTCTCCTCTCCAGTCGTCCCACACCTCCTTGAAAAACTCGACTCCCCACAACCTGGACCACCGAACCTCGCCTTTAAATACCTCGCCTCCCCCATCGATCCAGATAGTCCATCGACCAAGGGGCGGTGGCCCAGCCCTCCAGCTCCTCCCTGTGACAGGGGGAGGAGTTCGGATCGAGCGACGACGACTTCCTTCCCCGATGAGACCCGCCGACCTTCAGGCGGCGCTGCGGTGGCTCTAAGCCCCGCCCGAGCTCGCTGGCACGGCCGGCCAGTATGTGCGACGACCCGGGCCTCTTCTCCGACGCCCAGCCCAGGCCACAACCTCCATCTCCGGTCAGGTAAAGTCTCTGATCTTCCTTTGTTTTTCTTCTTATTTTTTGCCTAATTTTCGTAGCTTTTTCAAGTTCCTTCCCGCTCCATTGATACCTTCCGCATTCCGCCACACTCCAATCTTCCTCGCGATACCTTCCGCTCACCGTCACGACCTCCCTCAGCCCAGGCATTCTCCTCCGCTGGAGGCGGAGGAGAACACACTAAGGACTCCATTTCTCCGCCCCAATCAGTCCTCCATTCACCTCAGCTCGCACGCACACACCGCTAATCCCTTTTTGCAGGTCTACCAACATCATTGGCCGGACCTCGGGCGGAGCTGAGTTCTAGAGCTCCGCCTCCGGCGACCAGGCGTCGACAAGGCATCCCAGGCACCCCCGCGTCTTCTTCGACCTCGGACGTGCATCGCCAGACCTTCAGCAATCTTCCACGAGCTTCAACGAGCATGGCGAGGCGCGGCGGAGCTCCAGGCCTCACGCCGGAGCTCCAATCGCGCCGCCAGCCATCGAGGAGGAAGGAAGAGCAGTCACCGTTGGATTTCGCCCCACGGCGGAGATCCAACGGCCCTGGAGCGGCCACGTCGACTAGTCCGGAGCGCGGAGGCTTGGTGGAACCGAGCCTCGCCCGAGGCGCCCTCGAGCCACCACGTGGCCCGAGCCACCTGCAACGGCCACCCGAAGCAAGCGCCGACCCTCGCCCCCATCCGAGCCTGAAGTCACGTGCTTCACGCACGTGGCCTTGGGCTTTTTGCATCGGCGCCCTCGCACCTTCCACAAATTGCATCCAGGTCCTCATACACGTGGCACATCCAGAGACCACGCCGAGCCTGATCGCCACCAAGCCTGGAGGCTCGGATATCCCGAGCCAACCCGAAGCAGCAACGAGCCTCTGCCAAGCCCGAGCCGCCCTCCGAGCCTGGATAGCGCGTGCAGGGCACGTGCTTTCTGGGTTATTTGCAGAGTCGCCCTCGCACCTTCCACAAATTGCAAACAGGTCCTGAGCACGTGCAGCACCTACGCGCCTGGGGCTATTTGCACTCATACCCTTGCGGGTTTCAATAATTGCAAATATGCCCCCGCGCGTATGGTTTATTTACAGGGAAGGCCCCCACACTTATTTTTATTGCATTTTAGTCCTTTCCAGGGACTGGTTTGTAGATATCTTTTTATGTTTTCTTTCATTTATGCCCTTGCCTTTAATCTTGCATATCTTTAGCCTCGTATATCCGGTTGAGGTGGTTTCAGTTTCATTTCGAAGCTCTTTTTATCATCTTTATTCTGGCATGCTTAGATTCTCACTTTGACACTTCGATTTGTACTGCTCTATATTGGTCAACTGAGTGTCCTGATTTCCTTGTTTTTTTTTTCATGCATGCTTGATATATAAATGAAAATTGCTTTAGTTTCTGATTCTGTTCAACTCGTACATCTTATGGCTTTAGTAATGATCATTTCGGGCATAATATTTCCATCGCATCTCATGGCATTTATTTGCATGATAAAAATGTTTAAAAAAATGCATATTTATTTTTAATACATTGTGGTGTCTCACTTCATGCATAATTTGACCTGTATTGTCTCTTATTCAACACTTAGTTAAATAAATAGAAATCCGATTAATACGAGAGAAGCGCGTGTCCCTGAGTTCGACCTTGGTTTCTTGCCAAGTAAAATAAAAATTAACGACCATCGCATTCTTATTTGGCATGTATCAATGAGATGGTCTCTTTGACGGACCAAAATCGGCCCGACTGCATCGACATTTCCAAGTGCTAACTTAGCATTATTACAGGGCCGATTTTGCGAGCGATCACTATCTCAAAAATCTTGTCATCTATGAAGATTTTGTCATTACTGCAACCAAGTGTTTTATTTCCATAGTAGGATTAGTAACAGTTTACTATTCCCACTGCATGGCAGCCATCTGGCTTTTGTACACATCTAGCACACATCCGGCTTTTCAGAACTGATGCCCAAGGGCAAGTAGTTCTAGCATTCACTGCCTCAACTCTTTGAGGTGCTATCCCTTTAGATAGGTCAGTACCATATCTTAAGGGATGGAAGCCTTTCTTGGAATTTCTATGAATAGAATATGTCCAAGGTGTACTACAAATGTGACAATCCCAATATCCCCTTCTCTTTGCTTCTGAACAACTTCAGAACTAAGATCTAAGAGGTATCTTTGAAATCATATTTCAAGATATGGAATAGCCAGTCTATAAAACACTTATTATCATCCTTATATCATTCTAAATGATTAGGATATTATCTACATTTAACACGATGAACACAAAGGCACTCCCACTAAGCTTCACATGGCTCATCCATATTCTATCTGAAATCATAACATTTATAATTTCATCAAATCTTATGATCCAACTTCAAGAAGCTTATTTGAGTCCATAGATGGATTCCTTAGCTTGCACACCTTGCTTTCCTCAACCATGAAGCCCTGGGGCTACTTCATGTGAATATCCTCAAAGAGGTATTCGTAGAGGAATGCAATATTGACTTACATCTTGAAGATGCAATAGTCAAGTTGTGTAGCCAAGGTTAGCAATATTCTGACGGTTTTAAGCATGGTCACCGAAGAGCAAGTCTCATTGCAAGCAATGTCTTCTCTTCTAGTGTGTAGCTCATGGCTACAAACCGTGCTTTGAAGGTCTCTACCTTCTCGTCAGGTTCCCTGTCTCTTGAAGATCCATTTACACCTTTTACAGGTCTTACCCATATAGGTGGATCCTCGAGGGTCCATATACAACACTTGTATATGAAGTCTACATTAGACTTTGATTGTTATCCATCTATCCATGCTATGATCTTCAGAAGCTTCATCACATGAAGTTCGATCATTGTCAGATTTCTCTAACACATGGAATCCATCCTCAAACTCATTTGAAGAGGTATTAGTGTTTCATCTTTAATTGTCCTTTTAGTTTCCAATTTTAGGAGTCTCATTATCTTCTCAAGAAAAAATGAGTTCCTATACTTCATTTTCATCTTGATTTTCAAGAGTCTCAACCTCTAAGAATCACATTCTCGGAGATGAGATATTTTGAGAATCTCAAGGTCATAAAGTAGGTATCCAATACCATCCTTTATTTTCCTAATGAAGCAACACTCTCAAGTGCTAGATTCCAACATACATGGAATCTTATTAAGGATATACATTGTAGTCTCTACTACACATATATACTTGGAAACTAAGGGATAATTATGCTAAAATTCAACATTGATAAGATCATGTCACACATGATCCAATTGCATCTACCTATAACTCTTTTGAGTTAAGGTGTGTTAGGAGGATTAAGATAGAAATGATATTCATATCTCCATAAGGTATTCTTCGAATTTATCTAGTAGGTACTTGCTACCTAGATTAGATCAAATTCATTTTATCTTCCTTCAAACTTTGGTTCTAAACCAAAATTAATGAAATCTTTGAACATTTCAAAGGTTTCTTAGATGAAGAGAAGAAATCTCATATCATACATAATCATCAATAGATATCACATATCCACAATGTTTACTATGATATAGATGACAGCATATGATATAGGACTTTGGTTATCTCGATCTCGTTAAGTCAACTCTTTGACCTAACTAATCTGACACCTCCGAATCTCTATTCCTATGCAGAGGACCTGCATCAAGAGGTCGGTCAGGTATCAGCCTTCAGAGATAGGATTGCCATCTCCTACTCAGGCTGGAGATCATCTCTTAATAATCATTTGACGGTGCTTGATGAGTCCTCAATCTAACTCTTTAGATATTCATCCAAGCACCAGCCTCTATGATTCAATAGTTGAATCAACAGCTGTATGATTATTAAGATGGCCATGGTACATAACCCTAATTGTACTAAGGGACCTATTATACAATTTATTCATTCTTCATTTCAGATCAGGGAATGATATGTGCAATAACATTTATTGCATAATGGCTCGCCGTGGGCTCGCATTTCCAACAATAGTGACAATGAATGAGCAAAAAAGGGCATAACTCGCACTAAAAAAGTGAGGGTAAAAGAAGTAATTATTGAATAAAAAAGAAGTAACACAAGCATATAGATCAATCACTCTACTATACTTGTATCTGGCCTTCCAAAATATAGAAGAAGAAAATCTGGGTCAGAGAGAAGAAAACAAAGCAGAAGTTAAAAGTGGGAAATCATCCCTTATACTCATGATATAGTCATCCTAATTATAAGAGACATCCTTACTCACACTAAAATAAGGAAATATTCGAGTTCAATATGTACCATGAAGGGAACCCTACAGTGACACTGACGTTTCGTCTTGAGAACAACATCAAGATCAATTTTGAAGACACCAAGATGAGAATCAAGTTGGCTGTCTACTACCGGCAAAACCAATGCATGATTAGGTGCAACTTCTGATAGAACAAAGGCAATGTACAATCATGAGTATATCAAGTTGAATGTATAGATCCGAGAATAGCGATGGAATTAGAGAATGAAGGAACATGACATGAATTCTGAATTCTCCATTTTAATTTTGGTCTCATGAGACAAACAAGTTAGAACAAGAGATGCAAACTTTTGCACTGTGCTCGACATATCGAATGAAGTATGTTGAGATACTTATATCTCTTTGTGTTTATTTATATTTTTTATTTCTTCAGTCTACTTTATGTAATTTTTCCTCAGAGCTTTTTTGCTATATAAGAGAGCTTTAGGGCTACGAATACAACTTTTCATTTCACGACTTTCTACATGATATAAGAGCGACGGTCCTAGTCCGGAGCTTGTGCCATGGAGTCCCGCCCCACCAAAACCCTAAGCGTGCCCCCGTGCCTGCACCGTCGTCGTCGCTCATATCCCGGGAGTTGCCACCGCCGTTGCACAGTTCTCGAGGACTGTGGGTCACAACCCTATAGTAGGCCGCCGTCGATGCTCTTGTCTGCTGCCGCCACTTCAGCCTGTCGTCCAGTCCGCAGCCTGCCAACCTGCTCACCACTGACCCCGTTCACCGCCGGCCATCTCCTGTCTGTCTCTAGTTAGGCCTATTCTTGGGTGTCTATGGTGTGACGTGATCATCTTAAACACCCTAGGTACTCAAAAGGAGTCTCCAAAGAATGAAAGAGGTTGTGGTATAAGTCTGCACCCACAACCATCTTCCCATATGTCAGTGTAGATGCATGTCTTACTTGTTGCAGACCCAGTCTTGGAGATTGTTGTCATGTTTGACAACAAAGGTTATGTTTCATCCCTAGGTATCTTCAAAGGTCCAACGCCCATCATCAAGGTGGATGGAACAAACTATGAACTGCGGGCTATGCAGTTCATGAGTTTAATGCAATGCAATGACAAGAAGCATATCCTCACAGCTGAGGCGTCAAGTGACAAGACTGGGGTAAATGCCTCATGGGAAGCAGGCGATGCATATGCACGTGTGTGGCTATCTGGGACTATGTCGACAGAAATAGCTAATGACATACATAGTCAGCCTACTACAAAGGCTAAGTGGGACATTCTCGCCGCTACATATTCTCCGACGAAGAATGAGTCGAAGATACTGCAGTTTCAACATGATATATTCACATCAAAGTAGAATGTTCGCCTCCTCCATACCCTCTACACTTCCTTAACGGGTATGTTTGAGAAGGTCCATGGTTACATTCCCTTGACTGTTACGCCTGAGCAGTTCAAGGCATACAGAGTCTCTGTGATGACTAGGGTCTTTCTAGCGGTCACTGAACCTGAGTATGATGCAGTTGGAGCCCAGATTCTTACTGATGCCAGCATACCTCTATCGGGATATTTTCTACATTTCTGTATCCTCTTTACTTATTTTCCCGATATTTTGTCTACTCTATGTAATTTGCCCATAGATCTCTCCCTATATAAGAGAGCCTAGGGATCAAGGAATAAACATGTTTTAGCTTTTTCCCAACATGGTATCAGAGCGGTGGTCCTAGATCGGAGCTCCGAAATCTTAACCTTAAGCCCCCTCCCTCCTCTTCTCTTCCCCCCTCCACGCAGGTGCCACCGCCCTCGTCGCCTGGGCTCCCACCGCCTGGGCTCTTGCCACCTGTTCTCATAACCGGTCTCGCTCGGCCCCCTTCCCTCCGCTTAGGCATCTTGAAGCCTCGCCTGGGCTCCTCCTAGGCCCCAGCCAACCCTGCCTGAGCACCTCCATTCGCTCTGCCTGGCCCCTTTGACGCTGGTTGAACCTTGTTGTCGCTTAGGCACTCTGCAGCCGCATGCCTAAGCACGTTGCCGTCGCCGTCACCGGACTTCTTTTCTTTAATGAGATTAGTTGTATGAGTCTACACATGCAATCGTATCTCTCTATGTCAGTGTAGACAAGCATGTATGTAGTCTTTATCTCTAATCTTCTCGAGCCGTGATGAATCTGTGATTCATCACTCTAAAAGTTGAAAATAGAGCTTTGTTCCGAGTAATTAGCTGCATATTTCCACTTATATTGCATAATTAGCATTCATGCATGTGTAAATATTATCTGCATTTTAGCTTTCATATTCCATTATATAAGGAGCCAAAAATTACTTGTACATATTCACATGTATATAAATAAAGTCACTTATTTGTATAGATTTTATACTAACCCCAATCCCATAAAATCAACTCTATAGTGTATATATTACTAACACTAATAAAAGAAAAATATCAAAAAAATGCTAACTTGCAAATTTGACCAATGAAACTCGAATCCAAGTTTGAAGCTAGGAACCTTAAAATGCACATATCTCTCTCATACAGTATTCGATATAGGCCTACTCACTTTTAAAGTAATATACATTTAGAGACCTTCAAAACAAGACCAATTTCATTAAAATCGGAGATCGTATGTGTAACTTGGGTTTTGGGCCCCTATTGTATATGGTACATATTGACCTTTTTGTCCATGTATTTTATCCTTTTACTTTCTTAATTATTAAAAATCTTAAAAAATTAGCTTAAGTTGTAAATATTTCTTTCCTATTTTTTCTAAATTTATTTTAATTTTTCTCTTATTTAAAAATGATAAAAAATTGCAAAAGACAAAAATGTGGTATTGTATACCTATAAGGTACCACCCAAAAATACAGTTTGTACAGATGATTTCATTTGATTTTTGGCCCTTCACGAAAGTTGTAGATCTCGTCGACACGAGCAACTTTTGTGTTGACCACTTTTTGATTTAATCCTTTTTGTTATTTCTTTTTTATTTTTCTTTACTTTTAATTTTTGAATTTTCCAGGAACGACATGTGGTAGCTCCTGGAGCCTCCACATGTCACCCCATTTTTTTGTTATTTTCGAATTATTATTATTATTTTATTATTACTATTTTAATTATTTATATTTTTAGTAGCCTACTTATTTTACTTATATTATATTATTTTATTACCCTTTTACTTCTTTTCTTATCCCCCACTCCAAGTCACCACTTCCTCCACCATCCCTCCATCTTCTCCACCTCTTTTCTAACTCCCTCCTCTTTATATTCTCATCTGATCCTCCATTTTTCATCATCCGTCGATTCGAT